>CM046303.1:12918402-14168402 GCA_025267735.1 Mactra quadrangularis | reverse complement strand
TCTGATAAATGGATGTTTCACATGAATTAGTTATAACAATCCGAGCATTACGTGTTTTGTTGGTTCATTCAATTAATCTACTACTTGAGTAAATAATTAAATATTATTTAAGCATTCCGAATACATGTAGTTTATTTACTGAAACTCACACTGTGTACACATCGTTGGTTTAAAAATTCCATTAATTTTTCAACAGACATGATCCAGTTGTAACTAGAGTTCAAATATTGAACTTTTTAAGAACATTTTATACCTGGAAACTGAGTTGTGGTTCAGTTGTAGGACACTAGCTTAAGGACCAAGAGGCCCCGGGTTCTAATCACATTAGGGACACTGCTAGTTTCTCGGAGCAAGACGTTTCAATTCATGGTTTACCCCTCCCAAGAGTAAATGGGTACTGTGAGTGGATCACATGTCTAAAAGGTGATTTCATGATCAGGGGTTATCGTACAATATTTTGGCAGAACCTATATATGGAAACAGACTTTAAGCCCAAGCTCGCGATAGAAAATGAGACAGAATGTATAGATGCTGATGTTTGTTAATCTATTCAGGATGTTTATATAATGTCTTTGGAAATTAAATTAAAACTTAATATAAATCCAATGCTTTTATTGACAGAGACAAATATCAAATGTATACATTTTATAAATATTTTGTAAGTAAAAGTGGGGCTTAAAGTCATCACCTTATTTCCATACTCTGTTAAATATGTAATAAACATGCGCATGATCTTATGAATTTATATAAACCTTTGACATATTATATGTTGTTTAAACTCCTGCAACACGTTTACTAAGGCTTTTCCATAAGTACATAGCCGGCTTGTATTGTATATCAATATTTTTTAAGCACCCCCAAATGGCAAATAAAAATAACTAGTACATCGGCATATAGTGCGTGAAATTACTTAATATTTATATTAATTGTGTTATGAATATTTAGACTAGTTTATTAGCTCACTACTGTCTCATAAAAACTCTTTGACATGGAAACAAGAGCACATATATCATAAGTTAGCATGCAGAGCGTATCATCCCTAAATATGTCAGTTAATTATATAAAAGGTTCCGGGACTGCCAGGGCAGCATATTATCAAAAATCGTACGCGAATTCATCCATACATTGTAGAGGGATTTACGACTGAAATTGGTCGTAAGACGCTTGATAATAAGGGCCCCTAGTCTTTATTTCTATTGTGGATTAATAATTGTGTGTTATTATTGTTAATGTGCAGGGGTCGTGTAAGTTTAAAGTTTGTATTGCAATATGAATCTCAACATTAAAAGTGCATGATTCTATATCTGATGATATAATACTTGACAAAATTATCATTAAGCTACAGTCCAATAAACATAAAAGTAGCCGCGAGGGCACCGCACGGGCACCGTGCGATCAAGCTCCGCAAGGACCCGTACAAACTGTCGCATTCTCGCGTGGAATGTTACGTTTTTACCAAGGACAGTGAGATGAGCCGTGGATACACGTATCAGTTTTAAAGTCAAGTCGTGAACAAAATCGTGGCCGAGAATGGATTAAAATTGCATATCTTCCAGCTACGGCTCCGTTAGGGTGTGTTGTTTTGTTCCAAGTGCGTACCGTCACCTTAATACGCAAGGCTTCCCACGTCCTATGACTGTCTGCGCGTACGGGTCGGCAACAAGCCACGATTTTATGGGACTGAGGCATTAGTATAATATATAAAAATCACTTCGAAAGGCCTAATTCAAGACAAACGCGTATAAATACTGACTGTTTCTCCGAATTTACTTCACAAATATTTTAAAAGAGTATTGTAACTGATGGGTAGACAAACGATATAGAGAAAGCAGCTATAATCCTGTAACTGAAAATATAACATGACCTTATCAAAGGTCGATCTATTTCTTTATATTATCGAACAACGTCTTTATAAAGTACTATATTGCTAGCTGACATGACAAAATGACATTAAAGAGTCTGTCTGTGTATACCTCGTATTCTAGGATCAAAATTCAGAGAATAGAAACTCATGGCAAGTAGATGACAAAAATATCAATACTTTTACCATTCAAAGAATGTATGCACGAGTATTACGTCAATTCTCTTCTTGATGAATTATCATTACGATGTATACGTTTTATGGATAGGATAGTTGCTTAAGTATTTGAGTGTGGGTGTGAGCGTGTACGGGTGAGGATGCGCCTGTGGGTGAGAATGCGTGCGTGTTAGGGTTTTGTTTTGTTGTTGTACGAGAGTACGAGGAGGATGTTTTTGCTTGAGTATGTGTAGGTGTTTGTGCGCGTGTGTGTTTGCGTGGGTGAGTGGGAAGTAAGGTTGGAGGTCGTGAGGCTGGGTGTGTGCGTGTATCATTTGAAGCATTGGAAGACATGTTTCATGATTTGAGAAAATAAAGGTTTGTTCTGTTCTGTTTCGTTCTGTTCTGCAATTTAAATGGTCTGACAATGTACATGGCATAACAATGTGGATGTCCTCACAATGTAATATTTCTATCATATACATGTATTTATTTGCATTATAATTAATAATTCCCAACTCACTGTGACATATCAATACATTGTATTCATTTTTTCTGATTAATTAAACTCATGAATTCTAGTACATAACAATAACATTTTTAGTTTAGATTATATATGTTTTATCTTTTACCATCTAGGACACCTCATCTATATTACATACAAGATGTATTTATTTAATGACGCATCCATAGTACGCACATTAATTTTTGTCATGCATGTATTATTTTATTGCATTGATAATAATAATGGTCTTGTATTGCAATATTTGTTTTCAATTTTTTAAAAATCGCTGCACTTAATATTCGTGTTTAATTAAACTTGCACCTGAATAGGTGTTTTGTTCGGTTGCTCAGTCACCGGTCTATATGTGCGATGTTGTGCATTGATACAGGATACATTAATAAAGTATTATTGCATGGCGATATTTTTTTATTATTTATATAGCTATATGAAATAAAAATGATGATTTGATTTTGTATAAAATATTGATACATTGTCACTAGTAGTACAAACTGAGTGTGACTTTCAATTGTATTAGGTGCTTTCACGAACAGAACTGAACAAGCCATTATTGACTCAAATCATAAAACATGAAACATAAGTAAATACGAGTATGAAAAATCGAAAGTACACAAGTAATAACAAGTACAATTAATTAATTACTGTTCCTATAATAATCGTCATATTCGTATCATTTTAATATTTCACCGACCTTAGACCAGACTCGTTCAGCACCTCGAGATAATCTAGAAAACTAGAACCGTATTAATTCATTAATGCAAGCAAATTGAAATCAAAATAAGATATTACATTATTTGATATTATTGTTGATGCAATTTGATATAAGGACATATTCCTGGATAAACATAGCTAAATTAAATGAAATCGTAAATTTCATCGTATATTTTCATCGAATATCTTCAAATTTCAACGTAAAACACAAATATAATTAAATATGCTAAACCACTATTAGTGTCTTTTTTTCTCAACTGTCAATCAAAGCTTGAATAATTTCACGGTGACTGAATGCATTGTTTTTGCACGGACGGCCTAATTGTTATTAAAAATATGTTGACTAAAACATATCAAACGGCATAAGCAGCTTTACTCGATTATAATACACTCTTTCGGAAACTCATGGATGTATTATGACTATAATTTTTACATTCGCTTTCACTGTGTAATTATTCATGCTTTGACAGTTGAGAAAAAAAGAACTATACTTGTATCAATTACGAATACATTTATATGGTGTTAGAAGGCTACTATGTAATGAACGTTTTTCTTAAACTTTTTAGGTAATCTTCCGTAAATTGATATTAAGTAAACAAAATAAAAATAATGTATTATTATATATTGCCCTGATATAATTAATATATAATTGTTTATGATGTACTATAGATTTATATTTTTCTTGATTAATGTGTTGTTTTGTCGGGAGAGTTCATGTTCAACCATATTCTACACTAAAATGTATGTTTATTATAAAGTATATTGACTCAAACTACAACTATATATGTCAGTTAACACCAGTTTTGTAGTGATAGATAGTTTATCATACATTATAAGTATTACTGTAATTACAGCTCGACCACGTAAACATTGCGTGTATAAACAAAGCCAGTTTCATTGCACACCAATATTTAGGGGTGAGATATTTTTACGATTTTATAATTTAGTCAGTTTACACTTACTTTATAATATTTTATTATATGAAAATCACGATGATTATATACACTTGAAATGAATGTGAAATGTGAAAAGTGGTATGTTTAAATCAGGAAAATGCTGTTCATGGATCAGCTTATTTACCTCTTTAGTGGGCAAGTCCATTGTTTAAAGTACAAAAACACGCATGACCTAGATTACGACCTGTACTAAATTGTTTTGTGATGTCAATGACTTGGAGTCGTTAGATGAACTGTACTTGAATAGAGTATGGATAGTTATAATTATTTTACATGAGATGTAGGTGGTCGTATGTTATTGTTTATTGGATTTTATATATTAAACTTACTAAGAACTTCAAATAGTGAAATTATGAGAATATGTAATTTTGTGTTGTAATAAATCCGCTTTCAATTTAGTTGATTTTTTAATTATTATTTTGTAAGTATATTGTTTATTACAAAGCGTACATGATTATGTATTCGAATTATCGATTTCTATGGCTTTGGTGTCAATTATTTGTGTGTGCACACCAGCAAAGTCTTGTCGACAAAAAAATTGTAAAAACTATGCATGTTAACTCACAGAAAAAAATGTTAATATACAAATATCTATTAGTTTGATTATAATGCCATAACATAATGACAACAATAATTATGAATTTATTTATTCCAAATCATTTTGATAAGACATATATCCTGAAATACAAAATATGCCTTAGTTACAAATGATTTAACATGTATGAAAACCTCACATTATACATGTATTTCTTGCACATTTTTATTAAACTGTAGTAGAAGAAGCTTCGAACGTGATTTATGTAAGTTGTAAGAAATTTGTTTTACAATCGAGCTAAAATAAATTAGTATAAACTAAACTATTAATTAAAAAAATATCAATACCTGAAACATCATTAAATCTCTGAGTATCAATAGGAAGAAATGTTAACAGGAGAAATGACCAATTAAAACGTCACAACCTGCACTACTTGTCATAATTAGTCACGTCTCGTTTCTAACGAGATTTAGTACGAGACAATATGCACTTCCGGTTCTTTAGATATCAGAATCTTTATGGCGGACAATTTTGATTAATTAAACAAAGATCAATATAGTTTTTATCTACCTATACATTTTTATGCCTGATCATATCAGTGCCTTTAAAGTTACTGTTCTTTTATGTTTGTCGATGTATAATCCGTTTTTCCTCAACTGTCAAAGCTTGAATAATTTCACAGTGACTGAATGCATTGTTTTTGTACTGGCGGCCTAATTGTTATTAAATATCTTGATTAAAACACATCATATTGCATAAGCAGCTTTACTCGATCATAATACACACTTTCGGAAAAGCATGAATGTATCACGACGATAATTTTAACAAACGCATTCACCGTGAAATTATTCATGTTTTGACAGTTGAGAAAAAACGAACTATACACCATCCTCAAAATCTAAAACTGTTTGTTTTGTATGCGTCATTACGTCAAACTTTCATCCTTACTAGACATTTGGTCCAGAAGAATTATGTTTTACTGAACAATGAATGTTTACCAAACGAATTCTCCGTGATAAGTTAAATTTTACTGTCTATTTTAATGATTTAGTATTATACAACCTAAAATTATTTCAAACAACATAACAAAAAATAATGATTTTAGAGACGAACAATTTCAAAAAGTCTACGTTATTGCCTCAATTGAATCACGTCAACTCATACAAAGAGACTTTCTAGACGACATTGACATTATAGAAAGTGAGCAGATTTAAGCTAATTGTAGTGAGAAAAGGTTTAATGGAAACTTCATTCTGTTATTTTGACATTTAATCAGAACTTAATACACACTATGGCAATGTCAACAAATATAAAAAATTCGAGCCTTGAAACTTATGATTGAATGAAATGAGATATTGTGATTGACGTCATTTCTATGAGCTTTGACTTTAAATAATTCAAATTACTGAATTTTGGCTAATCAAGAACTGCAGTCCATAAAATAACGACTTTAATTTCATTTTGAATGGAGAGAACAGAATATTTAAACTTTTTGATAGCATGACTTCTAAATAGGGATTATTCTAGCATAACAGACAAAATACAAAATAGTCATGACTCTTTTTCAATATTTAATTTTGTACTATATATATGATGACACACGTTCAACAAGGATAATACAAAAAGTGGAGAACCCTTCTTTCCATGGTGGTTTTATGGTAGATGATTTATAAACCACAATCTCCATCCTGTATTTATATATCAAAGTATTGAAATACCAGTATTGAAAGACTTTCTTGCACATTAAAACCTTACAAATCCATACTAATGATTACTCCTTACACAGTAGATTCAAGTACGAATCGAACAGGGCAAAAATGCGGGCGAAGTGTTATTCTACCCTGTATAACACTAGAATGACTATGTATACTGCGTAGTGTATTAACGAGATTTGACAACGCCCCTCCCATACGCTCATCAGTATAAGTAAACACCTGTCACTGATCAGTAAAACAATGACGAGTCAGATGACGGAGCTACTTTTATCGCCTAGAAAATTGACTGCGTAGTAAATCAGAGACACATATATCACTCCACAGGTTAAACTAGTCAGGCATTTTCGTCGATAGTTTCCGATTTGTGGTATAACTTAAGCCTTTTGGCCAAATCGTCGAAAGTCTAATTATAGCCATTTAATACATACAGTTTCCTAGATTAGTTCTTGGACAATATAATCTTTTGAAGGTTATTCATTTTCTGTTATGTAATATAGTTAAAATCACATGTTGATAACTAATGAACGCTGTTTTGGAATTTGCTTAGATAGGTCTTTGTTCCTTTCATGGGTAAATGTAATTCGATTAATCCTTAACAGGCTTTTGTCCAATAAATTTATAAGCGCACTGTACATATTTTACATTCTGTTATTTTTCTATAAAATGTTAACTAATTCAATCATTTCTATACTACTTTATGAACTCTTATATTTTACACGGCTTTTAGATAGGTCGTATCCATTTTTATAAATTCAGTTTTAACTAACAGTAACCAATTATTTCTAACAATATACAATGTATACATACTAGTTGTCACTTTTTCATTAAAAACATTTTAAATTCAGTAAGTTTTTCTTTAACTTCTATCATTACCTTCGTGTGCATTAATAAAGACGCCTGTAAAATTCGTGCACAATTTACTGTATACCTCGTTAGCGCAATCATCCCAGTGTCTGACAGTGTCCAGTTTGCGCATGCGCCGAACGAGCGAATAAAATTTATTGTTAATGAATAGACGATACATGCACTCAGCGTATCCAGGTGAAATCGTGTGTGCAAGCGCATTTAAACATTACATGTGGTGAAGTGTGTATCGATAGTATGGAGAATTTTAAACTTCTTTATAAATTCTTCTTTTAAAAAATATAATAAAACTGTTATTGATTTTGGTTTTATTTTAATTCTTCTTTTTAGAAAATAGTACAAAACCGTGATTCATTTTGATTTGTAATAATATAAGAAATACTTTCATTTTTGCATTTTTTTAAATTTTGTTGAAATTTAATGAAATTAACGCTAGTTTATCTTTTTTGCATTTTTATGAATTTTGTCGAAATGTAATGGCATGATTGATATATTATCTTTAATTTTTGTTGCATGCAAATTTACAATTTGTATTTCGATTTATAATTATTTTGCAGTGTTTTCTTTGCATTGTCCGCATTGGTCTAAAACATACAAGCGTATATATTGTGTGTATTCTAGTATTCAGACTTCGAGATACATTTGGTGTATAATTGATTTATATTATATATTTTGTATTTACAGGAGTAGTGAGGCGAGTTAAAGAGTTCTAGATGCAACAAGTCTACAGATATAATGTCTCATATATAACTAATGGATGTGATATCATGTTCACGAGGAACACACAGTTGTAACACTGCTTACATTGGAATAGTTACGTTGTTAACCGGAGACTAAATAAATATGACATTTATAATTCAGTGAAAATTAATTTCACTTACAAATGCGTACTGTAAAGGTTTGTGAGTCGTCGAGCAGATGTATAGTTGAATCTTTTGATAAGGGATGATTAAGCGTTACAATTTATTTATATCAGACGAAAATTTGGATTCAGGCGGAATTCAGTATCACAAGTTTAAATGAGTGTATGTGTTGAGAATATGAAATTAAAACTTCGCGCTGCTATTGTTATTTGCGCTGTTCTTTCTTTCTGTGCAATATTTCTTTCTTTACATCAACTTCCAACTTTACGTGACAGTAATATACAGCTTCTACAGCCTAAGGATGCCAAACGTAGTTTTGAAGAACCGGTTGAGATGCCCCATATATTTACATTCAGAAAACGTCTTAACAAAAGTAACTTTACCAGTGACGACGTCAGTCCAGAAATGGGCAAACGCCCCATGGAAATCCAAAGTGTATTAAATGACACAAATGAAGACATAAAAGATCGCAGTGATAGTATGAACCAAGAAAGTGTGAACAATGATCCCAATATAAGTAAATCTCGGACTAAACCGTCTAAACAAGAAACTCTAGTCACAAGTTTTAATCTCACTAATGAATATGTTGATAGCATGTTGAATATGTTACAAACATCGAATGGACTTAAATTTAATTTTGAAAAAACAAAGCTAGTCTCCTATAGAGACTTTTTAAATTTACAAAGTAAAAGGACGAGAAGAAAAGGTCCTGGACTCCCTATTTATATAAATTACAATGGAGGGTAAGTTAATTATATTTATCAGTTTTCATCTTTTATCACATGATAAATTTTTAATGGGTGAAATTCTACGACTGGTGGATTTTATCACGTATTTTTCAAATTTTATGAAACTCTATTATTCTTACATTAAAATGATCCACCATGAAGGGTTCTTTCTACAAAAGAAAACACGTTTCTGTGATTAAATAGACTCAGTTGATCATGGTAAAATAATGAAACACTGATTATCATAAATTTAGCTATGTATAAAATGATGTAAGATATGTTTGAACGTTTTAACTGAGTTAGTTTATTTCCAAAACATATAAATGCACGTGGATATTACATAGTATGTAATGCGCATAATGATCAAATATAACTTAGACAAATCAAATGTGTTTAACTTAACTAATATGATGTGCACTTAAATCGATGTACTCGTTATATTACTTATGTCTGACTTTTGACCTTCTAAAATTAGTTTTAACCATTAAATGACTAGAGGCTACAAATTTTATCAAATTAAATTTCATCAAACACGGATATGCATGTATGCACGTTTACATGCAAGATAGGTAATAATCAAATTGATTTTCAATTAAACAAAATATTTTTTGTAATAGCTTTTAAAGAATAATAATTTGCCTTCTATCTATTACATGACCTGCTTTAATTAACTGTTTGTATCTTAGCTTTGTCGTGTATATCATACTATATGTGAAATGATTGTAAACATAATTTACGCTCTTCAGTAATTGGAGGAAAGAAAAGTATATTTACATTCGTACTATTATATAAAATATCATTTTTTTCACAACTAATGTTAAAATATATTTTTGTAGAATTGTTGAGTTTTAATCATATTTGATGTTAAAATATTGCTATTAAAATATGTATAAACACTTCATTGCTTGACTTGGCCAAACTGATCGAAACGTAAGAATTTTGAAATTGGCATGAACGTTGAATTTTAGAGGAACTATAATTAGATTAACTTTCAAAGACATATCTTACTATCCACTGTGTTAAAAAAAACTTAAATATCTTAAACATACTGTGATCAAAACTATTGTTTCAAGTATTGACTTCAAAATTCTACTTTCGGTTTCGATCTTCTTTCACTTTGAAATGCAATACAATGTAAATAAATAACATAAACGCAGTTTAGCAATATTTGCATTTGATTAGAAATCGTGTTCATTTGAGGTGTTTGAAATAGATAAATGTCTATTTTCTTTGCTGTCTAAAATTAGTGTTACTTTTGATAATGGGGCTTTAATAGAAACGTATCATCAGTGGGATGTTAATTTTCCACGACGGTAGATTTATTATATGATTTATCTGCATGATTTAATGATTATCTAAATGACAAATTTAATATAATCTAAGATTATTCATGATAAGGTTTTATTCATATAATGTATACGTTGTCATTAAAAAAAACCTCTAATTACAGAACAAAATATCTATAAACTGAGAATAGTAAGTCGTTACTGTACGTATCTACAAATGTTTTATTACTCATAATTCAGTGGCGTAGCTTGAGTCTTTTAGGATAGTTTCATATGGCTATTACATTTATATAAGTTAGGCGGGACGCTGGTTCGTCCCCTAAGCAATAGAAACTCTAAATTGAAAATTGAAGTTTCAAGGCTATTTTGACATCAATGCCTTACACAAAATCAAACACTTATAATGCATTTCTCTATGCATTTTTACCACCTCAGACTTCCATTCATCTTTATTGTATAAGTTTCACATTTCAGTCAATATTTCCAAGTAAAATAGTTTTTTCTTGGTTTCGATTTTCGATCTGACACTCGAGAGTATCCAAGGCTACGCTACTAGATCATTACGCCGTGTAGAATTATTGTACTAAATTTCTAAATCCCCGGATGTGCTTCCAAAGAAATAACTTCTTTTAATGGTGCTTGACAATCACCGGGAATCCTAATCTAATCAAGTGTTGTTTGTACTTTAAATCCCACCTGGTTCTTATTTATGCAATTATAAAAAAGGAGTTTAAGACAGTTCTAATCCGGCCAAGGTTCCAGGAGTATAAGAATGGGTTAAAGACTGTTATAATCCGGTCAAGGTCCGTCCTGGAATGTAAGAATGATTTAAAGACCGTTGTAACGCGGTCAAGGTCCGGATACTGTATAAAATCTAAATGTTTTTTTTTTGTTAGGTTTAACGCGGTAGCAACACATTGTATAGGTCATATAACGGCGGTCAGTCAACCTACCCACTCCTCCTGGAAAGGCTAAATCTCTGGATTTAGCTGTTAACCAACTACTAAGCGCATACTTTCGTCAGTGACTGACAACTGCCCTACATATCTAAACATCATTGGTAGGAGGGAGAATAGCCGTAGAAATAATTTCATGACCAAGCTCCACGAAAGTATGGCCCGCCCGGGAATCGAACCCACGACCCCCGATCAATAGACTTGCGTGCTACCAAATAAGCTAGCCGGGCGGCTGAACCTTAATGTACTCGTCTTAATATTGATTAAGTTGAAGTGGTTTTGTCTGGAGATGTGTTAAAGTTACATTAAAGTTTATATATTTATTTATATGCCTACAACTCTAAAACCATTTCCTCTGCTACATTATTGCCAAACAGTAATGGAACTGTTGAGTTAGTGTGTCGTTTATGATGTCATAACGACTCATTCTCCAGTCTCCTTAACAATTTATGAAGCATTTCACATTATATTGAACGAATCTAAATTTTGCAAGACAATGAAAAACGTTTTACAGAGAGGTATAGTTTATTTTCCAAAACATATAAAATGCAAGTGGACATTACATAGCATGTCAAAAAGTAAATTTTAGAGAGGCAATAGATTCTAACGTTGTTATGGATACGTTACAGATATTTTATTTACATAAAGTCTCATTTTTGTATTGATGGTTTTTCCCTGCATTTACCCATCTGATTTTGATACTTTCTTTTATTGTGAGTATTACAATATAAAAGTACAGTATAACCTCTACACAACAAATCCTCTGTACAACAACAGCTTTTGATATTTCCCGTAGGCTTTATTTTAATTGAATTTAACCTCTGCAGAGCAACAACCTCTGAACAGCAACACAATTTGGTATCTCCCAGTGGGTGTTGTTCGAGAGAGGTTGTACTGTATCAATTATTGTTCAATATAAATAAATATATAAATGATTATTGTTCTAAATTAATTATCATCAGATATAGATTTAAACATTTTAGATAATTATATTTAATTTTTAACATCAACACAAAAATATGGAGACATATTTTCTAGTTGAATAAATGAACACTCCTAATGAAACCACCACATGATGTATTGATCTGCTTTATATATATATATCAACACCCACAACTTATTTATAAGTGTATAAAATACATAGACATTTTTTTCATCATATAGTTAATGGTTAATATGATATATTTGGTCTATGTAGTTTATTAGTATATTGTCTCTTTTTACATATATATACTGACACGCAAAAAACCCCACTATACACTCAGTAAAAGACAAATTTCACATACAAAGTTAAATTCAATGTAGGTATGCTTGATATCATTCTTTAGCAAAATTTATTTGCCACATATCTACGAAAATTTCATTACATTTTATTAATATCTTAAGCAAAATAAACGCTTAAAGAGAGAGGGACGAAAAGTAAAAGTTGCAGACGTTATATGTTTGCGTCTACAAACTTGGCTCGTCTTGGCAGAGAGAAATAAATATATCTATTTAGAGGTATAACTATTATCAATATAAAAACCAATGAGTAATATATACTCTCATATCTACTGAGTCACGCACACTGAACAGTTATTTTTGTTTTAATAAGAATTAATTCTTTTAAACTGTACCACAATATCGCGGAATTACGTGTTTCTCCAATAAACAGATGAGTCTAAAATATGAAGTACAAAAAACATGCCATAACTGTATCTATTTAATCACAGAGTCAATTTTACTAAAATCAATATGCTTTGGTTATTAAATGTAAGACAAATAAAATGTATACATTTTAAAATGAATATGACATAATATACATGTAACAGACCTAATCTAAAACTTTTTACTTTGTTTGCCCTTTAACGACCCTAAATTTCTTGGTTTGGTCGGTAGGTAGGAAACAATTTTTTTTCAAGAATTATCAATCAATTAGGTAGATCTGGCAAAACAACGCGTTTGTTCATGTATACACGCATATATAAATTATACGTATCTAATATTCTATGATTTCAACATATTCCTAAAGCAGAATTATTTGCCTAAAGAAAATACTGGAAAGTAATATGATGAATGGTCCAAAAAAACACCACTTATATTTTTCGAATATATTTTTTTGAGTCGGTAGCATTTGTTTGGTTGGTTGGTAAAGGGCAAACAAACTTAATTTTAATGTAAGCCTCAGTTATAGATATACACCTTTCAAATATTCCTCCTGCTTGCCTGTTACATGCTCTGATTGACTCAGTAATGCACTCCTTGCAATATTATAGTTTTCAGTTAAAGGTACTAGTTCATAGATTGTGTTTATTTTTTTCTATAATTTAAAATATCATTCAGTGTCTGTAACTGTGCCTAAAACTTAATTCTTATCATTTTGAGACAAACCGACCTATATGGTACAGAAATATACAATAAAAGTCACAAAAATGCACTAAAATTGTCTATAGATACCGTGACATACGGGGTAGATATTTACTACATGAAACACCATCATTTGTATTTGTATGTCAATTTGCACTAAAATTGTCATTATCAGAACACTATACTTTCCTGGTTCCAAAAATATTTCCATACAATTTTGATAGTTTTAGAAAAAGTTGATATTCATGTTGAAATCTGCGCATGTGTACCTTTAAATACATGTAGTACTAAAATTGACGTTTTATTTCTCTATAAAAAAGTATGTCTACATGCTTTGTTCAATTACATTGTACTTACATGCTTCATTTTGTATGTAGTTAAATGCACAAAGCATGTCAAATTATGACAAAGTTTTAAAAGCAATTTTCAGCAATATTTTTCATGCATCAAATCTTGTTAACAAACTATTTATAATTTTGTAATAGTTCACAATATACAAATGTTTAAAGAACTATTTACTGTACGGAAGATAGTTTCATATCCAGGCGATGATAAGTCGCTAGTTTAAAGATTAAAATTAAGACGATGGTTTAATCATAATTTCACTTATATTTAAGTTAAAATTTTTCGGATGTTTTGATCGTTGTCATAAAAACAAGAAAATCACACTTAGATTAAAAATAACAATCTTTAACTTGGTACAAATGATAAACCGTGTTTGATACAGAAATAACAAGCTGTAATTGGTCGAGTTCGAGTTATTTCTCGGCGAAATTAAAAAAAAAGATTTGGTTCTAATTTTGTTTTCGTTATTGCAGTACATGATGTGATATTAGGTACACAACATATGATTTATTTCGTCACAGTTTACATTGTAAAAACATATGACCAGTAGCTATTCAAATAATTACCACACTTAAAATTTGGAAAAAAAATAAGAAAAAATATCTTCCAAAATGTTCCAGAACTTCATTCTAACACTAACATATATGTTCTGTTCTGTTCTGTTCTGTTCTGTTCTGTTCTGTTCTGTTCTGTTCTGTTCTGTTCTGTTCTGTTCTGTTCTGTTATGTTCTGTTCTGTTCTGTTCTGTTCTGTTCTGTTCTGTTCTGTTCTGTTCTGTTCAACAAGAAAAATTAACAAAAATAAAAATAATTCGAACAAAATGTTTATTAAGTAAATAAGTATTATATACATTTTATATGCTCATAACTAATAATATGTAAATATCAATTATTTCAAGCCTACATAGAACCCTACATCAATATATTAAATTAATGATAAAAACATTAACTACAACACTGATACATGAAATATTTACATCTGTTTTCCTCGCAATGTTCACAGAAATGGTAAAATATTTATGTGATTTTCATATTTTTGTATACTTACTGTGAGCACAAACCCGGGTCGGTAGTGCAGTTGGCAGCGCGCCTGGATTTTGAATCTAGCGTCCCGAAGGGGTTACGGGTTCGAATTCCACCCGGCGAGGTTATACCCTTCCATGAAAATTTGACAATAATGTAACTTTTCCTCCATTAATAATGTATGTGGGAAAGTTTCCGGCCTTGTGGAAGGGTAGGTGAGTACTGGTTATAGACAAGGGACAAGGATCCCGTGTGGGATTCGAACCCGTACCCCCTTCGGGACACGATCCTTCCAAATGCCGGCACCAACTGCGCTATCGACCCGGGTTATTGCCCACTCAATAGGTTAATAAGATTATTCAAGTACATCATTTTACTGATTTGAACGGACCACAATGACATTCTTCATTTATAATAAATAGTATATGTAAACATAGCAAATTGTTTATGATAATATGACAATAAAGTATTTTTTTACAAACTAACTAAACTGCATATATTAAATGTCATGACATCTCAACCTCAAATATTGTTTTTAATGAAACTGTCTGCGTTTATATACACAATGCTTACATCCATGGACGACCTGTATATTGGCATTTTTCTGTATAAGTTGCAGTGAAATATTAATGAACGCTATAGATACGGAGCAAGCAGCACACAATTATCATACAAAATAGTATAGTTATACTCATCTATAACCAGAACATGTATTGTTAAAGAAATTCAATAAATCAGTCATTATTCAAAGCTATACATAAATTATGTAAAATTATTACTATGTAAAAACATCGTATATACATACCTAATTATTTAACAAAGTTGACGATAGAAAATTTATTTGCAACATGGGATTAAACGATTTCAGAATCATGAATAAATAAATTCAAGTATCGCATCATTTATTGTCTACGGCTTTGTTAATCAGTTTTAAGGTTTTATGTATTCTTCTATTCAATTCTTAACGATGAATTTAGATTGTGTAAATACTAATAATTAATGACTCGTTGATATTACAGTTTAGTCTGGCGTATAGAAAATTCACTTTGTTCACGTTTTTTTATATAAAAATGCTTCACCAATACAGTAAACGGTTTTTAATTTGTTAATAAAAGAAATTGTTCTGGGTTGTATCAACAACAGTCACATGCCGGAACTTGCTAGACTAATTTCTCCAATCGCACTTATCCAATTAAATTATAGTTACGGCAAGAAAATGGTATTTTCCTAAATAAAAGTATCGATTATTGATTTTACCCCAAAATATTACCAATTGTTAGTAGAAGTCCTAAAAATAGTACCAATTATCGGTATTTTCCTAAATAAAAGTATTGATTTTTGACTTTACACCAAAAAATATTACCAATTATTAAAAGAAGTCCTACAAAATAGTACCAATTATCGTTATTTTCCTAAATAAAAGTATCGATTTTTGATTTCTTCACAAAATATTACAAATTATCAAAATAATGATATTTTTTCACAAAAGAATCGTACTAATTATTAGTATTATTCCTAAACAATAGCATAAATTATCAATAGTGTTCCCTGATTTTGATAGATATAATTATGCAGTAGTATAACGCCAGTATTCAAAAGTATAGTGACACATTCAATTACCTATATTGCCGTAAAACATATTTTATGATCAAACTCAACGAAGCTATGTTGGTCTCGTCCGGGAATCGAACCCACGGTCTCTGGAGTGGTATTCCTATCGCTACTTACTGAGCTAACTGGCGGTGTTAGGAAGACTTTTTTTAAAAAGCTCTACTCTATGAAAATAAGTTACCGTGAAAAAGACGAGTACATGCGTTCACACTGCAGTTACTAACATTATGTGTGTAGTTAAAAATTAATTGTAAAAACACAAATTGTTTGGTATTTTGGCAGAACGATTTGGGAAAATATGTTTACTGTACAATCTTCAAAATACACACCGGAAATAAAAATGTAACGAGTTTTCAATAAAGCAGTATAGGGGTGGTTCTTAGGTTTGCAAGTTTTTGTTGGATTGATCTTCACGTCGAAAATATGTTATAACTATTTAAATATTGTTAAAAATGTGCTTCATCAGCAATTTTAAAACAACTTGATTGTAAATGAATTCAGTAAAATAGTACAAAACTTTGTTATAGTAATATAGATTTCAATGACCAGGGGAGATAATGTTATGATAAAATAGATATTAATGACCAGGGGGGATAACCAATAACAACCATGAATTATGAGGCTATGGTCATGTTGCTTGACCGGTTTTTAACCACAAAATATTATTTACTGACACAAAACATTATAATACATATAATAAGTCATATTTACATATGGCTATACAATTATTACATTACTAGTTCTTTTTAGTAAATTGACAAATGAAAATTGCAAATCAGCCTTGCTCCATATGATAAATCATTATTTAAAATTTGTCATAGGCTAATACAACGGTAAGCACCCGGCTAGCTCAATTGGTAGCACGCAAGTCTACTGACTGAAGGGTCGTGGGTTCGATTCCCGGGCGGGGCATACGTACGTGGAGCTTGGTCATGAAATTATTTCTACGTCCATTCTCCCTCCTACCGCTACCAATCATTTTTAATTATGTAGGGCAGTTGTCGGTAACTGACGAAAGTATGCTCTTAGTAGTTGGTTAACAGCGAAATCCAGAGGTTTAGCCTTTCCAGGAGGAGTGAGTAGATTGACTGACCGCCGTTATATGACCTTTACAATGTGTTTCTACGGCGTTAAACAAAACAAGATAAAAATACAATGGTAGTAAATAAACCTATAAGTTTAAAATGACACGATAATTTTTTAAAACTAAAATTAATAGTAAAATTAGTGAGCTAAGTTTGTCATACACACGAGTTCTATAGTGAGTTACGTTAATTCCATGTTATATTATAATATGTATATACATTCCATATTTAAATAATACGGTATTTTATAGAAATTGCTGCAAACATGGAACATGGCGGTAATTATTTGCATTCTATTTATCACCTTTCATATGAACAGCGACTTTTCTTAAATTTATCAGGAAATATACAAAAAAGAAAAAATTATTTCTTCTCCTTGATATAAAATATGCCATTAGTGATCACATCACCAAGATGTCTGTACTTGTAGACATCTATGATTTAGTAATTGACATTCCCTTTTTGTAGCAATGGAAATAAGAATTTCCCTTTTTAGGGGTTATCAAGGTTATTGATGTACTTAGACAAAGATCTTTGCTTTTCATGATTGATCATATGTATTGTTTTAATCATGTTTCCTTTAAATGTTTTATGTATGATGTACATTTGTCAATTAAATAGATATATCTATAACAATTTTTATCAGACCTAGTGCAGTCTAAGCAGCACACATTCTCTTTTTAGCGGTAGTTTCGTCCCAGTTCCACAACGGTTCTAAATTTCTAGATTTCCTCGAGGTTCTTCCAAAAGTCTATAGACTCGTTAAGAACCTCGTATGGCATGCCACAAACCTCGCGGTAACCTAGAAAACTAGAACCGTTGTGGGGTTGGGAGAACTACCGCTGAAAAAGAGAATTTTGTGCTGCTTAGACTGTACTATGTCTGATAAAAATCTGTTACGTATAAGTGTCATTTACCTTGTCTTTTTAAACTTGTTAATCAGGTCGTCATTTTTGCCGTGTTACGAACCATGTAAGTCATGTGATCCCCCGCATTGTATAATCTGTCTATAATAATGCTATCATTTATTTTACAGACCAGTGTTATCAAATTGGGAGAAGTTCCATAAAGGTATACATCAGTTTGGTTTATATACAGATGATGATCCAGCCATAGATGGTATCATGGAAGATATGGCTAACCAACAAATTATTGATATAGGTATAGAACTTACATTGTTTTTATTAGTACATATTAGCAATTTCTACATTTTATGACGCATGTCTACCCGAACCTGTCCATAGAGGACACCTGCCCACAAAGGACTCTTTTGGATTTTCCCGTGATTGTCCTTTGTTCACTGGTTAGACTGTTACTGTATACCAAACTTATCTTCAAATTCGCCCAGTTAGCTCAGTTGTTAGCAAGCATGACTATAATTCCAAGGATCATGGGTTCTATTCAGACCTACAAACCTTCGTGGAGTTTGTCATGAAATACAATGCACATGTAATTTCTACAACCATTCTTCCGCCTACCTTTGTATCAAGCAGGACAAATGTCAGTCACTGACTATATGATGAAAGCAAGGCCTGTCAAAGGAACGTGTGATACTAAGTATTTCATATATATTTTATTACATAGCTGGACAAGCGTACATTTTGACCATAACACCATAAGTTAAATTTTATCGTAGTCAATCTTGTAATCAAAAATGTAGCCACAGGGTTGGTGAACTAGGAAGTTTTGTAACTAAACAGGAAGTTATTGCATTGATTAACTCTATGACTTATTTAGAAAATGTCACGTCTATGCTTGATACGCTTGTGGCCACATCTCTTCTTTTACAACCGGAACAGAACAGAACAGAACAGAACAAAACAGAACAGAACAGAACAGAACATACACTTTATTTAACCCTGACTTATGTACATCATGGGGTTATTTACACAATATGATAATAATGAAAATAATGGTAAACAAAATATAGAAAGACACATTACACATGGTACATCATGGTCAGTTATTTCTGAAAAAATAATTGTAGAACTTGCCACATTAATTAGTGTTTTCTCATCATTAGATGAAATGAATGTTTTATACAATTCTGTACTTTGATAATTGCTTGTTATTGATGTTAAAATGCCATGGTATGAATGTATGTTGTTTCCTTGAAAGACGTTTTCCAATACCACAATATTTTAGATTTTCATGTAGAAAGACCAATTGCTTTCTTCGTTATTCGTCGGGTAGAACTTATTTGAGCAGTATTAATATACTTTCGTAGAGCTTGGTCATGACATTATTTCTACAGCCATTCTCCCTTCTTAATTATGTAGGGCAGTTGTCAGTCATTGACGAAAGTATGCGCTTAATAGTTGGTTAACAGCTAAATCCAGAGATTTAGCCTTTCCAGGAGCAGTGAGTAGGTTGACTGACCGCCGTTATATGACTTTTACAATGTGTTGCTTTGGCGTTAAAACCCAACAAAAACAAAACTACCATTTATCACACACGGCGAGAGAATTATAGTGCAAGGAAACTGGACAAAGCAGGATGAGTCAATGAAAAGTCTACATTAAATAACTGATACAAAATTGCTTGATCATCATAAAATTCAGACCCACAAAACATCACCTAAATAGACAACTCCTCACATCTTTTAGTAAAGAAATATATTCATTGCTCTCTCACAATGAAATATAACGCAGCAATCGGTTCATTATGATATTTTGTTTCACACACTCTTAGTACAAATGTTTTATTGAAATTCATAAACTAAACTTCTGTTAGTTTAACAACATAGCCGGAAGTGATTTTCCTACGATAATGGCGGCATGAAGTTCTTTCAAAGTTGATACCTCTTTGATTAAGGGTCGTATGAAAGTGTAGAATCGTTAGAATACTTAGAGATATTAAATGTATGCAATAATGCCAGCATGTGCAAGTAGCATGCACTAATTAAACTGATGTGTATAGTTAACTGACTCACGGTGATCAAAGAGAAAGTTTGTCTTTTGTCTGAGTACTAAAAGCAATTTTATGAAATATAAAAGGAAATTTATGACTAATACTCATTGTGTACCCTATGACTTATGTTTCCCTTGACGAATGTTTGAAGCTTTGTTTTTTCCCAATAATAATGGCGTCATTGATTACGTAATATTCACGACTGATCGAAGCTCAGTTAGAGTTTTGATCAATTTAAAAAAATAAAGTTATTTAAGAATTATTGTCAATTATTCTACTCAGACTTATAGTTCTGACGCTTTATTTTCGATATTCTGTCGGTAGTACAATTTTTTGTTTAATAAGACTGAATTATATTCATGAAACCGAATAAAAGGACCAGGTGTTACACGTGGGAATGTTTTAACGCTGCCATCAAGATATTGGCAATTAGAACAGTGATTAATTGCCTTAATTGTTGACAATCAAAGGTATTCAGTGTCAATAAAATAGGGTGAAAACATTTTACACAAGATGGGATGTTGATATGTGCGGTTTATAAAGACATTACTTATGCAGTTTTATGCAATTATCTGAAAAAATGTTAGTAATTGCAACGGCGTTAGGTGAGGCGAGAAAACAAATAAACCCCACAAGTGATTAATATCTTAATATGGTGAGAGCATCATGACTGTTACATATTGTCGTGAGAATGACTCTCAATACTGTTACATATTGCCGTGAGAATGACTCTCAATACTGTTACATATTGCCGTGAGAATGACTCTCAATACTGTTACATATTGTCGTGAGAATGACTCTCAATACTGTTACATATTGCCGTGAGAATGACTCTCAATATTTCTGCAGAAGAGGGCGTGGCCATGTAATTACGAGGTAGAAATAGTAAGCATAAGACAGGTTCAAATCCCATCCAAAACCTACCCCGTTGTTTTCATGAGCAAAGAAACATCATCTTACTAGCTCAGTGCTTATGACTCAAAAAGCGGGTTTGTGAGGGATTAATCAATATTGTAAGGGCTTATTTTATAATCAATAGTACTAATTTGTCTAACGAAGTTAACCCTAAACCTTTCATGACATCAAGGTTTTTACAGAAAGGATCTGTCGGAACCCTCTTCACAGGATAATAGTGATGGTAATAGCTTTACGAAAGTATGCCCCGTCCGGAAATCGAATCTAGAATACTCCGATCAGTAGACTTGTGTGCTTCATCTACTAATTGACATTGCGTTGAGGCTACTATAACCACGCCCTTAGTCAAGTGTGTTTTTTTGTTTAACAGAGTAATCATTTGTGTCCAAAGACAAGCAGCCATGTTCGTCCAAGTATATTGGTAAACAGATTTTGAATATTTAGAAAATGGGTGGTCCGGCGTAATGTAAACTGGGCAAGCTGGGCGGCAAAGTCGTCTTTTATTAAAGCAACATCATTGTCGATGAAACAAGAAGTCAGTTTTCACAAATGACAACCATTGACATTATTCTACCATTAATTGCCTTTAAAGCACACACTATATTTTATAGTAAATAGTACAAGAAGACAATAAAAGCTTGTATCAAGCTTCATTCATATGCAGTAATATAAAATAATATAGGAAACGATCACAACTTTATGATTTTAGAATGGTATCCACGATACATTGATATATTAAATTTACATATTTACTGATTGATTCTGAAGTTTGCATTTGAAGAACTCAAACAAAATGTGTTATTTCTACATTTTAGACAGGAAATTACATCATTATGCGACTCAAGTTCGCATATTTTGCTCGTGAAATGCGCCATTCTTCAGAACTTATTAAATAAATATTGTCACATGTTTCTCGTTCTGCTTGATTATAAAAGTTACTGTATTGATTTTTTCTAAAATTGAACTTTAATTTCTTGGAAAACAACAATTTCTGAAACGACGTCATACGTGTGTCACTGTACATCAAACTAACAATGAAATCTCTTTAAGGAATAAAAACAGCTTTATGTTCGAGGTTGTATTAATTTTGTACCAAAGTATATTGGTTTGCTAGAGTGACCATCGGTCTGCTTCTGTTGGGCGTTAAGTTTTTAATCAGGATCCGTCCGCTCCTTGGGTTTTTGTTTTTTACTTTTATTCCTCCATGTATGAAAAGTACAAAAAGCATGAAGTATTACAGAAAACAATAAATGCATTAACCACTGCGACTGCGACTTTATTTCATTCGCTTACAGAGTCGATAGCGCGTTCGACCACAAGTTCAGGGAATTCGAATTCGATTCCCGGGCGTGATCTACATACCTTCGCGGAGTTTTGGCATGGCATTTTTTCTATGACCAATTTTCCACCAGTGTCGGTAAAAAAGGAACAGTTGTCAGTCACTGGCAAGAATATGCTCTTAGTAATAGCTTTCAATCTCCGTAAACAGACATCTTATAAATCGCTGTTTAGCGAGTAGGCGAGCGGAGAATATTAGAAATTTAGAAGATTGGGTTTTGATCAGATTGTACTAAGTTTAAGACTTCGGTCCGAAGAGCTAGGCCATTTTCATTTGACAAGAGTAGCTTAGGCAGTTATTTCTGAATAAAACAAGATACATTATGTACACTCGGTCTGATTCCTTAAATTTTGTAATAAATTTTATCTTGAAGACTAAATTCTAAAAAAATCAATCGGGAAAACGTATCGATACGCGAAGACGAAAGCAATAGCTTAAATCATACGGACAAGAGAAGCCTTAAACAGTTCTGTTGATAAAGTCAATTTATATTGAACGAGATTCTACTCGTCTAGTAATTGATTACAGGTTAGATTGAAACATTTTTGTTTAAACCAAAATTGGTGTCTGTCCAGCATTGATTTCTTGTAGTCATTTTGTTTGGTATAATTTATTGCTGAATGGAATTTATCATGAACTGAGGGCCGCCAATATCCTGTATAAATGGAGGTCTACTAATTTACATAGCGACACATACATGTATAAGTAATGAACGAACATTGAATGGAAACGGCCAGTGTTGCATTTAATTTACATTCTGGCCATTACATATCGTGTATATATACATCGATAGATCGGCACAAAACTATTTAACAACTTAAAGGGATATACAGACAAATGACTGTGCCAAAAGTATAGAACCAAGTTAGATCTATTAAACAGCATCAAGAACGTAAGAAATCACTTACAAATACCATTTGTCACTAATAACATTCAACTGAACGAATTAAAACATGTGGCATACACATTGTTGAAAACGAAAGTAGTATACTGTGGGAATCACCAAGCTATTAATAGATTATATGTCGTACTTGCTGAATTTAAACATTTTCATTGGTTGCTTCTTGTCTTTTCAACATTCTTAGGCGGTTAGGATATCTTTTAAATAGAATTATAATAATGTTGCACAATATCAAGCTCTAGTATCTTCTCATCAGTAAATGCATATTTTAACACTAATCTATTTATAGCTAACCTGACCCACGTGGGTCAAGTTAGGAAACACCCCAAATATTACGAGAAAATAAAGAAACATTTTGGCAAGTAATATAACAGTGTGTCTGTTGCATTCACAGTTATAAAAATATAATTCAAAATTAGGAAATATGAAGTTGAACTTTTGCCTTGCAATTCCTTTAATATACATGTACATGTAAAATAAGTTTTATGTATTGAATCTATCATTGAACTCTGTAAACATGTACTTATAAATTAAAGTATATACTTTACTCATGGGTCATTTCTAACTTAATATACAACCAATATCATGTTATCTACTCTGAAATAATAAACTTAGAAACTCTTATACTTTTTGGAACGATGTTATTTAACATCGTTCCAATGGTAACAAGAAAGTATAAGATTACTCTTTTCACGCTTCAACAATTTTCAACATAGACAAAGAGGCGTAGTTCAAGCGTGAAACTCATTAACATCTCATTTAAATGTAATACAACGCTGGCTTGTGTTGTCGTTCTTGAAACTCTTCAGGAAAAGGGAGGTTACTCTCAAGACATACAAATCTTGCATTGGAGACGGGACAACTTAACCCGTAGACAACTCAACCCGTGACAACTGCAATGATTACTTGTTAGAGTAAAAAGGGCCTACACTGTTTTTGACAATGCATGTCATATGCGTAGTTTAATTTCATCATTCTATAGTAATAACCAATCAAAAAATAAGTTCAGGACATCGTTCCTCCAGCACTCCAGTGCTAAACTAAACTAAACTATTTTATTTAATGAAACGCCTATTTCTATTAAAATATTCAATGGCGTTTTACAGTAAAACAATAAATAGACATAGAAATGAATAACAGTAAAATAATATGTACAAGTATAAAACATATGTAAAATGAATGTCTTAGACAACATAATAAAATTACAAGTACATAATCAATGATGTTAAAAATATTATAAAATATTTCCGCAAGTTTATACATGTATATCTAGGTAAAAACAAATACTAAAATGATAAGAACCCTATTGTGTCACAGTATCTAATTTAACAATCAATTTTCTGTTTAAAACAGTGAATAAAAGTCACTAAAATAATAGGTTTTGACATTTTTCTTAAAAACCTCTATGGAAGGTGACTGACGTATATACAGTGGTAATTTATTCCACAGAGTTGGACCCACAGTACTAAAACTCCTATCATTAAAAGTTTTCCGTTTGTTAAAAGGAACAGCAAAGCAATATTCCATATTGTTAACAGATCTAAGATTAGTTCTTTTTGGTACAGGTTTGTGTAAAAGTTCCAATAAATAATCAGGTGCTTTTCCAACGTGCTTTGATTACTTAGTGTAAGACTAGTTTAGCGCTAAGCCATCGGAATGTACATGTGTATTTCAAAATGTAGAATTCGAATTTTAAGAGACGGGGCTAAACGTTTTCCCATGTTTGTTAAAAAAATGGGGGGTTGTCATTATTATCAATATTTGTTTTATTTATTATTTCAGAATCCAAAGAAGGTGGTACACAACTAAAATTAATTTTTACATTCAGTGATGAAGGACAAGCATTGTTTAAACCAATGAGGTAATATATCAATACATTTTTGTATATACTTGTACTTAAAATTGTTTTGTTCGTTGTCTTCCCTTATGCTATGCTTTAGGGTTAATTGAAAGCCTTGTTTGTTGCTTCTCTTACTCCAGTACACATTTCCTTTTTCTGAAGTAGCGGATAAAGAGGTCCCGGTTCGTCACCTTAAGGAAATTAATGAACATAATGCTAACTTGGTAATTTTAAACTGACTTTTTATTTTGAAAATACATGTATGTAAATAAATCATAAACCAATTATTCTATCAACTTTTCGAGGGTTTTGTCCGTTTAATAACGTCAGTTTGAGCCTCAATCTCACCGGGCTTGTTATACCCTTCCCTTAAATTCCATATTTTAAATTTTCCTAAATTACTAAGGTGTACGGAAACGTTGCTGCCTTGTGGAAAGGTAGTTCAGTATTGGTTATACACAAAGGTCCAGGAAAGCTAGTTAAGGTGAGCTTGCCGCCTTCAAATGACTATAACTTATATTGACACGGCGTCAAACTCAATGAAAATAAATATCACGGCGATTTGTTCTAGCATTTATTTATGATAAAAACCATTACTACAAACACATTATGATATCTTTGTAACTAATTACAATAATGTTCTAAAATTTGCGACAGGCGAAATGAAATAAGAGATGATATAAAAATAGTTTTTATCATTTCCGACGTAATCTCTGCGCTACAGGCACTAAGAACTGATATGGTTTAGGGATATAGGAGGATAAACCTCTGCCATACTCTACAATGTTCTCAAGTGCTGTAGAAAGGCTACATCAAGATAGATGTGGGGAGAATTAAGCTTATTGATGTATCAGATAAACAAATTTACTGATACATTAAATGTTAGTGGAGATTTTTTTTCTATCGTCTTTGATCGCCAACATGTTTGCATGTTTAACTCGATCCTTCCAGTCAAATGTTTCAATTATTTTTGGTTTAGGCCAATACAATTTTTATATTTGGTTACACATAATTTGTCACGTAATTTGTGTAGAGCCGGCATGGTCTTCATTTATTATAATGATAGACTATGAACATTGACATAATATATTAGAATATTTAACAAAGGTTTACAGTTAACGTTTTGTCCCACAAACAAAGTGTTCACTATAGAGCACACGGTTTCGTTTGTGGCCAAGTGTATTTAATATTATTTCAGTTAATAGGTAAGGCAGGGAAAAATCCAGTTGCATGAGATTTCAATTATTGTTATAATTCAAATCAACATCAATGTTTACTTGGTCTCTTTCATCAGCTGTTACGATTATTACTGTTAAGGCCACATGCAGTTTATGTATTTGTTGAATCGGTCCAATAAAGTGGTCTTCATTTATTTTTGACGTGGACCACGTTATTTGCGTTCGTATCTGTTCCTGGCCTACTGTTGACAAAATCACTTATTTTATGAAATCTATGACTAAAAAGTACATCATTAGTATCGCCAAATTTATAAAAGAATCATTACCCATCAGGAAGTGTTCTTTGAATATGTCATTACTGTTTCTTCTACTATATATTGTTTTATTACAAATTATAGTAGCTAATATTGCATATGTTATGTACAATGTGTTTTGTCATGAATGGATGGTCTTTGTCATGAATGTTGTAACATTGTTTAATAATGCCATTTTTGCAAAATAAAGATGTATGCATGTATCATTGAAAATAATTAAAATCAATTATTAATTCTCGTACTAATATATTTTAGCACAATTGTGAATCAAGTTCTTACAACTACTTTCGAGTCCGCTTCATTTACCACTTTCGAGTCCGCTTCATTTATCACTTTCGAGTCCGCTTCATTTATCACTTTCGAGTCCGCTTCATTTATCACTTTCGAATCCGCTTTATTTATCACTTTCGAGTCCGCTTCCTGGTCCCCCAGTACAGAGCTAGTAGGATAAAGTTTCTTGCTCAAGGAAACAAGGGGGTTGGTTTTGGATGGGACTCGAACTTACTCGGAGCTGGTTATCGAATGATTACCAGGCCAACGTCGTAACGGCTCGGCCACATCAACAAGGGTATTAATAATACTAGTACATGTATATTGTTACAACAGCAGCAACAACTCCTAAGTCTCTAGTGCTTTGAGAAAGTTATCCGTGTATGATTAATTAAAAACGTTAATTACTGAAAACTCATATACCTCATTAGCTTTGCTTATTGCATATTCTTCAATGTAATTATCTTTTCTCTCAGGCACGTAACATAAACATGTGAACTAAAGTGGCCTAAAGTTGTTTGTTACCGAAGGCAAATTCTTGGATTCTTCTTGATTATCTTGAATAAAAAAGAAAAAGAAAATATAAGAATTCGTTTTATCTCGTATAAATTTCTGGTTCAAAATAAACCCTATCTTTGTGTTGCAAATATTTGGACTGAAGATAAAAGCGCGAATCTAACAATTCTTGAATTTGATCTTTATCTTATCGCTTTTACTGTACACGTAATGCAGCTTTGTTTATACAAGTTTGTTTTCGTACAAATTTTAATGGCGTCTTTCAAATTGTTATTCAAAGATAAATGTATTTCATTTTCACGGTAATGAAAGATCGCTATCGATTAATACCCGTTCTTCTTTCATCTTAATCATTTTGCTTGAAATATTTGGGAGTTCACACTCGTTCCAAGTTTAGTTCTAAATTCAAGACTTAAAAAGCTAATTTACAAGCCTCTATAGTGAAGATAAAAATCGTGTTTTTGGACCTACTCTGCTTACATAAGTAAACTATTATTTTTGTCTTTCAAACTTAAGTATAAGAAATGATAAATACTTCACATGAGGTTAATAAGCTTCATTTAGGTCTTCTAATGTTTTGAAGATGATATAGACTTCACATGAAGTCAAATGTTTCATCAAAACTTGCCTAGAAAATTAATATTATAAAACCCCTTAGGTTTTGTCCTAGATGAAAATTTGCGCATTCATAACAAAGCAGAAATTATCTGAGAGTACACTTATGATATCAATGAAGAAATTCGGGTAAACCTGTAGGTCTGCATTGACGGATCTAGTGGGGGTGGTCAGGGGGTCCGGACCCCCCCCCCCCTAGAATTTCCAAAATGTACCTGTCCATGAGTGAATTTCTTGACTGTAAGTCTTTTTTAAGTAGCATGAAGCAATTTTTCTCAGTGCTTAACATAGATTTTATGATTATGTAGTTTTAATTATTAATATGTTGCATAATTCCGCAAAATGTGTATAGTGTGGTTGTGGTTCGAAAGTTTGGACCCCCTCCTAGAAAAAGTTTGGACCCCCCCCCCCCTAGAAAAAGTTTGGACCCCCCTAGAAAAAAATCTAGATCCGCCCCTGGTCTGAATAACCATCTATCATTTTATAATTGATGTGCTCAGAAGGTCTAAGAAACTCGGGGTGTTTGAGTACTTTGATATTTCCAGTCAGGTGTTACGTGTATCGTTCCTTTGAACTTAATCGTAATATCATGGGTTCAGTGATTCAAAAGCTTGTGTTTTTTGACGAATAAATGGTTTGCGTTGTCTGTACAGAGAACCTCAACCATGGGAAACAACTGATTACCATTGAAGTTACGATATCATCAAATAAACTTGATTTGTTTTAATGAACAACTGCTTCATGCTAAACGTTGTGAGGTCTTCGCCTACATGTGATACCTGCGTCAATTCATACTAGGTTTAACGCCGTGCTAACACTTGTTTAGATTGTTTTACGACGTCCAGCGCTCCCAACCTAGCTCTTCTGGACACTTGTCTATAACCAGTACTCACCTACATGTACCCTCCCACATGGCCGAAAACTTCTCCATATACCTGATTAATGGAGGAAAATTGACATTATTGTCAAATTTTCATGGAGGGTTTAACTACCCCGGGTAGGATTCGAACCCGTACCCCCTTCGGAACACTAAATCTGAAATCAAGGCGCGCTACCAACGGCGCTACCGTCCCGGGTTTACTTGAATCAAATTATCATTATTGGCTGGATTTTTCAACGGTCGGGCGGGCGTCCGGTTTCGTTAACAATTGCGTTAAAGTTTTCAATTAAGCATATATCCTTGCCATTTATTGTCAGATCTTTATGAAACTTCATACAGTGATAACATACCAATTTGATTTAAATTAATTAATTTAAAAGTTGTCTTTGGTTTGATAATAGACAATTTATATCAATTTCAATATTAAAATTAAATTTGTTTTACACATGGAGGTTGGAATACGTTTGAGAACGAAAATCACATGCATACAAGTTGCCGTGTTGACGAAAATGCCGATAATAACCGGAATGCGGCTTTTAGCGTCGTAAACAAATATGGCCTGTTGTTTTGCAATCACATTCGATCGATTATTGTAATTGAATTGTATCAGATAGCGCACAAAATAACAACATGTACTTTTTTGTCTTTCCTCAACATTTCCCAATCACATTTGTGCATGTATTTTGAGGACAGGGTTTACCTTTAAGGGTTAGTCTGACTATAAATTACATGCACAGTTTTTTGTTTTCTTTTGTTGTGAAGCCAATCCATTTCAAATGATCACGAACAACAATTAAAGCCAGTGCGTCATTTTACCAATACATCTACCTACACAGAAAAACATCAAACACGTTCATTATTTTGTAAATAAGTACCATTTGGTAGGAGAATCATTCTAACCACGCTACAATGCCCAGCTCCATGACACCACCTGAGACCTTGTATTGTTGCTAAGAAATGAGATCATATTTTATCATAATAATAATTTACCGTACTTGTTGTTTAGTCTTTACCTAGGAACATAAAATAATAAAATTTTGTAATTTGATTCGCGCGAATTCAACTTTTCCTATGAAATATAAAGACGTTCTTTGTGGTTACCTTTTATAGTCATATTGTTAAAACTTTATTAGTCAGGAAGTTTTGAATTGAATCGTAAAAACAAGATATGTATTCAATGTATATTAAAATAAAGAATAGTCGTGAGAAAAGAAACCATTATATTTAAATGGTGTATGGACATTTCTATATCTATAAATTTGATTCCATGGCACTCATTTGGGAATACATTTTATTTTAGATAATAAATGTACAAAAACGTCAATTCTAAGACACTTAATTACTTTTAAATTTTTATTACAACACGAGTTATCACGTTTGACCCCTTTTATAATAAGTAAATGACCCATTTTGTAATATTTATTACAGTTCGGGATTTTAACTGATGATTAAAATATATTTGGTAAAAAAATATTATTTTTTAGAATTATGGTTTTTAGATGTTATTTCCATGCGATAATTAAATCATGAACAAATTTCTTATTAGTTGTCTTATATCTTTTATACCAATAATTAATGCTATTAGAATAATTTCACAAGGTGTGTCTCGAAACTGTGTTTTTGTTCAGAAATGATGTCCCGTAGCATAATTATAATGTAGAATTCATGCATTAATATAATTATGTTGACGATAGTTTATTAGTGAGAATGGAACATAGAACTGATTCTATCCATTTATTAATATATGTTCCCAGACATTTAACCAACACTTATGCTGTGAATTACATTATATGCTGGATGATATCTCACATGTGTTCAACCCTTAGGCTTACCTTTCCTCTAAGGCTTCGATAATATAACATTTTGTTTCTTCATATGGACCAAAGATTATACATATAAATTTTATTTTGCTGCTGCAGTAAGTCATGATTTGTCTTACAAACAGGCTTTAGCTCAACTTTTTTATTGTTATTCATAAGATTGTTTGTTTGTTTTGTTATTGTTGGGTTTAACGCCGTAGCAACACATTGTATCGGTCATATAATGGCGGTCAGTCAACCTACTCACTTCTCCTGGAAAGGCTAAATCTCTAGATTTAGCTGTTAACCAAATACTATATAAGCGCATTCTTTTGTCAGTGACTGACAACTGCCCTACATAATTGAAAATCATTGGTAAGAGGGTGAATGGACGTAGAAATAATTTCATGACCAAGCGCCACGAAAGTATACCCCGGGAATCGAACCCATGAGCCCTCGATCAGTCGACGAGCTAGCCAACTGAGCTAGCCAGACAAGCAATCAGCCATGCGACCTCCGTGTTTAATCCAGTCATATGATCTGGGTGATTAATTCATACGGTCTGAGTGGTTAGTTAAGTCAAATGGTATGAGTACATGTAGTTTTTCAGTCATGTGGTCTTGATGGATAGTTTAGCAATTCGGTCTTAGCGGGCTTTTCATTCAGCAACACGGGTTGAGTAATCAGTCATATGATCTGAGTGATTTATTCAGTCTTACATCCAAGTGATGAATTTAATCATATGATCTAAGTGGTTAATTCAGTCATACGATCTGGATTGTTGATTCAGTCAAATAGTCTAAGTGGTTAATTCAAGCATGCGGTCTGAGTGGTTAATCCAATTATAAGATCTGAGTGGTTAATTGAGTCATACAATCTGAGTTGTTTATTCAGCCATACGGTCTAAGTGATTAATTAAGCTATACATTCTGAGTGGTTAATTCAGTCAAATGGCCTGAGTGGTTAATTCAGTCATACGGTCTAAGTGGTTAATTCAGCCTGTCTTTTCAATACATTTTGCCATACGGTCTTTGTGATTAATTCAGTCCATGCGGTTGAGATAAAAATCGCCTCTCATCGGAGTTACTAAATGTTAATATATTCACTCTATAAATCTTTAAAAGATTGCACATACACCTTATATTTATTTGACTTGGCCTCGATTAAATTTTATACATTTTTCCTCAGGAGAATGATTATCATTAGATGCAGACGTATAATTATTTGTGCATAAAAATGCAGATATTATTTACTATTGCACGATTTTCCACATTTTATATGTTATAAAAATATGATAGAATTAATTCAGACCTCCAGGTTATAGATTAATATAGAAATTCTACCTAATAACTCTTGCCAAATTTTAATTATTAACCATGAATCATAAACTATAGAACATTCAATCTTGTCTTACTCCTTCGCTTCGGGGTTATTGTTCTTATTTTCAACAGGAATTTTTGTCAGTCTGTGATGAGTATGGGTGTACTTACTGGAACATTTTTCATTGTTTTTAATTTGACAACAGTTTGCCTTTCTTTAAGACAACTAGTATGCCGTCTTTATATTTTCTCTATTTTTTTCATTTTCAATGTTTTGATGTCAAATGTCGACTGAATAGTGACACTAAAAGTAGACTTCAAAAACCTTGCTTTAATTTTAACTTTAAGTTAAACACTCTTTTTTTAGTATCAAATAGTATTTTCACTTACGTTGTCTGAACGTATTATTATGTTGGACTACTTGCTTTAATTCCCTATAGGATATTAATTCTGTTTTATTTCCCCTTAAATAAAATCATCTACTTGGCAATAACTAGACCAGAGTTTAATTTCTCTCTCGGTTCCCCCTCTTCCCACTTTACTCCCCCTCGCAACCTACCCTTTTCACTCTGTTCTCCCTCCCCTCTTCTCCCTGTGCCTATCTCCCTACCTACCCTTCCCTGTTCTCCATTCTCCATCTCCCTCTTCTCCGACTCCCCTGCTCACAATCTCTCACTCCCTCCCTCACTCACTCCCTCACTCACTCCCTCCCTCCCTCCCTCACTCCCTCCCTCCCTCCCTCCCTCCCTCCCTCCCTCCCTCCCTCCCTCCCTCCCTCCCTCCCTCCCTCCCTCCCTCCCTCCCTCCCTCCCTCCCTCCCTCCCTCCCTCCCTCCCTCCCTCCCTCCCTCCCTCCCTCCCTCCCTCCCTCCCTCCCTCCCTCCCTCCCTCCCTCCCTCCCTCCCTCCCTCCCTCCCTCCCTCCCTCCCTCCCTCCCTCCCTCCCTCCCTCCCTCCCTCCCTCCCTCCCTCCCTCCCTCCCTCCCTCCCTCCCTCCCTCCCTCCCTCCCTCCCTCCCTCCCTCCCTCCCTCACTCACTCACTCCCTCCCTCACTCCCTCACTCACTCACTCACTCACTCACTCACTCACTCACTCACTCACTCACTCACTCACTCATTCACTCACTCACTCACTCACTCACTCACTCACTCACTCACTCACTCAATCACTCAATCACTCAATCACTCAATCACTCAATCATTCACTCACTCACTCACTCACTCATTCACCTCTCTCCTTGTTCCTCTCATTTCTCTTCCCCCTCTCTCATTCTAAAGCAACAACCAATATATATTAATTCTAACCAGTGAATATGTCGTGACTAGTTTACTATCATAAAAAAGTAATAACTAATTAAGTTGGAAATAGACAACAATAGTGTTTAGGAATACTAAACCTTTTTATGATCTATCGTGTGTGTTACATACATGTCTTTGACATAATTGTTTCCGTCGATTGCGTGAAATGGTTACATAAATGTCAGCTCCTGAAACATAAGAAAACAATCATATAGGATTACAATACCTGGCTCGCCTAGAACATAATTTCCGTCTAATCACAGAAATGTCTTGTTGTTATGGGTGACACGCGATAGTAAGCCTATTTGGCCGGATCAAGATTGAAATTAAATCGTTAATTTAGTATTCAATAATGGCATCATAGACTTTTTGTTTATTTCAATGGATAAAATACTTTTATGAATTATTAATTTTGACTTTGTCAGCTAACATAATAATGATATTATAACTCATAATGCAACCTTTATCGAAAACTAATCGACTAATTGCATGACGTCTAATACAATGTAAGTAAAACAAATGGTAAACCGGCTTGCCATTGTAGGAAGCTTCATTTGTCACATAAAGTAAGAATAATTCTTCCTACCATATTTGTTTACGACCCAACGACTGAATAGAGCTGAAAAGAATTTTAAACTAACAAGCTCCATTAAATAACCTAAGGTTACAACATTTAGATATAATAACACATGCATAATTAATCATTTCGTTTATTTATGTAAAGTTCTATGTCATATTTCAAAGGAGGAATATGGCTGCTGTGGGAATTTGACTCAAATTTTATATCTTTGTCATTGGTTGAAAACAAAGAGCACAATCAAAATATCTATAATGCTCATTTTAAATATTTAATCAACACTAATATTATGTAACTGATGCGTGTACTGTAACATTCCGTTCCATGTCAATTAGCTTAAACTAATATGATATTCATGGACTGAACTTAAAATCAGTATAGATAGACGAGGAAATGTTTGTTTTAATATTCCGCCTTATTTCATGAATGCAAAGTCCAAAACATTATATTCATGAAAGGTGAAGAAATCCCATCTATACTAAGACGCACAATACATCGCAGAATTCGGCGATTTGGTACGCAACAGATATAGTGCGGCGCATAAAAACAAAATCGTTAGATATTTTAGTTTGATACCATCAATATTAAATTGTAAAATAAATGATCGCTTATAACTATACAAGAATATCAATCCATAGATACGAAATATATTTAAACATCATAAGGTACAGATGCATTGTTAAATCGTGTATCCTACTTTCGATTTCAAACTACCGGTTAAAAGTTTATATAGTTGGTTGGATAGTTCATTTTTAATAAGTAGACACAAAAAACCATACTATATAGTATATTTGTTCAGTACAGTTGAACGGGAAAATTATTAGAATGTTGACATTTCCACGTGTTTTCAGGTAATTAAACAGTTTTACCCATGATGCTCAGCGCCTCCGTACAGAGGTCTGTAAGACCGTTTGTGTACAAAACAGAACCAAAACTAACACTCTACCAATCGCCCATGATAATCAAAGTTTCTAATGAACGAATAATGATTTTGAAATCTTGGCCAAACTAGAGATCAAACTTGAGACAGCATGTTACATGTAATATACTAAATCGTGATTGTTAGTTTTCATATTTATATTTTTATCACGTACTCGTTCTTTTGAACTATGCGAACAAGACATATCGAAAATAGGAATAAAATGTCCATTAAATAAAATGTAGCATTAGAGTTCTAAGGTACTGTATCATATCAGCTGGTCAAATATAATTCTAGATGTATGGGCGTTGAGTTTGTAATATTTTCACCCACCGATCGAAATTTAAATAGTGAGACACCCAGAGGATTGAACCATGCGTGTTTTACAGTTTTATTTATATTTTACCAAATTTATATATGACATTTCTCATAAAATATGTTCGAAGGTGCTGCTGCATAAACAAAATAGTAAAAGTATAACACAAAATGACTTATATAATAAAGTTATTTTGTCAACATTCTTGGATCACCAAATCTCAAAATCAGTCATATAACTTAAAAAAACTTTCAGAAACAAATATTTATAGAAAGCCAAAATTTACACAAAAAAACAAAATGTCATGAGTATTCTTGCTTGGTGATATTTGAGGTACACTGAAAATGGAAGTTTTGTAGTTATGAGCCATTATAGCTTTCAGAAAGTTAAAATTGAACGCAGATAACGTATGATTACAATATATTATGATAAAAATTTATCTCTCATCGATCTGCGGTCATTTTCACACAAAAAATCTTAAGATAAAAAGCATCGTAAGTTAGAGGAAGGAAGCATTTATAATACCTTCATCCTTCGTCCAATCAATTCATAACATTTTTTTATTAAAAAGAATAGTAAATGCTTTCAGAAATTCATATCATTATAATTATGATATCATATCTTTTAGACTTTGAACTTTAAATTTTAGAAATTGATTTACGATAGTATTTTTTGCAATATTCTTTTGTGAAAATGACTACTGGGCGACCAGAATGGAATGACAGGGGTTCAGGTGGTGACCTTAAGAAAACCTTAAGTTTACGATCATTTAATAATATTATTTAATGTTTTATATATTACAGATATCCAAGGGAACAAGAGACGTTACCTGATCATTTCTACTTTGTTGATTTTGAAAGACATAATGCTGAAATAGCAGCATTTCATCTAGATAGGTATGTGTAATAGTTCTCTGGGATTGGTCATAATGAATTCGTCCTTAGAAAGGCAAAACATATTGAGGTTGAGAAAATATTCATCTATATAAACTAAATAAAATATATACTGGTGCTGACGGTAAGCCGTAATTGTTTATTTTATTTTATTTTAATTGGGTTTAACGCCGTGTCAACTCAATGTTGGTCATTTTACGGCGTCAAGCGCACCTAACCTAGCTTTCCTGGACCCTTGTCTATAACCAGTACTCACCTACCCTTCCACAAAGCCGGAAACACTACCATATATCTTATTTATGGAGGAAAATTGACAATATTGTCAAATTTTCATGGAAGAGTATAACCTCCCTGGGTGGGATTCGAACCCGTACCCCCTTCGGGACACAAGATTCCAAATCCCGGCGCTACCAACTGCGCCACCGACGCGGGTTAAGCCGTAATTTTATTGTTTAAGTAAATGATACTTATATTTCTTCTATTTTCCACAGAATTTTAGGATTTTACCGTGTACCACCAACAATAGGAAGGGAAGTAAATCTTACTGGTGATATTAAAAGACTGGCTGAACCATCTCTTAAAAGAACATTTTTTATTTCACCAGGTATGTTTGCTATGGTTGTCGTTCTGGTGAGATGATATCAGTCCAAGTTGCAAATTATTATTTTTTTGCCATTATTTTACAGAAGTTGAAATTTTATGTTGGATAATATTACTTATTATTATCACTATAGTTATCTTATATTAAAAGTTCTTGCTTTTGACGTTCAAATAACGCCATATTTTCTTCTTAATTATCACGTATGTCCAGTCATAGTTTGCATTAATTATCTGTTCTGTTCTGTTCAATTAATTATCGGTTCGGGTTTGTCATGTTATCTTAAATGACAAATTAAGTAAATTTTATGTGATATATCAAACACTAACTCGCGTTGCCTTGAATAACTCCTTGTTCGACTAAATCAACCATAAAACGTCTCTTCCGGCTGTCTGCGCATGTCATTTCCTTGGTTTCAGTCATAGCTAAAATCCGGATCTGTCTGCAATCCGGAGCTCCCAACTATAGTAATCCTTGTTTATGTCGCTGTGTGGTAAAGTGAAAGACTTGAGATGATCTCTTTAAGCTTTTTAAAATAAGACTCGTCTTAAAATGGTTATTTTTGTTAAACAAATGTCTTTTTTTTCAGCAAATAATGTGTGTTTTCATGGAACATGTTCGTATTACTGTGATACTGGTCATGCGGTGTGTGGTCATCCTATAATGTTAGAAGCATCTCTTGCTACATTCCTACCCCCAGAACGTGTGGCTCCTCGTAAAACGTGGAGAAACATATGGAAACGTTCATACAGTAAACATCGCAAGGCATACTGGGAACTCAATGATGATCTTTGTATAAGATTCCGTGAGAAAGAACCTTACAGCAGTGGACGTCGTCTGCTTGATATTATAGATATGCATATATTTGATTTCCTTACAGGTACATTCAGTTTGTGATTTTATAGTAAGATAATTCTATACGTAGAAATAGTACATTGTACTAGTTTTCCGTAATGCGATAAAAGTGAATGGACTTAAAACTTCAACAAATTTCCGCTATATAGACTGTCTTAATGTCGCAAATTCATTAGTTTTTTGACGGTTTTTAAGTTGCAAGTGCTTCTATAGTTCCCTACATCTATTAAGACTTTTTTGCTCTACAGGTGCCTGACCTAAATTTTTATTTTTGATTACTGTATACATTTATATAGAGAAAAGGTCTCTAACGCCTAGTTGAAAACCACGACCGTTGAACAGGCGTTGGAGACCTTTTCTCTTTATATATTATAATAAGGAAAATTTGGTTCTGGCACCTATGCTTCGCTCTTAAGACCATCGATATTGGTAGTCCTAATATTGTTTTCAAGATAAACGACTTGAAGTATACAAGTGCAATATTAGAGTTAGAGTTCATGTGAGAGTTCATGACCAATTTGACCAAATGCGATCAGCACGGTCTCTAAACAAAGACATTAAAACTATCGAAGTAATATACCTAACATGTACGTTAAAGTGCCTTTGCTTTACAAATGTGATTACTGCTCATAAAATGGTTGTATTAATAGATTTGTACGTACTTTTTTCCAGGAAATATGGACAGACATCATTATGAAACTTTTACAGACTTTGGTAATGAAACATTCCTTCTTCATCTTGACAATGGTCGAGCGTAAGTAACCTTAATTTACTTTTGTTTTCTAAAGTTTGATTTTAAAATATGAAGGCCTTTATATATCTTATATACTTAATCACCCTATTCTTCAACTTCAGTTTCCTTATAAATTAGTCAATGTGATAACGTGAATTTCTTTTGAGAACAGCAGCGCGGGGTGAAATAGGATGGTACACGTGACATATTCACACGTTCAATATCTATACTATTAAATTTGCGAGTTTCCTGTTTTGTTGAAGAAACTGCGCAGCTTTGAATAAATCTTTTGTTTGTCGCTGGAGCACCTATATTTGCAAAAACTGCCAAAAATCAACAAAAATAGTGGGTTTTTTGTGTCTAAAAATAGTTCTAGATAAAACTAAAAATAGACACGTCAAACCGGAAAATCGAGTTTGATTCTCGACGTGAAGTAAAATATTTCTGATCTTTACTGAATCGAATGTAATGCCTCTGTCACATGACTGTAACTGCTGTATTATCATGGGGAATCACCCAGAATACGTGCAACCTTCTTGCCATTTTTTGAATATTCACCAAGCAGGCGTTCTTTGTTTTCGAAATAATACCCATAAACGGCATACTCACCCAATTCTTATATTTTACATTATGCAGAATAAAACACTTCACGTACTTCACATTTAATTTCGAGAGATACTGCGATCTGTCTGCGCAATTCACAAGAACGGTGACAAATTGTTAATTACAATAATTAGATTCTTATAGAAATTACTGCACCACCAAGTATCACTTGAGAGCTATCAGAGACATAGGTAAAAATTTAAACGTGTCTGGTCACGCTATCTACCGAAGGTACGCTGACCGCTTCAAAGGGAGCTACGAAGCGGTGTAATATGGGAGAACATATTCTCGGTCCATTTTTTCACAAGCAAGCTCAATATGTACCAGTGAGCCCTGAGAAGCTTGCTGATTATGTTTTCTATACGCTGACCCAACGGTCTGTAATGATTGGACACAGTTGTTAGACAGATCAATATTATTCATGTAATTATTTCAGGTTTCATGTTGAAAGGGATTAAATATCGAGAATTCACTTTTGAAATGTAAATACAAGCTCGGGTGACCAAGTTTCATAATTCCATGTTACATTTTCACAGTGTTCAGTCCTTTTAGAACTTGACAAATCCAGATTAAACTTATACTTGCAAAATCATATCTCCGATACTACACAATTATCAATTTCAAACTTCCTACAAATATTTTGCAATCTCTTATGATCAAGTTTCATATGGCTTTTAAACATGCCTGTTTCGAGGAACAGTTTCGAGAACTGTCATTACCTAATGCCCGTGCTTGCACGGGCTCCCATCTAGTATTCAATTATGTTTGTAGGCGACCAGCGCGGATCCGAGTCAAAAACACTATTACATGCAGCTATACATTATACGTACTATTATATTGTTTGTTCCTCGGAACCTTGCTAACCGGCTATGATTATGTTTAAAAATACAACATATTCAATGTTACTCTGGGCCTACAATGTAACGCCCAGCCAGGTTTCACCACATTAAAAGTTATACACTGAGAAGTATAATAATTGTAAGACTCAGCTGTCCTGTCTAGCTGACCAACTATAACAAAATATCCTACCAGTCCTTTCAGTTGATATGTACATAATGTCACAATGACTACAGATAATTGTGTATTTTCAGTTGGAATACCTCGACCATTCATTGAATAAATAGTTCATGGTGAATGGACGAGGAGTTCCGAATAATCGTTCTTCGTGTACTCGGTGATTTAATGATATATCAATATCATATATTTAACAAACTTTGCAACCAAATGCTTTCTAGCTCCGTTAACTAGTCTACTTTCCCGGTTACGAATATATCAATTTAGTGCATATACGTCCTGCACAAATGGTTTGTCAACTATCAAAACAGCCACCAAACAACAGATTTAATCCAAGTAATACAAATATAAATAACCAGTAATGTTGCGAGACAAATTACAACCACAAAGTGTACAATAAATTGTCTACTGCTCAGCACATTACAAATCGCGGTTTTTGTCGAATTTATCAATTAGTATATTATTTCTGTATTGTACATGTAAATTAATATAGCGTTCTTGTTCAATATAAAAGGGAAGTAACTTAAATTTGTTAATACTCCGATTATGACAGAGTCCTCTACCTTGATTCAGATACTAGAATAAAATAGTGCTTGTGTTTCCAACCACACTGACTAGGTAGAAACAACGTTTTAAACATTACTGCTAAGAATACGAAAGGAAAGAAACTTATTGTTCTTCGTACACTTATGGTATTAACCCCTGCAGGTATAAGTAGTCTACTGGTGTCAATATCAACCAGGTGGTTCACAATCCTGTACATCATGGTGGCTTTGGCTTGTTGACGTCTGGATTCCAAGGATTCCCAGCTTAGTTTCTTCATCATTTCAGTAGCGCTGCTGGTGAATCTATAATCATTTATACTTACCGATGATCATTTATACTTTCAGGTTTGGTCGAGCCAGTCACGATGAAATGTCGATTCTCGCCCCTGTCTTTCAATGCTGCATGATACGATACTCTACATTTATTAAACTAGTCAAACTTTATCTGGGACCAGAAAAACTTAGTACACTTCTCAGAGATTCTATGAAAAAAGACAAAATAAGCCCAATTCTTACAGAGAACCATATACTTGCGTTAGACAGGAGAGTGATAAAGATCCTTACAACCGTACAAGATTGTATCCGTACTAATCCGTACACAGACGTTATCATTGATGATTTCTTTTAAACAACTCTTAAAAACGGCACTACCTCTTCTTTACCTTCGTCTTTTTATGATATCAATCACCATGTTACCAGGGATAATGTGATGACAATACAAGAGTCTTGTTGACTTCTTGATTTAAATGCCTCAGTTCTGGAAACTTTTCTACGCAAACAGGATTGTGCTACAATCCCACACGTTTCTTTATACAAGCGTATTGAGTCTTAACAAAGCACAAGAAAACATCATTCGGAACACCTCAACCATTTCGAACCATTGAATGAGTAAACTCAGAAAGATTCTTGAGGGTCCACCAAGAATACCTGCAGAGTGTTCAATCGCCCTGAACGTTCTGAAACGTTCCGTAACGTTATGGTCGGGACAACTCAACCCAAAGACAACTCAACCCGAAAAACTCAATATAATACCTCACTAACGGTTTGAGTTGTCCAAACTTTGGGTTGAGTTATCTATGGGTTGAGTTGTCTACGGGTTAAGTTGTCCCGTATCCGTAACTTGCAAGGTTTTGGGTTTCTGCTATTAGGTGACTATATTGTTCAGCGATATCATTGAATAGTGTGAACTAAAAAACGAGACATTAACCATCGCCTAAACGATAGTGGATTTGATTACTTCAACACCGGTTAAATTATTTTGCTGAGACATGTAATGCAAAAGTTATTTTAAGAAGCAGCTCATAAAAATATACATGTATGTCCGAGGATATTCGTTGTGAATGGCAGAGGAGTTCCGAATGAAGCAAACGTGTTCAGATATGACAGAACGTTGCTAAAGTTCTTGTTTATCTCAGTTATTTGTCTTATAAAAATATGGAAACAATAATATTTATTGTTTATCTTAATATTCTATTGTATAAAATATTATATAATTACGTATACTGATAAAAACATAGTAGGCCTAGATATAGTTAGAAAAAGTGAACACTTCGGATTCACAGGGTATTATTTTGTATCATCGTCGGCAACCACAGTACTTCCTTCTGTTACACTCCATACGTACCATGGGCAATTTGACTGGCAAAATCTCGTTTTCGTGACTATACATAAGGCAGGCAAGACCAATCTTCCAATAAAATCGCATTTTACTATTAAATACTATTCAATAACAATGATGTCATACTGGGATTTTCTTACTTAAAAAAGAAACCAACGCACATGTGTATTTTCTCGAAATAGTTGCGTAATTTCATTGGCTAGTTTTCTGCAGTAGTTTCTTTGCGGAACCAATGAAACTGCCTCATTGATTATTCATGATTACGAGATTTTTCTAACCAAATGGCCCACGGTGCATAACGCAGCATAGCGGAGTAATGTATCGTGGGATAACCGACGATGGTTTTGTATATATATCATTAATTTTGTTAAATTCTTTCCTCTTGCTTTTTATTTTATTTGATGTTTTTGAACAAATTGGTGATAGTTAAGACATTTCTACTGAGTACAGAAGAAGTTTTGAATATGTTTCAAAGTATTAAAAAGGCCTATTTAACTTCTAGTGAACGAACGCTAATGTAATGTTAGAAAATATATATGTGAAAATATTGTCTTTCGTGTGGAGTATTGCACATTGGCATTTATACCGCTGGAGCAGTCTACGAAATGGACCTTTCCACGACCTTACCTATTAGCATATTTAACAAAGGTTTACAGTTACATTTTGTCCCCCAAACAAGGTGTTATCAATAGAGCACATGCTTACATTTGTGGGTAAATGTATTGTTATTTAAATAAAAAAGTCACACCCGGAATGGTTCATTAGGAAGATGAAAGTGGTTTCCCGAACAGGTCATTTTAGCAGCTAGCACTATATTATGTATGTACAAATTTGGTTGCCTAAAAGAAATATTTGGTTGCCCGAACTAGAAATTGGTAGTCCCGGGCAACTGGACACTAGACAATTTCGTAGACTGCAAGTTCCTATACTTTCCTTTTGGTATATTTATATGAAAATGGTTTCTGTTGCTACTATTAACCCAATGCTGAAAGTTTTAACACCATTTTAAGATCAAATTATTTGATTCCAATCATCGTCGTATTGAGTGTTCTTGCACTAACCTGATTTATTCTGATATGTACACAGTATAGACCGCCAACTAGCCTGTCTTTATGATATAAGTAGAGTTTTAATAGTCGAGCAAGTGGTTAAGGCGATGAATGTTTTTTTTCAAAAGAAAGTTTTTTCATCGTTTTTGTTTTTGTTTTACTGATACCTCTTTCTAGAATTATGAAATATGCCTAAATCAAAATAGAGTGTTAATTGCAGTGACCAGACTTTGAAAGTTTTTTCATCGTTTTTGTTTTTGTTTTACTGATACCTCTTTCTAGAATTATGAAATATGCCTAAATCAAAATAGAGTGTTAATTGCAGTGACCAGACTTTGAATTATTTTTAAAGTTTAATTAATAATCAATATACATGAACATCTCGAATCTACCCTGCATATTTTGAATGAGTAAAGGGTACGAAACAGAGCGAATATATAGGCATTGTCAATGCGTCATTGTTTATAAACTTTATTAACTTCCAAGCAGCTTATATTATTTCTTTCAGTTTTTTAGACCTTCATAGGCTATATACTGCCCTCCAAAAGTTCCTTCACAGTACAATTAATTGAATTGCTATGACTTCCAATTGTTAATTTGAAGAATCATTACTTTAATTATTTGTTTTATTCAATATTCCTGCAATGGAAACAACATTTTAATGGTACATTTCAACTTTTTTATGAGTTGCACACAAGATATACACTAGCCTTCAAATCTATGGCCAAAGAATGTCATTGAACCAATACCTATTTTGAGATAGTTTTGACCACAGGAGCTTGACACTCTGTATCGTAGTTTCAAACTACGATACAGAATGTCAAGCTCCTGTGGTTTTGACATTTCATATGCAAAAAGAATATGAACTGATTTAAATAGCAAAATTAAAAATTGCTTAAAAGTAAATGCTTCTTCAACTTTTTGAAATTCCATTTAGTACAATGTAAAGTGTGAATGTGTGAAGGAACTTTAAGAGAGCATTGTATATTATATTCTTCTTTTTGCCTCGGACCCGTGCCGGCTGCCTGTGTTTCATGTCAAATTACGTTTGACCTTTATTGACTTTTATTTACAACAAATGTGCCATATCTGTATGGACAATATAATTATAATGTATAGATAGTATTTTGTTTATAAATTATTATCAATGAAATCCATAACTGTCTCATTATTACTATAATTGTATTTATAATTACAAAAAAGAAGTGAATAAATTATGTGATATTTATATGTTTTACTACATTTTTAGTACCAAACTCCACGAAACTATATCCGCCTGGGAATCGAACCCATGATCCCCTTGAGCTACCGACTCTCTAGTGTAGTGTAAGGCTTCAGTCTATATAAATATTAAGACATCATCTTCGGTCCACTTGACAAGCCTATTCAGTGGTATATTTTTATTTGGTTTAAGGTGGTATGGTACTTCTGACTTTTTTTAGATTTGAATATAGTTTTTGGTACCGTTGTAAACTTAAAGTTATTTCCGATTCGGATCTATACTTTACTTGACGTCAGATTTTTCATAAAACCGGTTGGAAGTCAATTTTTCTGGATTTTTTCTGATGTTGCCAATTCGGAAGTTTTTGTCTCTTTCAGAAGTTTTAAAAGAAAACATATATTTTCACTGTTCAGTTGGGAGATTATGATGTAAGCTTTAAGATGATACATAAGTTGTTGATGTGGCGCGGAAAAAAAGATTTAGCCACACTTTATAGTCGTTTTCTTAACCATTGTCGACTGACGTAAAAAGTGCACTCGGTCGTCATGTTTACGACTTCATGGTAACGTTATTAGCAATAATGACGTCCAATAAAGTGTAGATCCGAATCGGAATTAACTTCAAGTTTACAACGGTACCAAAAATTATATGCAAATCTAAAAAAAAGATAAAAAAAGACATCATTGTCAAATTTTCATGGAAGGGTATAACCTCACAGGGTGGGATTCGAGCCCGTATCCCATTCGGGAAACGTGATTCCAAATCCCGGCCCGCTACCAACTGCCCAAACCGACCCGGGTTGACAAGCCTATTCAGTGGTATATAACTATATGTTTTATACATGTAAGTAGATCTACATAAAACTGGATTGAGTTTCTAGACAAGACATTTATTTGTGATTGCTTCTCTTCACCCGAGTACAAAATGAATGTATGTCTGAGGGAGTGGGAAATTCATGTAAACTGATTGCACATAATGGAGTTTAAGACAGTTACAAGTATCCGGATGACCAGATTAAACGTATTAAATTAATCAAACCGTTAAACAAAGGCGACCTGCAACGTCAGAATTCGTATTGCAATATTAACCAGTATATTGGTTAACCGTTACACCCCTAGTATTTATTCATTCTCGTTTCCAGAGTCTAGTTGGATTCTCGAAGTCAACTTCAGGAATTCAACTTTACGAATTCGTGAAGTTGAAATCGTAAGTTCACAAAGTTGAATTCGTGAAGTTGAAATCGTAAATTCATGAAGTTGAAATCGTGATTTCATGAAGTTGAAATCGTGAATTCGTGAAGCTGAAATCGTGAATTCGTGAAGTTGAAATCGTGAATTCATGTAGCTGAAATGGTGAATTCGTGAATTCCGTATGTTGAAAACAAGTTAAAAATGTGAATTCTTGAAGATGAAGTCGGGAAATTATGAAATTGAAATGGCACTACCGGTCTTTCGTATAATATAACAACAAAAACTTCACTTACAATAATTACTCATGATAGTTTGTATCTTAACTCATTAATGTCTTTAAAACAAATCATATCATTTATATACTATAATAAAGAACGCACAAATTATTACAGTTTTCAATGATATCAAAGTTTGATCACGTGACCGTTTTAATCAAACTTATCATAATTTGATATGTTTTAAAGATGATTAAATGAGAGTTAAGATTCAATACATCGTGGTATTTATTTGCAAAATATACAATATAAAAATAACATATTCATTTTACATATAACACAATAAACACAAATTACAATTAGTTTTTGGGTATAACAGTGTTCAAATGATTGTCCGCTTTGTGTATTGCTTACTGGGCAAAATTAACAAATTCAACTATGTTTTAAGTAAAAATATGAATAGAAAATAAAGTACATCGGTGATAGATATTTTAAAACAATTTCAGGAAAAGCAGTATATATTTCACCGTTTCAACGAATACATGTATTCAAATTTAACATTTGACTTTATTAGATATATTGAATTAGATTAGAAAATGAGTGAGTTTGAAAAAAATCTACATTTGTGGGGCTTCAACATCCGGGTAGTATAGTTCTTCTTCAGGAATTGTATTTGTTTCTTCTTCTGTTTCTGGCTCGTGATTTAGAAGAATTTCATTGCTGAAAAAATAAATACATGCACACGTAATATGAACTAACACATTATATGTAATTACTTGATATATATCACATGATATTGTAATTGTACTAGATGTCAAAATGACATAAGCTGAATAATTTACTATGAGTAAAATAAGTTTATATTATACTTAGGTTTTACTTTCGATCTCCAACTGTGCCATCATTTCAAAATTATATATCTCGTTAAATAAATTTAAGTTACTATTAGCGTTAAAGCAAGTTGCTGCATCAGACCATGCTGCTTTTAATTATCTCTTTTATGCTGTATTTTGTATGATCGAGGGTAGTTTATTTTAACATATAAAATTATACGCTTACGATTAAGTCGCATAGAAAGTCAAACTAATCATTGGTTACGCATTCAAAATTAATGACAATAACACAAAGAAAATTTGTACAAGTATATGTTTGTCAATTTATACAAATAATTGATTATCATATCCAAATAAATGGTTGGCCAACCGAAAATTAATTAGATTTTCGGAATTCGACAATATTTACCATATGCTTTTAATAAAAAGCGAATGGTGTGCTTGTAACATGAAATAAACTTATTTCTTTCATCTATGTGATCGTTCCGACATTTTTCATATTCTAAGTTGCTGATGAATACAATTGTAAGAACCGTACTTGATCAGGTAATGAAACAGTTATTTCACACGTGATTTAGGAACAGACAAACAGTCGTCCCTCTGAGTCAGGGATAGTGATTTGAACTTTTACCCTCGGCTTTTTCCTCGGTAAACAGTTCAAAAACACTATCCCCTCCATTTCGGTCCAACATAAAAGTATCATCAGTTAGTTGCATGATAACACATTATTTCTAAGAAAAGTAGTTGACTGTGACCGTTTACTTGTATCAGTTCCTGCCGCAAAGAACAAGGTGCTATCGTGTTTAGTTACATACTGTCACTTACCCATTACCAAAAAGAAAAGCTATTTATGAAAATTAAAGCTATTTTGTAACCTGAATGGCACTATTGTGTACAATTTCACCATGTACATAGTTTGACTGAGTCTCAAATACAGTATAACCTCTACAGAACAAATTCTCTGCACAGCAACAGTTTTGATATTTTCCTAAGGCGTAATTTTAATTGAATTTAATCTCTGCTAAGCATTTATTTCGGAACAGCAACACATTTTAGTCTCTCCAAGTGGGTGCTGTTCAATAGATGTTGTACTGTATGTTTCATTACGGATATAGATAACTTTAATGGAAGAAAAAGATGTTCATTTGTATATCTTACCTTACAATTGGTTGTGGTTCAACGTATTCGTTTATTTCTACCAAGTTGCGTGTAAGAAGAGCTTTAACATCGGCTTCTATACCAGCAATAGGATGATCTTCACTGTATCTGAATTCTGGAAGACCTTTCTGATTGATTATAAATACTTCATAATTCCAACGGACATCATGTACCGCTAATGGACTATAAAACAAACCATCCTCGAATACTTCTTTTGTTGGTGCACACTGACCCTGTGAATGGTCAGAAATAGTATAATTTGAACGTATTAAGTTAGGTTTTTCTCTTCATCAAATAAAATATACTGGGTCTATAACCACGTGATCTACAATTACAGGTTTTACCCGGCCACCATCATCCTCTGGAATCGCCTACCCAAACAAGTCGTTGAGCAACCGACTTTGGAGAGTTTCAAGTCGGCTCATATGATACACTCAACAATCAACTGAAGGTATTACCAGTTTTTTAACCATATTTTAAAAGATGTAAATAGAATAATTTTCAATTGTAAAATGATATTTACAGCTGCGCATGTAAATAAGTTTTTCATCGCGATTATGTTCTAGGAAGAGTGAGGCGATTACTGAAGATGATGATGATAATGACGACGATGATGATGATAATCAAATGATTGAATGACATCAAATGGCACATTATGTATAAATAACTACTACCTTTCTTTAGACAAAAAATCGAAATTGACCCTAAGAATTTTAATTGTTAGCTTCAAATTCTTCTTTATTCTTTTTTAATTATTGACTATGGCTAATCGGCAATGTAAAAGTTAGGGTAAAATCTGAGTAATCCCTCTAATTGGACCTACCCATTTGAAGAGTATGGAAGGGGAAATACCTAATTAAATTCCCTTATTATGCTTTACTATAACTGTATATTTACCTTTATATATTTATACAATGGGTGTTCATTCTTTCCATTGACGTCAATTTTCTTAAACAATGGAAAGTTTGGTACAAAGCCTCCACCTGGCCGGACATACATTAAACCGTTCAAAAGTTCGGAATATGTGTCATACGGCTCCAGCTGAAACGAGAACACCAATCATCATATTTAACAACCACTAAGCAGTACTGTGACTAACAATTGTATATTTGTAGTTTTTACAAACATTTATTTCAGATATTTGAATCAAGGGGCTTTTCTTTATCAGCTGTTCTAAACTGTTTTACCAGTACTCGCTTACTTATATGACTGCTATGATTGGCCCAACACAAGATTCGGTTTGGATCTCTGATAAGGGCGTTAACTCGGTTACAATAATGATAATAACAACAACATCTTTATTTATAGAAGCTTACATACTGTAAGTTACTCAGTGGAGCTTTTCCCAAAAATCTTACGATAAAAATTATCGCCGATTGACATAGTATGTCAAACGCAAAATTCCATTCACAATACGGTCATTTTGGCCAATCAATTCCAAATACTATTGAATTATATTATATAATGTATACATTTTGAATATCACATCATAATTTTATTTACATTCCATCTGACTTTGAACTACAAAATTTATTGAAATGACTTACAATAAAAAATGTCGTAAGATTTTTTGTGAAAAAGTGCATAGATCTGTAGTCCAACGTCAAATCCAATACGTTATCGGGACGTTCTTAAGCAACTGACTAAATATCATATTCTAAGGAATCTTATAAAACAAGTACAATCACTTAGATAGATTTATTTCTTTATATATTATACTAAGTTAACATAAAGCTACTAAACCGTGAGTGAGTTTTATAATTTATTTTTTTACTGGGTTTAACGCCGTGTCAACACAGTTTAGGTCATTTTACGGCGTCCAGCGCACCTAATCTAGCTTTCCTGGACCCTTGTCTATAACCAGTACTCACCTACCCTTCCACAAGGCCGGAAACTTCTCCGTATATCTTATTAATGGAGAAAAATTGACATTATTGTCAAATTTTCATGGAAAGGTATAACCTCCCCGGGTGGTACTCGAACCCGTAATCCATTCGAGACACCAGATTCTAAACCTCGGCGCGCTACCAACTGCGCCACCGACCCGGGTCTGATAGTTAAGTAATGCCATCTATATGATATGCACAAATGATGACACTAAAAGAGAATCAAATTCTCTTGTTTCCATTGTGGTCAAATTCAACATCATGTTATTTAGATTGAAATATACGAATAAAGGCCTATATCAAAATGCTTTTATATATGATAAGAAAAATGAACTCAGACATGCGAATATCATCACACGGTATACCATGACAGCACTATACAAGAAACATCTACATCAATTTAATAAGTTACAGTTGATATTGGAACAACATATATAATATATATATAAAGACAGGTGAAAGAAAAGATGACTTACGTTATCAAAGCTGTTACATGGAAAACCGAGCACAATGAATCCAAGGCTCGCGTATTTCATCATAAGTGCGTTCATGCCTTCATAATGAAGGCGGTTTAAACCTCAGTAGGTGGCCACGTTCATTATGGCCATCACTTTACCTCGGTAACGTGAAAATGGAACTGTTTCATTTTCATATACATTTGTTGCATTAAAGTCATATACAGTCTGGGATGTCGGTTCTAGCGACACACATTCAATTCTATTACCATAAACACAGGCAACTAGCCCCAAAAGGGCTAGCGCCATATATTGGGCCCGATGACCCATCACCTTTCTATTCGCAGTCCTTTCTTCCCGACTGCAAAGTGAACAATGGTTTATATAGAGGTTAGATATTTGAGTACATCACACGATACGGGAGATCTTGACTGAACACGAGTTGTTCTTAAAGTTTGAACCTGAGATAAAGACAATGAAGTTATCTGATAAAAGTAACATAACACTTAGAAGTACAAATAAATTGATAAATTGTAACTTTGAAATAAATTGTAGACATTTATATTTGTCATTAAAACCTGATGTTTAACCATTTTAATATCAAACCTACAGAGCCCCTTAAGTGTCAATTGAATACTTTTTAATTTTTGCTATTATTTCGTTTTTTACGAAATATTATTTTGTTTAAACCAGATAATATTACATTTAAACGAAATAAATATGAAAAAAGTATTTCAAAATGAACAAACCAACATTATATTTTATACGTATTTATGTTTTTCTCCATGCCTGTTGATTCTCTATCAATCACTTAAATAAATTAAAACTGCGTTATTTGTTGATATGGTTTTGACAATAAAAAAGACGCACAGAGCTTATTCAGCTAGTTTCACCCCAGGACAACCACCCCCTCATAAGGCCGTCGTGGCAACATTGGCAACAATTTCTTTATTAAAAACATTTAAATTGCATGTATTCATGTATTTAAACCCGGGTCGATAGCGCATTGGTAGCGCGCCGGGATTCGGAATCTCGTGTCCCGAGGGGGGTACGAGTTAGAATCCCACCCAGGGAGGATATACCCTTCCATGAAAAATTGACAATAATGTCAATTTTCCTCCATTGATTAGATAATATGGAGAAGTTTCCGGCCTTGTAGAAGAGTAGGTGAGTACTGGTTATAGACAAGGGTCCAGGAAAGCTAAGTTAGGTGCGCTAGACGCCGTGAAATGACCTAAAATGTGTTGATACGGCGTTAAATCCAATAATGAATAAAGATATTCATGTATTTCTTTTAAAGAAGTTAAGTGTTTGGTCTAAACAATTTAGGACACCGATTGTTCAAGTGTTTGACTACAGTATTAAAGTTTAAACCAAGGTTGATAAAATATGTACTAGATTTATCAAGTGGGTTACATGTGCCAAGTAGTTGCAAAGGTCAAGGCAAGATATGTTAACATTTATGCATTATTATGTACAGTTTATCAACTAATTGCCGACAAAACGTCGAATCACAATCAAGCACTTTACATTTGTATCATAATTTATTATGACGTTGATTCACTAAATCATACTTATAACTAACAATGGCGTATTTTAGAGGTCGCGTTCAGCGGCAGTGACGGTCAAACTTGCGGCCTTGTCTTTTCAAACTGCATGCGAAAAACGATAGGAAATGCATACAAAATCATTACAGTTTGTACTCACCCACCGGGATATTTTTTCAGCTAGAGATTAATATTGATATAATCAACTTTAATACATATAATACCTTATAATAATCATTATTTTATCAAAGTCATAAATGTCACTGATTAGAAATGCTTGAAACCTGCTGGATATGCATATATAGTCCATGGTTCCTATACCAGTATCTAGAACAGCTTTGTCCTAACCGATGTGACCAATACTTAAAGTAAATATTTAATGTTTACCACAAGATAGTAAAATGAATGACTCTATTTAATTACAATATACAAAATTAGCGTGACATAACAATATTTTACTCAAAATACCTACATGTATGTTTAATATCTAGGACACTAATTTGTATAGAATAAATACACATTTATTCAGTACTTTATATTCAGCATCATTTAAAGATATTAAACCTAAAAAAAACTTTCTAGGGACTCGAGTGCACGGTTCACCTCATATACTAGTTCTGCAGGACTACATTTCTATAACTCAGCTGATTTATACTAACTATATCAGGAAAAGGCCTAGCTCATTTATCAACTTATATATTAGACTGGATTATCTGCCCCTTACCTCTATTGTCAATGGGTCAGGCAAAGCGCAATGATGGCAGCGCCCACCACCAGAGCATCTTCAGGTTACACAATTTTCTTTTATATTTCTCTTTAATTTGAATGGATATTTTCTGACGACAGTATGAGTTTGGTACTATATAGGTAAGTCGAAGTCGATTTTTCTTTGTAAACTTAAATTTAGCAAACGATTAACCAAACACATATCTAAGTAGACATGATTCGGACGTTGACTATTTCTCGTTAAAATTTCGGATACTATATTTAACAAAAATGTAACAGCATGACTTAAATAAGATATCCACTGTAATTCTTGAACAAATTTCCTCTTATTTACACCTATATAGTGAGTTATGTTCATTGAAAAACAGAATTATCGATTATCCGTTACCTTGTACAATATCTCGGATGTCGCCCTTACTCTGCTTTGCTTTACCCGTCTATATACAGCTGGGAATGAGACAACTCATACCCTTAATACATACCATACAATAGCACAATTGATGTGTTCATTTCAGTATTACTAATTATAAAGTCTCAATTAATTTAAATCCAATGGGTTTATGCTCCTAGGCGTTTCGAGTTGTTAACTAGCGATGTTTTTCTTGAATTATAAAGAAATAAGATTTTATTATCGCCGTTTCCGAACGGCGGTATATACAATAATCAGGATTTGAGCATTTTGTAGTCGACGCCAGTTGCCTTAAGTCAATCAAAACGATGCATTTAAGGTCACATGGTGAAAAAAAATCACGTAGAATAGTTCAATTAGGGGTGCCTGAATGGACTCGTCGATGCCATGTCTTGTCGGGTTACCGGTTTGTATTACCAGAAAATACCATTATCAATATATGAACATGTGCCAGTTTCAGGGAAATAGTAATATAAAGCCAGGAAAATGCAAAACTAATTGCAACACGTTTTTTCTTTTTAAAACTCACAATTGTTGAAAAAAACAAACTAACCTCCCTACTCTCGGACGAGTCTATTGATACATATCGGTAAACGTTCGATTAGCTGCTGGCATTTGGGCAGAACATGTTCTTAAATCAAATATTTCGGTTTGCATAGTTACTATGTGACCAAATAGACTTGAGAAAATTCTACCGCAAGTCTACCACAATAATGCTGTTTTACGTGCCCGCACAGCGCCTGTTTATCCCAGGGTTTAAATCTGCCCAGAAAGTCTGCAAAACTTATCAAACGCGCCCAATGTTTTATATATCGCTGTAATATAATTACTGACACCAACCCGTTTCCGGTGTCGGTCTTGTGTGGAAGTGCTACTTGGGCGTTGTATACTGCTAAAGTAGTTCCGAGAATTTTGTTTGACTGCATTTGGGTAGCTGTGACTCTGCTTGTATGTATCAAAATAATATATTTTTTACCCAAACTAGTTTTCTATCTCTGAAGGACAATATTCGGACCAGTTTGTGTTTTAGTTTTAGGACTACTTTTTGCGGTGGAAGATTTAGAATTTAGTGTGCTGCGGCCATTTTTACCTTATAGAATGGAAATTCCCAACTATACATGAGCACAATGTGAAATGGTGAAAGTTGAAACGTTCATCACCCACATTTCTTCGACTTATTTTGCTGCCCTAGTGTGAAGGATTCGCAGGATATCAATCATTATTTCTCAATCTATTTCTTATAGTAAGCAGAGACACTCAAATTTGGCTTTTTATATGTGAAGCGGAAATTTCACAAGGGTATCACCTTTCCCCTATCTTTATTACTATGTGTATTTGTGTTGTACTTGTAAGCATCGAGCAGCGACTAACCACTGAGGGCCACTAACTGTTGTGGACCACTCAGTATAGGCTTCCACTAAGGGCCCCTAAAGAGTGTAAAGAATGTAAAGACTCTAAAAACTGTTACAACTATACAAGACTCCCGCAGTAATGATGCGGCTCACTTATATAGTGCGTGTACCCACGACCCGCGAATCAAAGCTACATGTATGTTTCAACCTATCTAAAATTGGAAATATCTAGAACATGATTTAGTCCGAACTGATTCAAGTGACCATAACTTAAGTAAATATTTGATGTTTGCCAAAGATTATAAAATGAATGATCCTATACAATCGTGAACAGGGCACGCCAATAGGTAATTACGACTAAATCTCTAGATCTCGGCATTCTATAAATAGACATGGGACGGTCGAAAGCGCTGACAATAATTGCTTGAATGTGTTTGCTCAAAGGATATGTCATATACGGCTGAACGGCGATTTCAAGCATTTTTGTAGATGCTAATACTTGTATATATATAAGTAACGATTTATATAATATAAAGGGTGGAGATAAGTAAATTAACGCATGCATGATGTTGTACAATAGTAATGCTACTGACACCTTGTCAATTATCGAAATTCAGACGTGTTTATGTCTATTTATAGAATGAGGAAGATCTGAATGAAACGTAACTGGTTCTTTATTTGATCATCACATGTGTCATAAAAAAGGAAAAAGCGATAGATTCTTGTAAATGAATACTGTTTAAATAAACTCGAAACGTGTGGATATTCTCGTCAGACAACGTAAGTACACCACAGGACTTTTTTTTATTTTATAAGTAAATGGTGTTAAAACCTTTCAAATAGCATACATGTACTTGTCCGGTTTTGCAAATTATCATTCCGTCCGATAGATACGAGCTATATTCGATGCAAATAGCGTAATATCTGATTTTATTTTATTTCGAACGTCAAATTAAATAAACATATTTTAAGGTTCCATTATAATGATAATTTTATCTCTGTTGCTCTGTTGCTCTGTTGCTGAAAGGATTAAAAATCTTTGCTTCCCTGTGTGGGACAATGTGGGAAAGTTAGTTTTCCCCTATTGCTAGGGGAAAATTACGAGAACATTGGAGAGGGTGGTTCCTTGGGTCGACTCTGGGGTTTCGTTAAAACGAGATTTTACGGTAGACGAGAAACTTACATAAAATTTCAAGTAACATAAACAGTATTAGGATCTGTTTTATAAATTTAATGAATAACAAACTCTCTTAAGTTTAAAACATCTCACCATTACACGTTAAATAACCTTTTTTATTAAACAAGATAATGAAATAACTTTAGTTTTCTAAGTGCAACACAGTGCTATCAAAAGTAGTTGAAGGAACACCACACCATGCACGCAATGTTTAATCATTAAAAACGTTTTTATAAGAAGTATCTGTTCTCAATAATATGAATGATGAATTGCTTCTTGATGCCAAGTATTCGTATCTCCATATATTCCAAGCTTACTTAATTGGTGCGATACAGCAGAAAATAAACAATTACCATCCGAGCTCGATATGCTCGAACACAATAACTCCACCAAGCTAGGTATTCGTCGTGGGTTAATAACTTAATACTTCATAATGGTTACTTTTGTTGCTTCGATTCTCTGTGTTTTACTTCTATTTATTTACTCATGTTACAAATACGTTGCTGTTTTCATTTTTAGACATTTTTAACAAGTGACAAATGCGTTTTGATGAGCGTGGAAAAACGAATTCCAAACGAATATGTCACATGAAATGTTATACGTTATACATATACGTTTTGTGTCATATGCGGTCTAACAAAGCTAGAATTAAAGTTGCTATCATCACTTTTGGTCAAAACTAACTTGTAGCATTTTTGAGTACATTTACTGTGAAAATAATCTACTCAGAGTTCCAAACATGTGTATCTTTATTTAATCATTTTATGTCATTTTTACTGATCTGTTTCCAGCCTCTTACACTACATTGTACTAAAACAAAGGCAGAGGTGTGGGATTCCCATGCCCAACTTCTCTGACTCGTACATTTATGTCTGCGGACAAATAAATAAAGCAACCCCACATGTCCCAGGACAAGTGATATTTTAGCTGTAAATATACTAAATAATGCAAATGTCTAAATGTTTAATCAAATACAACAGTGAACTGTTTTGTATTATATTGTCAATTATGTATAATTACTTATATTATGTGTTTAATATCATAGTTCTCATTATGTCTTTTTGAATATTGAACTTTTAGGCAAGTATGTTTTGACATCGGCAGAGTAAATTTTAAGATGCCACTTGTCCAAGAACAAGTTGAAAAACCAGGAACTCCACACTTCTGCATAAAGGAATATCTTAGCAAGTTGAAAAAAACAACAAAACTAATGATTGTATTTCAATTCATATATATTTGCTGATAGACCCTTGTTGCAACATTGCTGCTGAAAAGGAATGCTGCTAAGTATACATTTAAACATATACAAGGGAAATATAGATATGTTCTGTTCTGTTCCGCTCTGTTCTGGTCCGTTCTGTTTTGTATACATTTAAAACACTATGATAACTATGTTAATTGCAGATGGTATTTTGGTTCAGAGGTATATGGAAGTCGCTTGTGTATTGTTTATCGCTTGGTATGTTCATTATTTATCTGTTTTCTTAATTGTTTTTCTACAATCATCTGTCGTCAAATATTTTCAATTATAAAAAAAAGCCATTCATTTAGAAGGCGAATGACTGCAGATGGATTGCTGCAGCGTTAAATCTTGAAAGCAAAAAACAAAAACAAACTGCAACACTTGATAAATGATGTTGAAATGCACGCGATGTATTGAATTTTGTGCGCCAAATCCTTTTCACAATCATGTGTAAGTTGAAACCAAACTTTCAAACATACATGTTCTAAACCAATTTACAGTTTCCAGTTGCCTGTCTTACTTTCTGTTTTCAATGTTGAACAACATAACTATGCACCATCTGTAAATGTTTTAGCTTAGCCAGCTCATTTCAATTTACTTTATTTTCACAGAAATGTCGAAGCCTCGAACTCAGCTAGCTCGAACTTCACGGATGGGTCGAACATGTTACCTGACTCTAAGACTCTAAAACCTTTAGAAAAATAGTTATAAAACAAAGGAGCAATGTTGTCGAATGTGGAAAAGGTCGAACGCTCCGTTCGCTCGAACTTTTTGTCACGTATTTTGTGTTAAAACTTTCGACTGACGCGGATACATTATTTTCACTTGAAAATATGCGATGTAGTTAATATTTTATAACCATTTTCTCATCCTAAAATAAACAATCTTATAAATGTTATTTATCATGCGGATTTCATTAAGAGAAAACAAAATAATTGTCCCCCGGGCATTAAGTTTAAGTTTGAAAGACATCCTTAATAATATTATATTAGCCAGATGAAAATTTAATGCATAACTTTATCATAGATCTGTCATCGACTAGGGTGCCTTGAAATAAATCTATTCACATTTGATAGACAACACGTCGTGTTATAAGAGTCAAAATATATTTTTGCAACAAAACTGGCATATCAAATCCAAAAATATAAAGTATGTTTGAGAGTGACTTGGGGTATGTTTTTTGTTAGATTGAAGCATACTCTTAACAACCCATGTAAAAATGACCAACATTTCGACCTGTTTCGGGAAAAAAATATTATAATCCCTGACCTTGGTTTCATCATTTCCTTCATGTAACGATTTTTTATATTTCCATGTCTGGCTTATGATTACACCTATTCACTTAATTTCTGTTGCAGAACTTCAATTAAGATACGTTTTGATTTTAGGTTTTATTGTTTATTGTAATACGATGACTGTTTGCTGTGGACTTGCGTGTACGCACTGAAGGGGTAAACACGGCATTTTACCAGTCTTATTTGTTTTACTGTAAAAATAAAAAGCATCAGAATGGTTTTCTCTGTAGTTGTTTTCATAAAATCGGTTTATCCCTTTAAATTCACCACTTATCATAAGTGCTGTCAGAACTGTGAAGAAAATAAAACGGTCCGACATGACTCGTTACACTACTGAATGATACGTTACATCAGAGAACATTTTTTGTTACAGGAAGGAGTTAATTACTGAAATTCGTTTAAAATTTTAAGAACCAATGAACAATGAATAAGGACATAATAAAGAAATGAAAGATTAACATTTAAAAAGTTGTCTAGTGAGTGTTTTATACTTCAGATAAAAGTTATTCGAGTTAGGTAAAAACTTAATATACTTTTTTGTTACATGAAAGAATATGTTCTGTTACAGTTAGGAAAATTGAAAATAAAACTTGATATTGCTGACTGAAAACTACTTCAGCCACGCATTATTGAACTATCAGTATGATAAACACAGACAGGTTTCAATATTGAATGCTTTATTCTTCAGATAAAAGTTAATGAGTAAGGTCAACGCTTAAAATATTTATTTGTTACATGAAAGAATGATGACTGTTACAGTCAGGAAAGTTGATAATAAAACTTTATATTGCAGACTGAAAACAATTTAAGTAACACAGTACTGTACTATCAATGTGTAGACATAAAAGCATTTTGATATTTACAACCAAGGCCAATCTAATCTCTACGTTGAATGTTTTGTCTTAAACTATTATGATAGATTGTTTCGCCACTGAACAATATATGGTGACCAACACCATAAACTAACACTCAATGATAACAAAAGGAAAATGGCTAACATTTTCAGCCTTAAAAATAAATGAACTAAATGTTCAATATTTCTGAAGTTCAATGATATCTAGTCTTTTACGTAGAGTCTAGATGCCAACAGACGCCCATGTTCATTCTCAAGAATAAATCCCCCATGAACTACCATGAAGAAAATACTTATTCTTTTTCTGGGATTTGTTTTTAAAGCAAGCTAGTGAAATGATTTCACTCGCATGCATCTAACTACATTTTGTCTTGAGATGTTCTATGCCAGACTCTACAAAAAGACAAAATCAGTTGGCATGTACACACTTCAAATAGACGAAACTCGATCGTCAACCAGATGCTACAAGTAGAAATATCGGATGGCATATTCACTCAATAAATAGACAAAATAGGTTGGTTTCTTTACAAATAGACACAAACGTTTGACTTTTAGACGTTACTAATAGACAAAATGGGTTGTAATCAAGACTCTTCAAAACTTAAAATACAGATTCTACAAAGAAACCAATATAGGTTGGCATCTAGACTCAACAAATAGACAAAGTCGGTTGCTATCTGGACTCTATAAATACTCATAAATCGGTTGGCATCTACACTCTACAAATAGACAATATTCGGTTGACATTTGCACTCTATAAATACAAAAAAAGACTATAGCTGGAATTCAAATATTTGGGATTTCCCCACCGGTACAAACAAACTTTCACTGTGACAATAAAAACACGTGTAAAAAATTCAAAAGGATTTAATCCATTGTTTGTGCTGTTTAGCAATAATGTCTAAAAAAACTTAGTTGTACCGCCTGTGCATGGACGGAAAAAACATAAATTTAAATCCTGATTAGGTCTATTAGTTGGCATATGCACTCTACAATTAAACAAAAATCGGTTGTCATCGAGACAATACAACTTGACAAACATAATTAAGTATCTTGACTCAACAAACAGACAAAACCAGTTGGCATCTTGCCTCTACATTTCTGCAGACAAAATTCCGTTATCACTTGAAATCTACAAATTGGCAAAAATTGATTGGCATCATCCGATTGACAAAAATAAGTTGACATCTAGATTCTACAAATATACAAATAAGGTTGGCATCTACACTCAACAAAAAGAAAAATTGTTTGGTATCTGGACTCTTATATTTGACGAAATTCGATTGTCATCTACTTTCAACAAATAGACGAATTCGGTTTGCATCTAGACTCTACGTATAAACCGCAATCAGTTGGTATCTAGCCTGTACAATTAGACCAAACGATGTTGACATCTACACGCTACAAATAGATAAAATCGGTTGGCATCTAGACTAAAAAATAGACAAATGAAGATTGCATCTAGACTAAACAAATATACGAGTTCATTTGGTATTTGGACTCTTCAAATAGACACACTCAGTTAGCATCTAGACCCAATAAATAGACAACTTTGGTCTGCATCTAGCCTCAACAAATCGACAAATTCTCTTTGCATCTAAAATCAACAAAAAGACAAGTTGGTTTGGCTTCTAGACTCAACGTATAGACCGAAATCGGTTGCTATCTAGCCTGTACGTAAAGACCAAAAGAGGTTGACATCTAATCTCTACAAATTGATAAAATCGGTAGGCATCTAGATTAAACATCAACTTATATCGGCTGGCATCAAGACTTAACAAATAGACGAAAATCCGTTTATATGGACCAAATTCGAGTGCATTTTGAGATTTACAAATCGATCAAAATCGGAAAGCATCTAGATTACACAAATGAACGTAGATCGGAATCGGATCCAGAATCTGCAAGTGGGCCAAAATTGATAAGCAAATAGGCTCTTTAAATCGACAAAAATAGATTGGCGTCAAGACTCCTTATATTTACAAAAAATCGGTAGGCATCCAGACTCTAAAATGAATACAAATCAGTTTGTCTTAGGACCCAACAGATAAAACCATAATCGGTTGGCATCCGAACTCTAAAATTCGTCTAAAGTCAGTTGGCAAATAGACTCCACGAGTCGAGCTAATTAGGTTGGCATCCAGAATCCACAAATCGACAAAAATCGGTTTTTATCCATACTCATCGTCCAAACTCCTTTGACAGCAAACCTTCTCACATAAACCAAAGTCTGTGGGTATCTCTAGACGGCACAAAACAACCAAAATCGGTAAGGATCCGACGCCTACAAGTGGATTAAAATTGGCTAGCATATGTACACTGTACATCGTCCTTCAATAATCCTTAAACGTGTTTCAATTATCACCATGTAAATGCCATTGTAATATTAACATTTTGTATAGGTATTTTCATAGAATTAGCTATGTTTTAAACAACTGTTGTAATCAGATGTACGTTACATCCTCATAACAAAACTAAAGTTTATTTCAATATTACTTCTAGAAACAATTGTGAGTTATTCCTTGATGTAACAAGTTCTGTTTGATTAATCTTAAATACACAAAAGATACTAACTTTCCTATTCATGTGCAAGTATACAAAACAACACACATAGCTAACTCAAAAGAACATCGATTTTATCAATTAAAATCAAAATTGAAAAATATCTTCGAGCTAAATTCCATGCTGTATCGAAATCACTCCTTGGTGTAACGATTTTGTTGTGTTACAACACTGAATGTTACATAAAGGATGTATAGCATGCATTTCATCACTTTATTAGTCTCAGCATGTCAGTTTTCTTTACTTTTATTTAGAATGGTCTTACATGTGATAAATGTAGTTTTATTCATCGCTCAGAATATTGGAAGTCTGTATTTCAAACAGTTTTCTGATTGTTACATAAAGGATCAGGTAGAAATATACGCAACCACCTCTCCGCCTTGAAAATATAATTTTTGGTGTTTGGCATCAAGAATGAGTGTTCCGGTTGCAGGCAAATTATTATAAATGAATACTTTTCAAAAAGGAAAACAATGATGTATCTTTTGTAAATGGAGGAATCGTTGTATTTATTTTTTATCCAATTCTGTTACAGCACGGAAGTAGTTTATGGGGACAACATAACTGATAGAAAAAATACGATAACATCTAATTATACTAAGTGTATAAGTGTGTTTTTCTGTGTAAATATGTATGAACTAAAATATGTATTAACATCATCACTTTTGCATAAGGTTTCAACAGGTAGCTTTAACCAAAATCACCAAAAATTTACTTGGGAGACATTGACAATAGTCACTTTTGCTTGATTAATTGATTTTTTTAAGCATTTTCTTTCCGTCTAAATGTGTATTTTATATGTGCAATATTTCCAGACAGGTACATTTCACTACTTAAAAGTTGTTTTATATTCCATACATCACAAAAACAAGTTAATATGACCTGGGACCTGTTTTTGTTGCAAAAATATATTTTGGCTCATAAACAGATTGACATTATGGTATTCACATGGTATATAATAAACTCAAAATTTTAAATGCAATGAAGTTTAAAACCATTTTGGCAAAACTGTGAAAGGAGTAGGTGCGATTCGGCCCTGTAAAATTGCCAATTTTTTAATTTACGATTTCGATCATAATATTTCTCATGCAAATAGATCTATCTTTAAGCTTCAAGAAAATGTAAATTATGTTAACTTTCGATTTCATTTTGACTGCTAACGGGGTCCTTGATTAGGGTCAGGTGCGGCGAATTTCGCTAATTTTGACTGATTTTGACCTCTTCTTTTGTAATTTTCAATACGAGTGCAGCATTGCGAAGATATGAAATTTTCAGGAAATGTGTATTTTATCATATTAAAAAGCTGAGCAAAATATAAAATCTTCGTCATCTTGCACTCATATTCAATTTTTAAAAAAAGTATCGTAGGAGGTCCTAATTTCGTCCCTGACCTAATTTCGTCACCCCACCTTAATCATTAAAAGCATTAAGCAATACTAAAATTTAAGTAATATTTTTCATAAACTCACTAAAATAAGCTTAGATTCCCGTTTTTAGCTCGAAATCTAAACGTAGGGCGGAGCAACGTTGTAGGCGGAGCTAAACCTGCACTGATTGTGATTTTACACTAGTTACCAGTAAACATGTCAATATTTAAAATGGTGGAATTTCGATTTTTTTGTCATAAAATTGTTGAAGAAACAACACATATTGGAGGTAAAAGATCTGATTATTTAATATAAATAAATAAACGGAGATTTGCTTCACAAGAATGAAGAAAAAACTTATTTGTATTTTGCAGTGTTGATTTTTTGGACCTGCTCTAAAAGTCGTCTGCATTTATACCCAGTCTTGTAAGATCGTGTTTACTGACGTAATTTGATAGAATAAACTCGAGAATAGTTGATGGAATAAAAGCTTTATGATTCATTTAAATATTTTGAAAATAAAAAGTCAGTTTAGAATTACAAATTTAACATTGTGTTCATTCATTTCCTTAAGGTGACGAAATATGGCCACACCAGGATATTAAAAAATAGTCTACTGAAATCCAAGGGATGCAACTTCGACGAGTTTGTACTGGCGTCCATAACAACGGTTTTGTAACTAAATTTGTGGGTTTACGTGTCTCAGTTTAGAACAAAAGTGCTATACATTAACTTTTGTATGTATTTACTATTCACATCCACAACTATAAGGGGAAATCACTGTTTATCAGCATTAAATTCAATTAAATATCTTGGGCTAAAAATAGCTCATTAGATTGAATGCATTTACCAAGATGGCAGCCTCCATGAATATGTCAACAAAGTAAAATTACTGAACATTTTTTGACAAATATGAAGTAAATGGAGGATACTGGAGTCGGAGATGTTATGGACTAGCTGTCTAATATCAAAAGCTTGTTTTAGTCTGTGGAATAAGTCATGAAGTCGACATAAAAAGAGTGAATGACGTCAATACACAAGTTCAATACACGGCGACTTTGAACTTAGATCAACATGGAATTATGCTTACACTGTCTATTTTACGGTATGCAGATAGGCTGTATGATCGACTAGTCTCTCTGTATATAAAGTAAATGGTGTTTGTCACATCTTCTAAGAACAGTTGACCAAATGGATCCAGTGATTGTGCATCACTGCATGCTTTATAACTTGATCAAAATTTAACTTCTACTTTCGGTTTCAAATCAGCAGAGAAAATTCTTCAAAATCAGGTAGATCATTCTAATATTTTTACACTATTTGCATTAGTGCTGTAATTTTGATATGACTTGGCATTGAAGCTAATTGCTGCTATTCTGCCATACATGTATATACAAGACATAAGCCATACTTAGGTTTGGTATAAATTTAATAGATTACAAACTTGATTGCCCTAATATCATGCGCAGTAAATGCAGTTTGTTATAGGATTGTTAGAACATACATTTGTAAGTACACTAAGTACTAAAACATGTCAAATTGTCAATATATGCTGCATTTTGTTCTATCAACTTATTATACAGTCCAGTTGTATTTGATGAAGTAAATTCAGCTGAGCCCATTCACATAAAAAACTACTTAATTGACCACTTGCTTATACCCCACAGGGTTTTGAGATTCTTGATGCAAAATAAATATGCAAGAGGCAGAAAAGTTGCTTCTGAATGTACACAATGTGACACACAAAATATCAAAATAATACTACAAGTACATTCCTGCTGGTCTGTAAGTATGTTGCTATAAATAGCTTGTATTTGAAGCCATTGTGATATGTCAATTTGCTGTATAGTAATCAGGTTTCACCAACTTGTGCATCATGCTTTTAAATAATGCACTATTCATAACTGAATGAGTCAAACAAGCTGGTCAAAACCCCTTACAAAAATGATAAAATCTGGTACTTACAATGAGTATTATTTTTTTACACTTAGGATGTTATGTACAAGATTCAGATAAAAATTTGACTTCCATGGTTAGGAGTAAAACTATAGAAAATTTGTTAAGATTTGTACATATTGATGTACTTTTTTACTATTAGATATCTATGTATACTTCAAATTCTTTCCAATTTTATATGCATTTTACTGTATATAATCCCTGATTTGGACACTTCAATAATATGAATCAGATTATAAAGGTATGGCTGATAGACCATCTTTGTTTCACATCAATACATGTTTAAAGCTATATGACTGACTGTATATTGCAAATGATCAAATATAAAAGTATATTTGAACTCTATATAGTATTCATATGAAGTTATATGTCTTAACACATGACTGCAGCTTGATAATTGCATCATGAAATGTAACTTCTTGCATGGACTTCCTGCATATGTGGGGTATTTTTTTATGTCATGTGGTAAAAGATAATAATCATTGTCACTTGCCATTTTGTATAACACTTGGGTGACAATTATGCTTCTTTTGCCTTGGTACCATGCATAATATTATTATGGACTGTCCAACAGTACTCAATGTTCATTCAGGATTTTAGTAAAAGATGGCATGTATGTGAGGATTCTTAGTGATAAATAAACTTTATTTTGTACATTTTTGTATCATAGTTGAGCACAATGTGAGCCAAGTGATTCTATATGCACATATTATTTCAACCATTAAAATGAAATCACTATGCTGGATTCTCTTTTCTCAACCACCTAGACCACCTAGAAAAAGTTAAAGAAATGCTCTTTATCTTTCCTGTTTTATATCATATTTTACATTATTCCAACATGTTTATAATAAGTCATTCATTTCTCACAAATGCAATGCTATTTATAGAAAGTATTGTTAACACCTTGGTATACTATTTATAAGAGTTAACCTTACACCCCAGAAGTGTCATTCTACTTGAAAGCTTTAAGAATCTCAATTTCTTATGCAGTTTTCCTGAACTGTATTGTATCTTGTTCACCTATAAGCCTAAGGATTGATTTACTCTTTTTGCTTCATTTTCATTTTAGATATTAATACAAATTATTTTTATTTTTATCTAATTTTTAAATTTCTATGACAGAGTTGGTAAAAAAAATTGATTTCATAATCTTAATGGTTGTATTTCAAATTATCATATTTTCATTTTCTGTTACCATAGCAACCAAAGCTTTCAAAAGAGAAGAATAACATTTGATTGCGGTTTACATACTGTGCACATCTTGTGCACCAAATTTCATTAACTTGGCTTTTGCAGTATTGTAGCAATAGCTGAATCTCATTTTTAGGATTGTATTTACTTATTCTGTTGTCATGGCAACCACCTATTAAAATGATATATGTATGTGATGTAATGTTTGCATACTGATATTTTATAATTATGAAGCACTTTTTAAATCAATACGATTTTTATTTTGGCCCTTTTGCATAATATATCCTCCTCGGACAGAATGTTAGAATTTCTTAAGAACTGAAATTTTCATATTTGTTGCCTTAGGAACGAACTAAGCAACAAGTAACTAAGTCAGTTTCAAATTTGGCAATGTATTATTTTTGCAGTTTCAATTCCAATAAGTGGTAAATGTGATAAAATTTAGAATCAAATTAATGTTAAAACTATTTGATTTGTTTTAGCATCATGATTTTAGTAAAAATGATAAAGTTTCCATGGCAACTAGAACCTACCAGAAATTATTTATATATATATATATATATATATATATATATATATATATATATATATATATATATTATTTCTTTATCTGACTTTTTCTCAAGTAAAAATGAGATAACCAGAAGATTAAGATCTAGGCATACATTTTGAATTTAATATTCGAAATTCAAATTGCTTAGCAAAAATATGCGATGCATTCTATTGTAAACATGTTATTTCTGAGTAAAGAATATGGTTATTTTGTTTCCATGGTAATAAATAATACAATAAATTAGTTCAGGCTGCTATGTTGTTACATTTTATATAAGTACATCAACATATAGTTTGAATAAGCTTTCTTTAGAAATGCAAAACGAATTGTTTTACAAAAAATACCAGATTTTCAATTTCTGAAATTGGTTACCATGGCAACCAAAAACTAACTTCTCAAAAAGAAAGTGCTTCCATCATGATACAATGTGTGACTGTAAAACTATCAATTTTGAGGGTCAGTTTGAAGAGAGATCAATATTTACAAATTATGCCATTTATTTTGTTCTGTTGCCATGGTAACATACTTCACGGAATTGTCTTAAAAATGTTAATTCTTGGTAAATTATTAATTTCCCTATCATATGACATAATTTGAGCCACATTGGTAACAGGGCCAAATTTGGGGGTAAACGCACCTACTCCTTTAATTGGTTGCAATTTCAACAAAAGAGCAATGAAAATTTATATATAAAAAAACTTGCAACTACCTACCTTCTTTCTTTTAAATGAGGGAAAATAGATTAAAGGAAATATATCCTATATACTGCTGGGTTTTAAGATATGTTTACAAGCTATCATATGTATTTAAGGCTTTAATTGTTAAACTAAATAATCTAATGTCCCGTAATGTTTCCGATTTGAAATAGTTGATATTTATTGTAGATATGTATGAAATCATAATTATGTACTTTATACACGTTTATCAAATAAAATTCTGTTCTGCTCTGTTGTATTCTGTTCTGTTCTGTTCTGTTCTGTTCGAATTACCTTAATTAGGGACTGTTGCCAGTTATCTTTCCCTGATAAAATCTGAGGCAATCTAATTGGTAAGTAGGTCCTTACAGTTGGAATCATCGGATTTTATCATTGAATTTCTATACAAGGATAACAAAATATTTCATCTAATATCTTTCTTGCTAATTTAGATATTATCAGAAGTGATGAAATATGGGTAGGTCTTTACCCTTAAAATAATTAACTTAGCTTGAATTTCGAACAAATTAAATGATTTACAAAAGAGTTATTTAAGATTAAATTTGGCAAATTGACATTGAAAGTAAGGGTAAAATCCGAGTAATCCAACAAAAATGACCTACCTATTTGAAGAGAATACAAGTGGAAATAACTGACAAAAGTTCCATATTGCAAAGGATTCTTTGTTATTTGTAAACTTATAACAAATGCGGTCATTTTGTCAGTCATGTGATAAACGAGGTTCTACTACTTCTAATTTCAGGTAAAAGAAATTTGTTTTCAAAATTTAGACATTTTACTTTACTAACTGGTCTGTTATGTTGTCTGTCAATGATATACATTTATATACATTACAACATTATTATTAAGAGTGTTATTCACAAAAAAGTAAATGATGTGATCTTTAATAAAATATCGACGTCAAGTAAAAATAGTAAAGTAAATGAGCAGCCACATATTTTATTGATTGTGACGGACGACCAAGGATACAATGACGTCGGCTACCATGGTTTTTCTAAAATCAAAACCCCAGTGCTAGACAGACTAGCAAGAACTGGATTGATTCTGAACAACTATTACGTTCAACCTACATGTACACCTACAAGGGGTCAACTTTTCACGGGCAGGCATGAAGTAAGTAAAGTCAAGGTATATAGTCACGTGATTTGCAATCACAATAGATTGTTTTTGTTGGGTTTAACGCCGTAGCAAACTAACTACTACGCGCATACTTTCGTCAGTGACTGACAACTGCCTTACATAATCATTGGTAGGAGGGAGTATGGCCTTAAAAATAATTTCATGACCATGCTCCACGCAAGTATGCCCCGTCCGAAAATCGAACCCACAACCCCTGTATCAGAAGACTTGTGTGCTACCGACTGAGCATGCCGGGCGGCTTCTAGGTTGTAAATGTCAAACTTTTATAGATCAGGACGAGGCTACTGGACTAGAAGAAGCAGCTTTTGGATATTCTAGATTTAAATGTGAAACTTTATTAAAATGCTTCATCGATTATGATTATAGTAACTTTGATTCAACTACCGACACAGTACTTGATGAAACATTTCGATAATAATGTACATGTATATGAATTCACAATTCCGTTTTAATAAAATTGCGCATGTTCTATTATGACAATGACTCATTATTTTTATGTTGAATTTAAAACCAGTGATGCTGTAGTAGAACGAAGTAGGGGTCGAAAGGTCCCGGGTTCTATCCCCACTTGGGTCATTGCTAATTTCCTTGAGCAAAACATGAACATGAAATTGTTCCACTACACACAGGTGTAAATGGGTACTGCGAGGGATCGCCTGCCTGAAAGTGATTTCAATGATCAGGAAATATCGTGCAAAATTGTAAAGTCGGCGGTACATGTATATCGAAGCAGACCTTAAACCGCATTTTAACTTTTTTTTAAATTTAACTTTAAAGCCGTGTCAACACAATTTAAGTTATTTTACGCCGACCAGCGCACCTAACCTAGCTTTCTTAGACCTTTGTCTATAACCAGTACTCACCTATTCTACCAAAAGGCCGGCAACTTCTCAATGTACTAGTATCTTATTAATGGAGAAAAATTGACATTATTGTCAAATTTTCATGGAAGGGTATAACCGCCCCGGTATGATTCGAACTCGTACTCCCTTCTAGAAAATAAATTCAAATCCTGGCGCCCTACTAACTGCGCTGCAGACCCGAGAATTGACACTTTATAACTAAGTCCCAGGGTCTATAGCGCAGTTGCTAGCGCGCCGGGATTTAAAATCTCGTGTCCAGAAGGGGGTACGGGTTCGAATCCTATCCGGAGAGGTTATACCCTTCCTTAAATAAGATTGACGATAATGTCAATTTTCTCTATTGATTAGATAATATGGAGAAGTTTCTAGCCTTGTAGAAGGGTAGGTGAGTACTGGTTATAGACAATGGTCTATGAAAGCTAGGTTAGTGCGCTGGACACCGTAAAATGACCTAAATTGTGATTACACGTCGTTTAACCCAGTAACAAAAATACTAAGTCCAATGTAAACAACTGATGAACCGGATAAAACTTGATCAGCATATCATTTGATGAGTTTTTCAGAAATAAGTAGGTGTATTACGTATGTTTGTATGCTCCATTTCAGATCCATACTGGATTAGACAGAGTCATTCAACCAGAAGCAGCCATAGGTTTGCCTCTTGGAGTTCCTACATTTGCGGATCAACTTAAACGCGTAGGTTATTCTACCAATCTTGTAGGAAAATGGCATCTAGGGTTTATGACAAATGACCATTTACCGACAAACCGTGGATTTGATAGTTTCTTTGGTAAGCATTGAAATAATGATTCATTTTTTGCAATCGATTGTAACGACCATGGCGACATTTAAATCAGACTAGTATTATTATAATGAAAACAGTAATCAGTTGGTTTGATAAATTAGCTGAGTTACCTTTCTGTAGGAATGTTCCAAAAATCTTTAAATACAGTCACGGCTCACCGGATAAAATCGGACTATATATAAATAATAACGGTTATGCATGTAAATAGTTTACACACAGATCTTTGTCGAAATATATTTCTATGTGTAATATTGAACCAAATATTGTTCAGCGATATCACTGAACTGTCTTTTTTTCAAATTTCAAATTTACGGACTAAAAACGAAGCATCACTCATCGCCTGAACGATCTCGTATTGTTTACTTAAACACCGGTAGTTCCAAAATGGCGCCTAAATATGCCCGAGGTTATTCGTAGCGAATAACCGAGGAGTTCCGAATGCCTTTTTTTATTTGTACAGGTATATTGAACGGTCATGCTGATCATTATACGAGGATAATAAAAAGTGGAATTAAAACGGAAGGTTACGACTTGTATGAAGGTGACAAACCAGCTGATCTAGAGAAATATAACTATACATACTCAACACATATGTATGCTGAAAAGGCTATTGAAATTGTTAATAGTCATCCATCATCTAAGGTATGCTTGTAGAAATGATAAAAATTAAAGCTCAGATTAATGGGAATGAAAAAAAATATCGATTTATAGGAACAAAATAGAGCTGGTCAGCTAGCAATCTCCGTAAACAAATATCTCCTGTAGATCGCTGTCGTACAGGATCCATAAGCTTCGCTAGGAGGGTCACGTCGAGATTACCTTTGCGCCGACCAATTTATGCGAAGCTTTCATCTCTAGACGAAACACTATTAATCATGAGCATTTTGAATTCGTAATTTCTATTTTAGTCCGAGGTTTACGAGCTCTTTGACGGGGGTGTTATTCACAGCTGTGATTGGACGGCTCATTTCAAATGGCGTGACGTAGACGATATAAACAAGTTACTAAACATAATGATTGCGTCATGAATATTGTAATGAGAAAATGTCACATGAACGTGACCCTCATAACGAAACAACCAGATCTAAATTAGCGAATAGGCGAGCGGAAAATGTATATATTGATATATATGTTATATGTATATTACTATTTCCTCGATTTTTGAAGAGCATAACATAATTATATACGGTACAGACATTATATACACACAAATATATGTACTGTACATAATTATGCAATTGCAAATACATACAATAGACAAAAATGCATGCACATGTGATGTATGAATATGAATATAGATCACAGAGAATACCTTATCCCGAAAACAAAGAAATAAGACATTACATTACGAACAATACTGTAAGTCCAACACAAAGTAAACCCTAAAAATGCCTTCTTAGTAAGAAAAAGAACTTGGTGATTGATTCTTATTACATGTTTAAAACAGTAATTTGTTAAATAACAAATTCTTAAATATTGTATAACACAGAGGCTATAGATAAAACAGTTCTGAAAAGGAAAATGTACTTGAAATGTACTAGTAAGATTTGAATGTGATCACTAAATTTTGAAAATCAATGCATGTATTAACCTACATACAGTAATTACGTTGAATTGTTTTTACATTTCAGCCATTGTTGCTCGTGATATCATTCCAGGCTCCTCATGGGCCACACCAAGTTCCTAATAAGTACAAAGATATGAATATGGAAGGATTCAATAATGATAACTTTTTGGCTGTACATGCAGGTAATTAATTCCATGGAACACTCTTATTCTAGTTAAAGTTACAAAAAAGATATTTAAAATATCAATATCTATAATTATGTAAACATTGTCACTGGCGGCCATGACGGTCCCGAATCAAAAACACAATATATATACATATAAATGTATATGTATATTAAGTGTTTTAGATTCCGGACACTGCCAGTCCCCTGGAATCAATGACATGGAGGAGCAGAAGACTTTGAAATAACTCGACATTAAGGTTCTGACCATCGTCATAACTTGTGATATCAATATGCTTGTAAATCCACAATCGATTAATCGGAGAAATCAGTTGGGCTATAATCGAGTAAATGCCAAAATTTATGTAGCTAATTTATCGTCATTGTCTCTCATAGCTATGCAAAATACACATACATTGTATAATTAAATGAAAAAAAAATGAATTTTACATGTTTTAAGTTTATTTGTGTCGATGGATTGCCACAGAAGAATATAGATAAGTTGTTCTTAAACACAGTTTTTGCCGAATCCGCCATTACAGCATGCAGTACCCTTCCTTGGGTACTGGCTAATTTTCAGCGACGTCGCCGTCCATAAAAATCGTAATCGATAATCGTCGATCAAATTTTTTTCCTAACCGATTTTGGCGACGGCGTCGATAATCGGTACATCACTAATCATAACAGTGAACCTAATTACTCATTCACAGTGACGGACATATTAGTCATTGTAAATGTCATGGAACGAAAATGCGTTCTAGTCATACATGCTTAGAAAAGTCATGAAAATAAACTGATGTTTGTTTCGTTAAAACAAGTTTTACAATTAATAGTATCATCAAATGTCTTCGGCGCGATATGAACTTTTTTGTGTTGGTGCGCCGTAAAACCCAAACAAACAAACAAGTTTTACTGTAAATCTTTCAGTGCATTCTATTTTGTCAACGGTAAATAAATGTTTGTATTTTATTTAAATGTGTATCTGCCAGACTGTAGTAGCTTACTTTTTAACACAAAGCACTTACTACAGTCTTGCGGACAACCCTCGATTTGGTTAGCTTATATTTAAATTGTTATCAGAAGCATCCAAAATTTGCAATTAACCTCTAATATCATTCGTAACACAGATATGTTTTAGCTGTGTAAAAATATGTTTACAAAAAACTATTGGCTGTTAAAAGTACAAAATGTACCATGTTTTCAGATGGTCTGATTAAAAAGTTGATAAATATAGAAAACTCTTGATATAGTTGTGCTATGAATTGCCGCTCATGCTTTAAGCCAAAACAAGTTGATAATATTTTCTATGGATTCGCTCGCGCCTTAATTTTGACAGTTTTTACAAAAAAAATCATCGCTTGCTCATAAAAATTTGGTCAAACCGCTGTATTAAGCAACTGAATTGAGATTTTTTTCGCTCGCTCGCCCCATTTTCCCAAGAAATCCATAGAACACATCATCAAATTGTCGTGACCTAATAAGGGCATAAAAAGTGTCTTCTTACAGGAATGGTATCATGTGTGGATGAAGCTATCAGTAATATAACTGATGCGTTTAAAAGAAGAGGATTTTGGAATAATACACTTATGATATTCAGTTCTGGTATGTTATCATTTAAAGCCACTAGACCAAGACAATATCTTTATCTTCAGTCTAAAAACAAGTGATACCATCAAAACGACAATAAAATGTAACTGCCCATGAGTTATAATAACGCTCTAATATTAACAGCGAAATTGCAGACGAATTCCATTACTTACTAAAATGTCCCCACTTTATAGACCAAAGAAAACAATTAGTGAAAAGATATTACCATTCTAGACCCAACATCTTAAAATTTAAACAACTACTGTGCACTACATCAAAAACAGAACTTGATAAATTATGTAAATTTATAACCCATATACTCTCTTTTTTCAAACGATAAGTAAATTAAAATATGACTTACTCACGTGTTAAGCATTTGGTATAAATTACACCCTAACCTAACTATTTACATATCTCATTGATTAGCATAAGCTTATTATCTTTCTTATTTTTAGTTTATTTTTTACTCTTTGTTATTATTTTGTTTGTTTGTTGTCGTTTCTCTCTTATCATTCGAAGTTATGATATGTCAATATACTGTATCATGTCGACTAACTGTAATGTAAACTATTATATGTCTGTCAGTGTATATTAACTTTTATATACATATAAAAGTTATACATGTCTGATAATAGGAAATGTTATACTCTAATTTTATATATTCTTTATCAGATCAAAAGTATTTATGTACACTCATTGATGATTAAGTGTACCTATACAGGATGAGCTCTATTTGATATGCATTCTGACACCAAACACTAAATGCATCATTTCCTTTTCTCCATTTCCATTTATAATTTATGTGTATTATGGAACAACAACCTCAAATGGGGTATGATCTTACGTAGATTATTCACCAATGTTGTTTTATATTATTGTATTAATTATGATAGACATACCTTAGCCTTTAAATCTACCATCACTTATCTTCTTGGGTACCATGGTCCTTGGCCTTAAACACCTAACTATGTAGTATGTTAAACTTGATGCTTTGTCAACCAATATGTATCAAATACCTAGTTTGACTGGTGTAAATCGAACAGCCAAACATAGATAAAAGTATATATTGGCCTGACTCAAATTCCTAATCCTCTGTATGAATCCTAGACCTTGTATAAACTGTTTGTCATCCTTATACTCCACATGTTTGAACGGTTTCCTTGTTTCACTCATTATCATGCTTACAAATAAATACTTTTAATCCAATTAATAATTACATCCTGAAAATGATGACCAGTGAAGTATTTAAATCAATGCAGTGCATCCTTACATCACATTAACCATTCATAAATGAATTAAAATATCATTAATCATTGTAATCCTTCCACTTAATCCGATGTGCTCTTTTATTATTATCAGAATCATAAGACGCTCGCAACAAAATCCATATATCAAGCGTCTATGTGTAAAAAATCCATTTTCCGGTACAGTTCCGGTAATTATAATAACATGTAAAAGTTGTGGTTCTTTGACAGTCAAATGTTCAACTTTCTTATCGCTCCCCCTCTCTTTCTCTCTTTCCCCCCTAGAAGTGTTAATATTTCTTATATATATATACATGTATTTTTTTTTCTTCTTTTCTTATATTTCTATTGATAAAATGTACTTATTACTCATGTATCATGTATCATGATTTGAGAAATAAAGGTTTGTTCTGTTCTGTTCTGTTCTGTAGCAGCTATTTGCTACAGTAAATTCAGTTCTACTATAAAGACCACCTTGGTTATCATTCGAAACTCCTCGGCCATTCGCTACGAATAACCTCGGACATATTTAGACGCCATTTTGGAAAACCGGTGTTGAAGTAAACAAATACACGATCGTTTAGGCGATGACTGAAGTTTCGTTTTTAGTCCGTAAATTTGGAATTACACAGTTCAATGATATCGATGTACAATATTTGGTTCAATTTAAAACAAAGAAATATGTTTAGACAAAGATCTGTGAGTATACTACAAGAACTATTTTGCGTAACCGTTATACGTGCTTCGCCTCGCGTATGTAGTAAAATCCCGAAAATCCAGGGTAGACCCCCCCACGAATCCTTCCGAGAGTATTCATTCATGAAAGGTCGAGGTGTTCCGAATGCTTGGTTATTGCAAATTCACGCGATATTTGACGATATTCAAGTCCCAAATGTTTAATTTGAGAACTAAGGACAGCATATTATCAAAAATTTTACGATATTTTAGCAATACATTAAAGTGTGGTTTACGACAAAAATCGGTCGTAAGAGCTGTGATATTGTTTTATTTTGATGGTCCTATCTGAAATGTGCACATTTTTCTCTTTATCGTTTGGTTCAAAATGCGCTCCAGTTGTATATATCATTTACTTTTTGGACCAATTTCTGCACCTGTTTATTTTGGTAGATAATATGTTCATTGGTCATAAAAAGAGTTGTCACATTACTTGTTTGCCTTGTTAGGCCTGTTAAGTTTCAATGCACAAGAAAGTCTTTTTTTGTGCTTTGAGAACTTCGATTATTTCTATGCGGTGTTGAACAAGGCGTTTTACAAACGTGATAAGGAAGATTTTTCAATCATAACTGAATGTTTGTTTTTTTCTCTACAGATAATGGTGGTCGGTCTATATTTGAAGGAATCAACTATCCACTGAAAGGTCACAAAGGTGATGTATTAGAAGGAGGAATAAAAGTTCCAGCGTTCGTTCATAGCGAGTTACTTTCCGATAAAATAAAGGGAACTATTTCTAAAGAACTTATACACGTGTCAGACTGGTTTCCAACTCTTGTAAAACTAGGTAAAGGGTCGATAGGCGTGGACAAACATATCTACGGTCATGACGTGGGTAAAACTATTTTGTAAGTAAATTACTTGAATATGTCATACAATTCAGCTAATCTATCCATGACCTTAACTCGTTGTTTTGTATTATAATGTATATATGCTTTCTAACATTTCTTATTTTTTTGTTTGGCTTGTGTGTTCTGTTGTTGTATTTTGTGTATGTTTGCTCTTTGTATTTGTTTTTTTACATTAATTAACGTTATACAGTACCCACCAAAAGTTTGGGGACAAAAGGAATTTACCACAATTCTTGAATTTTAATGATTATTTTTGTAGAATCATTATATTTATTATATTTAAGTATGGTTTGTGATAAAATGAAAACAATTTTCCTGAACACAGTTATAAGATTAAGCATCTGACTTCATAAACCCCCCAAACCATGTTTATGGTCATCATTTTCCATAACAAAGCTTTTATGCTGTTTTTGTCTCAGTTACAATTATAATGATAACCAAAAGTTAAATGTAAATTTGCACTAAATTTGTCATTATAAGAACACTATTTTCCTGCTTCCAAAAATGTTTTCATACAATTTTGAAAGTTTTAGAAAAAGTTGATATTTAAGTTGAAATCTGTGAATGAGTACCTTTAAACAAAGACGTTTCAATCTTCACGTTTGGAACATCCCTAGCTTAGACAGCCAGAATTTATGACAGCCAGAACTAGAACTACACCAAAGATTAAGGAATTCAGATTTAAAGTCGATAAATATTTCAGATATGGTGATAGAAGTCCACGTACTGAGATACTTCATCAGATAAGACCAGACGTAACACCTATTGGACAAAGTCTATTTAATGATACATTCGATACACGTATAAGAGCAGGTCTTCGAATGGGCGACTGGAAACTTATCACCGGAATATGTGGACTTAATAGAAGTAAGTTCATAGTTGTTTTCGACGAAGTTTATAAAGGTGAAACGATTAACCGACATACCGGTTAATTTATTGCAATACCCATTCTGACAGTTTTCAACAGGTTGGGTTTTCACTCAATCGATTATTTTGTTTTTATTCATCATACTGATTTTTTTCTTAATCTGAAAATAAAATGTTTTAATAATAGTTAATATAATGTCAATAATTAGGTGTTTTCATAATGGCCTTGTTATTTAGCTGAAGTCAGTTCGTATTAAAATGAGGCCGCAGGCCTTTAAAATTGATCAAATGTCATGCCAAATACTGTACATAATACAAAATAAAATATATGCACAAATGAAATATAAACGCATTGATTTACATGTTTTCACTGTTTACTCGTACTTTTGCGTGACTAAGCAAATGCGAAATAGAAGCAAACCGTACAAAGTCGTAGAAACAGTGTCTGATGCCCCTCCCCAGTAAAGTTGCCACTAATTGTAAAGTCTATGATCTCCTTTTACAGAATATCTTCAGTCAGAAGATAGTGAAATAAAGAACTTATATTTATATAATATAAGACTTGATCCTACAGAATCCAGAGAGGTTTCGTCAGATCATATGGATATAGTAAAGGCTATGTTAGATCGTTTACAAGAATATAAAGATACCATGGTACCAGGTTTTGATTTCAACAAAAAAGACAGAAGATCGGACCCACAGCTTCATGGCGGATTTTGGCGTCCATGGATGTAAATGCGAAAAAAGTGTGAATATGTATATACATTTATTGTAAAATAATAATTCTACAGTGTATATGATAATTTGTTACTTCTTACTGTTTTTAAGTATAAACCATGAATGATTGTTTGTCCATAGTTGTTATTTGCTATTTGTAAGCAATTTGGCTGAAGAGAGGATTAACCATTGCTTTCTGATTAATAATTAGCCTTTTTTGGTCCGTGTGTTACACATTTGGACTTAGTGTAATTTGTAGGCATGAAGTATTAATTTCGACTTTTGCTGAAATATATCTAAATTTGATAATTCTTTATAATAAGCTCGCAAAAAATCATTTCAATCAAATACTAGTGAAGGTATCATCTTCAACGACATTTCGTATAGAGGTCGTGATAGTCTTACAGAACAATGGAGGCAGTATTTTGCTGACCTGTACGCATCAGCACAATCTGAACTGTTTGACAATAATTGGAAGACTCATGTCGAACATACTACGAATGATATTTTTGGTAAAATTAGATCAGATCCTGGTTCTATAGTCACATCTGATATTGTTTATCGTGCTATTAAATCACTCCCAAAAAGTAAATCTGCTGGTTGTGATAGGATTGTATATGGAAACATTATAAATGCTGATAGAGACATTGTTTTGTCATGTTTAGCTAATTTATTTACGACGAAGGTACGTAACGCCTATATACCCGATGGTATGAAAAGTGGTATTATTACTACCTTACATAAAGGTGGAACCAAGTCGAAGAGCAACCCGAACCACTATAGGGCAATGACTCTTTCTTCTGCTTAAACTGTATGAAACTGTTCTCCTTGAGAGATTTCAAAGTAGTATTTTGTCAAATGTAAGTGTACAAAAAGGTGGGTTCCAAGAACACTGCATAGCTGTTTGATGGCTTCGTTTGTATGATAGAACAATTCGTGAATATTTACATTACTCTCGCGAACTTGGTTCACATGTGCAAGTATGTTTTTAGATGGTAAACAATCCGTTTGACTTTGTAGGGCATAATGGTTTATTTTATCGCTTATGTGAATATAACATTGACTCTACAAGTTTACTTGCTCTACGAAAATTATACAGAGGTTAAACTGTCCGCGTGAGGTATAAGGGATCATTTTAAAATGTGCGCGCCGACCGTTGCAGATGATATTGCCATAGAATCTTTGTCAAAAAATGGTATGAATGAAATGCTATACTTTTATTACAAGTATGCTTGTAAATGGCGATGTCTTTACTACGTAAATAAATGTGCCATACTTAACGTTAATGACTAATGACTATTAGTAGTGTCACGATGATCGAGTAGAATCGAATAATCGTCGTATAGCGTTGCCGTACAAGATCTATACTGTTTCCGTGGAAGGTCACGTCGAGATGAACTTTGTGTCGACCAATCAATGCGTAGCTTTCATCTAGACGAAAACACTATTTATCACATTTTGATTTCGTAATTTCTATTTTTAGACCAAGGTTTGCATGCTAATTTAACAGCATTATTATTCAGTCTACGATTGGACGGCTCATTTCAAATTGCGTGACGTAGACGATGTAAACAAGTAACGTATCATAACAGTTTCGTCATGAATATTATGATAAGAAAAGGTCGCCTGAACGTGACCTTCGTTTGGAAAAGGCCAGATCTAAATTAGCGAGTATGCGAGCGGAAAATTTTAGATCGGGTTTTAATCAGATTGGGTGCTTACATCAGCGACAATCGATTTTCTTTTGAAAATCCCTATTTCAGGGTGGAGAATCAAACCAGTTCGTATCACTCAAAACGTAAACAAACGGACGCCATTTTGGAAAATTTCAGGTAATTTTTCTAATTTACTCTTTTATTCGTCAACTAATGAAAAAACGAAAATTACTATAACACGCTACTCATTTTTCCGCTTCTAGTGATGTATATTACCTACAGATTCAATTAGAATTTCAACAAGTTATCCCGGACATTGGAATCGAAGTGAGCAAAAATTGGATCGTATTTGACGGATGCGAACTGGTTCAAATTCATACTTTAGCCTAGTTTATCACAAAAAAGCATTTATTCTCGTTTAAATTGCTATGTATAACCCACGGAACACTTATGTAGTCTTGTAGTAAAGTATCAACTCCTCCAGATATAGTTTGGACATAAAAATAGAATTTTTGAAGAATGATGCGAACCGGTTCAGATTAATACAATGATACGAACCGGTTCAGATTTATGATATTTTACTTTTATACTTCATTTGCATACGTTCTTTGTCGATGTCTGTTTCACGGCATTAATATTAAAAACAAATCGTCATTCTGTACACAAACGGTCTGACTGACCTTTGTACGGAGATGCCGAGCATCATGGGTAAAACTGTTTATTTACCTAAAAACACGTGGCAATGTTTACATTCTAGTAATTTCCCCCAACAAGTATACTCAACAAATAAGAGTATGTATTTTGTGTCTACTCAATAAAATTTTACTATCCAACCAGCTTTCCTCATTAAATGAAACTTTTTAACCAGTAATTAAATCTCCGTCGTAACGTGTTTACATCTGTCATTCTTTACACAGACATTTGAAATCGAAAGTAGAATACACAGTTTAACTATGCATCTGTACCTTTCGATGTTTAAATGTACTTTGAATACATGGATTTATATTCCTGTAGCTATAATTGATAATTTATTTTAAATTTTAACAATGATTTTGTCAAAAACCGAAAAAATCAAAAGATTTTGTCTTCATGCGCCGCACTATATTCTGTTGCGTACTAAAACGCCGAAATCTGGGAAGGTTGTGCGGGTTAGTATACGGGTGATATCTTCACCATCTATTTATAGAATGTAATGTCGTTAATTTAAATGTCGAACAGTATTGTACCATAATTATTTTAGGACCAAAATTAAAAATACACATGTTTTCCCTTTCTCGACCGACGACCAAAAAACCCGCCCACTCAAAAGATTTTATTGCCGAAATCAGGATTTTTTCCAATCCAATCTGGATGTAGGACTTTTAACGACTTTTTTCCGACCCGGCGTTCAAGCAGTGATTCATTTTGCCGTGCGCCCTGCGTTAGAGACGCAAACTTTGAACCGCGGACATGCGTCAATCGATAAATGATAACGTGTTGGCAGTTAATTTATACATAGAAGGTTAGGTGATAATTAGCACCGAGTAATGACTGTTTTAGTAAAATTTGTCGTGATTTTGACATTTTTTTTTATGAATATCCATAAAATATCGTAATATTTACGGGCATATAACTTTTTTATCCGAGTAAGAACAAAGCTCTAATAATAACGTCATTAAAATCAATTTAATGTGAGTCGGCTCTGTGTCCCTTCGAACTTATTGTTAATGTATATTAACTTCTTTGATGATAACCGCCGACCTTAATTATATAATGATGGACGATGTCTTTTTTATTGATTTGAGAGCTGTGTGGTCGGTTGTAAGTGAATGAATTCATATATTGATAATTGATAGTATGATTATGGGCCGTTGCACCGTAACTTTAAGCCTGTTTCACCACAAAGAGTGAAATTATGCGATCCTAACAAATTCGATTTCGCCGTGAAAAAAAAAACGGCCGTAAGCTATTTCTTTTCGATTTTGGCAAAGAAATCGGCCGCGAGATGTTGTCTTTTCGCCGAAAAATCGGCCGATCATCTCGATTTCGCCGGATAAATCGGCTGATTTTTTTCAGATTTTGCTCAGATTTTTTTAATGCGCGTTATACCCGTAAAATTGAAGTAAACCTCAGCTGAAAACTACGTCCAAGCGATACAGCGTTCTGCAGTATGACATGAAAGGTTACTATCGAATATTACGAATTTTACAGTATATTATAAATGTTTGTGGCTAATATTTTAATAGAAATTTAAACCCACATAATTTTATGATGATTTAGTAATATGTATATAATTGATAAAACCATTTACTTGACTATAAAAAGTAAATGGCATCGTGAAATTTAACTTATGTCCATAATAATTTTGTATACGTGGCCGATCGTAATAATTTGTACTGTGGTTTGTGTAAAACAATTCCAAATTAATTCAAGTTAATTAATGTATTTAGAAATAAAAAATTATAATCATTTAGAAATAAACAAGCTAAATTGATAAATACTTCACAATGACAGATAATGACTCAGTCTGCAATTTATCATGAAATTATGTTTTAACATTACAAATGATTCACAAAACTTATTTACTAATGAAAATGAATGTGATAATATTAATATAAAATACACCAAGTCATTGAGACTACACAATAATATTGAATGAAAAATGATTGTTTAAAAATTATGCATTATTTGAAGGACATGCTTTCGCGACCAAAATCTCCAGATTCGTTTTTTTTTTTTGGTGGGACTCATTGTTTCAAAATATGTCCCATGGACTAATGTTTTCCAGCTTTAAAATAAATCACTTCGCAAGTAAAAATGTGCTGTTGGTCAGTGTTTTTCACGTCAGATATTTTGAGTTTTACAAAATGAATACAGACAGACAGTCTTAAGTAAAATTAACCCAGTGATAAACCAGATTTTGTGTTTACGAAGTGTAACCACTGTCTCCAGTCACCAAACGTCGAAATTGATATATTTTCCAAAAAAGCCGACATACCTACCTACATAAATGTTTTATTAGTCATTTTTAGAAAAGAGGAAACATAAATATTTTTATTGTGAAATTAAAATTTCGTCAGCTTGTCATGCACTTTTCGATTCGTACTTGAATCTATTAAGGAGTAATTTTAGTATGTATTTATAAGGTTTCAATGTGTACGAAAGTCTTTCAATACTTTGAATAGCGAATTGTGGTCGTCATTTTGTCTCAATTTAACAAATTCCTGAAAATGACTTTATACTTAACCGAACACCATCTCTATTTTTGATGATAAAAATGTCAACGTTCCATTCGCATTTACTTTTCTCCACCTGACCATGCATATGTCCACAGTCATGTCTTCATAAACGTAACCGATGAGTTATATGGTAATATGAATTCATTTTCAGCAAAACTCCCGAAAAAATCAGATTGTTGTAAAAAGTTTTGAAATCGAGACGAAAACGAAATAAAATTGTATAAGTTTGGAAAAATAATGCCGTGAAACTCACATCGACAAAGAACGTATGCAAATAAAAATAAAATTGCAAAATACCATAAATCTGAACCGGTTCGTATCATTGTATAAACCTGAACCGGTTCGCATCATTCTCAAAAAATTCTATTTTTATGTCAAAACTAAGTCAGGAAGAGTTAATACTTTTCTACAAGACTACACACTTGCTCCGTGGGTTATACATGGCAAATTTAACGAGAAAAAATGCTTTTTTGTGATAAACTAGGCAAAAGCATGAATTTGAACCAGTTCGCATCCGTCAAAAATGACCTAATTCTTGCTCACTTCGATTCCAATGTCCGGGATAACTTGTTGAAATTCTAATTGAATCTGTATGTTATATACATCATTAGAAGCGGAAAAATGAGTAGCGTGTTATGGTAATTTTTGTTTTTTCATTGGTGGACGATTTGGGGAGTAAATTAGAAAAAATACCTGAAATTTTCCAAAATGGCGTCCGTTTGTTTACATTTTATATGATACGAACTGGTTTTGATTCTCCACCCTGTATTTGTATATTTGTATTGAGTATCGACGCTTATATTGCATTTGTTATTGGTGATATTAGTACATTTAGACTAGAAAGCCAATACAATTTTAATGCAAGGGATATACTGTGTTGTGTGTGTTGATAATACAACAATATACCAGGAGGAGTTATCTTTAGTAGATCGGTCACGATATACCGGTATATTGCAATACGCAGCTGCAGCAAAACGACTGCGGTAGGTATATTTTTAACGTACCGGTATTTGGCGATATTTTAATTTCATAGAAAAATTCTTCCCTTGCGAAATACATGGGTGAAAGTTCAACATTTTTAAACTCCTGAAATCTCCAAATTTCATGTTTTTAAGGCCACATTATCATATGGAAAGAACCCTTTCTCTGTTTCTCTGTTCAAAAAATCCTGAACTTCAGGATCAGTCCTGAAAATTTTCACCCATGGAAATAAAATTAACGAAACGTCCGTTTTTTCTTTGTTCATTCCATCTAAATTCAAGTTACAAGAATTTAACCGATTGGCGCGCGTCACAGCTAGTCCTAAATGAGTCATGACCATAAATACTTAAATAGGCTAGATTATCAGTAGCTGCATGTAAGATTAGCAATGTTTCTTTCAAATACAGCGGAGGCACAACGAATCTTGAAGCCCACAATATATCGTGGTACGTAGCGCGATACGATGCCAGAGTATTGCAATATATCGCAATACGCTTCTGACGTATCGTGACAGCCCTAATCGTAAGTAAAAAATGTTTGTTTGTTTGTTCATTCGTTCGTCGTTTGTTTGTTTGTTGGGTTTAACGCCCTAGCAACACATTGTATAGGTCAATATAACGGCGGTCAGTCAACCTACTCACTCCTGGGAAGGCTAAATCTCTGGATTTAGCTGTTAACCAACTATTAAGCCCCTACTTTCGTCAGTTACTGACAACTGTCCTACATAATAAAAGATCATTGGTAGGAAGGAGAATGGTCGTAGACTGAATAATTTCATGACCAATCTCCACGAAAGTATGCTCCGCAGGGAATCGAACCCACGACCCCTCGATCAGTAGATTTGCGTGCTGCCAATTGAGCTAGCCGGGCGGCTAAAAAAGTTAACGGGACGAATTGTGCTCACTAACTAGTTTCTTTGTAAAGAATGATCATGGATGCGTTCAACTATGACTCATGGTACGACACGTTACTTATCGTATCATAGCGTATTGATTTTTACTGATCGGGAAGCTAGCCTCTACCATATCTGCCTATGATTGGCGGATTTAGAAATTTAGAAGAATTAAGAAGTATCGCTAAATGTAGAGGAGTTCTGGATGTCATCACATTAAGGAAAGTTGAAACAGTTTACACATCCTTCTAAAAGCATTGTTTCCCTTGTGCTGTTGTTTCATGAATAGTATGTGGCATTCCATCGTACGATTAAACTCGGCATTGACCCGTGTCATTGACAAAATTTATGTCACGCGGTGACATAAGCAGTCCGCATATGTCACAGGTGTGTTATATTTGACCGAATATTTCGCAACCTTCAGCCGAATATGGGAAATATAATATAATATAATATATAATATAATGTGACATATTCTTTTTCCACGCTCATCAAAACGTATTTGTCACTTGTCAAAAATGGTCTAAAAATGAAAACAGCAACGTCTTTGTAACACGAGTAAATAAATAAATAGAAGTACAACACAGAGAGGCGAAGCAACAAAAATAGTCATTATCAAGTCTTAACCCACAACGAAAATTAAGCTTGGTGGTGTTGTGTTCGATCCTTTCCGGATGGTAATGGTTTTATCTGCTGTATCGCACCAATTAAGTAAGCTTGGAATATACAGAGATACAAACACTGTAATTCATCAGATTATTGAGAACAGATACTTTGATAGCTTAATTGTGACGGCGACATTCTATTTAACCTGTTAACTGCCACATTGTTTTAGTATGTACGTTAAATGATGCGTTGCTCTTAAAATCAAAGTGCTGAAGTTAAGCGCTTTCAAATTTGGACTTGGCTGCATGTATCTACTAATGTTAAATTTAAATAGTGCAGAGAATCAATCCCTTGCAGGTTATTCGTCTGCTTAGCTAAATGATCGTATGACCCAACATGGAAATAAAAAATAATTATTTTAATGGAAATGTATTTGGATGGAATGTATGGATGTGAAATGCAATTTGAGAAATGCCAATTGCAATTGTTCGTTTTTTCTCATCTGTCAAAACATGAATAATTTCACGGTGACTAAACGCTCTTTGTCTTACACACTAAAAAAGTCTTGATATTGAGATAGTCGAGTAATCATTCACCGTGCAATTATTCAAACTTTGACAGTTGAGAAATGGACAATAAATGACATTTGCTAATGATAAATGCAGCTAATGATTATTGTGAAATGCAATTTGAGAAATGTCATACCATACTGTATGCGTTTCTTACAATGGATGACAAGCAAATTGAAGCCAATTGCAATTTGCGAAATGACAATTGCTTATGATTATTGTAAAATGAAATTTGCAACAAATGTAAACCTGCACTTTAAGGCCTCAGTTTCGAATTTTTAATGCTCACAAAACATCCACCACGATTTCCAATACATGTAGTTAAAATATAAAATTATTTACATTGCCTAAAATGCTTTCAGAATCCACTTTCTGTGAAATGTGAATTAACTACAGAATCTATGCAGGTTTACATATCTTGCAAATTGCAATAATCAATAGAAAATGTCATTTCGTGATTGGAATGACGGAATACCTTTCCAAAGATTATGTAGTAGATTTAAATTTCACTGAATGTGAATTCTGACTTAGGCCTTAAAGTGCAGGTTTAATTTATCGCATCATTTTAAAATAATCATTAGCAATGCTTAAAGCAAGAGGCATGGCAGAATGGCTTTCCATTTGTATCTATGATAAGCTATGGAACGCCATTCTGCCATGCGAATAGCTATTCAAATTGCTATTTGCGAAATGACATTTGTTAACGATTATTGCAAATATTGGCACAAGGTTATTTTAGAACAATTTCCGCCATTTCCAGAAATAAAAGATACATGCTTCAATTTGCTGGTCATCCATCGTAAGAAGCGCATACAGTATGGTAATGACATTTCACAACTATTAGCAAATGTCATTGTCATTCCGTAAATTGCATTTCACAACAATCATTAGCAAGTCATTCCGTAAATTGCATTTCACAATAATCATTAGCAAGTCATTTCGCATTTATAATTTAAAGCACATCAAATTGCAATTGGCATGGCAGAATGGCTTTCCATATGTATCCAATTATTTTGTAACACTCCCTGCAGTATGGTGGCCGATTTGTGCAATGCCGTATTTTCGTTTCTTCGCCGCGAAGAAAGAACGAAAATGGGACAAATCCAGTTTGTTGTATCTTCGTCTTCTCGTTTCTTCGTGGCAAGTAAAGACGAAGATACGACAAGCTATGGATTTGTCGTGTTTTCGCCTTTTATCTGTTGCATCATCGTCCTTTTTCTTGCCATGAAGAAACTTGAAGACGAAGATACAAGGTGAAAACACGACACATTTTATCTGTCGTATTGTTTATTTTGTAGTGTTTTTTCTTCATGGCGAAGAAACGACAAACTTATTTGTCGCGTCTTCGTGGCAAAGAAACAAAAATATGACATCCACCATACAGTAGTTTTTTTACTCCGCTTATAAGTGCAGCCGATAAATTAGCGCAACAGAATATTACCATCCTCACAGGTACCATTTACACCTGGGTGGAGTGAAGCAATCTCAAACTTCTTGCTTATGGAAATTAGCAGTGCCCCTAGTGGAATTCGAACCCAGGACCTCTCGATCCCTAAGCGTGCGTCCTACCACTGCTCCCGACTTTAACACTGAATAGCAGACATTATCAATCCAGGGAGGCGAAGCATCCTAGGACAAATGATTCTTCAATTCGCCCACAGTAGCTTGTACCCAATTTATTGTGGTGGGATAACAAGAGGACAAATAGTGTCATTTGAATTCATTTAGCAAGTTCGAAAACGAATACCAACGACATTTCGATTTGCCTCAAGTCTTATTCATACATAATGTAAACAACAACTTTAATACATGTATTTGGGCAACAAACATCTCAAGGACAGAATGTCCGAGACGACTTGTTAAATATGGGCAGGCCAGAATAATATCATGTACAAGGAATTTGATTTTTTGTTGATTTCTTCTTACGTTTTCTGTGGAAACTATAATGTAACATCGCACAGCTTGACATGATGAATCTTTAAGTTTTAAGACAGCCTGAAATGAAAAAAGTAAAATGTCAAAATCTTAAAATGAAGAACCAGTTAGGATATTTAAATAAGATAATTTCTATAACAATATGTATACCTTAAAAGGATATTTTTCCTTTGGGCTATTTTGATTTTGTTACGTTTTCTGAGATCCATTGGTACAAAAATCTATTCTAACACCTAAGCTTTACAATCATCAACTATAAATTGTTTATATAACGGCTATTTTTTTTCTAAAAATGTGTACTACATAGTACAACTCAACCCAAAGACAACTCCAACTAAGACAACACAACACGAGTATTGGGACAACTCAACTATGAGAAAGAGACAGCTTAACCTGTAACAATCTGATAAAAACCCGATCTAAAATTTTCCGCTCACCAACTCGCTAATTTAGATCTGGCCTTTTTCAAACGAAGGTCACGTTCAAGTAACCTTTTCTAATCATGATATTCATGACGAAATTGTTGTGATACCTAACTTGTTTACATCGTCTACGTCACGCAATTTGAAATGAACCGCCCAATCACAGTCTGTGAATAATACCCCTGTTAAATAAGCATGCAAACCTTGGTCTAAAAATAGAAATTACGAAATCAAAATGCGATTAATAGTGTTTTCGTCTAGATGAAAGCTACACATTGATTGGTCTCGACGTGACCTTCCACGGAGAAAGTAGAGATCCTGTTCGACAACGCTCTACAAGATATCTGTTTACGGAGATTGAACCTGTATATAAATTGATCAAACCCGTCTCATAAATTATTAGTTATTAGATTGAAAAACAAGAGCACCGCTGGGCGGAGCATTATATGCCCGAAAGTGTTATTTTTTTTAGTTAAGATGAAGCATTAGTAAGATATGAGAATATTTCAGATGATTATCATATTATGAATAATTGTGGAAAACAAAGTAGAAATTTTTTTTTAAGGTAATAGTGACCTTGACCATGTGACCCCAAAATCAATAGGGGTCTTCTACCCGATATGGATAATCCTCGTATGAAGTTTGAATATTGTTGACCAAATGGAACTTAAGTTATGCTCCGGAAACTGTTTTCAGTTTAAAGGTAGTAGTGACCTTGACATTAGACCTTGTGACCCCAAAATCAGTAGGGGTCTTCTACCCTATATGGACAATCATCGTATGAAGTTTGAATATTGTTGACCAAATAGAACTTAAGTAATGCTCCGGAAACTGTTTTCAGTTTAAAGGTAATAGTGACCTTGACCTTTGACCCCAAAATCAATAGGGGTCAACTACCCGATATGGACAATCATTGTATGAAGTTTGAATATTGTGGACCAAATGGAACTTAAGTTATGCTCCGGAAACTGTTTTCAGTTTTATGGCAATAGTGACCATGACCTTTGACCTTGTAACCCCAAAATCAATTGGGGTCTTCTACCCGATATGGACAATCATTGTATGAAGTTTGAATAATGTGGACCAAATGGAACTTAAGTTATGCTCCGGAAACTGTTTTCAGTTTTATGGTAATAGTGACCTTTGACCTTGTGACCCCAAAATCTATAGGGGTCTTCTACCTAATATGGACAATCATCCTATAAAGTTTAAATAATGCGGGCCAAATTGAACTTCAGTTATGCTCCGGAAACTGTTATCAGTTTTATGGTTATAGTTACCTTGACCTTTGACCTTGTGACCCCAAAACCAATAGGGATCTTCTACTCGATATGGGCAATCATCCTATGAAGTTTGAATATTGTGGGCCAAATGGAACTTAAGTTATGCTCCGGAAACCAAATTGCTAACGGACGGACAGACAGACAGACGCCAGAGAGTATAACATAATATGTCCGAAATTCTTTCGGGCATATAAAAATGATATAAAATTTAAGAAAAGGTAATTGTAAAAAAATGCACTGGTTATCAGGATTTCAGATTTTTTTTAAAATCTATTTTAATTTTGAATTACTTTTTTGCTGGCATTTGATATTGTTCTTATCATAAGTTTTACAAATTACGTGTACCATGACAATAAGTGATTAATAAAGTTGACAAACATTTACTGATTTATAATTTGTTAATGTAGTTATGAAAAATGATTGCATAGAAGCATGTCAATTGTATGATTTGTTCAGTTTTTTATACAAAATAAAAACTTTAAACAAAAACAAAATAATTAACACTCTTTTATTTCATTCCTTAATACCTCACATACACAATAAACCTAAGTTAAAATCAATTTCAATTATCAACAAGAAAGATAATGTGGGAGCCACATTAAAGCCGGATTTTTCTGCATATGGGAACATTAAGAACAAGTTTACGTTGCTACAAAAAAAAGTCATTTGATTATAAAATTGCTTATCAGAAGGTATACAAAGAGCAATAATGAATCTTGAAGGAAAAAAGAGTTTCAGTAACTATATATTTGTCTTATTGTATCTTATCTGAATATTTTGTTGGTATTTGACTAAGATGGCATAAGACATGAAAACTATCGATGAAAATAATGCAAAACTAATGGTACGAAATTGATGAGAGAAATTTGTTTAAAAAAGTCTTGTATGGCAAATGGTAAAATTGTTGAAACAAAATGGTGGGAGAATATGACTTGAAAATGCCAGAATACTTGCTATTGGAGAGATCCAACATACTAAAAACTTTAACATGAAAAATACAAAGGGAAATAATCCATATTTAAGCCAAGTCGAGTTGCCGTTACTGTCTAATTCTTTTCAACAGATGGTATATAATCATTGTATGAAATTTCTAAAACATCTAACTAGAAATGGCAGAGATATCCAACAATTTGAAAACTCTAACGCAAAAATTAAAAATTACAAAGGGAAATAATCCATTTTTAAGCCAGGTAGAGTTGTGGTTACTGTCTAATTCTTTGCAACAGATGGTATGTAATCATTGTATGAAATATTATAAACATCTAACCATAAATGGCAGAGAAATCCAACAATTTGAAAACTTTAACGCAAAAAACAAAGGGAAATAATCCATTATTAAGCCAGGTAGAGTTGTAGTTACTGTCTAATTCTGTTCATCACATGGTATCTTATCATTGTATGAAGTTTCATAAAGATCTGACAATAAATGGCAGAAATGTATGCTAAATTAAAAACTTTAACGCAATTGTTAACGACACCAGACACCCGAAATAACAAGCCATAATTAAGCCAGATAGAGTTGCGGTTACTGTCTAATTCTGTTTATCACATGGTATGTTATCATTGTATAAAGTTTGGTAGAGATCTGACTTTAAATGGCAGAAATATATGGTATATTAAAAACATTAACGCAATTGTTAACGACACCAGACGCTCGCCCGCCCGCCCGCCTGTGTTTCGCCTAACTATTAGCCAAATTTTTTGTTGAAAAATCCAGCTAAAAATACTTTATAACTCAAATAACTATATAATTATAAACTTGTGATACCCCCGCAAAAATCTAAAAATATGCGACAAACAGGAAGTAGATGAGCAAGGAGCATGAAATCGCTTTACACCACATGGGACTATGGGATGAAGCAATATGCAAAGTATTAGGCTGCTGCATGTTATAGTTGCTGAGAAAACTGCGACGGAAATTTTGTAACGGACGGACAAGGGTAAAACAGTATACCCCCCTCTTCTTCGAAGCGGGGGTATAATAATAATGATTGAGCGGAAAGGGTGACGAGTTGCCCTGTGGTCGAGTTGACCCTACTACAGATTGAGATGGCATCAGGTTGAGTTGTACCACATCCATATCTACAGTATATAAAGGGAGGTTACCATACTTGCACTAGATGATATAAGCAATCTCAAGCTGTTTAATAATGTAATCCATGTGTAAACAATCTAAAGCCCTGAAAACTAATCTGTAACTATAAATATACATATCAAATTCAAACAACATATTAATGTTTTATACCTTAAATTGTGATGAATATTTTCAAGGTAACACCAATTCAAGTTGTCTGTTGTACAAATAAGTAGAACGTACACTAGTTTTCCATCACAACTCGGCTTGAGAGCCTATAAATACAAAATAAGAACATGAGAATACAGCCATACCAGTTCATTCAAAGTTATTCAAAGTCCAGGAAAGTAGGGCTGCAACGATTCGATTCGATACATCGAAACTCGACTGCAAGGGCGCCGATTCGATTTCGATTCGGGTCCCACGAATTTCGATTCGATACTGACCTTTAAGCGTATCTACATAAGTTATAAGCATAAAAGCAAAGGCGCACCTAAAAGACACAAACTCCCCGCAGCGGTTATTTTCCTTTAATTAATCAAGTAGCAAGGCGTATATTAAGAGCTGCATATTCTGATACAATTTATGTTTCATGTTGTTATTGACGTACCGACGTACAGCTACGTCGATATATACAATTATCAAGATTTGAGCACTTTGTAGTCAACACTGGTTGCCTTAAGCCAATCAAAACGATGCATTCGAGGTCACATGATAGAAAAATGGACGGCAAATTGTCAATTTAGGGGTGCGTGAATTGACTCGTCTGGACGCCATCTTTTGTCGGGTATTACCAGAAAATACAATAATCAGAATAGGAATGAGTACCAGTTTCAAGTAAGCTGCATTTAAGACCCAGAAAATACAAAACTAACTGTAACATGTTTGTTTTCTTTTTAAAACTCCCATTTGTTGAAAAAAATGCAAACTTATCTTCCCTACTAATGGGCGAATCTATTTTTACGGGAGAAGAATATCTGTATCCAATCAGCTGAGAGGCGTAACCAGTATCCACTGAGACAGGTTTAAGTCACGCCCCTCATAAATATCGCAGTCCGCTTAACGTTAACCATGGGGAACGCCCCACTGATTCATATCGGTAATCGTCTGCCGGAATATTTTGGTTTACTAAAAAATTGAATGAAGTTCCTATATGCCAAATAGACAGGAACAATTCTAGAGTCTACCATAATGCTGTTTTACGTGCATAATCCGAACAAGACCTGGACAACACCTGTTCATACGATGTATTTTTATCAGCCCGGAAGGTTCCGTACAATGAATCAAAAAGGTCTAATAAAATGTTTTACATATAGTTAGCGGGTCACGCAAATCCCGATATTCTCTAAATAGACTTGGCACGGCTAATAGCGTTGACGTATATTACTTGGAAGGAGATGTTGTAATACACAGCTAAACGTCGATTTCAAGCATTTTTGGAAATGCTAATACTTGTATACATAGATACGTTTTAGTTGATATTCATGACCTATACATTCGTATCCAGTCCATTTCGTACTTAAAGAAGCAATCTAAATTTAGCAGATTTTCGGGTTTCATGTGAATTTAATTTGAGTTACACGTTTATTTTATATATAGTAATATAATAATACATAGTTTTAAACTAAAAAAAAATGTATAAATGCATATTTGGAGTAAATTATACTAATAAATGAATCGAATCGAAAAAAATCGAATGGAAAGAAAAAATATCGAATCGCATCGAATCGACTTTCCGGTGAATCGTTGCAGCTCTACAGGAAAGCTGACATCTAAGTTGAACCAACAGGCATAAATAAATGTAATGGACTTTTAACTTGTTTTTTCTACCAAATGTAGTTTATTAGTCTAGTGAACAGCATGCTTGACTTTACCATGTGTTTTGTTCATGGCAAGTCTTATCATTAAAAAAAGTGCTTTCAAGACAGAACTTAGTTTTCAAAAGGAAAAAATCAGTCAAACAATAATTACAAGTTCATACAAGTATTTGTAAAATATAACAAGGGACATAACTCCAAAAACATACATCTATAGAAACGTCAATTCAAAGTTGTGTTGATGTAGTATCAATGAATTAGCATACTAACTTTCAATTACATATTAAATATCTTTATCAGTACTTAAGATATTTCAATTAAAACAATTTTTAACATTGCACATTTAAGTACATGTATAAAGGATCATAACTCCAAAAATAATTCATCAAGATTCATTTCCCTTAAATGTTGTTTAAAGGAGCAATAAGGGTAAGCTTAAAATGCGTTAGACGTAATGTAGCGAAAAATAACATTGAATGATAAAAAACAGGGGCGGATCCAGGATTTTTTTCTAGGGGGGGGGGGGGGGTCCTAGTTTTTCTTTCTAGGGGGTATTCGAACTTTCGAACCACAACCACATTATACACATTTTGCAGAAAAAAATGCAACATATTAATAATTAAAACTACATAACCATTAAATCTATGTTAATCACCGAAAAAAAAATGCTTCATGCTACAAGTGGTGCCTAGTAGAACAAAATTTGACAAGGCATCAATCAGCCACAGTGACCATACATCATGTCGATTTAGCAAATAGGCCTACAATAAGCATGATAAGAAAACCATTTTACTTACATTGATATTATGATCATCTAGTTGTACTGGTTACCATGTTTAACATGATTTAACTGAAAAAAGAAAAAACAAATAGAATAAAATGAACAAATAATGAATCATCTTATAACAATTAACAATTGGAAGAATTGTGAAGGAAGTCAACAATAATACAATATAATACAAAATAAAATAATTTAATATCAGAATAAAATATCATAGCATCTTGTAATACAGGTAGAGAAAAATAATATGAAAAAACCCCAAAAGTCAAGATAGATTTCAAAATAATGCCAAAACCCTCCCCCTTGCCACGCCATATGACCAATGCTCCTGTTCATGTTTCGGTGGTCTCGAATGTCAATGCAGTACAACTGGAAATATCCTGGCCAGTTATATATAAGTTTCCTGGACTTGTATGCTGGAGTGATCTATGTGCGATCCCAATCTGTGCAGGTCTTATAGATATTCAATAATGTTTGGAGGATGCAGTTTGAAATGTTTGAAATGCAGGAAAGAAGTGAATTATAGTACAGAAAAGTAGGGGACTAACAGAAGGACGAACAGACAATAAGTAATCACACATATAAAGCTCACAATGAGCATAATGTTCATGTTAGGGCTGCGTATCTTGGCCAAGGTCGCGATACCATACGTATCACGATATATGTCTCGCGATTACGATATTAATCACGATAGGATTTAAATTGTAAATTTGGTATGAATGCATTGACAAATTATGATATTTTTATCAAACAATCATAAAATTAACAAAGTTATTAATTACCCTTACTTAGCACAAAATAAAATCAACAAAACAAATGTTATCTTTGTTAAATGATTATTGAGAATAAGGAGTAAACTGTAAAGATTGCAATTGCAAGTTAAATGCTATAGATATATATATTGTAGTTTATTTTGTTTTTCACTGATTTCTTGTAAAGGGCCTTCTGAATCGCTTTTTTTTTAGGACGCGATACGATTAGGGCTGCAACGATTCGATTCGATACATCGAAACTGGATTGCAAGGGTTCCGATTCGATTTCGATTCGGGACCCGCGAGTTTCGATTCGATACTGACTTTTAAAAGTGTCTACATAAGTTTAACGATAAAAGCAAAGGCGCGCCTAAAAGTCAAAGTATACGTTGACAGTGAAACTGGGTTTCACTTTGTTACATTTCTGTTAAATTTCCATTACGATTTTATGTAGCATGATTGGAAACTCTATTCCAAATATACATTCTATAGTATATGCCCCGATCCTCTTGACAAACTGGAAGATTTTAGGCTCCGCATGAGCAAGCCAAGTTTTGTTGTTAGTTTATTCAAATTTAAAAAGTTTTGCTTGTACAGAGTATGTTTAACAAATATGTACAATAGTATACCAAGAACTGCATCTTTCTACAATTTATGATCCATGTTGTCTTTACGTTTTAAGTTGATATTACATTATTAATACATTTTCGCGACCTTTACATTCGTACCCAATCCATTTCGTACTTGAATAAAGCAAATATTAATTATCAGATTTTCGAGTTTCGTGTTATCCAATTTTAGTAACAATTTTATTTAATTAATATTATTTAGTTTTAAGCTCAAATATATGTTCAAATAAAAGGATCGAATCGAAAAAAATCGAATCGAAAAAAAAATAATCAAATCGCATCGAATCGACTTTCTGGTGAATCGTTGCAGCACTAGATTCGATACACCCGTATTGGACAGTCACGAATATGATCTCACAATGCATCGGTGAATCGTTACAGCCCTGAGTTCATGTTAGCTAAAATGTTGGTGCAGTAAAATCATTCAGAGGAATATTAAATATAAAAAGCTGTATAAATAAGATATGTTCAGTTTTCTGCTGTATGGTAACAGGGCCTAGTTCTAAGTATAATCACCAGTACAGACACGCGGATAACCCTAACAAAACTTATTGATTTCCTATAAAGATTTTTAAGTCAATAAAACCAAGAAGATGATTTAGGAAATTGGCATTTTTTGTATATACTTCAAACAATATTGATAAGAATGGTTCAACTTCAACAGTAAATATTCATTTCCTATAATTATCCATTAAGTTCTCCAGACTAAGTTTGGCTTAATTACAATACATTTAATAATGTCTTCATAAATTTTACAATACTATTGTTATTTAAGTTAACTTTTGTATTCCTTTTCAATTTTTTTATGCAAAAGCATTGATGTTATATTATTTTTTAAAATCAAAATAATGATGCACCATGTGATATTCATATCAAAATACATACATGTACAATTGATATTAAAATGATTAATTTTTATTAATATTTCTACTTAATATTGAAATGATCTGTACAACTTTTAACCTTCTTAATATCTAATACAATTTACATTGAAAATTGCAGAACAGAAAGTATGTCAACTGCATTTGCATTGTAATAATCTTTCAATTAAATTAACATTTTTATATTTTGCAAAAAAATGAATTAATTAAAATTGACTGCATGCATGATAAATGCAAAGGTAAGTTATATAATCTAAGGTATAATGTAAGTTGAAATAGCTTGAATGAATGCTTCAAATAAAGATTTTATCTTAATATTTATTGGAGTTAGCGCCGTGTCAACACAATTGCAGGTCATTTTATGGCGTCCAGTGCACCTAACCTAGCTTTCCTGGACCACTGTCTATAACCAGTACTCACCTACCCTTCCACAAGGCTGGAAACTTCTCCATATTACCTAATCAATGGAGGAAAATCGACATTATTGTCAAATTTTCATGGAAGGGTATAACCTCCCCAGATGGGATTCGAACCCGCACCCCCTCGGGCACGAGTATCCAAATCCCGGCGCGCTACCAACTGCGCTATCGACCCGGGTTTTCATATAGAAGGAGGTTTATATTGTTTATATTGCTTTTGTTTACTTAATGTGTATAGTTAACTCACCGTTAATTATCAAAGAAGATAATAAATTGTAATTGATAAACATATACATATGTTTCTCTTAAATTATCAAATAATAATAATAAAAGCCATTGTAACACATTATGCCACGATTTTGTGAATAATCTACAAAACAATAACTTAAAATAACACATTTTAAAGGTAATTGAAGAATACTTCCAAGTATAGGTATAACAATTTCAATAGTAATAATATTAAATTATTATTACTACTTATATACTGGTACCATAATTAACCTGGGTTAAAATACATTTTTACATCACAAAAAAGTAATATACTGTAATACATACAAATCATTCAGTCATTAACTGTTATACCAGTTATCAACCTTTTTCTACAGTAAAATTATAGTAAACAAAGTCATGTGCCTTGGTAAAATCATTTTCATACAACAAAAATTGCTATATTCACAATTATAATTATTTCTCAATAACCAATTAATTACATGACTAAATGAATAATACTCAGTACCCTAACTACCTGTATAACACAAAAACAGTCACCACACATCATTACCAATAGAAAGTCATAAAAAAATAAATTATTAACAATTCAAATGATCATATTTCCAGAGCTTCCTTGTTAAAATTTCATCAATCTGTACAAGTATGTACAGCTTATAATATATGTAATAGCACCCTAGCTAGATTCCCATACTATACCCGACTACTGTCCATTGTACAAGTTTACATTTTACTTTCAATCCAGCAGTCTAAACAGTATAACCACCCTGAACCATGGTCAATACCGCTAGAATGTTAGGATCAAAATTCCTTTATATCTGATAATCTACATTTAGATCTCATTTTACATGTATACATTTCACATTCAATCCAGCAGTCTAAACAGTATGTCCACCCTGAACCATGGTCAATACCGCTAGATGTTTTGGATTAAAATTCCTTTATATCTGATAATCTATAGTTCTATATCTTTATTTCTTCTTATTATATGTGTGTTCTTTTTATGTTCTCTCATATTCATTATTCATTTTTTCTCCTTTACATTTCTTTTCTTATTTCAATGTGACTTTAGCCATAGCAGATCACTACCTAGCATCATTAGTGACAACTACATATATTTTGAAAAATAATTGCAATTAATTAAGCCATTAGTATTTTTATATAGTTCCAGTAGTAAATGATGTATAGCAACTTCTATTGTGAGACACATTAAGTAAAGGTATGACTGTTATTCATTTTAATATGTAGCAATATGTATGAGCAATGACTTTACACAGCCAGACTAAGTGTACTAGAATTGTACTTTATAATAAGGTTGAAATAATTTGGTACTTTAAGATGAATGTTCAGACTGAAAGATATTGAAATGAATACCTTATTTTTATATGATTGTTTTAGTAACTCCAAAGTTTGATCTTATCATAAAACTGCTATATATATAAATATACATAATCAAAGTGCCGATAGCACTGTCAGACATGGGGTTTTGGTAGAGTATATGGCTGTATTCAACTCATGGAAGCGATACAAGGGACCTTTACCTTACATAAACTAGATAAGATGTACACGTGCTTCTTATCGTCTGCTTGTTAACGCGTAATGCGGACTATATTAATATCAATGGTAATTATCCCTTTATTTGCGTGCGCACAACCGAATGTAATCGTCCGCCAAATTTGATGTGGATTTGCCACAGTCCACAACTAAACATGGGGAAACCCCATGTAAATATATTAAATTATCATTTATAACAAATTTGCAGCTATGTTACATACTATGTGGAATATAAGAATATATGTATAAAGGGTTGGGAATATTTGGCAAAATAATGTTACAATGGCTTTCACACCTCAAAATCTATTTTTTGGTAGTTTTTACAGTCTTAAAAAGCAACAGTTGTACACATCATCATCTTTTATGTTCAGATAAATAAATTGTTATTAGAATTAATAAACACAATTATTTCATTAATTGTTCATCATTTATCAACATTTTAATCTCTACAATTCAAATGAATTACCTGTATTATTTTAAAAAAATATGTTTCCCTATTTTTTTCTATACTGTTAAACTCTTAACATTATCATTCTATACAGTAATCTTGACAAGAACAAATAAAATAGTTTTTACACACATCACTACCTTTAAATGATCAGGGTTTTTTTAATTGAACAGTAGGTCATACTAATGCATAAAACATTATACATTGCTGACAAGTAAATCAATAATAATAGCACAACAGTAACCATCAATAGCATTATTTGAGCAGTTGAAAAGTTATAGCAAGTTTATACAGAATTAAAAGTATTGTAATAGTCATTTCCTTTAATTATCATAATTGTTTGATGAAGTTATCACTGTTAGCAACTGTTGACAATAAGACTAATAAGACTCAAACATCTCATCGAGGTAACCTTTCCTTTTAAAATCTTATTTCAGTGGGGGAAGTATTATTAATTTACAAAATTAATGTAGAAATTTTGTCAACAAAACCTCATTCTTACTGTCATAATTTTAACTTTAATATTGTTATATAGCAATAGGCAAAATTGATTAGTCTCATTATATCAAATATTTAAAGTAACTTTCAGCAACAAGAATCAACTTTTACAAGTCTTGGCCTTCAGACTAGCGGGTAGAAGCAATGATTGTCATTTTGTAACAAAGTGATTATTTTATATGATATTTAATACCGTACATTTCTAAGTTTTTTTATTTGAAACATGGGAGACAATTCATAAATCTTAAATAATTAGTTTTTTACTAGATATTTCCCTTAATACTTAAATCTACTATGTTTTGATAAAGCCTTCATTAAATTTAATGCAGCAGGAAAATATCATGCTTTTTAGATATTTAGGCATAATTACATAGAAAAAACTGGTTTAGGCCTATTTATAGTCATTGACCACTTCTTTTTCTAAAGCCAAGTCATAACTAAGCTAGAACTCAGAAAGAGCAGAAATAAAATAGAAATAGCACCTATTTTAATATCAGTTAAAAACTTGAACTTTACATTTGAATTAGATTACATGTATTACATTGAAAGGTTGGTACAGTTCAATTAAATTAAATTATGTCTCTAAACTTAAGTATTTTTGAATATTTCAATTTGTAAGAAAAAGTAAGTTACTTATGAGAATCTTGAGATTTATTTATATTTATTTTAGATATTTATTTGATTTATGTTGTCTAAAGTTAAGCCTTTTTAATACAAAGTAGGAACAAATGCTGTTTAATGTTGCATTATCTAATATTTCAAAGAACCTATACTTTAAATGTCACCTTTTAATTTGCAAATTTATACATAATGATTCATGGATTGAAAGAATTATCTAGTGATATAGATGGTATGTATTAGATGTCTTATCCACAATTGGTAGTAAAAAACTAGTATTTTTTGTAATTATTTTGGTCATTTTATGGCGACCAGCGCACCTAACCTAGCTTTCCTGGACCATTGTCTATAACCAGTACTCACCTACCCTTCCACAAGGCTGGAAACTTCTCCATATTATCTAATCAATGGAGGAAAATCGACATTATTGTCAAATTTTCATGGAAGGGTATAACCTCCCCAGGTGGGTTTCGAACCCGCACCCCCTCGCGCACAAGTATCCAAATCCCGGCGCGCTATCGACCCGAGTTTAATTATTATTATGTCATGAAGTAATTTTGTATTGTAATTATATTTGTAAATATGTTTGTAATCGATTATATGTTTAGTAACATGCTTAGTATAGAATATTAAATAAATACTAAATAACAAGTAATATCAGACATTGCTATGCATTTATTGGCACCAGATGGAGTTCAAATTTAAATGAGCCTTACTATCCTCTGAATAACTTTACTGCATCAACTAAACATTGTCACTGGTAGTAAAATACAACTGAAAGTACCGACTGACAACAAGCTTGCAAAATCAAGAGATATGAAATCTATAGCTAAAATTCTTTTTTCAAAATAAAGTAAAAAGTATCTAAAAAGTTCAATGCCTTCAATAGTTGATGGTATAAACAGTGTAATAAAATGATACAATTAAGAATGTTAATTCAAAGGAATATTTTGGGGACAAAATGGCATCATGGTTTTACCATGGTCCAGATGACCTTAAGTTAATATAACCTCTCACAAATAATGAGTTGTTGGTAGGAGCTTATATTATACTTAATGGCATGAGTGGCATTTTATTACAAGACTAATTTGAGAATGGAACTGATCACATGGCTTTATACACACTGTATATCTGTTCGAATTATGTCACCATGGTCATTAACTCTTTACTTGTAACATATGGTTCTTTTCCAACAAGGATTTACAAGTACATCCATATGGCACAAGCAATGGGAATTTAGGCTTAAACCAAAAAAATACTTTTTTTGCCCTTTACCGACCCTAACATTTTATGGTTAAGTTGGTAGTTAGGAAAAATATTTTCTTTTCTTCCTAAAGCAGAGTTATAAGCGTAAAGAAACTACCGGAAAGTAATACAATGAACGATCATGACCAATAAAAAAAAATCCACATACATTACATATCTTTTAAATAAATTTTTTTAGTCGGCGGCATTTTTTTGGGTCGGTTGGTAAAGGGCAAACAAACTTAATTTAGGCCTTAAGTGTTTTTGTTGTTTTTTTCATTTGGAAGGTCTGACACCTACTGCAACAAACATTACTTTAACATAAAATCAATTTGGAATGGCCTAAAATTCACCACTATGTTTTATGACTGAACTCTAATGTTCTCTTTAGTTATATTTCTAGGTTTAAAATTAGATTCCCCGTGGGCATACTTTCATGAAGCTTGGTCATGAAATTATTTTTACGGCCATTCTCCCTCCTACTAATGATTTTTAATTATGTGGGGCAGTTGTCAGTCACTGACAAAAGTATATATGCGCTTAGTAGTGGGTTAACAGCTAAATCCAGATTCTGAGGCTTTCCAGGAGGAGTGAGTAGGTTGTCTGACCGCCGTTATATGACATATATAATGTGTTGCTACAGCGTTAAACCCAACAAACAAAACTAGGTTTAAAAACCTGGACTGTGTCATCAGTGGAATCCTGCATTTCAAACATTTCAAACTGAAGGGGAAAGAATGATTTCATGATTTCATCACCATATTGTGTCAAGAGACATTCTCCTAAGAAAGAAATTAATATGAACATCCCAACATAAAACATCAGACAATGTCATATTGTCTCCTTGATTGGATCTTGCAATGCTAGCTGTATAACAATCCTTATACAGTGGTCATCTCTTTCATGCCCAAGACTTCATGGGGCTCAAATAATGAGAACAACAAGGAATTTTAGGAAACCAAATATAAGATAAATTTTATCAACTAAGCGAAGACCTAATATGACATATTTGTCAACTAAGTGGAGACCCAATCAGAATTAAAAACAATCCTATAATTAGGATTTGCAACAAGTTACTAAGGGCTTTCAGGATAACAAAAGCAATGAAATTGGTGCAATAATTTGTTTGAAATCAATTTGAATTGTTAAAGTAGCGTCCATTTTCAATCATAATTATAACCATTGATCTTAACAGACCAAAACTTATAGCACTACAAACAAGAGCACCGCTAGGCGGAGCATTATACGAAAGTGTTGCTCGAAAGTGTTGTTTTTTTTAGTTAAGATGAAGCATTTGTAAGACATGAGAATATTTCAACTTAAGTTATGCTCCGGAAACTGTTTTCAGTTTTAAGGTAATAGTGACCTTGACCTTTGACCTTGTGACCCCAAAATCAATAGGAGTCTTCTACCCGATATGGACAATCATCGTATGAAGTTTGAATATTGTGGGCCAAATGGAACTTAAGTTATGCTCAGGAAACCAAATTGCTAACAGACAGACGCAAGGGGGTATAACATAATATGCCCGAAATTCTTTCGGGCATATAAAAATAGTAGAATACAGATGTCATTGAATACTCAAAATACATGAATAGCATTAATTTTGCAAATCTTTTTCTAGCCCTCACGTTAGAATACTTTCAGACAAATTACTTTCTTTCTGACACATTGAGTTAAATGAATGCCATATCAACTTAACACTACTCAGAATCATTACTTTATCTTTTGGTAATTTATAGAAAAAGATTAACTAACTTTTAAACTTGAAATCAGTTTCTCATGACAATAGAAATCCAAATTAATTAAATGGTGAATCCTGAAAACCCTAGAAACAATGGAATCCCACACTAGAATTGAATTTATTTATTTGAGTTAACGCCATGTCAACACAAATTAGGTCATTTTACGGCATCCAGCGCACTTAACCTAGCTTTCCTGGACCATTGTCTATAACCAGTACTCGCCTACCCTTCCACAAGGCCGGAAACTTCTCCATATTAATTATTATCTAATCAATGGAGGAAAATCGACATTATTGTCAAATTTTCATGGAAGGGTATAACCTCCACTGGTGGGATTTGAACCTGCACCCCCTTGGGCACGAGTATCCAAATCCCGGTGCGCTACCAACTGCGCAATCAACCCGGGTTACACTAGAATTGAAACCCAACATTTTAAAGACCAAACATACAGGACTTAGAACTCCTTACAATGGGAACTCCAAACATAGACCTGGTAATGAAACAATGAAATCATTACTTATCTAGCTCACTATATACAGTCCAACAGAATTCAACCAATCTCATTAAAGTCAGAATACTTGTATCTCACTAACATGCAGACCAGTTTCTAACTAAATATCTTGTATAGTCCAATAATATTAATCTGAGCTTGACCTTTATGCATAAATGTAATTATACACTATGCTTTTTGCTTTTTCAAGCTTGGTCAATCAGTTGAACAAAGTTGCAAAATTTTTATTGAAATCATGAGGACACATACCGAGTTATCTTTATTAATGTAGATGTTATCTTCTATATCATATTCACTGAACTAGTAGGATATAATTTCTTTCTAGTGATATCAAATTGTGGGTTTAAGGCGTGATACAATATATATATGCAATCCCTTGATCCTACACACCCACTGTCTTGATGGAGTGCAGGGAAACAAATGAGAATTTGATGTGACCTTGGGACATTGCTGCATGGAACTGTAACATTACCGCAACCAGGGCATTCTTTCAGTATGTGGGGATACTAGCTTACAAGGTATTGTGATTTTTTTATTTTTTTTTAACGTCATATTCAACACATATTTAGGTTATTTATACAACGGCCAGCTATTCCTACTATAGGTTTCCTGGACACTTTCTATCACCAGTACTAACTTTCCCTACCACGAGGCTGACAACTCACGTATAGGGTATGACCTACCGCAACCGGGTTCGAACTCACGATCTCCGGATTCTAGAGATGCTAACCACTACGCCACAGCCGCGGATCACAAGGTATTGTGAACAAGTTCCGACTTTAATGAGATTGGTATTCAACTAGTAGAATTATAATTGTGAGCCAGATCCCCATACATCCCCCAAACAGAATTGACTTAAAGTTTTACTAACACAGATTGGAATAGTAGTAAAATAATTCTCCAACATACAACTAGCAAGAATTTTATACATAACTGACTAGTCAACTGATCCATCAACACTACTACCACCGAAACTTCCCACCCCCCTATTGGTCATATATTGTAGCTACAAATTTTGAGTTATGAAATCTATCTCAACTTTCTTCAGACACAACTTATTTCAATTTTAACCAATCTACAAGATTACAAGATACTATGATATAAAACATTGATACAATGAAAAAATATACAATATAATAAAACAAATGTCCAAGTCAAATACTGTCTATTACATTATGATAAATGTGTATCTAAAAGGTTGGTAGTTGGCTTTATAACTAAGGTTAAACATCATGAAGGATGATCAATACTTCACATGCATTACTAATCCTCTTTCATGACTTTGACTACAGTACAGTTCAACTAATGTGACTACCTATGAGATATTATAAGAAATTTACCATATATAAACAAATCAATTTAAGTAATAAGACAAAAAACCTTCCTAGTTAAAGCAAATCAAAGAGTTCTTTCATTAGTCTTCATACATATTCAAAAGCACTAATTACTTAAGGTAGTCACAATAGCAAAAAATTAAAAGAGTATAAATCTTTTATCATTCAGTATATAAAATATCTTGTAAATTATACTTCATTTCGGATAACCTGAGACAAATCTAAATGAGAACTATTAACAATGTCTCATGTAATTCTAAACCAGTAGCGTGTTTAATTACACAAAACGTTACAGAACGTTACATAACGATACATTCGAAACTCCTCGGCCATTCGCTGCGAATAACCTAATCTAATACACAAATATGAGATCGTTAAGGCAATGAGTGATGTTTCAAAATTTACATACTAAAAACGAAACATCACTCAATGCCTAAACGATCATATATTTGTTTACTTTAACACCGGTAGTTTCAAAATAGTGTCTAAATATGTCCGAGATTATTCGCAGCGAATGGCCGAGGAGTTCCGAATGTATCGTTACGGAACGTTTTGTAACGTTCGCTGTAACTGAACGCAGGGCTGGTATAAGTACTTAACAGTATTATTTTAAGCATTTTTCCAATGTGCCCGTCATATAAAAAAAATTCAAATTATAATTATAATACATAAATACATTAGCAAGATTCAAATAATTAGCATTTATTACAAGGCTCAACTTTATGTATTTATAATTGAGTGAAATATTACATTCCAAACATTTTTGTGCATCAGACATTAAGAACAAAATCAAATTTAATCAAATAGGTTTTGCTAATTATAAGTAATAATGCAGTAAGACATTATAGATTTATACACTATAAGTACTGTAGCCAGAAAATGTTAGTTTGAACTCATACCTGAATACCAGCTTCTCATCTTTCAGGAGTCCAGTAGAAGATTCACATGAGGCACATTTAGTTGGTTACATGTTTACCAGAAGCGGAAGGGTTAAGAAAGTACTGATTATAGACAATGATCCTGTGCCGCATTTCACCAAAACTCTAACGATCAAGATCATAATAAGTCAAAAGCAGAAAACATTTATAATACAGTCATTTTTGGCCAATCAATTTCAAATATTATTGAATTATGTAGAATTTTGAATATGTTTTAATACCATATTATAAGTATGTTTATTATCCTTGGGACTTAGCACTGCAACATTAATGAAATTGACTTACCATGACTTTTATCGTAAGAATTTTCGTGAAAAGGTGCACAGGAAAACTAGGTTAGGTGGGCTAGCCACCGTCAAACAACCTAATATGCATTTACAAAACAATTAGCCCAGTATGAACAAGAGCTCTTAGTTGAGACAGCATGCTCAACCAAGTAAGTACTTGTCACATGAGATGTGGTTGATAATAGGCACATACAGTACCCACCAAAAGTTTGGAGACAAAAGAAATTTACTACAGTTCTTGAATTTTGATGATTCTTTTCGTAGAAACAATATTTTTAATATATTTAAGTATGTTTTGTTATAAAATGAAAGCAAATTTCATGAATTCAACACTTTATAAGATTCAGCATCTGACATCATAAAGCCTCCAAAACCATGATTATTGTAATAATTTTCCAGAACTAAGTTTTATGTTATTTTTGTTGTCTCTGTTATAATAATAATTATCACCAAAAAATAATTCCAAACTGCAAAGCATCTCAATATAAACAGTTACCAAATGTTAGCTAAAAGCTATTCAACAGGCCTACAATCTGAAAATGTCTCCAAACTTTTGGTGGGTACTGTATTTAAACTTTGATATTGGTACCTACAGAAATAAAACAGTTGAAGTAAAAACAAATATTATTTAAAGAAAATTCCAAGTTCAAAGGGAGAAAATTTTGAAAAAGAATGTATTTGGAGTTATGAACCTTGTCACATAAGAAGGGGTTGATAATAAGGAACATATATTTAAAGTTTGAAGTCAATACCTAAAGAATTAAAACAGTTGCAGTAAAAACAAATATTTTTTAAAGAAAGCTATAATTCTGGAAAAAATGTATTGAGTTATGAACCTTGTCACATGAGATGTGATACGATGTGAACATATAAGTAAAGTTTAAAGTTGATACCTAAAGAAATAAAAAAGTTATAGTAAAATATATCTTACTGCACAAAAACTTTAATAAGAAATATTGATGCTGACGCTAGGGCGAGTAGAAGCTCTCCATTTCTTCGAAAAGTTGAGCTTAAAAACATGATCACATTGAATCATGTCATTACAATCATTCTTCAGTGAAGTTAACAATCATGCAAGCATAATCATCTCAATATGTAACCAAGTACAATCAAGTGGTTAAAAACCAAGCGTTCCATGATCAAGCAGCAATGGTCATATAAAATGTGAATGCACTCATTTAGACTGGTTAATGTAAATGAACTATACTTCAAGATCTTAACAGAAAACTGTCATAAACTTAAATTATTTTTTTTCTCTCAGTTACTAAACACACAGTACTTGCAATGGGTTACCAATATTGTAATATTATATATGTCTAAAACAAAGTATAAGGAAGTCATTTTTTAAAAGACGAGTTGACAGTTTTCCATTGAGCCCTTGACATGTTATTTTCTAGGGGTGTAACAATACGTTAAAACCCATATTGCAATATATTGCATTACACGAAACTCGTATTGCAATATATTTCAATATATTGCAATACATATTGTTCTTTGCACATACATGCATAGCATGAATTAATGCACGTGCATCGTCTTAATTTGATCAACATTGTACATAGATAGTTGTATTTTCAAATGATCAAAACGTATTATGCAAATGTTTGAATGAATTAGAAAAAAATGTTGAATGGACTTTCAAAGATAGTTATTTTCTCACATAACGAAAAATATTTCAAGTTTCCAAACACAAATTTAACATTTATTCAAACATTTAAATTTCAGACTCTGATAAAAACAATCAGTATGTTACATAACTAGAAAAACCGGTTGAGAGAAAAATGAACCGGTTAAATACCGTTAGAAGTCGTATTGCAATATTAACCGGTATATCGGTTAACCTTTACACCCCTATTATTTTCCTGGATTAGATTGAACTAAAGTCTAAGACTCCTTACCCATGACATTCATTCAAGTAAATGTACAATTAATGTAATAGTAATATACTAAATAAGAAAAAGAGATAACCATTTTGTTATCTAGAATGAAGATTAAAACCTTGTTACAAAAAGTTCAAGAATAATAGAGAATAAATGATCAAAATTGATGCTCATGTCTGATCAATGTTAAAGTGATATTTACTTCCAGGTATAGAATTTTCTATTAAGTAATTTAGATCATCAACAACCTGTGCTCTGAGGAAACACTTCACTTAAGTTCTCACAAACACTAGCCAAAACTATAAGCCAAATAATTATCAACTAGCCTGACTATATGAAATCAAAATTTTGCACTAGCCCAAATAAATTTTCATTTGTCCCAAGCTTCCTGCTAGTGGATTAAGGTGAAGACTAAGTAGACAAGAATTCTAAATATTGTTGTAAACCTAAACATGTACACTGGGTTAGGAGTCATGAACCTGAAACAAGGGGGTGAAAATACCAGTATATTCAACTAAGTCCACAAACAGGAGCAATAAAAAAATCCATTGCCCGCAGTCTAGCATGGCTTGTTCAAAAATTCAATTTCAATAAAAGAACATAGACATGATAAACAGCTATGTCATTGAATTAGGACAACTGAATATATTATAACTTATCCACTAAATTTCAGATGCAATATTGCATCAATGTTACAAGGAAAATGTTTCTGAATAAGACAAGTTGAACATAGGTATTCCACACTCCTTCTTAAATTACATCTAACTTTCCTCCTCTCTTTTGTGAATATAGCTTGTTCATATAGACCAGAAACAAATGAATACAATAAACAGTTCGATAACAATACTGTGACCAACTTATCTAACATATAAGAGTGATGTTAAAATTGTAAACATAGTCTCAGGTCAATGTGAGTGAACTATACGAGATTAAGGTTCTGACGGAAAATATGTTTTGTATATTTTATAATTATGAAAAGAAAAAATAAAGCTCATGATCAAATACCACTAAAAGAAACTCAAAAAATAACAACTAATGATGTTTTGTTACTCAGAAAAAAGACTGAAAGTGTAAATTACCAGTTGTGGAGGAAAAGAAGATGCTCATAATAAGGACTTTTTCTCTTTCTTTTTTTGTAATTTCTCTTGAAATTCTGAGTTTAGATACCCAAAATCATAAGCGTTAATGTGACATTTATAAATACAAAAGTTAAATGAAATACCATTTCGTTTCTTTTTATTTGCAAGTACATGTATTAACAAGTATAGTGTTATATGAACCAATTACATAGAAAATTACTGATTTTTTACAATTGATGGTCAGTAGAGAAAAAGTCCTAACTATAATTATTGCTAACAAATCTAGCCAACTACCAGACTTCAATAAAAAATGAATGCTTGCCAGTTTTAGACCAAACCATGAGAACTTGCAACATTAAAAAGTACTCTCGTGCCATTACCTTAAACCTATACATTTGCATATAGATTTAGAGTAGACAACAATTCCAGTACCAATTAACCCACAAATTCACCATATATTGGGTTGGTAAAAAATGGCAAACAAATATTTCATTGAAGTCAGATTTGTGGGAAAATGATCACTTTAGATACCCAAACTATTCTTTGGATATAGTAAACATTTTTTTTAAATACACGGGTCAACATATATCAATAAGTAAAGACAGTATTGACTTGGCAAAAAACTGGAAGTAAATGTAAAGTTCTTAGCTTGTTTTCTTCTGTCGATATGCTGGTCCATCAAAGGGTGGTCTGATTCTTTTCTTCCAGCTTGGAATGACATCAGTTATGTTATCATCCTTGAAAAATAAAGATAAATCAAATGGAATGCCATAATAGATGTTATCTGGAACACAAAACATTGGGGTACCCTCACTTGCACTGATAAGGTAGAATGTTTCTTCATACATTATTGCTCAAAATATCAGATTACAAAATTAATTCTATTGTTTTCTGCACATATACTTTTCATTGTAAGTGAATGATTGTTTGTTGTTTTTACCATGAGAAAAAAAAAACTTAATTTAATTCCTGGTTAAGTACAGTATCACAATACATTGTAAAATTAAAATTTTAAAATTTACATTATCAATTTCATCAAGCTAGTGACCTGCGACTCCTGTAAATAATATTCAATCATAAGTTGACTGTAGCATTAATATGTTTATTTATTTATTGGAGGTAAGCCATGTCAACACAATTTTAGGGTCATTTTACGGCGTCCAGCGCACCTAACCTAGCTTTCCTGGACCATTGTCTATAACCAATACTTACCTACCCTTCCACAAGGCCGGAAACTTCTCCATATTAATAATATCTAATCAATGGAGGAAAATCGACATTTTTGTCAAATTTTCATGGAAGGGTATAACCTCCCCGGGTGGGATTCGAACTTGCACCCCCTCAGGCACAAGTATCCAAATCCCAGCGTGCTGCCAACTGCGCTATCGACCCGGGTTGTAGCATGAATATGAATTAGTCTAGTTACATTATCACTAATTAAGTTTTCTAGAAAATATTTAAAACAAATCAGATTATCATAATTCAATGTGAATAAGATGGAAAAAACACCTAGAATTTTTGAAAATTCAGATGAAAACAATATTGTAATTTAAAAAGGAGTAGGTGCGTTTACCCCTAAATTTGGCCCTGTTGCCAAAGTGGTTCAAATTATGTCATATGATAGGGAAATGAATAAGTTACCCAGATTTAACATTTTTAAGTGAATTCTGTGAAGTCTGTTACCATGGCAACGGAACAAAATAAATGGCATAATTTGAAAATATTGATATCCCTTCAAACTGACTTTCAAAAATGATAGTTTTATAGTCAGATATTGTTACATGAGGGAAGCACTTTCTTTTTGAGTTGTTAATATTTGGTTTCCATGGTAACCAATTTCAGAAATTGGAAATCTTTTATTTTTTGAAAAACAAGTCTTTTTGCAATTTTAAAGAAAACATATTCAAACATTATGTTGATGTAATTATATAAAATTAACAACACAACACTCTGACCTCATTTATTGCATTATTTATTACCATGGAAACAAAATAAATGTATTCTATACCAAGAAATAGCATGTTTAAAATAGAATGTTATACTATCTCTAAAAATGTAAAGCTTGAAGTTGAAGTTTGGATTTTAAATGCATGCCTTGTTTTTAATGTTCTGGTTATCCCATTTATAATTGAGTAAATTCATTTTAAGAAATACATTTAAGTCGATAGGTTCTCGTTGCCATGGAAACTTTATCACTTTTACTAAAATTATGATATTCAAAGATATATAGTTTTTAAATAGTTTTGATTCTAAATTTTATCACATTTACCACTTAATTGAATTGAAACAGAAAAAATAATACATTAGCACTGACTTAGTTACTCGTTGCTACGGTCGTTTCTATGGCAACAATTATCCCAGTTTTTGAGCATTACAAAAAGTTACATAAATCTGTCAGAGAAGATGTATCATGCAAATAGGCCAAAATAAAAAAAACAGTATTGAATTGAACAGTGCTTAATTACTACATAGTATCATTATGCAGACATTACATCACATTATCTATCTTTTTTATGAGTGGTTGCCATGCAAACATCATTAGTAAATATAGTTCTAAAATGAGATTCAGTCATTGCTACAATACTGCATAAGCTAAATTAATGAAATTTGGTATGCAAGATGTGCACAGTATAAAGACAACAATCAAAGGCTATTCTTTTCTATTGAAAGCTGTGGTTGCTATTGTTACAGAAAATGAAAATATAATAATTTGAAATGCACCTTTCTAGATTGATTATGAAACCTGATTTTTTACCAATTATTTCATAGAAATTAAAATTATCAGATCAAAATAAAATTAAATTTGTATTAATTTCATATAAAATGTTCAAAATGTCCAAAAAGTGTTAATCAAACCCTAATAGGATTACAAGACACAATAGAGTTCAGGTCAGGAAAACTGAATAAGAGATTTAGCTTCCAAGCTTTTAGGGATGTAAGGTTCACTTATATAGTATATCAAGGTTTTTATATATTTTCTACAAATTGCATTGCATTTTGTGAGAATTGGATGGCATAATATGAACAAGTTTAAATAAAGAAAAAATCATATAGAAAAGATATACAGTACATGTAATTCCTTTACTTTTTACTTAGTTATGACAGTTATGCCTTCATCATATTAAAGCAGATTCAGCATTTGATACAATAAATAGTCTAGGTAGAAGTGAATAGAATCCAGCAGTGATTTCATTTTAATTGTTGAAAAAAATGTGAATACAGAATCACTTAGCTCACATTGTGTTCAACAATGATACAAAATGTACAAAAAGTTAAATCATCACAAAGAGTCCTCACATAGATGTTATCTTTTATGATAATCCTGAATGAAACAAGTACTGTTGGACAATCTATAATGTCATTCCTTGTACAGAGCAAAAAGGCATAGTACTTTTCACACCAATTTTGTACAAAACAGCAAGTGAAAATGATTTTCACTTTTTACTGTGAAATGAAAAAAATATCAAACACTTGCAGGATGTCCATGCAAAATATTATTTTTTCATCAGGCAATTATCAAGCTGCAGTCATATAGTAAGTAAGACATATTACTTCATATGGCTTCTTGTGAGAGCACAGATAGACTTTTATGTTTGATCATTTGCAACATATAGTTAATCATATAGCTTTAGCATGTATAAGTGTGAAACAAAGAAGGTATATTATTGAAATTGTCCTAATCAGTGAATACAAATAGTGAACTGCAAACACAAAAGGATTGAATATGAAGTATACCTTGATATTAAAGTAAAACTGTACATCAAGATAAACAAAACATTACAAAATCCATCTATAATATTTAGGTCAGATTTGTGTCTAAATCTTGTTTATAACAAAATTAGTGTATAAATACTCATTATGTAAATACCAGATTTTATCATTTTTGTGGGGGTTTTGACAAACTTGTTTGAATCATTTGTTTTGGAAAAGCAATTATTTTCATTCCTCTACTATTTGTCAGTTTTTGTATTTAATTAAGTTACAAATAGTACATTTTTAAAAACATTAAGTACAAGTAGGTGAAGTCAGATTAAAAGAAAATTGTCATTCGCCATGGCTTCAAATACAATCTATTCATTGCAGCATATTTGCAGACTAGCAGGGCTGTACATGAAGTCTATATTTTGAGTTTTTAATTTGTTATATTCATAAGCAACTTTTCTTCCTATTGAATATTTATTTTTGCATCCTACATCAATTCGGTACAAGCAAGTTCTGGAAAATTGTCCAAGGCAGTTGTTTATGAGAATGAGCCCAGCTTTGCAACATCAAATGTAATATACAACTTACAACTGGGTTATTATAAGTAGATTGCTGACAAGTTTAGCAACATGAAGCATATATTGATAATTTGTCATGTTTATTAGGTGTTTTTACAAATGTATGGTCTAACAATCCTCTAACAAACTGAATGTACTGTTCATGTTATAGTTTAGAAATTAGGGCAATCAATTTTGTAATTACATGTCATATAAACCCAAGCATTGCTTTTGACTTGTATAACTATATACATGTATGACAGAACATCAGCAATTGGTTTCAATGCCAAGATATACCAATATTACAGCTATAATGAAAATTTTGTGAAAAATCTTAAATCATCTAGATCTACATGCAGGCCTACCTGATTTCAGGGAGTTATATCTATGCTGATTTGAAAACGAAAGTAGAAGTTAAATTCTGACCCAGTAACATAAAGCATGCAAAATCACCGCATCCATTTGTTCAATTGTTCTTAGATGATGTGACAAACACCATTTACTTTATATACAGAGAGACTAGTCAACCATACAGCCAATCTGCATAACGTAAATAGACAGTGTTATCATAATTTAATGTTGATATAAGTTCAAAATCGCCGTGAATTGAACTTGTGTGTATTGACGTCATTCACTCCTCTCATGTCGGCTTCATGGCTTATTCCACAGACTAAAACGAACTTTTAATATTAGCCATCAAGTCCATAAATTCTCCAGTATCCTCTGTTTACTTCGTATTTCCAAAAAAAGTACAGCAATTTTACTTTGCTGACATATTCATGGAGGCTGCCATCTTGGTTTATGCATTCAGGTCAATGAGCTATTTTTAGCCCAAGATATATTTAATTGAATCTAATGCTGATAACGAGTGATTTCCCATTATAGTTGTGAATGTGAATGGTAAATACATAGAAAAGTATATGCATAACACCTTCGTTCTTAAATGAGGCTGGTAAACACATAAATTTAGTTACAAAACCGTTGTTATGGACGCTAGTACAAACAAGTCGAAGTTGCGTCCCTTGGATTTCAGTAATGATTTTTTAACACTTTTTTTCAAAATTGAATATGAGTGCAAAAAGACAAAGATTTTATATTTCGCTCAGCTGTTTATTATGATAAAATAAACATTTCCTGAAAATTTCAAATCTTTGCAATGCTGCACTCGTATTGAAAATATCAGTAGAAGAGGTCAAAATCCGTCAAATTTAGCGAATTTCGCCACACCTGACCCTATTCAAGGGCCCCATGAGCAGTCAAAATAGACTTGAATGGACTCATATTTTACATTTTCTTAAAGTTAAAAGATAGATCTATTTGTATGAGAAATATTATGGCCGAAATCGTACATTTAAAATTCGGCGATTTTACAGGGCCGAATCGCACCTACTCCTTTCAAATATCAACTCAAAAGATACTTAGCTTCAAACGATGTTGCATATCAAAAGATCTTTATTACAATTCCATAATCCAATTCATAACATAAGTAATTGAATCATTAGTTTCATCATAACTGGTACCAGTAAAATTCTGAAATTAAAGAAAATTCAAAACATTAAATTTAAGCAAAGACATGCAATGTAGATACTTGTCTGGTTCCCAGTCATACTTTGTCAGGTAAAAGTACGTCAAGCAAAGCATGATAATGGCCGGGCCCTATGTAGTGAATTAGGTATTAGGTATAATTATGTTTTCAATGAACATTTCTCACTGCACAAGCTTAAATCAAAGGATCATTGTACAAGAATTACAGACTTACAGTGGATACCTTTTTTAGTTGTTTGGTTACATTTATGCTAAATAAAGTATCCGAAATTCTAATGAGACTAGTCCACGTCCGAATTGTGTTCAAGTGAGACACGTTTGTGTTAATCGTTCGCTAAATATACGTGTAATCAGAAAAATCGAAATCAAATGACCTATTAGTATCCAACTCCTTATAAAGTAACTACAGGCTTCCCAGCAGTGCAAAGTAAAAAACTAGGAAAAAAACTAGGAATGCCAACTTAAAAAACTAGGAGAAAACTAGGAAAACTAGAAAGATAATGCAAAAGAACTAGAACTTCTTTTAGGAAAGTGTTTACCTTTTCTACCTGGAACTATACAAAATTACCATAGAAGACAGGCGCAGAAGCTGCGAAGTTGACATTTTCTTTGTTCAGACATAGACGTCATGGTGTCGTAGAGCCTTAGTTTCCACAGGTGGGAAAACACATGCAGCTTGGTAAGGCAACACTGACACCGGACACCATACTAGCATTGGAGCATGTCAATTCAACAACTTTTGGCCATTTTCTGCAAATATATCTTACAGAAAAACAAATGAGGTATCAGTATTTTCCAAAACAATTACCTTAAAACATAAAAACTAGGAATACTAGGAGCCTTTTGGCAAATACTAGGAAAAAGTAGGAACCCACTTAAAAAACTAGGAAAAAGTAGGAAAACTAGGAAAAACTAGGAACGCTGGGAAGCCTGTAACTATCGTCAGCCAATGATCATGCAAGATCATGAAAACGTAATACCTGAATAATAACTGAGGAGGCTGCCATAAACACGGCTTGCCTGACCCGATAACAATAGTGGTAAGGAGCAGGTAATCCAGACTATGTAGATACCACATCTATGTATCAGCTTTAACTATAAAACCAATTAAGTAAATAGTGACATCTAATAGACATTTATGATGCTTAGAAAGAGGCATCCCCTGTTGATTACTCGCAAAATGAAGTACTTAAAAATAATTCCATATTTTCTTACTTGCAAGTCATACCGAAGCTTGCTAACTAGTTTTAATTACAAAATGAAAGTGAAGACACCATTCAATGTCAGATAAATAATAATGTTAAGACCTCTACTAGACAAAAGATATTCAAGGGAGCTACTTTTAAATTGAAACTACCAGGTACACATTGTCCAATATTCTATACTCAAGTTATCTCTCTTTTAAATAAAAAACCTTTTATACTTACTATTTCATTGACTCTGTACATTAACATCGTCATCTATAAAATTTCTTTTCCAACAACATACTTTTCTCTTACTTTCTGTCAGTTGGTAGTTATACATTTGAACTGAAAATGAAAACAAAATTCAGTCAGCTATTTTAAAAAGAAGTGTATTTTTTATATCATGGACATTTATTTGCAAGTTTTTATAGGCAAAGTTCAGAATTCAAATATATTTGTTTGTACCGCCAGCCGAGATGGAAAACCCCATAAATTTGAGTTCCGAATTAGGTCGATTGGATCTGACAACCTGAGATTGGGCAACTTGTGGCAGCTAGTAAAGATTTGGTTTAGGTAAGAAAATATATAGCTGGTTGTCCAACGGGTCAACCTACTCGAACAATTAATATCGAGTCCTCCATAACAGTACATAGTTTTTTGTTTAAAAAATATCCTATTTATGATATTATTTAACAGCAAATTTTAAACAGTCAGCAGATGTCATATGTGATCTGTAGGCATTATAGAGTTCATAAGTCGGAGAACATATACATATAGGCTTTCTTTATCTTTTCCCCAAAGGTTTTAAGCAACACCCAAGTTTTATAAAATTTATAGACAAATTTAAGACATGTTTGCTTGCATTTTTCTCAAAATCTTGTTTTAAAGAAAAAAATATTTCAGGACTGGATCCAATGATATCATTATAAAGTAAAAGAGCAGAGTAAGTTAGTTCATACTTAGGCCGTCTTGTTGTTAACCATGTAAACAGTTCATCCACTAACCACCTGTGACTACTGCACCAAGATACATTAGTCAGTACTGACAACTTCCACTGTAGTGATACTTCCTCCCTACTTGAAGCTGCTCATAACCCTGAGAAGGTCATTTTGGGTGCTGACCCTTGCCTAAGGGCAGCCCGGAGGCAACTGTGGTAAAGGGCAGCCTCACATTCCCACATCCAAATTGGGACGCCACAGATGGATGCAGTTTAAAGTCATGCCCAGGACTAATGGTACACATTGTAGCACTGAAAAATAAAGAACAAAACAAAATTAAGAAGCACTTAAATTAGTAAACTTTACTTATCAAATCATAATCTTTAGTTTTTTACCATCCTTTTTTATCATTATAAACACATATACACAAAGGCATTTTTCAGCATGTGGGGTCTCAGGGCCTTAACTAATATAGAACAAAATGTGCAATTTTATAGCAATTATTTCATTGAAAGGGGAATGAAAATTCAATAGTAACCTTCACATTTGGTGAAAATTGCATGATTTTTAAGAAATTTCAGAAGAGGAAGGCACCTGCAAATGACCACTGTCATATGAGGAAAAAGTCTTTCTCTGCTTTAAGTTTTATTTCAGTTCTATATACATATCTGGGACGTTATATTTGGAAAGTAGACTCAAGAATCTTTGGTCACATCTTGGGGAAATAATGTTATTTCCTATTCAACGTCATTTACTTAAACTTTTGACATAGCTTTTCATCAATAACTATCTATAATCTTAAATTATTGAATGGCAATGTGAGTCTAATATAATGGAAGTTTTTGCTACAATGTGATTACGTATCAGGTATGAGATTAAAATATGACCAGAGTGTTGTCTTCTTAGTAATATACTTTGACTGAGTAAGTTCAAGACACAACAGAGTTAACGGGTGTTAACTGTACAACATTGTTATACAGTAGATAGAAAACTCTAAGCCATCGTATGACCAGCTTTACATCTCCGAGGATTGCAAGGAAGCGTAAGACCTATTGTACACCCATTGAAATCATCCATTTGATGTGCTGAATCCCACATATCATTTGTTGTGGGAAAGTTACATTATTGATACCCTATACCAGTATCTGTAACCTTAAACAACAAACAAGTTGAAGTATTTTACAAGCATTTACATATTTAAACATTTATTGCCAAGAAATGCTTTCGCATGGTTTTCTGATAATGATAGGTAGAAAATTGGAAATTTTAGACAATGCACATCAGGCAAACAAATTCACTAAGTGTACAAAACAATGGATAGTGTCTATCACAAACATAATCTTAGTAATCACAGTAAAACAACAGCGTCTAAGTCAGAAGAAATCAGTTCCAACTTTACCATAAATACATATTTGACCTGCTTGTATTGTATACATGTATTGTAAATGATATATATATTTCATGTTTCATTATAAACCTGATACATGGAAGATAACCCACACTTAGTTAACCTTGTCTTGTACTGCAGGGATGGAGCAAGAATTTTTTTTCTACGGGGGTCCAAATGTTTTAGGGGGGTCCAAACTTTTGAACCACTATATCACATTATACACTGTTTCAGTTATTACCAAACATTGAGTTCAAGGCTGTTTATTCATTCAAGATTATTCATTTATTCATTGGAGTTAACACCGTGTCAACACAATTAAGGTCATTTTACGGCGTCCAGCGCACCTAACCTAGCATTCCTGGACCATTGTCTATAACCAGTACTCACCTACCCTTCCACAAGGCCGGAAACTCTCCATATTTTCTAATCAATGGAGGAAATCCAACATTATTGTCAAATTTTCATGGAAGGGTATAACCTCCCCGGGTGGGATTTGAACCTGTACCCCCTAGGGTACGAGATTCCAAATCCCGGCGCGCTATCAACCCGGGTTCAAGGCTGCTAGGAACCAAATTGTAAAAAATATTTTTTGCAACTTTGTCTGTAATGCTAACAGGCTTGGCTGTGAGGAACATTCGGGTATCTGGTCATTTGAGGGCTTATCCTTTTAAAATTTCTTTGAAAGCAGGCAGTCTTCCCCAAATTTGCAGGTAACCTTAGATATTTCATTGCTTTAGCATTGAAAATGCAATAAAGTTTCCCCAATTGGCCCGCACGAGTTCTCCGATCAATTTCCTAGCACCTAGGCTATGGTCCATTTCTTCCGGTGGCCATTTTGTCCAGATTCAAAATCAAGATTTTCCTTAATTCCCAACTGTTAAATCCTCCATAAGAAAGTTTATATATGGGCATGCTCTTTGTCCTATTTATAAATGTGTGGTTTACCGTTAGGTTCAAATTCCACATGAAAATGCTCCCTTGGTTTCTGAAACCATCCAGTTTTCTCCACGTGCTTTTTCACCATCAATCTGCACGGAATTTCTTGTTGCGGCAGGATGAATATTAAAATAATTTGCATGCCCTCATTGCCCTATACGATATAATACATGTAAATTCCGCTTTAATGTTCGCTAATTAATATTTAATATGCGAGCCATAGACGTAGAAGATTATAATTTATTTATGATGCGAGCACTTACCTTGTCTTAGGAAAAGATGGCCGACTATATTCACGTGCTGGTTTCGCGCCAATTGGGTAGGAGATAAATTCCAAACTCCCCGCAGTGGTTATTTCCCGGTCTCCCTATTTACCGTCAAGAAACGACAAGAACCGTAAAGAACCGTCAAGGAAGAAAAATATAAATTTTAATCAAATAAATAAAAATCTAAATATATATTTAAGATTAATCATGTTATAAATGCTTCATACATACTTCTAAATAATATTTTAAGAAGAAAAACTCATGCCGAGTTATTTCCCTTTATTGAATATTAATAATTATATATAACCTGCCGAAACTGAGGTTCGCATCTGTTTGACAGAAATTTAACAAATTTGGGCAAATATTTCTCCAAGAAATAGGTCGAATTGATTTGTTTGAAACTTATGGAAAGCCATTACGCTGTGCCAATTGCAATTTGCGAAATGAAATTTGCCAATGATTATTGTGAAATGCAATTTGAGAAATGCCAATTGCAATTTGCTAAATGGCATATTTGCTAATGATAAATGCGACATGCTGTTTACTATATCTACCTTGCTGGAAGACAGCAGTCTGATAAATGGCGGAAATTGTTCTAAAATAACATTGTTTGAAACTTATGGAAAGCCATTCTGCCATGCCAATTGCAATTTGCTTTAAATATAATACTGATCCAAGCTCATTTTAGTATTTAACACTGGATGAGTGTTATTACGAACATTTTTTCAATTTTTATTTGAATTCTCAACACAGAGGACTGAATCAAACATACAGATAGGGCCTGTCTATGATGTCAATATTTGCATCGAATATGTAAAAAATCAATGGTTGTACATGTATATATATAAATAACGATAACGCATAAAAGAACATGGCTACAGATATATAATCTGTAATAAAAACATAAAAATAAAATAATCTTGTAGATTTAGTATCCATGTGTTTTTCCAAAAAGTTTCTCAAGTTACTGCTAGTTCTTGTGACGCTATGAACGAAAACTATGCTTTTTATCACCCCGTTTTCGTGAAGCTGAACGAACAAGCTTTCATTTGGTATATAATACATAGACGTTATCTATTTCTTTGGGGGTAATCCCTTGCATGATGGAATGTCAAATGTACGGAAAATGCCGTACTAAGAGCAGCAATTGTAGCAGCAATCATCTCGCTGTACTTTGGCTGAGCAGCGGGCCACAGGTTACATCAAGATGATAACTATAGCCTTGATCTAAATATGTGCATGTTTAAGTCCTCATTTAATCCAACATATATTCTGCTGTGTTACGTTTATCATAATTATATGCTTAACAATTACATACTTGTACAATATATACCTGACTATTTTATTATGATTTTGCTCTATTTGTATGTCTATTGGACCTGTTTGTTGTTTTCTTCTGCTTTATGGAGAAATAAGGTACATATACATTGTATTATTATATATCTAATAAATCTAACTAATCGACAAAATGCATTTGTACAACGTGACCGCCCAATATATTCCTGTATTGGATAAAAAATACTATTTTTGTATTGGATCGTTGGTTACATGTGCATGCACTAAACGATGATAAGAATGGCTGTGGTTGATTTGTTGGGGATGATGGTCATGATGAATATTTCAAAGTAAACGAAAGATATAACGTAAAAAGGTTATTATACATTTTACTGTACAATACGGAATATATTTGGACTCGTACACAGCTATTTCCATATTGTACAGTAATATGTATAATAACCTATAAATATTGATCTACCTATAATTACCAAACTTGGTACTGCTCTTTATTTTGACATTTTCGACCAGAGCATTATAATATAAACTAATTATATCCTGACATTATTTATAGAACGTTTATACGAGGTATAGCGATTATTTTAAGCCATCAGCATAGAAAACATTTTTAATATATTGACTCTTTAAATTGACAAAAATGACATACTGTTAAGTATCATGTGAACATGAATATATAGACCGGAGACTTAAACGGAAACTGTCATGACTTTTATTTTCAGATGAAATAAAACCATCATTTATCCCCCCTTAGATACTCTAATTTTGCACTAAGTATAACTATATTTACACGTCCGTGCATTGAAATGGAAGGTTTGATACTCATAGGCGGATCCTGGATTCCAGTTACGGGGGGGGGGGCTGAAGGTTCAAGTTATGGGAGGGGGCGAAAAATGAGCAAGCAGACTTTGGGTCCAGGGGCCGTATTTAAGGCCCCAATGGGTTCTGGGCAAAGCCCTGACCAAAGGTGTAGGGGGCTGCGGCCCCAAGCTCATTTCTAAGGGATTCGGGCGCATTTACAGAACTAAATTATCTTTTCCCACGGTATACAATGAAAGCATCTAGATATATATCATAAAATTTCGTACTGCTGTTGGATCATGTTAAAATCTTACAAATTAATTGGAAGAAATTGTCCTTGAATTATTGTACGGTATGTCAAATTAAAGCACGCAAAACTTATAGAATAAAATACTCGTTTGCTATATGATAACATTGATGATTTTAGAGTCGATATAGTTGTTCTTCAAAAAAAGTTATGTTGAAAATGAACATATAAGTTTATCTAGATCTAAGCACAAAGTCAGTCGTGAAGATTGTATTGGGATTTGTCGGTTAATTGGTTCACAAATAATTGTTACCACAGGCATAGAAAATGGACAAAATTTAACAACAAACGTATTTGGACATGTTTTAAAAACCTATAATAATATTGTATTACATACAAAGTTCATTGTCCCAGTACATAAGAATTGTATACATACCATATTTTTACGCCGCAGTTTACATGATCAATAATTGAATATGTTGTATACTGACCCATTCGGAACTAAGTCGGCGATTACGGCGTAACAGTTTACGGAATCACCCGAGTGGGTTTTCCGAATGATACTGACCATGACTCTATCTACAGAAAGTTTAAAAGGAGGGACGGTCTTAGATATATTTAGGTATACTATTGTGAATACAATACGAGTCTTGGTACTTAAGATCAATACTTACTAGTATCCGAGCTTAAGATCGGATTTTTAACTATTATTTACATTAACTATCGATTTAGTTAAAACCGTTCCAGCTTATAACCTGGGAGAAATAATTGCTTTCAGCATATCTAGAACAAACTGTCGAAGACTCCGTATATAAGGCTCGTTGTAAGACTCCGTATTCAGTGTATTTTGTGACTAGCGACATAAACGAAGTAGACGTACTCGTAATAAAATGGCTTTGGAACAAATTAAATCAACATTTGTAGGAACTTGGAATATTGACAGAGATGAAAATCTTGATGCGTATGTGGATGAAATAAGTAAGTCAATATTAATTATTATTCGTATGTATGTTTTCTCTGTACGGCTATTTATTGGTTTTATGTATGACCACATGTTACTCGTTGTAGAATGTTTGCGCGAAATATCGCTTATATGTTATACATTAACCTAATGAAGAGTCGTGTGGGGTTCACTCAACAAAATTGATAAATGCTAAATATTGGAATGAATTAATGCAGATGTCATGTGTTCGGATGTACTGACTCTATGTACGATAAATTAAAAAGAGAAAATGGCATCGAACCCTATGGTGCAAATGTTAGATTTTAGTGCCTTGAAGAAAAAAAATACTGAATAAAATACAACGTAATTTAAGTTATCGGCAATCGCTCAATTTTTGTATAGTTTATATCAAAGAAAGATTAATTTTTACATAGTAATAATTTAAGTTGACCTAATGCATCCATTTGTATTGAATTAAGTTTAATCGTTTGAAAGATTCCAATATGGCCACCAAAATCCAAAATTCAAATAACAACGTTGTTAAGAACTATAAGCCTGCGTTGTTATATCATACTGAAGTAGGGTTTCTTTATTTCTTTGATACAAAAACTCTGTTTATGACGATTCTCAAAGTCAGTATGTGCAACTGTGTATAGTATCATAATTGTATTATGTAGGTAAACTACATGTTTACAAAGTCGCCTACCGACTATTTTTCCTGTTAAAAAAAGACGACAACTTGTCACTTCTCAGGGTGTTAGCAAACAGTATAAAACTGACGTTGGAGATGTGATGCGCAGCAAACAGTATACACTTTTCTGCTTAGCCTCGAGTACGTATCATGTAAATCTGACAAGAATTAAAATACCTACAACTGATTAAAACTTTAAGTCGATGCTGATTTTTCACTGTTTTTTTTTCTTCAAACCGTGGCGTTTCTGATATCATAGTCACGTGGTAATAGTATTGCCAACGTGATATTGGTGGTAATTTTGACTTTGATCAGAGTGGGCGTACCATGTGACAAATTGCTACAAATCCAAGCTAAGTAATTGCTGCAACTGATATAATGATGTTGTAAAATCAACTATTTTATTTAATTATCAATTATTGTCATTAAGCATCACAAACGTGACGTCGCCACGTCTGTAGCTGGCCACGTGAAAATTTGCTAAGTATATTATCCCTTTTATGCAAAACTTTGGGAAATGTTTAAAAACATCTCAAGTTTAACTATGACATTGAATAATCTATAGTGTAATGTAAGTTTCATGTAATATGAAATAAAAATGATTTTCGAGATCCAGAGTGCGGGCAAAGGCAAGTTTGAGTATTATTCATTTTTTATCGATTTTTTTTTGTAGAACTCAATCCTGTAAAGAGCACAGCTGTTAAGAAAATGAAACCTACATTGACGATATCAGTTAAAGGTGATACTATTGAAGTGGAAATTGCTGGTGGTCCTCTTGATATGATATCTGTGAAAAACAGTTTTAAATTGGATGAACCCTTTACCGCTGACGCCGTTGGAATGAAAGGGGAGGTAAGCATGCTTTCTTTAATATCAAGGGAGGTAAATATGTTTCCCTGAATATCAAGGGAGATAAAATATCTTTTTAATTCTATAATTAATTTTTTCTATTACATGGACTCATATAAGTTTGACCTTGGTAAAAACATGAGCACACACGTTCAATTATTTACATTAGCGATCGACTTACATTTTAACGTTGTAAGCCAATTCAAAACAAATGTTAACGATGTTTTATATCTTCGATCTGTATTTCTGCGCAAACATGAATATGAGTTTATTAGCTTAACCTTAAAATAACATTTGATAAAAACTCTTATACAATATTTTAAAGAGGGGAATTGGTGTTAGTATTGATATAGCGTTAGACCATAGACAACAAATGTATGAATAGAATAATCTTTACTATGCCTATGCATTAGACGAATAAAAAGCGGGACAGTTTGAGAGTTCAATTGTAATACTCGAGACGATTATAGCTCAAGAGTATAGCTATGGGTAAATTTTATTCAACTGTCATTGGCACCCCGCTGATTTAAATACTCGATATTGGTTTGATAATCACCGTACATAAATACGGCTATATATTATTAGCATTTGTGAGTACAGTATACTGTTGAGAGTATTTAAATAAGCGGAGTTAATGTATGCGTAACTAACAGTTGAACAAAAATATAAATAAAGTAATAGTAAATGACGAGTCATTAATTTTGTATATCAGTTGTCTAGTGACAGTTCTACAGGGAAGGTACATGATTTAAAATGGTAATGTGTGGTACCATGAGTCCCTTTAAAATGTTGTTGAACCCAAATACATGAGTAAATATCCTGGAAATCGTTAATGTTTTTATAATCAATGCAGAAATGAACCATTCGGTGTTTTCATGTTTTTTTCTGCAACATTGTGTTCTATTTTGACTTTCATTTACTAATAAGGTTATTACATTATACAACTGAATGAAGACAATTGTTTTTTACAGGGTGTAACAAAGTTTGTTGATGGGAAACTGGAAACTACTGTCACACCTAAAGATGATAAACCAAAACAAACGGTTATCAGAGAAATTGTGAATGGAGAACTTGTACAGGTAGGAAAATAAACATACTTGCAGTGTTTAAGTCGTTTAGTTCGGTGACACCAATACCCTTAAACTCACATTTTGTATATCGTACTATGTTTCTTTCATGGTTGGGTTTAACGTCGTTGCAACTTAATGAACATATATAGGCCATATCACGGCGGTATGTCAAGCTAATCACCGCAATTGGAAAGGTTAAATTGTTTGTTTGTTTGTTGGGTTTAACGCCGTAGCAACACATTATAGGTTATATCTGGATGTAGCTGTAAACCAGTTACTAGACGCATAATTCTTTCAGTGACTGATAAGTGATCCACGTGGTTAAGAATCAGTAGTAGGAGGGAGAATGGCCGAAAAAATTAGTTCATGACCAAGCTCCACGAAAGTATGCTCAGCCCGGGAATCTAACTTACGACCCCTCGATCAGTAGACTTGTGCACTTCAGACTTAGGACGGCTTATGACTGTACTTTAATTATACAATTTTGTCAATGATTACAAATAAAAACAAACCCATTATAATTCTAATCGAGTATAAGACTAGCTTACCCGCAGAAACTCTAGGGAGTGCACATGGCTTCACTATTGATTGTAATATTTTAACTAAATGGTTTGTAGCGAACGCCATCTTGACACTGCGTATCAATTAAAAATGCCGAATGTATATTAATTTTGTTATAAATATTTTTTTTCTCTATTTTACAGACAATGAAAGTTAATGCGGTCGAAGCAAAGCGTATCTTCAAGAAAAAGTGCTAAAATAAACTGAACACTATAAGTCTTGTAGCTTTAAATTTATGCACTCGGCTGACTATTAACAGGAAGGACATACCACGTGACAATATCTAAACAAAATGAAAGATCGCCTCGTCTGAATTCGATCTATACATTTTGTAGATACTGTATATTTTATCTGTTTTAATTGTCGTAACATATTACTTTTTACATGAATTTGTAACATTTGGTCACGTGCTATTTTCAAACATCCGAATGCAACAAAACGCAGAGGACAAACTTGTAAAATTTGAACCCATTGTTCGCTTCAAAAGTGTATTTCTGGGGTTACAATGTATTAGTGCTGTGGAAGGAATCAGTTGTACGATTTATATTGCATAATGAATTTAATAAACAGTATTAATTTGAACAATAATTCAATATTAAAAATTTAAGAAGACATTTCAGTTTTATGAATGGTATCAAAATGTCACTCTGCTGCCATAGAATACTCAACTGCGCATGCGCAAAATTTGATTCTCTTTTATCTTCATCGTATATGTTTTTCCATTGGGACGATTTTTATTCGTCAGGATAAATTTGAGAATGTCATTCTTCGTCGTGTTATACTAATTTTTTGTTCATAATAATGATTTATCTTTAATAAAGGTGCAATTTGTTGACTCAAGCAATATTTTTGATGTAGAGTAAAATTGTACATTGTGTACAACATTTCATTTCATGTTAAACTTCTGCCTCATATGTTTCATTTATCAATTTGATTTGTATGTAATACATGTATACTTGATGATATTCATGTTTATTCACTTTTTTATGAAAAAATAAACCTTTGTGTATTATCATTGCCTTTTTCTTTTTTTTTTATTGAACGTAGATGGTATAAAATAAATCACCGTTCTATACATAAATAATGAACTCTTGTCTGTGATACATCAATGAACAAATTGGTGGTCGGCACGTTCACGAATCAAAGAACCCTTTATGTATATATTGTGTGTTTGGTTAAAAAAGTTTAAGTGAAAGTGCAGTTTAAGGTCTGCTTCAATATACATATTCAACCGACTTTACAATTGTGTGCAATAACCCATGAGCATTGAATCAACTTTAGACACGTGATCTCTCACATGTCCAATTTTCACCTAGGTGGAATGGAACAACTGTGGGTTATTATATTACTCAAGGATATTAGCAGTGCCCCAAGTGGGATCAAACCCTTTCTCTAAACGCACATCACTGGTCCTTTGATCCTCGGAATCATGTAGGCCGCCTATGCCTTGAAACATATATTTAATGTTATTAATTTCAAAATAAATAAATATAAACAAAAGAGCCACAGCAGCATCTCAATGAAAGAAATTCATGGAAATCATATGCACCCACCTGATAGTCAAATATCTGTATGTGTGAAAGTATAAGCAGTTGTGTTTATCGGTTGAGTCTCAAGTACGGGTGTACTCTAACAAAAATGGTTAGGTGTCCCCTTCATATCACTCTAAATGTTACAAAGTGGCAGCGCTTAAAAGCTTTTGTTAAATTTGTGCTGCAGCCAAAACAAAGACATAAAATAACTGTTACATTTCTTAGTCCCATAATACAAACATAAGCTCGGAGTTAAATTTTTGTGCGAAAGGTTTGTAAAGCTAACGATCAAACTTCACAGACTCAAATTTAGATATTAAATCGGCAAAAACCTTGTTATATAGTTGTAGCGATAAAATTTGGTTGTAAGACGTTCGCTTATGCCTCAGTCCCATAAAATCGTGGCTTGTTGCGGCCCCGTACGTGCAGTCAGTCGTAGGCCGTGGGAAACCTTGTGTATTAAGGTGCGTAGCTTGATCGCACGGCGCCCGTACGGTGCCCTCGCGGCTATTTTTATATTTATGGACTTTTAGCTTTAAACATTAAAATAGCAGAACTAGAGATCGCTGGCACAGAAGGCCACCACTGTACCGAATCTTAAAAAACTTAATATACATATAAGGTAAAATTACTCAAAGAATCGTAGTTTATTCACCAAGTTCAATTAGAGGCAAGTTCCTCCACTAAAATCATTTTATTTCACAGATTTTGAGAAAGTTGCCTCTTATTGAACTTGGTTAAAAACTACCATATTTTTAGTAATATACTTTATATGTACTAGTATATAGTGTTTTTGATTCGGGACTGTGTCGACCGCTTGTGATCCCGGGTGACAATCTTATAAAAGAATCAAATGCCGAGAAATGAGAAAATTGTCATGCATGCAATTTATAAATTGGTACAACTTAACGCTTGGCACGTGATATAAATAAAAGTAAACAATTTGATATGTCTTTCGGAATGGGTCGAAGCATTCAATCAATGCCAAGGATTATGCATATATACAGTTGGTAATTAATAGTTCAAGTTAAATTATAAAGTTAATTCCACTTAACATATCGATAACAAATATGTTCTGTTTCTTTACCTATTTAAGGCTATAGAAAATGCATTGTTAGATACTCATTTCCGCCAAAAAGGCATCCGGAATTGGTACATTGTATTTCAATTTTGACAAAAACCTCTGCATATTTTTCCATCTGAATTGCCAAATTTTAGACATGAATCTGGCAAGTAATAAAATATCACATATATGCCCTGCGCCAATTTTATTACAAATCCGAATCATAATCCTACAATTTATTTCCTATGACCTTGTGCAGGTGTGATTTTACATAATTATATATATATATATATAGTGTAGTAAGTAGGCTGGTCATATTGTCGATCATAAAAGTACTGCAAACAATAAAATGGCTGCTGAAATTAAATCTTTGTTTGAAGGTACATGGAAAGAGAAGTCTGCGGATAATATTGAAGCGTTTTTTAACAGCAGCAGGTTGGTAATTTTGTTTTTAAATCATGTGCAATTATTACGTCCGAAAATTGATACATGTAAAAGCGCGTGTTACTTTAGCAATTGATTAAAGCGTGTGAGATTTTTTGTCAAAAACATTATTCGAAAATATGCAGTTTAGATACCATAAATCTAAACAAAGTGTAGTATTAGTTATCCGAAAATAAAAAAAAATACGCTTAGTTCAGTTTTTGCAAAATGAACATAAACAAAATTATTCATATCATAATTGTTGAAATAGCAACAGAATTTTTATTGAGAATGCAGGGCTCTGAATGATCTAAGGAATGCAAACCAACATTTGATCATCATTTGGAATGGCCGAGAAGTTCCGTATGTGCGATCCTGAGAAGTTGGTCATCGTGATTTCCTGGATTTAACTCGCCTATTTGCATAGTCTAAAAGTCAAAGAATTTAATGTTAAACCAATGTCTGGTAATAAAGTTTGGCGGGAAACTCTGACGAATATCATAAACAAAATAAAAATTGTGTTAAACACTTTTAAGTGCATGCATAAACATGGGTGGATCCAGCGGGGTCAGGGGGGCCCCCCTAGAATTTGGAAAATGTACCTGTCCATTAGTGTATTTCTTGTCTGTAAGTCATTTTAAGTATCATGAAGCAATTTTTCTCGTTGCTTAACAAAGATTTAATGGTTATGTAGTTTTTATTATCAATATGCTGCATTTTTTCTGCAAAATGTGTATAGTGGTTGTGGTTCGAGACCCCCCTAGAAAAGTTCGGACCCCCCCCTAGAAAAAAATCCTGGAGTCGCCCCTGATAAACATATTTGCAATAATCCCAACAAGAAAAAGCATTGATGCAAAGGGCGTCCAAAAGAATGTTTAAAAGTAAGAAATGTACTAACGGATAATAAACTAGGAGAACTGATCTTGTCGGTAAAGGTTAGCATATTTAATAATTTTATTCGGAAAATACGTCTTGATTAATTGTTACTTTTACACTATAATTAATAAATTGGTGAAAAAATATTATTAATGTAAATTATAAACATCGCAATCTCAATTTTCTACTTTTTAGTATCTTTTTGCCATTTTTATTTGTTTGGGTCGTCAGACCAAACAAATAATGGTAGCAAAATTTCAGACCCGAATGCTGTTAATTGCAAATGCCGAAAGTAGTCCGCTTTTTTGAAGCGGTTACTTCCCTTTACATGGACATTAACGCCGAAAAATTCAGGGGAGATCACTACGTGAAGATTATCAAATGGACTGGCCCCCTGCGAACCATAATAGGACAGGGAACCAGATTAATTGTCAAATAACAGGCGCATTAATTTTCAAACCTGCTCAGGGAAGAAAATATAGTTCCCGATTGGTCGAAGATTTCTAATATTGTGCATTTCTGTAACATTTCCGCAAATTACTGGTAATATATCTAAATAATTTTGATTAAACGCACGTCAATTTTGAACTCTTCAATTAAAAGGCGTTCGTCTATGGGTTAGTTTATATAACAAATTCAATTTGTCACGTGATCAAACCACGCTGAAGAGTCAACAGAACAACCCACGGAGAAGAATGTATTTATCATACATTATCGTTTGTTGGTAGTATTTATAAACAAGAAATATATATAAAGTTGATTTCTCTTAAAAAACCAGTTTGTCACAGCGATAATATTACTTATTTAAACTAAAAAAACATGTTGACCATATTATATAAATATACTGTTATACTTGTTGTAAGATATGTTGGATATAATAATGTTATTTTTTGCATGTTTAGATATAGGATACTTTTTGTATGTTTAGATAAGTTTTAATATATTGAAATGTTACATTATTTTCAGTTCATTAAAATATAAATTTATAACCCTGTGTCATTGTTTCTTGAATTTATAGCATCTATATTACATTTATATCTCATTGTTTTTCACATTTCTGATATTCCGAGACCCAAACAAATTCAGCGTCTTCTGTGCTTTGATTTAAACAATGTTTTTATCTAGATATAATCATAATTTCTTAAAATGGCATTATTTAATTAGATAATATATCACAATATCATCTTAAACGTTGTAAAAACCAACAATATCAAAAAAACATGCAAGCAATACAGTCAATTTTAATCCCTTTTTACAAGACAGCGATATCTTCGCTGTCGAGTATAGTAAGCGGGTTTCAGAAATGAGACGTGTTAGTCGTCGTCATTTTTTCCTGTCATCAATAAATCATACGCTCCTAATAAATAGTTCCAGGCAATTCTATAACTCGGTACTCTATTTAGTTTATCTGTTCTCAAAACAATCATTATGCTTCCATTTCATGATTATCTAACATTTGTTATGAAAATTGAACAATGAAGGACAAAAATTGCGCGACCTATAATCAGTGCGAATTGAGTGCGGATGGATTCGTTTATTGGCGGTCTCAAGTAAAGTAGGCGTTCCGCGGTGAAACGATGGACTATAATTCCCACTACTATTAGAGTTTTTGCACTAGATCTAACAATGAAACTATGATTGAAATTGACTCAATTGAATCAATTTGATGCAATTAATATTTGAAATATTGTGGGTTTGAAACATTCAAAGATTATTTTTCATTGTTTTTATTATCAATTATGCTGATTTAAATATGATTAAAAATCATCATTTCATATGAACATATTGTAGTTTATAGAATTTTGTTACCAATTAGAGTGGTAAATAATATCATTTATATTACTGGAATTTTCTCGTAAAATATGTATTATTTATACACATGAATTTGATGAATTATGAAACACAAAATACACATATATAATACCATATAATAGTCATATTATTGAATGTAAGCATTCATATGACTACGCACATAAGGTGACGAATCGTCCAAACTTTGTTTAGACGATCCGTCCCCAATTTGAGACGGATCGTCCAAGGGAGGATCGTTCAAGGGGGAATGCGACAGTAACTTACTGTGTTGGACACTTTCATTCCTATGACAACTATAAGTTTGGATGGACAAACAATTGAACCCATTTTAAGTCAAATTTTGTTGAATATATCTCTCCTTCCTATCTCGAAAAATAATTCATTTTAAGATATCAGAATGAAAAAAATGACCTGAAATAAGTGAAGGAATTGGAACCTTTTAGAAACACACATATACTGTTTATTTCACAATATCCATACATATTATTTGTTAACTTCAAACGCATAAATTCTGTTTGTGTTGCCTTTCTTCTTTGATCGTTACTATTCACTTTATGCATACTCATTTGAGTTAAGCTATGGAATACATAGGCGGGTCTAATAGGGGTCAGGCCCGGGGTCCGAATCCCCGTGAGATTACCAAATTGTACTTTTTTACTGTAAGCCATTTTCATGTAACATGAAACTAATTTTCTGTATGCTTATTATATCTAATACTTATGTAGTTTTAATCACTAATATGTTACACTACACTGCAAACAGTGTATAATGTGGTTGTGGTTAGAAAGTTTGGACCACCTTGTTTGTAGTTGAGACTAGCAAATGATCAGTGCTATACAATATTAAATCATATCTCCAATTGACTCTATTGAGTTGCTGTTAAAGCTGCATTCAAGTTCTGTTAGTCCATTCATTGTTGGTAGAAAAGTATAAATGGACCCAATTCTTTGAATACTGCGTACTAGACATACTCTGGCAAATGATTGCTGTTTTTGTTAAATTCAACAAATCATGTTGTTTTCTACCTCACTTAGTCAAGTGTTATAGAAAAATGTTTTAATTTAATTAATGCAGTTTTAGTTAACAATTGTTGATGGTTTCATTTATGAAAATGACCACTGTTTGTCAAAAGACTGTTAAGCTATAAAACTTGGAATACAAACAAAAAAACTGTTGAATCACTCACCATGTATAGTGTTATGGCAAAATATGCTTACACTTCAACAAGCAGTCTTCATAAAAAATCTTTCTGCACAAATGTCCATGTACAAATATGCTAGACCTTTTTAACCTTTTAGCTTATGATAGTCCTACAACCTGATTTATACCTTAATTATAATGACCACATGTCTCTACATCAAAGGCCAATGAATTCCAATGAAGTTTCAAAGCAAACAACGCTGTCTTGTTCAGTGCTTTTCAGCACTTTGATTTATTAAACTCGTCAGTTAAGAACATAATCGATCTATATATTTAACTCGTCAGCTAAGCACATTATATTTAACTCGTCAGTTAAGCGGTCTGTGTTTTAGGAGGACCCTTAATAATCGGAATGATCGGCTATTATTCCTGAAGAAAAGGTCCGAGATTTTGCAGTTGCCATTTCACAAAATCTGATTTCATTCCATTAGGGGCGTCGCGCTTCGGCGCGGACGCCAATAATGTAAATGACCCTAGTGGACATCCCACAGCTTTGTATTGGATGTGCAACACCAAACTTGTACAAACTTGTTGAATTAGTTCGTATATCTAACTTATAGGCTCTGTTTTGTAATAGGTCTAAGTGAAGACAGAATGAAAGTTATTCTGGGAATGAAAGCAACAATCATTTTTGAAGTCAATGGTGAAGAAATATGCTCGACAACAGTTGCAGGGCCAAATGATGAAATTAAGGTGACATCTAAATGTACCCTGGGTAAAGAGTTTGATATAACAGAGGGAGACATACCAGCTAAGGTATTTATAGTGATGAATGATTTGACATTGATTATTAGTCTCATGTGGTCAATAATTGAAATGCTGTTTGGCCCTTATACAAAACTGTTAACGAAAAAATAATTATAGATTATAATGGAGAAACTGGTTACTAACTGAACTTGGATAAATACCTATCATTTTAGTATATAATATAACTTTAAGTTACACGTATATAAACCAAGTGTTTTGACTCGGAACCAAGCCAGGCGCCTATGGTATTAATTAGTTTATTTCTTTATCCGACTATTACTGCTAAGTGTTTTGCACTTTTCATAACTACATATCTGTGCGCAATTAACCATTCTCGTACCCAGAGGCAACCAAGAATCTATATCTATCGAGAATCTTGATAGCCTCGGGATTTGAGAATGGTAATTAACATGTTATTAAATTTTAGTGTTTTTACTTTCATATCTATATCAATAAATTGTAAATGTCATCTATGTTCTATTTATATGGAATAGAACAGAACAGAACAAAACAGAAATTTTATTTCACAAAAGCACATAGACTTATAATCATAAACTACATTATATAACTGTTTTTTTTACTGGGTTTAACGCCATGTCAACACAATTAAGGCCTTTTTACGGCGTCCAGCGCACCTAACTTAGCTTTCCTGGACCCTTGTCTATAACCAATACTCACCTACCCTTCCACAAGGCCGGAAACTTCTCCATGTTATCTAATCAATGGAGGAAAATTGACATTATTGTCAAATTTTCATGGAAGGGTATAACCTGCCCGGGTGGGATTCGAACCCGTTCCACCTTCGGGACACGAGATTCCAAATCCCGGCGTGCTCCCAACTGCGCTATCGATCCGGGTTATCATATTACTGATAGTTATATACAAGTACAAACTACATGATATGAAATAACTTAGACAGCATGCGTTATGCTTTTATCTATATTAATAAAATATCTTGCTTCGTTAGTATAGTGCGTAAATATTGACCCCGATCTGACCTTTCACATTTGCATCTAATAATTATCTACACATATCCCGACGAAAATCAGTACCTCGCCTATAATCCTCACGGCCACGGTGTAATCGAACATTAATACTACATTCGTATTCAGTGTAATGAATATTCTTGCATAAAGGTCAGGTCGGGGTCAAACTTTACGCACAATAATATATGATAATCATATTTTCAATTCATAGGGTACGGTTACATTCTCTGATGGCAAGATAAATGGAGTGATCAAACCAAATGATGCAAGCAAACCAACACAGACATTCGTCAGAGAAATCATAAATGGAGAACTTGTTCAGGTAATTATGAGAAATCAACGTACAACAGCCGTTTTGCGTTAAGTTAAGCAATTGCAAAAATATCATGTCACATAGTATTTTTACTAAGAATATAGCATGGTTTATTACCAAATTTGTCCTTTACCTAGGAGACATATGTCTTTACCAAAAACATATACATTTATAAACATAACCATTACTAGATGATAATTTTACTCAGCGGGAATGTTGCATATTCATCAAAATACCTTGTCCCACTGTTTGGGTCAATTGATATTCAGATTTATTGTCGCCCTATTCTGCTCAAGGAATGAGAATTCTGACTTTTATCATAAAGCATACACATAGGCCAAACAACTGCAATAGTTTTAACTTCCACAACTTACATCATAAAAATATTTACGCATTGACTTTGCTGTCCCACAAATTCACGTGAATTACGTTACCATTTTCCACAGGCTTGCTGGCATGATGTTCATTGCATTATATATATGTATTTATCTTCTGGGAACTACTCAATGTATGTAGCACACAATTGACAAATGAGATTGGTTGTTAATTAATTGTATAATCCACACATATCCTCAGAACGGTATTCACTCAATAAAACCTAGGTTTAGTGAATTACTTTACTAGCTGTTTTCATACACACTAACATTACCTATATCCACTTACTAAATTCCATCTAAACTACCCTCTTATAAACTTAAGTAATAACCAAATGAATTAACATTGCCTTGATGCAATTAAATAAACAGCCCAATAAACAATCGATTCGTGAATTACGTTATTGTGAATTACGTTACCGCAAATATCAGTTAGTCGCCGAAATTAGGACCCAGGGTCAATTATAACAAGTTAAATTTACAGCAACACCTAAGAACGTTGAGGTGTCAATATTTTGAAAGTTTTTGAAGAAGGAAATTGCATTAGTAAGAGACTTTTACGAATATTTTATGATGAATGTGAGTCATGTATGTTTCTTAAATAGTTTCATCATACAAGTGCATAATAGATAAATCAGTTTTGTATCAGTTGTTTTTTCTGGGGCATTATTTTAGTTACACAGTAACAATTATTTTGTATTGTTCATATGTCCATGCTAGACACACATTTTAAATGGTAACGTAATTCACAGAGCGGTAACGTAATTCACAATCCCTCTAATTTTGTTTAGCCAGTGGGTAAAAGCAATGTTTAGTTGCAAAGGGCATAGAGAGATTGAAGAAAGCCAAAATATGGCTAAAGCTACTTGAAAAGAGAAAATTAATTGAATTAAAACTTTAAAACATTTTAAAAACTAACAACCAATATAGGTCCAAATATATTTAGAATGAGACAAAAATGTATACCATTATGGACCCATACAATATGTAAAAACAAAAACAAAAGGAGGCGCATGACGATAAAAGGCAAAGTTGCAGATCGTTGTAACACTAATCTAAATGTAGCGATAATTGATTATAAGGCAGATGGATTATGCGATTTAATTAAAATGGTAGCAGTGCCCAATTCCTTTTATGTAGAGAAGGAGATATTCTGACATGGTAGTAAACATGAAGTTCACAGAGAGAACGGGTAGCTGGAAAACTACATGTTCTGTGAAGAAGGCAGACAAGAAGATAGAGAATCTAGATGTAAAATTGTCTGGCTACAGTTCAAATTTATCAACACTTGCCGCAAGAGACAACCAGCGGTGCAAACTTGTGGGCAGACATACTGTGGGCTAAGATACTGTTATGTATATTCTATGTATAAGAACGTTGGTAATAATTACAATAATAATTACATGTAGGCAATAAAATATGTTATATCTAAATTGGTGATAATGTGGAGTGAGAAAACCATGCACTTGTCTTTACAATAAGAAGTTACATCATCGTTACTCAACGCTGACGTCGGAATGCTTCAAGTTCATTATACTAGAAGTGTTGAAACATGTTACATGTAAACTTATTTTTCATGCATCAAATATATTTTTTAAAGCTTCAAATCAATCTTGACAAGGAATATTGAGTGATTTTTTTTTACGTTTAGTCCCATGAAACAGAAATAAATCATGTATAAACTGCAGGCTTCCAATTATGCCTCGGATGTAAAATATAAAAATATTTCATATAACAGAAAATATGCCCCTCCATTTAAATCATTGTTAACAGTTTGGAAAATTGTGTTTGCAAACTCGTTAACTAATAATAAATTATACATAATGACCAATAAGTTAGTTTTCATTATTGGCGGAACAAGGATTTCTCTATTGTTAAATTAAGTTAGAGTGTCAGCAATATATAGAACATTTTCAAACATGAAAGAAGTTTTGTACAAATATATTGTGAATTACGTTACCGTTCTTTTCTTAAATTAGCGACATTATGGTTCTCCATGCTATGTCCTTTTACAGCTTTATCAAGTATTTACTACGTATTCAGTGTTGTAGACATTTATTTGTTATCACAGCTTGCGTATTAATCATTTTGCAATGTATTTTAAAAGGCATTTTGAAATTTTATAAAACTGCATATGTCGTACAAAGGTTTCAATTATATAAAAGTCCGAAGTCATCCAATCTACTGCTTAAAATCTAAAAATTAGCACAAATGAACTATACACTAAAGAGATTTTTCCATTTTATATCTCTAGTTAACAGTATTTACTTTTATAGATTCACGCCATATAAAATAAAATTTATGTGAATTACGTTACCATTAGTACATATAAATACACACTATTGTACTACACTATCCTTTCAATATTTTGACACCGTAGTTTGAATACTTTTAGGAAAGGGTATGACATTTTGTATCGATATTTCAATGTTAAAGTATGTCATGCTTATCATTATCTATACTTTTTGACAGGGAAAGGACTTTTTCTAAAAGAAAAAAGCCAATAAAATAGTCTATAATCTATTTGTTTCGTCCTTATTATGTTTGATATACATATTTGTTCTTGTTATGTGTTGGTTGTTTGATAGGTAGAAATGATCAATGAATTGAAAAAAACTCATCATCGGTGTCACACATGGTTTGTATTTTAATTTTAGACATTGTTAATAATTGATTCACTACAGTAACGTAATTCACGGATAAGAATTACCAGGTAAAACTCATCACAAATATTTACTTATTAACGAACTTGTTATTAAAAAAACTTCTGATTTTAAGTCCGTGAAAGGTTGAAATTTACATTTTTAAACAAACTTTTTGAGTGCTGCAACATAAATTTCATGTGACATATTTTCTCAATAATTGCTTAACTTAACGCGAAACGGCTGACCAATCTCATTAGACTCATTAATTTTTATCCTAAGTATGCTAAGACGATCTTATAGTATTTCTACAATTTCGTAACAGCGCAAATTTTCAACAACTCAAACAGCGAGTAGCTATCAAAATTTTCTTGAATCGTCGAGGCCGTTTTAAGCAGTTCATAAAACAATTTCAAATGTCTTCCATAAAAGAATGACAATCAAATTATCTGCAGTGATATATTTTATTGAAAACACACAAGTCATTCTTCATGTTGACTATGTAAACATCCTCAGACGCGCAATTAATCGCACCAATCGGCTCAGCACAGGAAATATTGGGGCTCATGAACACAAAATCATCGATTTTGTTCTCTTTTAAAGTAATCTTAATATTTCAACAGTTTACATGTATGAGCATTCAGTTTCAACCCAGTATTTTCAGTTCTCACTTTAATATCTCAAAGCATAAAAATCCCGAAATCAGTTCTCTTCAAGCCAGAAGGTGTTCGGATCTGTCAGACTTAAATTTTTGCGTACGACAACGTTAAGTGGCATCACTTGATGTAATAAGTGGAAATAAGGTGTCATTACATAGTTTATTTCCCATTGTGATAGGAGCTACATGTATTGTCATTTGACTTAATATATCACTTAGTCCTTATACGTCCCACTGTACTAGTATTAAGGGATATGGATAAAGTATTTTTGCAAGGTTAAAGGGATTAGTGGGCAAAATTTTCAGTTCCAATTTTCCTGGTTCTGCATTATATTCTTATAATTGTGATTGAAACAGACAAACTGATATAATACGTGGCAAAATATTTCTATATTTGACCTTTATGTTTGGGGTGTTTCCTAATTAGACCAACGTGGGTCAGGTTAGCTAAAATATATTACTAGTGTTAAAATATGCATTTACTGATCAGAAGATACTAGAGCTTGATATTGTGCAACATTAGTATAATTCTATTAAAAAGATATCCTAACCGCCTAAGAATGTTGAAAAGACAAGAAGCGACCATGTATAATTTCAGCAAGAACGACTTATAACAACACGTCTATATATAGTTTGGTGATTCCCTCAATATCCTACTTTTGATTTCAACAATGTGTATGACACATGTTTTAATTCGTTCAGTTGAATGTTATAAGTGGCAAATGTTATTAGTACGTGATTTCTTACGTTCTTAATACTGTTTTAAAGACTAAACCTGGTTCTATACTTTTGGCACAGTCATTTGCCTGTATATCCCTTTAATTTTTCAGACTATGACCACGGGTGGTGTTACGGCGAAACGTACCTACACAAAAGCTTAATCAGCGATAACTTCAGTTTGACTCCATCTTGGACATTCGAGCCCTCGCCATGCGACTTGAAGCCCATATACACGAGACTCAAAACGAATAGTACATTCTACATAACGTCACATGAAGACCTTTCTTCACAAAACACCATGTTGTCATGTGACATACGGTCATGAAATTAAAGTTAACTGATGTTTAAAACAAATTCTAGTGTGTTGATTTCATGTGTACATTACTTTTTTACATTGGATTTACATTTATGAATGTCTGCTCTACAAATGAAACATTATTATAAAACTCGTTTACTGTAAAATTTCCCACAGAATTTAGAGTGATGATTAAATAAAACTGTGGGAACGGAGGATCAACAATGTCATCCACATATTATGAATAAAACATTACTTTTCTAATGTTTTTGGTTTTATGAAATCCACAACTACAATGTATACAGAGGAATATTTTTATACCGGGTTTAACATCGTGTCAGCTCAATTTAGGTTATTGTTAGGGCTGTCACGATACGCCAGAAGCGCATCGCGGTATATTGAGATACGCTAGAACCGTATCGCGATACGTACCACGATATATTGCTTTGCAAACCAAAGACACGTCTGCATAATACTTCTGTCTTAATGAACTTATTCAACTGTTCAGTATTCAAGTTTTTACAGGATTTTGTAGGGAAAGTGCCTGTAGCAGACTGGAGAAATACTGGGCATTTTTAGAGTTGTATATGTGAACATTTCGAACGTGTCCAGATCGGTTAAATTCTTTGAACTTACGCTTTAATCGAATGAACCATGGACAACCGACATTTCGTTACTTTCATTTGGCGAAGAAATTAATTTTCAATGAAAATAAAAATATCGCTAAATACCGGTACATTAAATTCGTACCACGGTACGTATTGCCACAGCTGCATATTGCAATATACTGGTATACCGGTATATCGTGACAGCCCTAGTTATTGTACGTCGAATAGTGAACAAAACCTAGCATTCCTTGACCATTGTCTACACCAGTACTCAAAGACCATTCTACAAAGCCGTTAAGCTCTCCGTATACCTTAATAATGGTGAAAAGCAAATATTATTGTCTAACTTTCATGGAAGAGTATAACCGGCCCGGGTGGGATTTGAACTCATACTTACCGTCGGGACACTAGATTCAAAATTCCGGCGTGCTAGTAGCAAGGACAAGGTAATTTTCAAAGTACCACAGAGGTACAAGCACTGCTACCAACTGCGCCTAAGGGCAGCATATTATCAAAAATCTTACGATAATTTAACATTACAATATACATTGTATATAGAAAGATTTACGACTAATATCGGTCGTAAGACGCTTGATAATACGGGCCAAATACCCGGTTTAACTATAGAGAGCATAATGGTTTATCTGACAGGTCTGTGTATAACTGTAAACACCCGTACAACATATTAAGTTCGTTTATGTTGTTAAGATGATGCATACACTTATAAATTGAGTCAAGAAAACGTTAGTGCGTACAAAATAACAAATCGTGTTTGGGTGAACATTAAGAATGAATCAATACATTCCATAGGAAGGCAGTATTGAAAATAAAAGTTGTTTAATTCATTTTAACAAACTTAGCATGGCGGATAAACCTCCACCCCTTGGCCAATCATGCTTTTAATGGTAGACCGCTTTACCATTACACTAACAAGACACTCTTAAAACATATTAAAATTATATATACTTGTATTATTGTCATTCTGAGCATCCCCTGTCGTGGATTAGTTCATTGTATTGTTAATATAAACAGTGTTTTGTTTTTTGTAAGCGCTATAAATATCATAATTTTGGCCCACTTACAAATTAACATTAACACCGTCCTACCTTTTAACCTCTTATATACTTGGGATAAATGTTAATAGTAATACTTGCGTATTTCTCATTTACTCTCCGTATTAATAGTTAGTCTAAGTTTCCCTGCCGTTATCATACAACTTGTTTATCAACAAAAAAATTCTTAAATAAGCATTATGAGGGAACATTAGGCAAATTTCGCAGGTGAATGTTTTTAATTCTAATACATGTAAAAACATTCTACGAAATTAGCAGGAGTGCGCTTGTTTATATACGTTTTACATGTTCGCCGTCTTGATTGACTTCTCCGTACAGTGTTACATGACAGTGTGTCTAATACAACCATTTTCTAGTTTAGTTTTATACCAATTTATTAAACAAGATCTTACAACTTAGATTATTCACTTTCGAGCCTGTGTCCTGGATCCCTAGCACTGAGATGGTAGGATAACGTGTCTTGCTCAAGGAAATAACGTAATAGATTTTGAATGGGATTAATGCAGTTTATAAATGTTCTATTTACTTATTCAACTAGTTAACGTCGAGTGCGCTTTCTGGTCGCCAAGTGTGGTCCACATATATTTATAAATAAGTCTAGAGCGCATTATACAAAACAATTTTTTTCTTGCTAATTGAAACACTTTAAATTCTTGCTTTATTCATAATTGAAACTTCGAGTGCATCATTCGTTGACCCAATACCGTGCACGACTTATACCAGGGTATATATTCACATAATCTTCAGAATATAACACATCTTTTTTTCGTCAAAGTCTTGCAGCAGGCAAAGAGGAGAAAAACATTGTGAGTAATATAACTATTATATTTCTTTGTCAAGCAAATGTCCACATTATCCTGTGAGTGGTAATTGTTTCCTCTGAACAAATCGTTTTTATATGAACTTGTTTACCTTTTAATGTTTTGTGTAGAGGCTATGGAACTAACAACCAAAACTTCCATGATTAATTGTGGTTTTCGGTAAAAGAAAATAATAATGTAGATTTTTTTTGTGCATTTTGTGATTCCGTTCAATCACTTGTCATAAATTTAGAAATCGACGAATAGCATAGAGATGTTTACCTCATTTGCGGCGTTTTAGTCTTTAGATCACGTGACGCCACCCGGCTAGCTCAGTTTGTAGCACGCAAGTCTACTGATCGAGGGGTCGTGGGTTCGATTCCCAGGCGGGGCATACTTTCGTGGGGCTTGGTCAAGAAATAATTTCTACGGCCATTCTCACTCCAACCAATGCTTTTTAATTATGTAGGATAGTTGTCAGTCACTGACGAAAGTATGCGCTCAGTAGTTGGTGAACAGCTAAATCCAGAGATTTAGCCTTTCCAGGAGTGAGTAGGTTGATTAAATTGACCGCCGTTATATGACCTATACAACGTGTTGCTACGGCGTGAAACCCAACAACAACAAAAGATCACGTGGCAATATACTTTGGATGTATTCTTGAGTTAATTTTCCCACAATCGATACGATCCTTCATACATGAGTAAACAAATAGAACGAAACAATTAAACTGTATCAATTGGATGTACTCAGCGTTCCACCTTTTAACCTATTTATCCAGTCATGTACGGACTATAACAAATATAAATATTATTAAGATAAATAAAACCTACGCATGACCTACCTTATAACTCCAACCAGCATTACCAAGCTTGTGTATAAATACCTAGAGAGAAATCGGTTTTGTTTCACTATCGTAATTGATTTATTAAAGTGAGTATACTTCAACATGGCTGCAGAAATAGCAACAATATTTGGAGGGACATGGAAAGTTGATAGATCGGAGAATTTCGAAGCATTCTTGGATGCCTCAGGTTTGTTGTTTATTCCTAATGTTACTTTTTTTCTTGTTATATTTTACTTCTCCGGAAAGAAGATCGATATTGTTTATTTCATTTGTATTTTTATACTCTACTTTTACAATATTCTGGCCGCTAACATCACATTGTTGAACTGCTCGGTGTTATTTGTATATTGTTTTCAATCGATGTTTCTATCGTGGTTTGCTATAAAATAATATTTTACTAACATGTACATTTGTATTGAATATTATGGAAACACTCAAGTGGCATTGTAGAGGTATTTATATCCACAAATACTGGAATCTAACCAGCTTGTCAACCTTGCTGCCCGTTGATACAGCTTGTTCTGATGGTGGTATTGTAATAGTATTGGTTTTATTCAATTTTGGACATGTATTTGTTGCGCTTTACATGTAATTTTTTTAACAAACGTCGGAGGATTCGAACTTAATGGTTTCTCTTTATGTGGTGTATAATCGTTCGTTTAAAAGTTTACACAAAAAACGGGTGTTATATACCTATTAACAAAGGCAGGTTGTTGGTGTAATGGAAAAGATTTTCACCATTACAAGCATGATTTACCTACCCCTGAAATGGATTGTCTCATTTTTAATGTTTACCCAAACACGTTTTGTTTTCTTTTTGTACGCACTATGCGTACAAAAAAACAAAACGTGTTTGGGTTAACATTAAAAATGAGACAATCCATTTCAGGGGTAGGCAGTATTGAAAATAAAATGTGTGTAATTCATTTTAACAAAATTAGTATGATGGATACCACCATTTCTTGGTAAATCATGCTTTTAATGGTGAAAACCTTTTCCATTACACCAACAACTAAGACAATCGTGAAACATATCACATGTTAATGTTACTGTCATCCTGAGCGTCCCTCGTCGTGGATTAGTTCAATGTATTGCTACTATAAACAGTGTTGTGTTTTTTGTTCGAACTATAAAATCTCATTGATTGGGTTGAAAATAAGACAATGTATGTGTTGCTACGGCGTTAAACACTACCACAAAAAATGAAAACATTATCCTTTTAGTCTCATGTTGTTTATTATTGAAATTCGTTGTTAAAAGTTTAATAGTATAGCCATGGAGATTTATATATTATGAAAATGTAGTATACATGTACGTTTCTTTAACTTGATGTTTACTATGGTCATGTTACATACTTCAGTTGACAGTTGTCAACAACTTCAAGTCATTCACTATCAACTTCAAGTCATTCACTATGCTATAGAGACGTCTTATGACCGTCATTCATTGAATACAAATAACTGATGGTATGAATGTAAACATTTCATTTATTTATACATTGTAATACTTGTATTTGTGTGCTATAAAGTTGTTTCAATACAACGGCGTTCATACTAGGTATACTTTCCTACTTCTTAATAAAACCACTTGATTAATCGTTCAACACATTAACGAATAATAAATACATTTCTTTCATGCTTTACGATGAAATGCTGTGTTATACGATAAAAATAAACGATGAAAATATCGGTTTATATTTTCACTACGGTGAAAATATAAAAAATGACGGACTACTTTTTTCAAGGGAGACAGACAAGCTAGAGCTTTTTCAAACATCATATAAGCGAGTTCAATGGTGACAAATGCATTAGTTGATGCTAAAGCAGGAGATGATATAAACAAATCCAACATATCCTGTTGCTAACTAATTTTTAAAACGAAAGTCTACAAATTTAGTCGACACAGCTCAGTCCAGATTACACGGCAATCACGCGACTGCATAATGGAGATTTTTTGTACATAATTGGGGTCAAATGCGAGAGTTTCGCGCTTTTAATGAATAGTCTGATACAGGTTTTCATGAGAAAATTCATTACAAATCTTAGAATAACTTACGTCACCATTCAAATCCAGCGAGGAAAAACTCAAACATGTCTGAACGTTGACTGTATCAAAGCTGCATCGTGTGCATTGCCATTGGATTCCATTCGTTGATTCATTTGACGAATATCCAGTCATTATACGGTAAATACAAAGGTTGGCTAGTATAAATCCAAGCCAATCTGTGCATAAATTAGATATAATGAACTGGCTAAAAATCATCGGCTTTCTTGAGTCTTCGCCATTTTGACAAATCAATGAAACATCCCTTCAGCGCGTAGATCTAGATTCTATGTGTTTCCTTACATTATCCTTATATCCATATCATAATTGTGAAACATGTACTTTCCAGTCGCTTGATAATATCGTTTAAATCCTTCCGTTTAACCGCGTAATATGACATCACAATACAAACTGTATTGATTTAAAATTCGCGTAGACCAACTCAGACGTAAACACATTTACCTTGACATTGACTGTTCATGCAGTACACATTTGTCTCCTTCCGCGTGAGGAAACTGTTACACGATTTTCGAGTTTAAAATTGTTTTCCCTCATACTTCTTTAATGTAACAAACATGGATTAATTAAATTTGGATGGGTAGTGTCTTAAGAAATGAACGATTATATTACAATAAATTATGCACACTGGAACTACTTATTTTCGCTCTATCACATTAATAATGAGTCATACGGTCTGTCCATGAACTGGCACAGGTAGATCTAGATAGTCTTGCATCATTTTTCAGGTGAACAGCATGAAAGAAACAGAAAATTCGCCGATTTCGGTGTAAGATCGATTTATATTTCACCTTGTGAGCTCAGAAAATGACATTTTCACTCGTGGCTACGCCACTCGTGAAAATATGTTTTCTAAGCTCACTCGGTGAAATATAAATCGATCTTACACCAAAATTGGCGAATATCCTCTATGTATTTCAAATGGCTAAACTGTTTCAAAATGCATATATACCCAATGTGTTCACATGCATTTTTACAAATAAATTCTAAAATTATAGTACAATAATAATTGGCGGCTTGTTGATATTATTGAGATACAAGACTTTAGTACAGAACAATAATATTTATTTATTTCTTTATTTTGTTGGGTTAACGCCGTAGCAACACATTGTATAGGTCATATAACAGCGTCCAGCGCACCTAACCTAGCTTTCATGGACCCTTGTCTACAACCACTACTCACCTACACTTCCACAAGGCCGAAAATGTCTCCATATATCTTATAAGCGGAGGAAAATTGACATAATTGTCAAATTTTTATGGAAGGGTATAACCTCTTCGGGTGGGATTCGAACCCGTACCCCCTCCCCCTTAGGACACTAGGTTCGATATCCCGGTGCACTATCAACTGCACTACTGACCCGGTTTGATGTACTCACAAAAGCAACATGCCTTCTTCTATTCGATACTTTGTATTTATCGTAACATTGCAAATCATACAAGCAGTATCGATTTTCTTTGACTTTCAATAATTAGTTAACAATTCGTAACAAAACATGGTTATATAACATGTATTTACGTATATAAAGCCTTTGATAAGTAGTACGTGCTATAATTTGTTCATTTTTTGTTTTAATACAAATTTTTCCAAAAAACGTCATAGTCGGCTGAATAAAAAAATTAACTACAAAGTAGAAAACTATTATATCGTTCTATCAAAGAAATAATTTTATACTAACATTTAACGTAATCGTTCGAGTTGAACCAATCTAGTAAAATCCATTGATCTTAAAAATTGTACATATTATACATGGTTCGCTTCAGGTTTAATAAGTTGAACACTCAGTTCCAAGAATATACTTGACTGTATTGAAATGCCACAGAGTTTAAATGAAATACTAACACTGTAGAAATCTGTTGCTTGGGAGAGAGAAAGAAATGAATAGGCTTAGTGTCACACGGTCCAGGTTCCAAACAAACTAAAGTACGAACTCAATAACAAACTCGAAGGTTTTTGGTCTCTAAATATCATGTAAATGTATAGTTTTAGTAACTTTTATTAGATGAGCATTGTAATGAAAATATATAAAATGTATCAACATGAAAAGTCATAGGTTTGATTATAAGCTTAAGTCCACAAACTCAATTTTTGTTTGAGACCAAACTCAACAGTTCATTAGACTCAGATCAATCGATTTAATTAAACCTTATCCAAACATGAAAGTCAGTTTTATTCATATAATATAGCTTTTAAATGATTATTTCAGTTTCTAATGATACTACTTTAGTTGTAAGATTGATAAAATAAGTATAATTAACGATCAAAACATAAGATTAAGTTCGAGTACAAAGTTGAGTTGTTGTTTTTTTCGTGAAACTGGGGCCTAGATAGCATTTTGTCAGTCAACAACTGACATAACGTATACTTACGTTATTCTATAATAATTGAAGGCTTTTTACTAAACTATTTGTTACAATTATTAATTTTTTAGTTTGCAGAATTTTGGTAAATCTCGAACAATTAATATTGTATTTCGTTCGAGGCGATGTGTATATTTGTCCTTACATTTACTTGCATTGGACCCAACAATGAAGGTCGTTATAGTCGCGTCAATCAGTGTTTCGCTAAATACAGGGATTTTATATAGGCATTTATGTTGGGCGTTCTCAGGTACAGTCGCATAAGACAGGGAGTTGTTGAATTCAGTGGGTCGCTCAGGCAGTTTTTACTGTACTTACATTTACTTACATATGTAGTGTTATAGCCTCTGTTGCTCTTAAATGTTTAGCAAAATGTTTTGCACGGCCTGTAGCGTGCTTGTAAGCGAATCTATGGGCCAGCGGTTTGATTCCCGAGCAGGACATACAAACTTTCATGGAGTTTGATCATGAAATATTTTCCTGTGCCATTATACTTGCTACATCTGTTTTATACAAGACACGAATGCCAGCTACTGGCAAATGTATATGTTGAGTACTGGTTTATAGCATTGATTTAATGATCTAAGTATGCCCAGGTTTCTGAGTAGGTCCACTGACCGCTGCGAACTGAATGAACAATTGTCGAAAATACGACATGAAGCTACTTACGTACATTATGTATTTTTAACAGATAACAGATTTTATTTAAGACTTGTACATAGTAAAGTACATTGTCGCATTTTAAATACAATGTATAACAATACAAATTAATAAGTATTTTTTATTGCTAATGCATACATTTACTTCACCACAGGTGTTGGTTTTATTAAGAAGAAATTGGCTACAACTGTATCACCAAGTATGGAGATAACAGTTAATGGGGATGATATAGAGGTCACAATGTCAGCTGGACCAAAGAAGATGTCTTCAAAATTCCAATTAAACAAAGAATTTGATTCCGATACAGAATACCCAGCCAAGGTAATTGATTTAGAGCATCTAACACTTTCGTAATGACCGGGTCGAACGCACAGTTGGTAGCGCGTCGGGATTTGGAATCTCGTGTCCCGAAGGGGGTACGGGTTCGAATCCCACCCGGGGAAGTTATACCCTTCCATGAAAATTTAACAATTATGTCAATTTTCCTCCATTGATAAGATATATAGAGAAGTTTCCGGCCTTGTGGAAAAGTAGGTGAGTACTGGTTATAGACAGAGATCCAGGAAAGCTAGGTGAGGTGCGCTGGGCGCTGTAAAATGGCCAAAATTGTGTTAACACGGCATTAAACCCAATAAACATAAAAACTTTCATAATGAGAGCCGGGTTGTGGCTACTTACAGGATTTCGAGAGGTCTTTTAAAATATGTTACAATTATATTGTCAAAGACTAAAAAAAACTAAAAGTAAATACACAATAAATGCAGTACATGTTAACCCTATCTTATTAAGTAAACACTATCTTAATATTTATGTTTTAAACCAGTTATTTCCGTATTATGAGCTTCTATGAGATGATAGATTTTAATGCATGATTACACTATATGTTACTACAGTCAAGGACCTACATATACCTTCATGGATTTTGGTCATAATATTATTTTCTGCCAACCAACCACCTACTTCTGAATCAAATAGGAAAGATGTCAGCCACTGACAGGACACATATGCTAAGTACTAGGTTCAAATCATTGGTCTAGAGATCTAGGTGTTATAATGAAAAGAGACTAGAGCAACGTCTGACACTAGCTGAAAATATATTATTGAAATGGAGAATAAAGCACCAACACATCATTACTTAAAGTGAATTATTTAACTTAAAAAAGAAGATTCTAAACTGTCTAAATCGGGGATCAATGAATATATTTAGTGATGTTATATTCCATCGATTAGAAACAAGTTTTAATTAAATAGGATTATGATATACTGCAATGAATAGCTCTATAAAAATTTGAAATTGTTTTCATGAAAATTAAATAATTTTGAACTGTACCATAATATCGCGGAATTATGTGTTTCCCCCAAAATAATGATGAATGCAATATTTAAGTACAAAAATGCCATGTTTACATACTTGATCTATGCATGAATATAAATTTACTTTCTTTAATAACAGGCAACAGCTACCCTTGAAGGAAACAAATGGATAATAAATCTCAAACCAAAAGATTCAAAGAAAGAAAAACAAAAAGTTACAAGAGAAATTATAGACGGAGAACTTGTTCAGGTGAGTATTCAGTTATCGCGGGTTAGTGCAAAACGATCGTAACTCAGTAAAAGAATAGAGTGAGTTACGACAGTTTTGCGCTAAACCCGCGTTATTGAGTTTACTTTTTTATCTAAGACGCAATAGTAGGAAAGACAACTCTATAAGTGTTGTGAACTTTACCCTATTAAGAGTTATTTCCCTTTGTACATTAAACATTTTTGATAGAGGTGAAACGATTAATCGCGGTTCACAAAGAATCGCGATTTTTAACGCTCGATTCGGTTCGGTTCGATTCGATTCGGAAGAGGCAGTTTCGATTCGATTCTTTTTTTAAATACTGTCTTTTTCAGTAGTTTTGTGAGTTGAATGAAACGCCCCTTTTAGGTTAAAATAAGCATTTTTATAGTAAACTAAAATAGTGTTCCCTTATTGACCGACGATTGTTAATCCAGATAAGAGTTGTAAAAAGTGAGACTGCCTGCTGCAATTATACAAGTTAATTACGCGTACATGTCAATTAAACCTTATTGTCGGTCACACGCTGGGAGATTAACTCGCTGACAGAAAATCGACAATGGAGTTGTTGAGTAAGTTAACACGCTTGATATCATTCATATATACCTAAGACTGGTACTTAGATAGAATATAGTGATAAAGGGGCCATCAAGATATAACCAGTCGATTTAGTTTTACACGATCGGCAATATTGGGGGATTTTTCGTAAGAAAAACAAATTAAACTTTTCACATCGTCGTTTCCTGAAGCATCATTTGTTAAATCAAGATGAAAACATTGAAAACAATAAGTTTTTTAATCACAAAAGATGATTCATATGAAATTGCTATCTAGCGTGGTTCGCGAAAATGAATGACATAACGCCGAAATGGTTGAAGCGATTTCGTTCCCTGTGATACAAAATTAAATCAAGCATGATAAAGTAATTTAGTAATTTGTTTTTCTTAACTGTTAAAATCGGGAAAAACGTGGTTGGTTAGATTTTTTTACTATAAATTGGAAATGAATTCTATGAAATGTCCGAAGATAATTGTATATTTTCACTAATACGTTCATTTAAGCCCAAAAATAATTTTATTTTGAAATAAACATTAGTGTAAGAAAGTTATACATATAGACCTAGAGTTGATAAAAATTAATTTAACGTATATAAAGTGATGAAAATTATTTTAAATCATGCCAGAGCAAAAAGAAAATATTTTGAAACAAACTAAATTAAGCTGGTCATAGTGATGTACATTTGCTGAATGCTTGCAATTTTTTATTGTCTAAGCGTAACCTTAACTAGTCATCAATTATGGCATTGATGCACTGATGAATAATTTTACTTAGATAATGACGTGAGTCATATACTGTTTGTACGTACATGTAGGTACGGAGAAATAAACAATTCGTCCATGGGCATTACTTTTCATTAAAAAGTTGGAAATAATACGATTTGTCATTTATATATGCTAAAATGCAGTAAAATATTTTTAACTATTCAAGCACTAATACCTGTAAATGGGTATTATTAAAGAATTAGAATTTTTCGTCTTCCGGGAGGGAGGTCCCTCAGATAAAAATGCAGTGTTCTTAAATATATATATATATATATGTTCTATTGTCTTTGGGTTGTATCTCTTTCTTAATTCTTTTTATAATTTATTTTTTGTTATGTCCTATATAATTCCGGTAGAAATTCGAATTGAATCGAAAAATTGAATCGTTTGATGAAAAATCGAAATCGAATCGAATCGAAAATTTTTGAATCGTTTCACCTCTAATTTTTGACAATTGTAAAACAACAATAGCTGCGATATCCAGTACTATTTTATTTCATCTCTTCTTCAGGTCAAACTCCTTATTCTATAAAGGGAAATAACGTCAGCGGGGAATTAGTATTCAGATTATTCAAAGATAATATCCTTGAAGTTTATCGATTCAAGATAAACAAAATATTTATTTTGGTTTATTTAGAAGTGTTTGCTAAAGTATTAATGGTCTGTGACTTTCTTTCTGAAAAATAAAAGAAGTGTAATTCAGCGTTTTATGTTGATGCAAGTTCGTCGGCTTTATAGCTAATACAATCCCCCTAGGTCATTTGGTTTCCTTTCTATCAATCTCCACCCATGTGTAGCCGACGTATTAGCGCAATTAACACTATCGTAGTTACCTATTTTCACCTGATTGCAATGAAACAATCACAATTGAATATCTAGCTCAAGGAAATTGACAGTGTTCCCAATGGGATTTGAACCTGGCTCCTTTCGATTCCTAAGCACACGTCATACCACTGGACTATGTTTGTGATTGGTTTTAGATTGTAAGCGGTTATATTGAGTAATAAAATGAAAACAGCTATGTTGTACCTTTTGATTATTACATTTGAGACTTATTTTTTTTTAATTTTACCTATTTGACATATCTATACGAAACATTGAAACAACTCATTGTTACGAAATGATGCTTAGTCTAGCCGAACTTCATGAAAAGAACTGAAAAAGGTCGTACATAAGGAACAATTAAGGATATGTATACATATAAATAATAGAAACAAGCTAATGAAATTCACGCCCGTATTATTATATTCTATGTATTTAACAGTACACATTTTTTATATTTTTAATTGCAGACAATGGAAATTGGAACTGTTGTTGCAAAGAGAATATTTAAAAGACTTGATTCCTGAAAAGCTCATTGTTTGTTTCATATCGATATTGTCATTGATTCACTAATTTACCAGACAAACTACTGCAATTTAATTGCTATGTGTATATTATAAATCGTTTTCATTACTAATATTTCTGAATACTTAAGTCTTAAGTTGATATAATGCAATTATGCAAAATTTTAAGACTTAAGGCTGAAGTTTTTAATACGAACTTATACCAACCACTTTTGATTGTCAGAGCGTATGAATCCCTTTACAAGTTAAACGAGACCTTCATACAAAAGTTCAAGTGTTTACACTATGTTCATGTATTTATTTATCATATTTGTATTCCATAATTATCATCTTCTTTTTCTATTTTTGTATGATGTTAAATTGTATTACATGCTTTTAATGTAATAAATGGAAAAAATACTTGTGTATTTTTACTGTTGTCATTCATCTTTTCAACAACCCTACCATGTCTGTGCCCATGGTAAGTAAGATTTGCAAGCAGAACAAGTTTGATTTTGAATTAATACGATCTCTATATGACAGAAAATGTTTAACAACACGTTAGCAAACAATAAAAACAAAGCAGATACTCCTAGAGGCATTGAATTTAGAGTTCATGCGTCTATCAAATTGAATACTTATTTTAATTATTAGCAGCAACCGGAACAGCTTTCTAGCTTTTATGGACAAACCTCTTACCAGAACACCCTTTCAAAAACGCCAACAACTTATCCAACAAAGACAAAAATAGACTGTAAATACTGAGTTTAATATATTCTTGCATAAAGGTCAAGCTCAGGTTAATATTGTCGGACTATACTTAGAGAGAAATCAGTTTTGTTTCATTAACGTAATTGATTTAGTAAAGTGAGTATACTTCAACATGGCTGCAGAAATAGCAACAATATTTGGAGGGACATGGAAAGTTGATAGATCGGAGAATTTCGAAGCATTCTTGGAAGCTGCAGGTATGTTGTTCTTTCCTTAATTATCGTATTTTTTCTTATTATATATTTATTCTCCAGGCGAAGATCGATCATGAGGTTCTATTTGTTATACCAAATTAAAAAAAATTACAATATTCAAGCGACCATCATTTTATGTTAAACTGCTAAAGGAGTTGTTTGTATTATTTTTTCAATCGTTGTTTCCATCGTAGTTGACGTTGATAGAATATTTCACAAATGTGTACACTCATGTGAATTGTTTTGTTTGGAAACACATGACTTTGTCATGATATTGTTTTAATACAGGGCATTTATTTGCTGCGCTATTTATATATTCATTTAAATAACCATATCGTAGAATTCAAACAACTTAATCACTCTTTTATATCGTTTTGAACTTTAAAGGGATATACAGGCAAATGACAGTGCAAAAAGTATAGAACCAAGCTTAGTCCTTAAAACAGTATTAAGAAAGTAAGAAATCACTTACTAATAACAATTTGTCTCTTATAACATTTAACTGAACGAATTAAAACACGTGGTATACACATTGTAGAAAACGAAAGTAGGATACTGAGGGAATCACCAAGCTATTTATAGATTTGTTATATGTCGAACTTGCTGAAATTAAACATTTTCATTGGTCGCTTCTTGTCTTTTCAACATTCTTAGACGGTTAGGATATCTTTTTAATAGAATATTACTAATGTTGCACAATAACAAGCTTTAGTATCTTCTCATCGTTAATGCATATTTAAACACTTATCTATTTTTAGCTAACCTGACCCACGTAGGTCTAGTTAGAAAACACCCCAAATATTACAAGAAAATAAAGAAATATTTTGCCAAGTGATATAACAGTGTGTCTGTTGCATTCACAGTTATAAAAGATATCATTAAAATCAGGAAATATGAAGTTGAACTTTTGCCTGTATATCACTTTAAACACTCTGTGTTTTGATACAAAATACAAAACGACTGCTTAGCAATTGAGTCACAACAAAATGTTTTCCAGTTTCTATATCTTTGAATAGTGCTGATTAAGAATTCAGGTAATGACACTTGTCATCTTTGAGCAATTTGCATAATATGCAAATTAAGTCCGCAATTACCGAAATTCCGTTTTTCGCTTATAACACAATTACCAACTGTAAAAAAACCCAAATACAAATGTGTATATGTACCAAAGTTTTCAGGGTCTACCAATCATAATTATGGTACTAATTTAAATACGCATTCAAATAATAAACAAGATCGCAAATCCCTATATATATATACTGAGTATTATTTATATTGTTTATCGCTCTTATTGAACGTATACAACGTGATCAAATGCTATAAGTATATGGGAAATGATCGTATCAACTGAAGTCTGAAAATGTTCTAAATAATTTAGTTCTTCATCGACTGACATGAAACTCATACAGTCCTTCAGAGATAATAGAAAACTTTTAACGAAGCTATTGATCACAATTAACAATTTTGTAGTTTCAAGAAATTGATTTTTGTATAAAACAGAATCGGCGATTTTATCGAGGTTTTTTATACTTGGATACATGTTGTCTTATGGTCACACATCTGTTTACTTTGTTTCAAGCCCAGCTGTATAGCGCAGTTGTTAGCTCGCCTGACTACGAGTCTATTATCTATGGGTCATTGGTTCGATTCCCGAGTGTGACATTTATATCCTGGAGTTTGAACATTGAGTTATTCTCTATGGTCATTCTACCTCCTGCATCTAAGCCACCCGGCTAGCTCAGTTGGTAACACGCAAGTCTACTGATCGAGGGGTCGTGGGTTCGATTCCCGAGCGGGGTATACTTTCGTGGAGCTTGGTCATGAAACTATTCCTACGGCCATTCTCCCTCCTACAAATGATTTTTAATTATGTATGATAATTGTCAGTCACTGACGAAATCCAGAGATTTAGCCTTTCCAGGAGGAGTAAGTAGGTTGACTGACCGCCGTTATATGACCTATACAATGAGTTGCTACGGCGTTAAACCCAACAAAAACAAACAAACAAACAAGCCTCCTGCATCTACACTACAGCAAATAAGACGCATACTGGCAAAGGCTAGAACTGGTTAATAATAGGTCCAGAGACTTGATTCTGTTCAGCTTACTAAGTTGGTCGACTGAACGTAGAGATTTGAGTGAAAAAATGATCGAAGAGTTGGCGTAGAGCTACACACGTACATTACTTTTTTACCTTTTCTCATTTTATTACCACAGGTATTGGTTTCACGATGAGGAAAGTGGCTACAAATATTAAACCAACTATGGAGATTAAAGTTAACGGTGATGATATAGAGGTCTCACTCTTAGCTGGAGTAAGATCAAAGTGTTCAAAATTCCAATTGAACAAAGAATTTGAGTCAGACACAGAATATCCAGCCATGGTAAATGTTTTTAGATAATATAGTCTGCTTCTATTTTGATGTCTATATGCATGTTTATCTGAACGACTTCTTTGAACTCAGAGTTAGTTATGAGGAGTTTTAAAATTACTGATTTTACATCGCCAAGTTCGTTACACATTTCCATTAACGATCGGACATAAATGTAGAAAAATAAAAAAAAATCCGACAACATTGAAACCTTAGAAGTTTCGTTAAGTATTATATAACCGTACTTTCTTTTTTTAACAGGCGACAGCTACCCTTGAAGGAAACAAATTGATTATAAATAGCAAGGCAAAGGATTCAAAAAGACCAAATCAAAAAGTTACTAGAGAAATTATAAACGGAGAACTTGTTCAGGTCAGTATTACTATTTTATCCAAGACGCAATTGTAGAAAAGATAACTCTGTATGTGTTATCAATTTTGTCCTATAGGAGTTACTTCCATTCCAATATTAAACTTTGAAACAATTACAACCCCAGTGCGATCTTATTTCATATTACCTCAAATCAAACTTCTCAGTATATAAAGGGAATTAACCGCTGCGTGAAGCTTGACTTCAGACAACACAATGGTTTTGTTCCTTGAAGTTTTTTGGTCCATGATAACGGCAAAATGTTTATTTTTGTATATTAAGAAGTGTTTGCTACATTAAAAGGTTGCCTGTGACCTCCCTCTCTTAAAAATAAAAAAGATGTGTAATTACGTTTTATGCTGATACGCGTTTGCCGGCTTTATACTGGTACATGTACCCTTGGTCATCTGGCTACTAAGTTGTATATATCAATCAATCTCCCTGGACAGTCTTTAACGCCACTTATGTGTAGCCGAAAGATTGGCGTAACGGAATTATTCCACTCTCGCAGGTACCAATTTTTACACTAAGATGGAGTGAAAAACCCGGCTTCTTTCAATCTCTAAGCACATCCTTCCACTGAGCTACTGTTTGTGTTTTCTTTTAGTTTATTTGCGATAATATTGAATACTGTAAATGAAAAGACGCACAATATTTGATTATTATCTTCAATGATTTTTTAATTTATCATTTTGACATATCTTCATGAAATCAATTCATCGGTTGCGGAACGCTACATAGTAAAGCAAGCTACCGTAAAAAGGGCTAAACATGTCGTTAAGGGCGTACAATTAATGAGGTGTGTATATAAATAAAAAAAACAAGCTTATTCAATTCAGGCCCGAATAAATTTAATCTATGTATTTACAGTGTTTTTGTCATATACTTTCTTTTATGTTTTATTCTTCCATAGTTTTCTTTTAATGCAGACAATGGAACTTGGAACTGTTGTTGCCAAGAGAATATTCAAGAAGATTTAATTCCTGGAAATCCCATTGTTCGTCATGTATCCACACTATATAATTGATTCACTATGATATTAGACAATGCTCAGTCTTCTAATGACGTTCAACAGCACGTCTTAAGTAAAACACGGATAGTTCACCGTTTCTGTATTTCTCTTTCGTTTAAAACGTGGGATTGTTCTAAAATTAATTTGTGCAAAATGTAATCTCGTTGGACACTTGTTACATCACAAAATGTTTTGTTTTATCGATACATCTACATCATTCGGAACATCTCGACTATTTATTGAATGAATGATCTCGGAAGGATTCACATGGGTTCACCAAGATTACTTTGTTTTTACTACATACGCGAGACAAAGAACAGGCTACGCACGTAACGGTTATGCAAGATAGTTAAATTATTGTTGTAAACGCACAGCTTTGTAAAAAACACGTTTTTATGATATATATATATATTATGTAACTAAATATTGTTCAGCAACATCATTGAACCATGTATGTCAAAATTAAGGGACTAAAAGATACCTTAAACATTGTCTAAACAATCGTGAATTTGTTCACTTCAACACCAGTTAAAGCATTCTGTTTTGGCATGTGACGCGAAGGCAGTTAAAAATGGCGTCTGAATATGTCCGAGGCTACTCGTTGTGAATAACCGAGGAGTTCCGAATGGACCAACAGGTTGACCTGAAGTCATGAATGTTCAAAAATCGCAATTTCGTTTAGTATTGTTTTATATTGTAAAAACAACTTATTTTATACTTGTTTGCAATTATCTATTTGATTAAAATGAAACAACGTCTGTATCTTCACTTTGCGACTGTTCAATTTAAGATATTGAAATGGTTGCCATGACTCCCAGCAATATTGTATTGATTCATCAAACACGAGTATAGACAAACATAGCCATGGTTATGTTCGGAACGTACATCATCATTAAACGAACCGATGTTACTTTACGTGATTACAATTGAAAATAATGAGGAACAGTTATATTTATTAATTTTATGTGTGTTAATTGAGGGTCTCGTATCTATATGTAGCTGGTTTGTTAGATATTGAACATTTGATTTCTAGAGAATGGAATTCTATACTGTAGGTTTTAAGCGTTATTCAAATAAATCAGAGATATAGATAACACGAGTACATGATGAACATAGCACATCATCAATATACATGTACAGTTTAAACTATACATATAATATTTGTGACATAATCTAGGTGAGGAAATACAGTACCCACCAAAAGTTTAGAGACAAAAGAAATTTACTACAATTCTTAAATGTTGATAAGTATTTTTGTAGACTCATTATTTTTAATATATTTAAGTATGACTGGTGATAAAATGAAAACAAATTTCTTGAATGCAACACATTTATAATATCCAGCATCCGACATCCTAAAGCCTCCAAAACCATGTCTATTGTAACTATTTGTTTTCCATTACATAGCTTTTATGCTGCTTTTGTAGTCTCAGTTGTATTTATAATATATAGCCAAAAACTAAAGCAAAACTATAAGCCATTTCAAAATAAACAGTCATCAAATCTTAGAAAAAAGCTATTCAGTAGGCCTACAAAGTGAAATTGTCTCCAAACATTTGGTGGGTACTGTATATATTAAGTTAATCATGAATATGATCAGAGGATTAACCAAGCTACAAGAAAAAAAACATTTTCATAATGCGATTTACACATAATGCATCGTTAATTGTTACTGCGGACAAGAAAACTATTTTTACATTGAAGAGCAAAACCATTTACAGAAACTGAGCCCTTTTCATTAATGATGAGTAATTCTTCTTGCAAGTTCGTATCCAAATTACTGCAATTTTATTTATGTATACGTATACTTAAACATTGACATGTTTACTCATATTTCTAAAGTCTAAAGTTGATGTGGTGCAATTATGTGTTTTTCTGAAGACTCAATTTAGTGCCGCCCGGCTAGCTCAGTTGGTAGCACGCAAGTCTACTGATCGAGGGGTCGTGGGTTCGATTCCCGGGCGGGGCCTACTATCGTGGAGCTTGGTCATGAAATTATTTCTACGGCCATTCTCCCTCCTACCAATGATTTTTAATTATGTAGGACAGTTGTCAGTCACTGACGAAAGTATGCGCTTAGTAGTTGGTTAACAGCTAAATCCAGAGATTTAGCCTTTCCAGAAGGAGTGAGTAGGTTGACTGACCGCCGTTATATGACCTATAAAATGTGTTGCTACGGCGTTAAACCCAACAAAAACAAATTATTTAATTTATATATACATATTTCTTACGACTGAAGTTATTTGTACTACAATGTACAAACTTATACCGACTTTTGTTAGTCGCAGCCTACGCAAGTTAAACGAGGCCATTATATAAAAGTCAAATGTTTATACTGTGTTCATTTATTTAATCTATCTTATATCACCTTTTCTATATTTGTATGTTGTTTAATTGTATAATATGCTTTTAATGTAATAAATAGAATACTACTAGTGTATTTTTACTGTTTTTATTCATAAGTTTTGCTTAACAATCAAACCAGGCTATACCCATGGTAAATAATAGATAGCAAGGAGAGGCGTCTGTTGTCACATGTATTGAATATTAACTGTCCGCTTTTACGCAGTTAGATCCAGTTAAATGCCTGGCTAGCTCAGTTTGTACCACACTAGTCTACTGATTAAGGGGGCCATGGGTTCGATTCCCAATAGGGGCATACTTTCATGGAGCGTGGTCATCAAATTATTTATATTCTTCCTCCTACCACTGATTCTGTTTTATGAAGGGCAGTTGACGGAAGCATGGGCCTAATAACTGGTTAACAGCTAAACCCAGAGATTTACCCTTTCCAGGAACGATGAGTAGGTTGACTGACCGCCGTGATATGACCGATAAAATATGTTGCCACAGCGTTAAACCCAACCAATAAAATTTAATACTATGATTCTAGCCTCTGGAGAAAACCCTATGGCTACGATGAAGCAAACTATTCAAAGTTTCCTCCTCCGATTTCTGAAACATGTCAATAGCATTCCTACCATGAACTACATTGTATAGGATACAAAATACACGTGACCTTCTATGTATAACATCTACAGTTGAACTGAAGCTTAAACATTACACTGTTACATCTTTAAATACAAGAATCATTCGTGTCAATGTAAGAGAAACAGCCTTATGAAAGTAGAACATTTTATCATGATATGTTTTATTATGTTCATACATATACGGTAAACTTGGCTCTATGCACATACAGTATAATACAGATAGCCAGTAAAAGCAGTAAACACGTGTTTTTTGTCACTCACAAGCAATGTCAATCTACAAGTTTGATTTTGAATAACAACAACCTTTGAATGATATTTAATATATTTAATAAACTTTAGTAAACAATAAACAACAAAGCACATACTCCTAGTGGCATTTTATTTAGATTTCATGCCTGTCTATCAAAACATATTTTGTTATAAAATCGACCGGCACAGTTACGTGGTTTTAATGGACTATATTCTACCAGTACTTGCCCACTCTCCCACAAAGAACCGACAACTTATCCATTAACAGCGGGAAGTTTTTAATATTATCAAACTATAATTGAAAAATATGACCGGTCCCGATGGATGGATTCTTACTCGAGCAAGCAAACCACTAAACCATAACTGCGGTTGTCACGACATAGCACCATAACAAGAGAATTAAGGTATAAATATCCTACTTCATTTCAAGACATGTTCTGACGTTGTCTAAGTGAGCAATGAAATTTGGTAGGTTTTTGATTTGCATTATTTCTACAATCAACTGGACTTTCGTGATCACAAATGCCGTTCAACGCCTTTCGATTAATGCCGGTATAATGTAAAGTTCATTACGACATTTCTACCATTATTTTGCATTCTTAAGCATATATGAATGTATGTTGTGCTCAAGCAGCTGTAACAGAACCAGTCACATGAAGCACCGCAACCTAACCTCATCGACAGCTTTGTTTCGTATTTCACGAAGATGACGGAAATACCCGACTTATTATTTATTATCTTAATTCAATGTCTCTAATTAGAACTCGTTCATTTTCACACTAATGCAAAGCTAGCCTTTTAGTGTTTGATAATCTTCGAGACCACTGATCTAAAGCATTGGCTTAAGTTGAGTTCGAATGAGTTTGCTCAATGAACACAAATATTCCTGGTTACGGAACTAGCCGAGTAGGTACGAGAAGTAACGATTGGTCATGACTAACAATCAGATTGTCCGGACAATACAGCTATGACATCAAATATATCAATGAACACACGAGTCTTTGAAAAATCTTTAAAGAATTCAGCAGCTTCCAGGGTGTCATAGACATTACTCTCAACTCTGATTAGATAGGTACTCACAGATATAGCATTATACTCTTTAATCACGTGACGTAAAGCAGCAATTCCTGCCATGTCTATATAGGTCACGTGAACGCAGTCTAATATCACCGACTTTATATCAGTCACGTTTTCAGTCTCCTGGTCAAAGTTTATATCAACAGTGCCATATAAAGCATTGGCTGGACTATCACCTGATTTAATGTCAACATCTTCAACGTTCTCTAAATTGTTGATGCGTTTCATTTTAATCTTCAAAGCTTTCTGATAAACCCTGGGGTCTAATACTTTCTTAAATATTTGAGATTTAATGCTTTCAGCTGTGGCAAAGTAAAGACTCGTAGGCAATCTAAATGACTTAACCCCATGCGTTTCTCGTCGATTGGATATACTTCTGTCAACGTCCCCTAAAACTATGTCCTCGTGTTTGGAAAGTTCAATAATCCTCCCAGAGGAAACTTGGTCATGTAATACCGTCAGAAAGATTGAAACACCTACTCCAGCGATTATACCATAGTCTAAATCGACAAAAATACTGATCAAGTTAGTGATTATCCAAATAAAGAAATCGTACTTGTTGATTCTCCAAATATTTGGCAAGTTACTGTATTGGAGTAAGAGTTCCTTCATAGAAACAATGATCATTGCTGCAAGAACACTCATTGGCAATGATACAAACAGCGGTCCAATCAGTAGAATGACAAGTAATATGAACACAGAGGTGATAACACCATTTAAAGTAGTTTTAGCACCAAGCGAGCTCAATATCATAGTCCTAGGCGGTGCCGTGGCTGATGGGAATGAGAAGAAAAAACTGGATATAATATTACATGCACCATAAGCAACCAATTCCTGGTTGTTGTCAATTGGTTTACCATGTTTCTCTGCACATAATTTTGCCAACGATATACTCATAGCAAGTGACAGTATAGCCATAACAAAAGCATTACTAGCATAATTCCCAGCATTAGCCATTGAAGGTATGATAGGTCTTTCAAATCCGCTAGGAATAGGTCCCACGCATTTTACACCGAATTTACTATCAAAATGACCGAAATGGGATATGATCGTTCCAAGAATCACAACTATTAGATCGATTGGAATGGGTATTTTCATCTTATCCTTAAACCGTTCATTAACACATGTTTTCACAATTATCAGTATTATCATACACACGACTGCTATAATAATCTCTGCGTCATTGACTTGTTTGATTTTACTAAAGAGGTCCACATACATTCGAATTAGTTTCCCAGCGCCCGAGAAACTTTCTACTTTAATACCAAACGCTTTGGGAACTTGGCTTGATGCAATATGTACCGCCGCTGCAGTGGTGAATCCACCAACAAAAGACACAGAAAGGTAAGTGGTCACAACACCTAGTTTGAACACACCCATTGCAGTCAGAATAATTCCAACAAGTAAGCAACAAGCCATAGCCGCATTAATCTTTACAGCCATTATTTCATCTTCTGTTGGTCCAGTGACGTTCCTATCAGCGAATGTCTGCACAAATATGTCTGCTTCACGATCAACAACTGTTGCTGTGAGTAAAGCCATTACTGCATTGGTCCCAAACGATATGTATGGAGATGTTCCAAAGATAATGTACGTGAGAACAGAGAAAAAAGTACCATAGAGTCCGTAAACTGGCTTCAATGAAGCAAGGATACCAAATCCCATCGCTTGAGGAAGATGCATGAAGCTTACGGTAAGCCCAGCTAAAACATCACCCATTACAAACTTCTTAGGTTTGTATTTGGTTATAGTCTTCACGATTGGAAAATAAGAAGAACATATTCCACCAATTTTGCGCTTGTTGCACTGAAGCGATCGCTTGATACCTTCTGCAATGCTGGTTTCTTCTTGTTTAGCCGGGTACCGGGAATCGAATGCTTCTTTTGTGTAAATTCGTCTACTGATAGTGATACTATCATTATTCGTGTGTATGGTTCCATCACCTCTGTGCCTCAGTAATTGTTCCTAAAACGAACAAAGTAAAATGTTAACTGACATGGTAATCAGAATACATAAGGGACTAGCATAGTTGGTGTCATGAGAATGTTGAAGGAGCGGGTGCGGCCGAGTTGTGCAACCTTGGACTGGTTATCATTTGATAGCCACATCCGCGGTCGTTCGATTAACTTCCAAAACCTACATTGTTGTTTCCTTGAGCAAGGGAACTTACTGCTCAGTACTGGTAGATCAGGAAAGGGACTCAAATTGATTACCCTAAGTTGTAACAAGAACCTGTTGCACGTTCGAGCTAAAATCAGTTTAAATACAAATGAGAATGTTAAGGACCAGTGCTGATGCAATAGACATGTATAGGATACTGGACATGTTACTACATAATTAGCATTTGTGAATGGTATCTTAGTAATAATTTATGTTTAGGGTTGAAGGGATAAACAAACTACTTAGTACATGCTTGATAAAAATATAAGATGTCAAGAATGTATTTACATCGGTGTTTGGGTACAGAGTTCAAATCTAGAGCAATGTAGACTTAATGTGTAAAACGCTGAACAGGACAAGCAGTCTTAATCTTCTGTCAAACAAAGTGTATCATCACTATATTTATTATATTAGAAGATTTAATAGGAAGTAAGTGACTTAGCGGTTACGCAAGGGCGTAGTGACCACTTACACAAATAAAAAAAGCGTAGTTACTTCATACAAAATCAGTACACGTCAAAATTCCGAACATTTTGTGTTTAATAGTATTTGTTCTCAACTTACAGAAGTGACCCAGTATACAAAAAGTAATAAAAACGATGTATACAAAATACTTCATCAAACGACGAGAAATTTATACAAAATAATTTTGGTGACTTGACACCTAGTAAAATTGTGGACCATGATCTTTGGTACGTGTGTAGCCGCACGGACAAATTGAGTCCATCCGGTTAGCTCAGCAGGAAACGCGTCTGACAACGAATCCAGAGTCTCGAAATCGGGCGAGTGTAACATGCCTTCATGGAGCTGTTTTAGGATTATTTTGTTCTTTTACTGATTAATCAAGAAAACATAGGACAGAAATTAATCACTGACTAAAGTATGTGCTAGATACTGGTTAAATTTCCAGAGGTTGATGCATTTCCGGGGAGAGTGAGCATATCGACTGACTGCAGTTCTAATCTAAAAACACATACATTTTTTAATATAAATCTAGTAGTTTTAGCAGTATTCAAACTTTATCAAGGTTATTTGTATCAGTACGATGGTATTATTGCGTATTTTTGTTATACAGCTGGGATATAATCAACAATTTATCTTATAAATCGCACTGTTTAGACAATATACCTATGTTATCAAGGTCACTGTTCAAACAGTTACAAATTTTCAATGTCATTTACTAATTAATCATATCTCAACATATTTTATGAGTTAGGCAGATTTTTATAAATTTAATTCTCAATGTTTGCTGCTTCGTGGATGAACTAGTTCATTACGTTGATTGTGAAACACAAGCGCTATATTATCTTATAAGTCCTCACTCTCGGGTCAGCTTCTGTCATCCCACTTTTCCGTACGAAAATTGTATTATGATACCTATATTAAGTACAGTGCTCAAGAAAACATGATGGCAGTTGTATAAATGTCGAACCAAAGCGAAGATGGCAACTCAAAGATTACCTGGCCAACTTTATGACAGCCCGGTCTCGTCCCCTCATTTTTAAATGTTGGTTAAATATAAAATGTTGATAAAATTTATACCACTGTCAATGACGCATACATTAACCTCGCTGATTTAAATAATTACTACAGTATTTCTGTATCCACAATCGATAATTGAGATTTTATACTGACAGCAGAATTAATATACCGAAAAAGTATCAAATACACCTGACGTCTGAAAAGTTTTAATCTTTATCTAAAATACTTAATGCAAATATTGTTGCAAGTTGCTAAAACAAGCACATGTACATGTAGTTAAACCGATCAAAAAGTTCAAATAATCAAATGAAAATAAGCATTTATTAAATTAATATCAATAAATAACGAATAGATATCCTGACTGGCATGTTTGTTATTATAAATCAAACAGAATTGATTTCATTATACAGGCATACAAAAACACGGAAGTATGTGTTTTAAATAATCATATACCTCTCTATCAGTCATACAGCGATATAATTTATGTATAACCATAAAAATTACACGATGGATATATACATTGTATGCTTAGCTAATGTGTATACATTGTACAGTGCAAATGCGTTTATTTAATCTAATTATACATGTAGTTCAGTTTTCCACTTGTTTAAATATACAAGGCTCTTGCATTATTTACATAATAGAGTTGTACACAATACCAAAAATGCATAGCTCGTATCATTTCAATGCAATAGAAAATGTTTTCGTGATAAAATAACAAGGACTTCAAAATCAGACTTCAGTCGTTTAAATGGCATCGTGTATTTAATAAATAAAGCTCAATTTAACAACGGTATTGAATAAAGTATAGCGAGTACGTACCTTGTCCGCATTCATTGTTAAAATCAATTTGTAAACAGGAACGAATCACAAAATTTAAAACTTCAATCAGACTATTTTATCAAGTTTTTATCAGCATATCCGTAACTGAAGTCACAACTCGTTCGGTTATATCCGCAATTAGAACGTTCTCAACAGTCGGGTTTCTCCGATTATCTCCGGGTTTTTCCGTCTAACAAACACGTGACCTCTTATCATGTGAAATGTTTATAAATTGTTAAATTTATTAGAGATATCTCGTAAATAGAGTATTCTTATTAAAATATGCGTCTTCTTAGTCCAAAAACCATCTAAATTACACTATATTTGAGGTAGTTTAGGTTTACGGATGAATTCCGCCACGAACGAGTTTAACACATTAGTAAATGCATATAAGCACTTACATAATTACTTGACAATCGCCTTTACTTCTTCATATGGTCCTTTCATTTCCTCACAACATAATCGTGAATACAAATTCCATATGGTTCAGATGCATTTTCAGTCTAAGATAGATGTTCCTGTCAACAAACAAATCTCATCATCGTTCACTACAGAAAACTGTCAGTTAGAATAAAATCAACGATGTAACATGTAATTAACTATATAAATGTTGTATTATCCGTTGTTCATGAACAGTTAACTGTGTCCACACGGTTCCTTTGTGGTAAGTATCGATTTCTGTACGTAGTATTTAATGTGACAGTAAATTTGTATGATATTCTTTGTATGCATCTCTTTACATGTATCTATCTAACTAGTGGACTGACTAAACGTGTTCTAAAAATAGATCTTTTATATACAGAAAGCTATAGTTCGTACAAAATAACATTATAACATTCACGTGTTTGAGTTAACATTAAAATAAACCAGTCCATTTCAAAGGTAGGGCAGTATTGAAATACAGGTTGTGTTGTTTATTATGCGTCAAACAATGTTGCATCCTCCTAATTCCCCCTTCTCTACCATCTCAGTCAAAGATGCATTTGACCACCATAGCTTCGTGGAGTCTAATCATAATATATTTTCCATTCTCCCGCCTATCACTATATCAAGTAGAACATTTGTCTGTCACTGGAGATGATATACGATTAGTACTTGGTTAAAGCTTGGGTACAGAGATATGGTCCTAATCAGGAACGGTAAGAAGGATAATTGACGGTCGTATTATGACTGAAAACATGCTGAAATGCGACATAAAGCCTCATAAAATACCATAACATTACTATCTCACAAAAAGATTGGGCATTTTTGATAAATAACCAATACGTTAGAACAACGTGTAAAATTGACCTGGGATAAAAACAAGAAATGTATTTAAAAAAGATATTTGGCGCTCTGCTGGGTTCATTTTCAACGGTTTGAAGTATTAATGTTGGTCATGCACGGCGTACATGTTTTAACTATAGGTCAAATGTAGTTAGTCCGAAATTGCAATTCAGTCTCAACTGACAATTTTTGTCCGAATATATTGCCACTTTGCCGATTTGTCAATTTGGAAAGTCTGTCCGATTCTAAAATTAAAAACATCTTTAATAACAATCCCATGGATTTTCGATTAAAATCACTTCTTTCCAGAATGACAAAACGATTTATGTTACTTTTCTGGCGAACATAAAACAATTTGATAGAAATGCTCAATGGCGGCCAACATATGACAAAATGAAAACCCATTTCGAGCGTGCGCCGAGTCGTATTCGCAGTTTAGTTATACTGCAAGGGGTGTACCACGACGAATGTGTGATTAATTGCCATAGTGAGTCACTCATTATACTCAGAGAAAATAGTCAGCAGCTACTGTACGTGCTACGCACCTGTTTATCACTAAAAGCCAATGGTGTCATGTGTTTTATCCATTTCTTTATACCGTAAAGGATTTTCATTGGGCAAACAGCTATGGCAGAGCAAACTGTATTGATTGAAATATAGGTCAAAAGTTGGCTTAGACAGCTGCGCCGAATAAAGGCAAATATCATTTATATTCAATACATCAGTCAGTTACATTATATTTAGAGTTACCGAAACCAGCAATATAATACACGTACGTTGCTGTCAATCTCTGGTTTGCGCTATCTATCTAATGACACCAAGAGCATGCAATGCAACAGTTATATATGCTATGATATGCTTTTGACTAAATACATGTACTCTTAAACATCAAATCGTGAATAAAATTATTATGAAACATTATATACATATTTAAGTATTCCAGTACGCTCCCTTTGCAGCTCAGTGAAAAAGTGAACGATTTAAACTTTAAGCGTTGCTAAGGAGAGTAGTATTCCAGGTGCTGTAGTCTTTTAAAAATAATTAATGAGAGAAAGTATAATTTATAATTGAACAGCTATACTGGTTTATAACCATTACTGAAACTTATCAGAACACATGTTTGAAACATGATTTCAAGTTCATTTGTCTATCTAAACAATTTTTTCTACTACATGTATATTTTTTCATAATTTTAATCATCCTGACTCTATGAAATTTTATATTCACGTAAATTATCGTTCTCGTTAAACGAGAAACCGAATAATTGTACAAAAATGAACATTTTATTCAAATTTTAGAAAGAACTTAATTAAAAGACAATTAACACATACATTTATATGCGTATTGTTATTTCTTTCGCTTTTTGAATAATTATCTTGGCAAACCTGTAAAACCTATCAGCTAGTTGAAGACAACGTGATGATAATCATGCCTCTAACAATGTGTTTGACAGCGTTTAAAGTTTAATTGAACATTTGATACTGGTTTTAATTGAAATTGGATACAAACATTTTATCCAGGCTTTGACAATTAAAGAAGAATCTTCTTATTATGTCAGATGATAAATGTAGCACGGAGGGTATAAAGACCACACCTTCGTTCAGAAACGTTTAGTTCACGAGTTTTAAGACGACATATAACGTTGATTCAATTTCAGCCACCGTCTTTGTTCTCAACAAAGAATGACTGAAGTCAGTCATCGGCGAATATCTATTTTTTGGAAAAAGATAGGCAAAGCCGCAGATTCTATGTTGGAATTTACAACCGGAAAGTGCTGCTACTGAGTATTTCTGTCTCAACGGAAGGAGGTAGCACGTGATGTGCAATACAATTGTCGAAAACGATCACCGCTCGGATAGATTTCAAAAGTACTAACAATTGCTAGTAAACATTTGGATGACAACTGTTAATTGCTGTAAGAGAAGGATATGGGTGCCAATTTGCGCAGCACAACTAGATGATCTAGGACGAATCCGTTGGAGACGAGGTCTTCATCACGCTTCAATTCCTTAGGAGTGTACTAGATTTCTGATTGACCTCCGATGCCGATTGTTTTTGCTTCTTTCTTTAGACTAACAACTGATGGAATTTAATATTTCATGCTACCAGATTGTGTTCAATTTCTGGTGGATTGGAATATTTTCTTCCAGCTTTTGGCTGAATCGACGGAAAATTAATTTTGTTGGTACTCATGGAAAAGGAGAATTGCGAAGATTGAATGTTGGATAGTAAACAACAGACGCAATAATTGAATAATTATTAATGCTTTATTTATAAACCATATAATAATAAAATAAGCTATAAAAGCGAAAAAATCAACTGATCATAAAATGTTAGAGGATGAAAGACAACATCATATCTCGGTAAAACTAAAAAGCGCCATAATCAAATTTACTTTACAACCGCCATGAGATCGGAAACTTTATTATACGTATATTTTCACCAAGTTGCTTTGCAGAAGAAATCAATTTTTTTTCACGCTTCACGCTGAAAAGTGGAGTTCTCTGAAAATGTAAAGTCTTGGTTTGCTAAAAAATAGTAAAACAGAAATAGCTCTAATTCTGTCATATTTCCACCAACAGTATTGTTTTATACATTAAAATGTTTCTCATGAAACATACAAAGTGATGCTGGTCATCAATGACGATAAAAATATTTAGCAAAAGATGTATTTGCAAAATTGATGCTGCATAAATAAAAATACTAAATTACATTAAAATTTTCTTACAACAAAATTTAACATTAATTTCTTCACAGAACCTTATAGTACACATTCCAATGAAGGTACTGCAATACTTATAACCTCAATAAATATTAAAGCAAAACTAAGGCAATTGAAAAACTAAAGTGAAAGTAGAAACCGGGTCGTGAAAACCCATTACACTTGTATCTGTCAAAATGTTTTTCATTTACCTTAGTTTTGTTTTAACATTTATTTAGCTTATAAATATTGGAGTACCTTCATTGGAATATGAACTATAATATTCTATAAATGATTTAATGTTAAATTAGTTTGTAAAAAAATCTTAATGTCTTTTAGTATTTTCAGTTTTACAGCATCAATTTTGCAAATGCATTTTTCAGTAAACGTTTTCATCTGAACTAATGACCAGCATCACATTGTATGCTTCATAAGGAACATTTTGATGTATAAAACACTGCTCTTGATTGAAGTATGAAAGAGTTAGAGCATTTTTCATTTTACTATTTTTAATACAAACAAAGACTGGAAAATGACTCCATTGTAGAAAATTAATGAAGTCATCCTGGAGAAAAAAAATGACGTCATGTAAAATGCTTCTAACAAAAAATCGTCAATTTTGGATTAAGGTGTCTTTATTTCCACACGTGAGCTCAGAAAACGACATTCCCACTCGTGGCTACGCTACTCGTAGAAATGTGTTTTCTTAGCTCAGTCGGCGATGTGAAAATCGATCTTACACCAAAACTGCCGGATATTCTCTTGCTAATGCTAATTTACTGTTTTAGTATTAAATAGGTTAGAATGTTTATGTTTCTATGAAAATCAGCGTGAAGTATATAAACATAAATGATTTAGATGCCATCGAGATCCAATAGTCGCGCCAATGGACTTGAAATTCAGAATTAATGGGGTTTATCTAAAGTACAAACGAACATAAGTATATTGTGTAAGAAAGACTATTTGTACCTTGCCAGACAGTGCAGGTGCAAATCCCTAATATTTTAGTCTTTTTAAAAAGATCACGTGACTACGTGTTACTCACGAATTACTGAGCACTAATTAAGATAAAGGGCTGTGTTGATCAACCCTGCAGTGGTTACGTAACATGAGGTGCATAAAGTGGTGAATAGTTTGTGTCCTATCTTTATCACATTGATATTGTGTAAATTAGACAAAATTACAGTTTCTGATTAGACAATGTAAAACTACAGTACCATTACACACCTTCAAAACTGTCTATACATATTTATAGTGAAGGAAATGGTCTAAATATATGAATTTATACCTTTGGAGTAATCAAGTATTTCCCTAAAGGGTACGCCGAGTCACCAATAAGCCAGCCAGTTGGCTCTTCTTGTAACCATTCTTTTAGATGGCAATGTTGAAAAATAGTGGAGTCATGAGTCGGCCCAGGCCATCGTGCCACTAGGTCTGTAAATCTGAAGTATAAATCAAAAGATGCAATAAAATTTCAGTGAATTTAACTTTACTGTGAAAATATGTGAAATATACAGATATGAAATAAACATTTTCTCAAATACATGATTCTTCCTGATTAATGAATGTGAATTTTATAAATGACCGTAACAAAAAAACCAGTTCATTAAAAATAGACTAACATTCAATAAAAAATATGATGTCGGACATAAATTTCACAATGAAAACTAGCAAATAGTACCAATTACCTCATTCTGGCACCCACAACAGCTTGCACATTCAAAGCATTATAATGCTTCCGGCATACATATGCCTGACCTTCATCCTCTTCTGGTGCTATGATAGGCACAAATGTGCCGTCAATGGCGCCAATACAATTTGGTATTCCAGCCATCCTGTATAAGTCCCTCTTTGATCTAGCCAGTGATTGGATGTCTCCTGGGAATACAATGTTGTTCACTCTTCTGTCAATGGCATCTACAACCTAATATAATAGAGCAAAGGTTAAACAATGGCAAGTTGTAACAAGAAATGCCTACCAAAACTAAGGATTTCATCAAATTTAGCCCTTGTTTTAATATGATAACGCATTGTTATTGAATAAGAAGTGAATTTAAATTACATGTTTCAATTATGGGCTATGAGTTAACTAGAATAGTGGAATGTCTTGTCTTTGTTTGTTTTGGTTTTACGGCGCACCAACACAGAAAGGTCATATCGCGCGGAATGTCTTGTCAATTATGCAAACGGTTTTTGATGATAACGCATATCATGAAGTTGATTAAACCTGTCAAAATGTCTTTAGGAATTCCGGTCTGCAGCTGCTAAGAGTCAGGGTAGACAGACAGATGGACACATACACACCTTAAAATGAAAACTATTTGCCTCACCATAGGGATGAAAAATGGTACCAACTGAAACTAGCAATACATTTATTCAAACTTTTATACATCATTTATGATATCTAACTGAATATTTCAAGATGTACCATGTATAAAAAGTACATCGTACAACATGCCTTAGAAAGTATAAAACTCCGAGAACAATGACCACTATTAACAATTACGAAGGTCTGCAGATAAAATGACAATATTTGAGATTCTAGGTGAAACGAAGAACTTGTCAACTCTGTGAAATGTACTAATTTTTAAACGGTCATCGCAGAGCTGAGCTATTTTCCATAGAATCTACTTATTTAAATTAACAATATATTTTGTTTGTTTGGGTTTTACGGCCATCAACACAGTAAGGTTATATCGCGCCTAAAGCAATTGATGATACTTTTAAAACTGAATTCTAATGATTTTAAGTCCTATCTGGTGATAAACATTGTTTTCCTTCAGATAATTTAGTATTGCATATGATGGCACCGACTGAAAAAGTTCTCCGAGTGTGTTAACCTTAAAATGTTTGTCACGGATATATTAAAGATCCTGACAGTCAAGAAGAATGTGTTTTACATTATTTGTTTGTTTGGGTTTTACGGCGCACCAACACAAAAAGGTCATATCGCGCGTGTTTTACATTAAAAAGTTCGTCACATGGTATACATTAAGGTGCTTTCTCTCTTTCGAGAAGGTATGAATGAGTTTTTATGATATGACCAATTCTACATCGCGTAATCACTATTTGATCTCGTCGATTAGCGAATTTAATTGATGAAGATGAATCAAGCGTTGGCTTTATGTCATGTAACTTATTAAATATAGCATAATTCCACATTGTTGCCATTTTGGACTTAATGGACGTATTGATCGAACACTTGAAGTCGCTGCTTGGTAATTTGATATCTATTGGTTGAAGGTTTAAAGATTCTTTTGCTAAAATGTCTACTTTTTCATTTCCACGGCATATATTCCAATATGACTTGGTATCCAGCAGTAATGTTCATCTCTTGTCTTTCTGTTACATGGCGGAAAATAAGAGCCGCTTTATCAAATACGACTTTCCTGCACACTAAATCAATCACTGAAATGAAAATAAACGATAAATTAGTCATAAAGATTGATTGCTACAAACAAATTACAACCGGAAAAAAACGATATTACCTAGCCATTGCTGTCAGTTAAACCATACTAAATATTGGCTTGCTGGCAGGTTATTTTTTCTTAGTAGAAAATCAGCTCTTTATACAGGAGAAATTTTATTTTGTTCTAGTCTTTCCAAAAATTTACCTAATGGTAAGAAGGCAATTCAACTTCTGTTGAAACAGCATAAGCACAGACTCTGACAATCTGGCCGTTCCTATCAATATTGTTAATCAAAATGCTCACTACACTCTAGAGCATACTTATAAGGTTTTGTATAAGCTCTTCTACAGGCAACTACTCATTTTCCTTCTGTGAATCGAGGTCTTACAAGCTAGATTAAATCACTTTCGAGTCCGAAATTCTTAAAATGGGTCATATGCAGCAATCTGAATACTCTGGCACAAGTATCCTAAACATAGAAGCTCAAAGTAGATTACTCGACAAATAAGAACTACATACACACCATGATCAATGACAATTATTGTTTACTTAAATCTGAAATGGAACTTCATGTACTAATTTATGAATACCATTTTTTCTGTCTGACAGTTCTATTTTTTCTGCTGGACCACCACCAGTTCCCTTCATGTGCAAACGTGACTTCTGGATTTTTTCTAAGTTAGACTCGGAAAAGTAAAAACATACCACAAGCAAAAGTTTATGTCCAAATAGACAAATAACTCACATTTCGTCGTGTTTAATTGAAGATTTCGATAGAAAAAAAAACAAATTGTAATATTTTATTGCAAAACGGGTTATTACAAATGTGGTTAAACGTACTAACCCGTTTTTTAATAAAAACCCGAAATGTGTCTAGTTGTATTATTTTTAGTATAAAATATAGATGGTTTTAATTATTGGTATAGAAAGAAAAAAAATGTTTACCAAGCAAACGTAAAATTAATGTCAAAATATACAAATCATGTACATTTTGCTATGTTTTATTAAAGATTTCGACAGAAAAACCAATTGTAATATTTTATTGCAAAAGTTACAAAAGTGGTAAACATACCAACCCGTTTTTTAATAAAACCCCGAAATGTAATAAAGTGTCTAGTTGTATATTATCAGTATAAAATATTATTAGATACTTTAGATTACTTGTTTAACAAGCAAAATTTAAATGTCCAAATAGACAAATTACTTACGCTTGGTCATGTTTATTTGTAGATTTCGACAGAAAAAACAAATTGTAATATTTTATTGAAAAACGGGTTATTACAAAAGTGGTTGAACATACCAACTCGTTTTGTAATAAAAACCCGAAATGTAATAAAGAAACTATTAAATTACCTCAACAATGGAAAGTTTACTCATTTATCCATCTTTAACAGATTTTTTTAAGGAACGATCAATACTCAAACATAGCATACAATTTGACAGGTTTCATAAGATTTTCATTCTAACAAAGAATAATATGCAGTCAAGCTTAACATTCATTACAAGTTAATATAAAAACAACAATAAATACATATTTAAATCACATCAGTTACATATTTACTCCTCTTGAGTGCAATTATTACAAAAAAAACTGATCACCCTTTCTTACAACAACAGTATTGGTGCAATACTTCAAATGTGTCCAGTGGTCACATTTGTCACATTGCACCCACTTATTAAAGACTAGTGAAACACTATTCCTGACTTCATCAGGAGTGAACTTGTTGCATACACCACATTTTTCAGATTCACCAGTAGAATCATAATCATCATCAGCACTTAAAAATCTTCAGTCTGCTTTCTGATGCCAGAACTGCTGGGGACTGGGTCAGGTTTACTAGTCTTTTGTTTTTACCTTTCTGTGATGTTTTTTACCTGTACTAGATGGTTTTCTGGCAGCTTCATGATCTTGGATAGCTTCGAACATTTTGTCTTCTGTTATGGCTCTACCACTTACAATAGAACTTAAATATTTTATTTTCTTAGTAGGTGGCTTTTTTCACGTAAGGGAGGTTTCTTTGCTCAAGAAAAAAGAAACAGGAGAGACAATTTCAGGTACATCAGGAACCATGTCAGACTCAACACATGGTTCATTCTCAGACTATTCTATATGTAGAAGGTGAAGATATCACCTCTATACTAAGACGCACAACGCTCCCCAGTATTCGGCGTTTGGTACGCAACATAATATAGTGCGGCGGATGAAGACAAAATCGTAGGATATTTTCATTTTTTGTCAAAAATCATTGTTAAATGTACAATAAATGATCACTTATAACTACAGGAATATAAATCCATAGATACAAAGTACTTTTAAACCTCTAAAGGTATAGATGCATAGTTGAACCGTGTATTCTACTTTCGATTTCAAATGTCTGTGTAAAGAATGACAGATGTAAACACGTTAAGATGGAGGTTTAACTACCGGTTAAAAAGTTTATTTAATGAGGCTAGTTGGTTGGATTGTAAAATGTTATTGAGTAGACACAAAGTACATACTCTTTGTTCAGTATTCATGAATGGGGAAATTATTAGAAAGTAAACATTGCCACGTGTTTTCAGGTAAATAAACAGTTTTACCCATGATGCTAGGCGTCTCCGTACAAGTCAGTTAGACCATTTGTTTACAGAATGATTCTCAGGCAGGATAGCAGGTTTAAATCCCGGCATGTCAGATGGTTCAATTCCCAGCTGGCTGCATGGTTCTAAATGACATGTCTCCTGCTCTAAAGTAGCGGAGGGCAGAGAGTGTGACTGATCTACTGCATTATGGGTTCATAGGAAAAATTCCTGACCTTCGGAAGGCAGATTGCAAGTTTTCTGGTGACAATGCATTTAAATAGGCACTGCCAGCAAGCTTACATACATCAAATTTAGTAATTGATCTTCCACAGGAATCTCTCATAAACTTATGCCCGCACCTATTGATTTTTTTTTACAAAAGGTCCGAAACAACCTACATCCATGGGCTGCAGAACACGAGATGTATGTGCATAAAGAATGAATAAAATGATATTTTATTTCCTTGCCAAATTGAATGATATTAATATTGACACGAGATCTATGCCCATCATAAAAAAGAATAATTGGGCATGATTCAGACCTTTCTGGTAAGAACTGTATCAGATGTGATTGGAGATAGTGCTTAAAGATTTCACAATTGCTCCAACCACTCTCTGATACAGTGCCATCAGCCCCAGGAGAACAACCATTTAACAATAAAACATTCATACGGATACCCGGAAATACAAAATACAACACAGTAAAGGGATATGTGCTGACCTTGAGCATTACTACAGCCCAATACAGTAATATTTTGTCTACTGGCGGAAACTACAGCCTGATTAATGTTTCCAGACATAATTTTTATGCTAAACATCATGTCGAAGAGACAATTTAAAAGTATAGCTTAAACAAGGGTAGTGTAAACTTACGCAAATGACTAGTTACGCTTGCGCAAATGCTTTAGTGAAACACCTTGGTCCGTGAGTAGTTATTTAATAAAGTTGTCATTAAATAAGTGATTTGATATAGGCCCTGTAATTTTTCCTCGGAACAGTCGTATTGGCCTTCGGCCTCGGGCCAATACGACTGCCCTTGGAAAAATAATAGGGCCTATATCAAATCACATATTTAATAACATATAATATAAATGCTATATTTATTTTCGTTCGATTTGATGATAGAATTCAAAGTTGCGAGGTCTGCATAATAGATGTGCTATGTACATAATCTATGTGTTATCAATATTGAAGTCACATTGATATCTACTTGACACTTTTATCAACCATTTCCCTTTAAAACTCTTGTTGACAATCGACCAATCTGTATTTTCGTACCCAGAGGCTATCAAGTTTCGAGAATCGTGATAACCTCTGGGTACGAGAATGGGCCATGTGCAGACGAACACACAGTTTTGACAGGGACAATGACAATTTATCAAAGCACTCAAGGTGGCTTTGCTCTCCGCTTAATCAAAAGCATGCCCAAGGAATGGTGATGACAAATACCGGACTTGCACTGCAGCAGACTTCTCTGACCAAATGCGAATCGGAATATAGATTTATACTTCTAAGATTGACTAGACGCGTTTTTATCAAATTGGATGGTGTAGTATATTTTTTACCTCACATCAGAACATTCTTAATGATGACATTTTGATGGGACTTTAGATCATGAGCAATATGATTAAAACCCGATCTAAAATTTTCCGCCCGCATACTCGTACGACAACGCTCTACAGGATATCTGTTTACGGAGATTGGATCATGAGCTAACAAATATGATGTCGACTGATACTGAATTTTTTTTGCGATTAATGAATCAGGTAACATCTCAAACAGTAGTGCTTTTCACACAAAAAAAACTTACGATAAGAATCATCGTAAGTCAAAAGCAAGAAACAATAATACGGTCAATCAATTCCAAATATCATTCAACTTTGTAAAATATTTATACCTTTTGAATATCATATTGATAGATATGTTTAGAATCACTCTGTCTACAAAAATGCAAAATTTAAGAAATGGATATACAAAAACTTTTTTCGTAAGAAGTTTTGTGAAAAGGTGCACAAAACAGGAACATTTTCACACGATTTGAAGACGTAAATTTATGAAGCTGCCTTCACAGACCACATTGCCTCCGTCTTTGCAATTGCTTCACTCACTGATATTCAATTGATCGAGGAGTCATGGGTTCGATTCCTGGGCGAGGCATATTTTCGTGGAACTTGGTTATGAAATTATATCTACGGCCATTCTCCACTCTACCAATGATTCTTAATTATGTAGGGCAGTTGTCAGTCACTGACGAAAGTATGCGCTTAGTAGTTGGTTAACACCTAAATCCTGAGATATAGCCTTTCCAGGAGGTTCCAGAGTAAGTTGACCGACCGCCGTTATATGACCTATTCAATGTGTTGCAACAGCGTTAAACCCAACAAAAACAAACAAACTGATATTCAACGAGAAGGTCCTGATTTCGGAGTGCTCGGCTTAGGTCACTGTTTGATAAGATTGCCATGAGGCTGGTAACTAACTGGTTGAGAAGTGGATACATCAGTTGATGTAGATGGCACACTCTGAGTCACAAATGATGATAGCGTGATAGCGACTTTTGTTCAATTTGTTTTTACAATCCTTTTTCCCCCAATAGTAAAGATGCCCGTTTCCCCAATGCATGTTGCTTTAAAGCTGCAAGATCGTTGTTAGTAATGTTGATTAAACAATTATTTCTGTTATGTCATAACTAAACTGAGTGAAGGATAAACAAGTCTCTTATAAAGACTATTGTTTCAGATATACTACATTGCTTTGAACCTGACTCATGACATAATATCTCAATTTAACTCTGATAATATTAACTAAAATTTCATATGTATGTGATAATCACAAGTATTTTCCTTCTCAAATACAAAAATATAGAGTTTTTCTACATAACATACTTGCCACAGTGATGCAATGCAAATTCGAGACCAAAAAGGAAGTTTTCGTTAAATATGTATACGTGCCATAAAATTTGCATTATACCTTAAGGAGAAGTTTTATATTTTTCCGTCAAAAATAAAAAAATCTTTATACTAGGTAAAAGAAAGAAAAGCTGAAACAAACCTACGAGCAAACTAGATGTTACTTTACAAATAATTACGGTTTATATGAGGCCAACGTCAATTCAAATTGGAAAAATCCGGAATTATACGGTTAACGTGATTTTAGCGTCTACTGCTTCGAAGGACTATTCGCACGGCAGCCGTGTACATAAATATAAAAAGACAAGTCTGCCGTGTACATAAAAATAAGAAGACACGTGGTGAAAATCAGTTTTTAAGGTAGAATTCACGCATGATATATTAGTTTTTTGGAAGCATTTCAAATGTTTGGAGACATAGAGTGATATTAGACTTGTTATTGAACAAATATTATACTACATAATATGATTCAGCAAAAGCAGAAGCGGATCCAGTATTTTTTTAAGGGGGTTTCGAACTTTTCCTAGGGGAACTTTCGCACCACTACCACATTATACACATTTTGCAGAATAATGCAATATATTATAATACAAACTACATAACCATTAACCATTAAATCTATGTTAAGCACCGAGAAAAATTGCTTCATTTACTTAAAAATGACTTACAGTCAAGAAATACAATAATGGATAAGTAAATTTTGGAAATAAATAGGGGGTCCGGACTCTCCTGACCCCTAGATCCGCCTATGAAAAGTATTTATTTTGGCTAAAATAGTGATTTCCGATAAAAGTAATGTCAGTAAAACATAAACACAATAACGACATTGTAAGTTTACATCAATAACATAAATATTACATTTCTTTCTCTCGATTATTTCCCAACAATTAACTTGAAAGGAAGACAAGAAAAGGTGAATGCTTCAATAAAAGCTGAAGCACTGAATTTGTTCGGGATTGAAAAGTGATTGTATGCTAGATTTCACGCCCCAACAAAGAATAAGTCAGTGACATCTGTTATGTAACTGTAGAAAAACATATTCAGGTTGATCATGTAGGGATCGACTTTTGCCAAAACAAATAAGAGCATAATTCAATTACTGCTGGTTTATAGTTATCATTCATGCACATTTATTCTACTGCAACTGTTTGTAAATTTATAAACAAAGCTTCACTTATACGATTTCACTCGAAGTCATTGATAACGATCCTTAAACTTTTCCTATAGAACCGTTATATTGCTTTAGACGATATAACATCTCTTCTGACTACCAGGATAAACAACATGGGGTGACTGAATCGTCGTACATAACCATTATATTACATAAGACGACATAAGCCCTGAGACGCACCACGCATTGGATTTTAAACATACGCTAAATATAACCCCGTTTACAAGTTTATGTCAGGAATTCTTGCTTCTGCCATAGCAGACGATATTTTCGAATTGCTATACACTTATATACTGAGGAACTACTTCTGGATTTCAAAATCGGCAAGAGTCTGAATTATGGTACATATATTTGTTCAGGACTGAAGTCCCGAACAAATAATAAACAGATATAACTGCCTTTATTGAGATTGAACAAAAAGATCTTGCTACACTTGTAGTTCTTTGTAAGGCAGACTGCTTTAAATAGGCTAACTTTCACTGTTTTGGGAGGAAAAGTTCAGGTGCCTTAATTGTTCAATCAAACGCTGATGTCCAAAGATGAGAACAAGTATTGAAATCGCCGTTTAGCCGTGTATGACAACATCTCCTTTAGTAAAACATGCAAGCACCATGTGTCAGCGTTTTAGACCGTCGCATGTCTATTTATAGAATACCTGGAATTTAGCCATTTGAACAGACGCTGTCCGGGACATGTTCTGACTGCGCACATAAAACAGCAATATTATGGTAGACAGAATTATTCCTGTTCATTTGGTCACAAAGGAACTATATTTAATTTATTAGCTAACCGAAATATTCAAGAACATGTGTTGTCCTAATTCCGGCAGCTAATCGAATATGTATAAAATAAAACGATTTTTACACATACGGTCTTACTGACTGATATCCTTACCTTCTATATATAGAATGTTAATAGACTTGCTCTTTAGTAGGAAAGACAAGTATGCATTTTTTCAACAAATGCGAGTTTAAAAGAATATAACATGTTACAACTAGTTTTGCATTCTTGGTGGTCTTATATTGTGACTTTCTACAAACTGGCACTCGTTTATATATTGATAATGGTATTTTCTAGTAATACAAACAGGTAACCCGACAAAACACGGCGTCGACGAGTCCATACACGCACCCCTATTTTGACTGTTCGACGTCCATTTTATCACCATGTGACCTCAAATGCATCATTTTGATTGGCTTAAGACAACCAGTGTCGACACAAAAATGCTCAAATCTTGATAATTGTCATTGTCCAACCAATGTCCAAACAATGCGAGCGCTCGAGCGAGCGGCTGCTTTGTGAATTTTTAGGCTATTGAACGACATATACAAACGCTCGCTGTAAAACCCAAGATGGCGTCAAACAGCACATAATTGAAAATAGCGAGTTGGGGAACAAGTATTTCTGCTGATACATGAGATCTCTCACATTTTTATCACATATGGTTATTATTATACAATTTACTGTACCAAATAATAAAAATATTAAACAGAACAGAACAGAATATATATTTTATTTACGATTAACTACCATCAATATACAGTTTAAACAATATAAATAACATTTGTCAAATAATATACTTGTCAGTACTGTTTGTGATAATTCGAATACATGTGATAACAAAGCATTAATATAATTAGAATATGATTTTAATAAGTTTAAAAGAACTGTACCTAATGTCATTGAGTATATTTTGATGAAAGTTCGACTGGTTGGTATTATTCATTATATTAGTAATTCATAAGTTTAAATATCCAATGCAAAATATTTGATTAAGATAACATGAAAACTAACCCATTATGCTGTTTAAGTCCAAGGTTCATGGATGAAAGCTCCAGGTTAGTTTTCTTAAATATATTGTGTTGGACATTAGCATGTTTAAACTAGTTACATAATGTCATGGCGTCAAAATGGTTGCTGCTTGTATAATATGATTATCATTATCATAGACTGTCTAAAGATTGACTCAGTCCGGTCATTCCTCACCACCCGGTATTACTTTTTACATCTACAACAGCACCAATAGAGTATCGCTAGGGATATCAAGCTTCCTCCACCGCCTATCCCTCCTCCAACATACCACATAGTATGCGACTGGGTTGGCTCTTCTGGACTGCAAAAGATTTAAATAACAGGACTCATAACAGGTTATATTATGCATACATATTTTTACACTAATTTCTGATATGGATATGTTCAAAAACACCAGGTCCACACCCTAACTTCTTAATAAAAGCACGTACTTTCCAGATTTCTATTTCAATTTATGTGTTTATTTGTTTCTTATTTTGTTTGTTTCTCAATCATAATTCTATAAATTTTCCTAAACATTACCATCTATTCCATTATACGTTTTTCTCCTGATATGAAATATTATTATAGGAAATCGATTATTTACTTAAAACACAGGTGCAAGACAATTTTCCTTATTATAGTATATAGAGAAAATGTCTCTATCGCCAATTCAACGGTCGTAGTTTTCAAATCCTCACCAAGCTCACAAAAAACCAATCTCTGTAAGCAGATATCCTGTAGAACGTTGTCGTACAGGATCTCTACTTTCTCCGTGAAAGGTCACGTCGAGATGAACTTTTTTTCGACCAATCAATGCGTAGCTTTCATCTAGACGAAAACACTATTAATCTCATTCTGATTTCGTAATTTCTATTTTAGACCAAGTTTTGCATGCTAATTTAACAGTGGTATTATTCACAGTCTGCGATTGGGCGGCTCATTTCAAATTGCGTGACGTAGACGATGTAGACAAGTTACATGTACGTATCATAACAATTTCGTCATGAATATTATGATGAGAAAAGGTCGCCTGAACGTGACCTTCGTTTGGAAACGTCCAGATCTAAATTAGCGAGTATGCGAGCGGAAAATTTTAGATCGGGTTTTACTCAGATTGATAAAAAACGTCCCGATCGTCAAATCTTTTTCACTATTTGCTATAGAAATGATTTTTCTGCATAAAAATACTTTTATTTGAAGGAAATCGATCTACAAATAATAAAATGGTCTCGTATATCCCCCAAAAACACAAACATTCGTCCAAAGTAAAACGACAGTACAAACTGTTTTAAATATGAAAATAGGTGACTTCCATGAAAGACCATGGTTTGTTAACTGTAGTTTCTTCACTCATTTTCAATAAGCGGGTGCATTTGGTGACGCGGGTGAATTCTCTCTGTCACTTTAATTACAAAATTTAGTAAATCAACCTAATAATATACTATTGCAGTAGTCCGTCGACTGTTCTCACAGTTCAAATTATGTTATCGCATCAAATATGCACATCTTTTAACATAAATTATTTTTTTTACATATTCGTTAATATCGTCCATCACCATGCAGTGCAAATTAAATAAAACAATTTAAAAAGAATATTGGTGTAATAAACCAGATATATTTTTTTTACCATTTTTAATAATGACTTATCAGTTAAGCTCAGTGACCATTTAAAGTTAGAGTAAAGAACATTTCATGCCACAATGTGTACCTAAAAAAAAGTCCTACTTCAAATAAGCATATGACAACAATAACTGACGTCATGATCAAAATATTTCAGAAAGTTGATGTTTAAAAGGTAAACTTATTTGAAAAAAAGCTAAACAAAGAATAATAAAACACTAATTTGCTAGTTTTTTATATGTAGTGATCACCGGCATAGCGCTGATGCTCGTCTTGTGGGAACCAGCAGTTCAACCAACCTATCAGAAGACAGAACCTCGTCACGTGAACTGGACCACCAATCAAAAGCGAGCTCTGTCGACTTGGCATCTGTGGAACTCACTCTCGTTCTCTTTGGTTACTGACACTTTTTGTATACACACGTACTTTGACACTACAGTCTTCAGAGCTCTTCATAGTAAATGCCAGTAATCTAATTGTTTTAAAATTACTACATACATGTATACTTCCAAATTAACCTGCTTATAGAAAACGAGTGACTTACGCATCGCAACATCTTCTGTTATTGCCATTTGATGATCCACAGCAACCATGACTACAAAGATGAAAAGTTTGATCATAATCATCGTAACATCTCTGATCTGACACTGTATTGTGCACTGAAATCAAGAGAACAAATGTAGAATCAAAGCACGCAAACACTGAATGTTTGTGGGTAATAAGATTAGTGGTTTAATTACATGGGATTTTTATAATTTAAAATAAATCAGCAATAACTTTGACCCCGGTAACCAAAAGCTAAAAGGGTCATTGTTAGTACCATTCATTGACCCTTGGTTTAAAGTTTCTACTTTCATGACAAGTATGCTGGCATAAAGTTCTTACGACGAATTTCAGGAACGCAGATGGGGGGCGGCAAAATACTAGACCTATATGTGTTTTATTGACTATAAAGAGGTTATTGTTTCATGAAAGGTGTCTCTTTTGTTTTACAAATGTTTGACTTTTGTCAGTTTACTCAATAGTTTCGAGCTAGGTCTACATTGAACGTATTGCGAACTTGCGAATACATGTAAGAAAACTAAAATATTGCTTTGATATGTAGTTACAAAAATTAAAACTTGATTATATTTTCTTAAAACAGTTTTTTCGTCAATAGTCCAAATATCACTTCCAAAGCATTCCTTTGGTTTGGTTTGGTTTGGTTAAACGTCGCATACATGTAGGTCATAACACCGCGGTCAGTCAACCAACTTATTGTTCCTGGAAAGGCTAAATCTGTAGATTTAGCTATTAACCAGTTACAAAGCACATACGTTTGTCAATGACTGACTGACAATTGTCCTACATGATTTTGAATCAGTGTTGGTAGGAAAAATCGCCTAGTAAATTATTCAATAACCAAACTTTACGAAAGTATGCTCGTCCCGGGAATCGAACTCACAACCTATCGATTATTTGACTTGTGTGCTACCTACAGAGCTAGCCGGGTATGCTAAATGTTAATAAACATTCAGATAGTTTTTTATACCTGGATGACGACATTGGCACCTGTCTGATATACAACCTGGTGTATTTCCATCACCACACATAACATCTTCACAATCTGCATTAGAGTAACAACTCTGCCCCAAAACAATACCTGTAAGACAGAAAAATAGTTTATTCGTTATTGTGAAGTGTCCACCCCCTCAATCGTTCGCCAATCTATGTGCGCATGCGCCGAGTTTTTGTGAATTTTATTATGCACATGTAGTTACCTCATCACCGACTTAAGTTATGTAAATGCAAATGGCATATTCATAAAAAAGTTAGGTGACCCGTTAATGTTTTATTTTTCGATACATTTAGTCCAAATGAGAAAATAAACAAATTCGATGTCTATAGTGGAATGATCAGTGGAATTCTCTGCCATCAAATGTAGTCAGTGTTGATACCATCCAAGGGTTTAAGTCTGGACTGGCTGCATTCATGATGCATATATGCAGCACCCTTAAAATAGTAAAAACTCTCTTTTATCCTGTTTTAACAATTACTAACCTCTCTTCTGTACATAGGGTATTTGTACATATTGTAGGCCTTAGGGCATTTTAAGATCCTGTCCTTTTTTCATAAGAGAATAGGTTTTGCACTTTTTTATCACACTTTCAGTACCCCCTTGGTGGATTGAGTAGCTGAGGGGCCTGGTAGCTTACTTTTTACTAACACCCCACGCATAGCCATAATAGTCAATAATGACTGATAGCCATTATCGAAGAAGAAGAAGATCTGCACCAACAACAAACAAGGTAAACATACATCTGTTCTTGCCTATTTCCTTTTCTAGACAAATAATTAAATGAAATGGAGTCATGGTTGCATAAAACAACTGATACTTTTCTCTCATGAAAAGGCCCTGATGAATCCATTGAGTTAAGTTAATTTTACTCCACTTTTTCTGCAAAGAAACAGTCGAGTGGTAAACTATGTCACTTGCAGAAATACTTTTGCAAATGAATTTATCGTCAACAATTGCATCTCACAAACTACTGTTGGCATTTTCCGAAAAGAAAATGTAACAATTATTTTATGCGCTATTTGGTTCTCTGTTATATATTTGGCTGGTGCGAAAATCGACAAAAAACATGTGTTTGGTTACCTTCTAATGGACCACGTCTGCTACATGTGTTAGTTTTATAATATCTATATTTACGGGTCCCATGTTCAAAACACAAAGCACTTTTCTTTTAAAATAAGCATTACCATGGACAAATCACTTAAAAGTCAAGTGCTTTGTTCTTGGACTGCTCTTGTTATCTGACTTATGCTCATAGCATGGCCACATGAAGTTAGCAAAACAGCTTAATGTAGGCTTAAATGTAATGGGTACTCATTCATAGATTTTGTTAAATTTTTGAAATTCACTATTAACTGCCACCGTCTGAAGTAATGACAAAAAAATGATTTCGTTATACTTTAAGGTTACATGTAAATGACGAAAGGACTGTTAGAAACATATTGGTTGCCGACAATGTGTTGCTGTTACAAATGTACTTTCATAATACAATAAAGTTTCACTTTTAGAACCACCGAAATCGAGGTTTTTATTACAAAGCAGTTTTCATATATGTTTTTATCTAATTAAGCATTTTGAGACTAATAAAGATCGTCGAAAATCGCCTGATTTTGCAAAACCAACGTGGTCATAAAAGCTGAACTTTACGGTAACAATTTAGTACTTTTAGTACATTCTACATCATGTTGTTCAGTAATCTTTCGTATCTTTCAAAGGTAGTCATAAATTGCTCTTGTCGAGATATAACATGCATGTGGGCTTAGTCTAAACATACAAACAAACTTGTTCAAACTAGTCATTTTAACTTTGATATGTATCAGTTTGGATACGTTCAAACTTCAAGTGCTAAACTGCAAGTTTAGTCAAGATATAAGATTGTTGCACTTGACAACGTCAGAGACTGTAGTCGCATAATCTACAAAAACAGCTAGTAAGGTTAAACAATAAATGATAATGCCGGTTTATCTTACAAGTCAAATGAATCTCCAAGTCTTTTTCCCCGAAAAATTCAAGTTGATTTTTTTTTGTTTTTACCCTTACGTGTAAATCGTTTGCACAAATTTAAGTCGAACAGTAAACTAGGACAAACATAATTAGTGCAGAGGAAACAATTAGAGTGATGTATAGTGGGATAACCGACGATGCAGCAACATAATATTTAAATCAATTGCATAAACAATTGCAACAAACATGCTGATTAGAACATACAATGTATATGGAAAAAGAAATGTAAAAGTTATTTTATGCACTGTTTTAATTTCTTGGTTCTGTTTTCTTCAAAAATTAACAAAAAGCAAGGGTCTGTTAAATCACTTGACAATATACCCTAAATATAAATGTACACTTTATACATTTGTACATTAATCTTATGCATTGTCCAAAATTGGAATTGTTGCGGTGTCTCTTTATTTCATATCTATTACCGATGGGACAGCAATATGATAGCAGAATAATGTTAGTAGTAAGAATTTATTTAAACTGGTTTTAACGCCGTGTCAACACATTTTTTAGGTTATTTTACGGCGTCTAGCGCACCTAACCTAGCTTTCCTGGACCTTATAAACAGTACTCACCTACCCTTCCACAAGGCCAGAAAATTTTCCATATACCATAGGCTATTGATGGAGGAAAATGACATTATTTGAACCCGTATTGCCTTCGGGACACTAAATTCGAAATCCAGGCGCACCACGAACAGCGCTACCGACCCGGGTTAAATCATTTTAGAACAAAACATGACTTATATTATTTATTATATGACTGATTATTCAGTTCGAGTTTGCTTACGTTTATTGATAATTTCGTGGAGATAATGCGTAATTTCAACAACACGACTTATTTTTCTAGGCTATGAAATTTGATCATGTTTTTGAGAGTTGACCAGATTGTATTTCTAAAATATTTTGGTCTGATATGAGAGGACATGGGACAACAGAACAATATGTGAAACTCGGATTCGATATTGCTGCGTAACAATTATTATTGAATACCGTCTTTTAGTCGATTCCATTTTAATGTACATGTATATAAATAACTTGTGGATATGATACCTAAGCCGTGAAAATCAGAAAGTTTCAAGGATATTCTCAACCCTGCAGGTAAGACCATCGGCAGCGACTCTGATTCTCAATATATGCGTAGAGAGCTCAACTAGCAGACAGTATTTAAATACTGGTGTTTGGTCGCGAAGTACATATGTACTATCCTCGACCATTCTCCCTCATATCGCTTTAGGACAATTCTCAGCTTCTGGAGACAGCATTTGCTTAGTGTTGGATATACGTGTTGATCTTCTAGAGATCTTACTCTCTCCAGAGACAGAAATGGATAGAAAGCAGTGGTGCTTTTCACAAAAGTTCTTACGAAAAAAATCTTCGTAAGTCAGTTTATTATAAATAGCACCTCAAAGTCAGACGGATAATAAGCAATAACTATGATATGATAATCAAAAGGTATACACAATTCTACACAATCATATAATATTTAAAATTGATAAGCCGAAAAATGAGCGTATTATTAAGGTTTCTTGCTTTTGACTTACGAAGATTTTTTTCGTGAGAACTTTTATGAAAAGGTCGATGGACTTAAAAATGTCAAAATATGAACGTAAATCACCTAAACGTAAACCATCCATTGAGTCGCAGAGTTTTGGCATATTCTCTCGTTTACAAAGTTTAGGAAACGAACAAATTTTAACTTGCACATGAATATAAATAAGATTTCCTATCCATATTGAAAACTGTTGAAAAACGTTATTTTAGTTTTTCAGCAATAATTTTGGTGTTTTTGTGTAGCAAATAAATACAATTATTTGCTTACTCAAAATCAATTTGTCAAGTATAAGAATTACATATTAGATAATAAAGAGGGGGCGTGACTAAGCGGTAATGCGTAAGTCTGGTAATTATTGCGTTGGTTTGGGTCACGTCCAAAATCTACCTGAGGTGCGTTCAACAATGCGAGCGCTCGAGCGAGCGCCTGCTTCGCGAATTGTTAGGCTATTGAACGACTGCAAGCGCTCGCTGCAAAATCCAAGATGGCGTCAAACAGTACATTATTGAAAATAGCGGGTGAGAAACAATTATTTCTGCTGATACATGAGATCCTTCACATTTGTATCACATATGAATCATTATGATACAATTTACTGTACTAAATAAATTATATTATATGCATTGCGTGGATATGTTATGAGAAACAAGTAACACAAAAATTTGCGTCACTCATTTCAGGGATAATTCTTGGAGATAAAAAGTTTAATTTTTTTAGCCGCCATCTTTGAAATCTAGGCGAAACACCTCTCGAGCTGAATCGCGAGCCCTCGCGCGGGCGCCCGCGTTCAGAACGAGAGCGCTCGATGTCGCCTCGAGCGCTCGCGTTGTTGAACGCACTTCTCTCTGAGGTTTTTTCTCAATTACATAACATGCCTTCTATAGACATGCAATGCAAAATTTGAAGCCAAAAAGGAGTTTTGTTGAATGGGTCCGTGTCATAGTCAGAACAGCCATATAACAGTAGATACAAAATTAATTTGAAAATGCAGATATTTTGCATTAAACTCTACGGAAAAGTTTTTTTATTTATTCCTTAAAAATTCTGAAAATCAAAAAATGAAAATATGGAAAAAGACTGTCGGCAAACTAACCAAAATCGATGTGGTAGTTTTATAGAGAAATACGTTGGTTTTTTTGGGGTCCAGGTTAAATGCAAACTACCTATAATAGTTTCCTTAAATAGCAAGAAAATCTTACAGAGCATGTCTGGGGCATGTCTTGAACGTAAACTCAAGAATGATAAATCTAAGTTAGAAGAATTGTTTAAAATATATATATAATTGTATAGACGAATCAAATAAAATAAAAATATATTTTAGATTACCTGTTGCCAGTAAAACAACGAAAGATATTAACAATAATTTCTCCATCTTTACTTGCTGGTGGGAGTTTTTCAATGAATACCTTTCCTGTGTCAATGCGCATCAGCTTTGTCCTTCAACAAATTATCTTTCACCCTTGAGATTTGCGGTGTTCGGCGAAATTCATCAAGGAAGGCGTTTTATTTCCACCAATTAGAATGCTGTTATAAGTCACGCGTGTAGACCTACAGGGATTATGGTCATGACCCAGCATTCAATATTTGAGATTATGTAAAGTGTAAAAGGAAAAAAGGAAAATGCGTTCAATCGTGATGAACTAAGTTTCAACAATACTCATGCTTGTTGATTAGTTCAATTTACCAAATAATACACTCGGGTACTTTCATCTCTATATACAAGCACCACTAAGAACATCACGGTGAATTTCTACGAAGATATATGACTCGAGCAACAGAAGTGTTTCGAGCGGTAAACTAGGTCATGAACAAAAAAATTTGTACAGTAGATTCAAAGTATACAATTACAAACAACAGGCATATGTGGGCATTTTCTGACCATGAAGTGCATTAGAAGTTTCATGCAATATTTAAATATTTCGTGATAGGCTAATTGGCTGCTGTAAGAATTTGACAAAAGTGAGATTCATATAATTTTGAAGTGTTAGTTTTTACATCGCAACTTACTTTATTTCGTCAAACAGTTTTTGCCAGTTTTAACCATATATTTTATAATGATGTAAATAGAATATTTTTAATTGTAAGAATGTACCCGATTGCTGTGCATGTAAATAATTTTTGATCGCGATATGCTCTATGAAGAGTGGAGTGATTACTGAAGATGATGATGGTGGTGATGATGATGATGGTGGTGGTGATGATGGTGATGGTGGTGGTGATGATGATGATGATGGTGGTGGTGGTGATGATGATGATGGTGATGATGATGATGATGATGATGATGGTGGTGGAGGTGATAGTGATGATGATGATGATGGTGGTGGGGGTGGTGGTGATGGTGATGGTGGTGGTGATGATGATGGTGATGGTGGTGGTGATGATGGTGATGATGGTGATGGTGGTGGTGGTGGTGATGATGATGGTGATGATGATGATGGTGGTGGAGGTGATAGTGATGATGATGATGATGGTGATGATGGTGATGGTGGTGGTGGTGGTGGTGATGATGGTGATGATGGTGGTGGTGGTGATGATGATGGTGGTGGTGATGATGGTGATGGTGGTGGTGATGATGGTGATGATGGTGATGGTGGTGGTGGTGGTGATGATGATGGTGATGATGATGATGATGATGATGATGGTGGTGGAGGTGGTGATGATGATGATGATGATGATGATGGTGGTAATGGTGGTGACGATGATGGTGGTGGTGGTGGTGGTGGTGATGTGATAATGGTGGTGGTAATGATGTTGGTGATGATGATGATGATGGTGGTGATGGTGATGATGATGGTGATGATGATGATGATGAACAAGTGTTGTTAGGTAATAACGCCACAGATGCAATTTTTACATTCATAGAAAACTAAGTTATGAAAGACAACATAATTTTATTATAAATCAACATTTCTCGTACGTCACGCATGCGTTCTCTCATCTTCTTTAAAGTAAAGTTATATCACTATTCATTATGGTATTTTGAGTCAACATATGACAGTTCTAATATAAACCACTCTCTTTAATGCCTATTTATCATTCTGAATTGTGAACAACTACCACAAGCAAAAACGTTTGTAATCAATCATTTTCCACGAAACTACTTGATACAGTGATAGTAACCCCATGATTGGAAGATAAAAGATATCGAACAATACATTGTATCTTAAGTTTGAATCCTTTATATCTATGTTTGTAAAGGCATATCAAAATGATTGAATGTTTGTAAAGCATAAGTTTTATACGATGGATTTCGCCTATTTATACTTGGTTGAAGAGTGAAATAAGGTGGTCCTCTTTCAGTCAGAGGGTTGTTGATCTATGGAACCAACTACCAAATAATGTATCTGACGCTCCATCCATACATGCATTTTTAAATCAAAGCGCTGAAGGCACTGAATTTGTTCGGGTTTGTAAAGTGGAATTAGATTTCCGGCTCCAACAAAACGTTCGTTTACAAAGAACAGTTCAGTGATATTAGTTTGATAGGTAGACCAGCACTGTTCTAGTTCAAAACACTTTATACAATCGACCTATAAATACAACAGGTAAACCAGACAGCATTCTCGTTCCCAGAGTCTAGTAGGATTCTCAATACTAATGAGAATCCTACAGTGTGTCCCAAAAGAAAGGTAACACTTTCAATCATTGATAAAAACTTCATAGTTTACCCTTTAAAATGGTGTATTGTTCATCTAAATAGTCGAATAAAAAGCAGAAATATAGAGATTTCAAAGTGTTACTTTACTTTTGGGACACCCTGTACTAGACTCTGGGAACGAGAATGACCGGACAGGCGAACACACTACTGATTTTTTTCACACTATCACGACAAGTCAAAGTCCCGAACAAATAAAAACAGATTAAACAAATATTTGGGCAGGGGAGAATAAATTTTACGCTAAATGTTTGGAGACTCTATACATTGTTAGTTGTTTATGTAAAATACTGTACAAATTAGGACTAAAATAAGTATATCAAACAATACAAGTGTTTTTAATTGTAAAAACTGCGCGCCAACCAATACGATGAAATTTGATATCGTATTTATAATACAGTGTGAAGATACCAGAATTTAAATAAACTTGGAATTGCCGGTCCAATGAAAATACATCTAGAAAACCGCCTACAGTATAAAAACCTAGTGTTTAACAGTCTTCGAAATTAGCATTTGTAATTAGTTGCCCTTCGGGCAACCACTTAGCTTTGATTTGGTTGCCCGATCAGAAAAATGGTTGCCCAAGTTTTTGTGCACGTTTTGACGACATGATCGACCTACCTTTTGTGTTGTTTTTGTAGTGGAACCACACGCACAAAAAAAAATCAAGTATTTATAAATAGTTAACAGGGTTTTGTCCACCACATGATCACATAATATTCTAATTTATTTAAATATTCTAAATGTAAATTTGCAGATTTTTTTAATGCACTGGGAAACATATGCAAATCGTCGATTTTCGAGTATAAATTCTTCAAATTTACATCACGGAATCGCTGATTTACAAATATGTTTGTACGTTTAATTCCTTAGTTCAATGGTTTCTAATAATCCACAAAAAATCGCCGACATTTCACAAGAAATCGCCAAGCGTTTTTTTAAAAGATAAGTTGTGTAAAATCATCATTTTAAACTGTCTGAAAGTAAACAATTTATAGACAGTGTTATTTTAAAAATAGGTGAATGTTAACAAAAAAACAAGCTTAGTTGCATTCGCCAATATTTTTGTTTTAAATCGGCCATTTTCTTTTGATCATAATTATTTAGCAGACAAATAAAGAACTAGGTCATTCTTGTTTTAAGCATAGTAATTATATAAACAAATCAAACTTAACGCTACATGTATGATCACACACTGAGACATTGCAACTAAGGCATTGCTGTGTAATAAAACATCAAAGTGTATGAAAAGGTGCCGACACGACATGCATCTTAACAATGTCAAACATGTATAAATTTGTAACCTAACAAAGAATTTTAACGAATTCAATCGCTGGTAAATGCTGAAAAATACAACATACAGACGTTTTGTGACAAAAGGTAGTGTAATAAGAAAAGATCACTATTTTAAATTGATACCTCGTATTAAATACCCACGTCATATACAATGTAAAAGTCGTATTTAGTGATCTACATATCACCGAAAAAAATCAAGAAATCAAGGACCTGTACGAACTCTGACTCAATGATAACCGATATGCGTTGTAAAGTTCTCCTCCACTATTTATGGCGATTTATTTACAGAAATGGAGAAAAGGGTGGACTAGAAAATTAAACAATCCAGTGAATGTCTGCTGCTTCTCCATCAATCTTAAAGTACACAAGTATTAGCATTTCCAAAAATGCTTGAAATCAACGCTCAGCCGTGTTTGATTTCGTCTCCATAGATGTATATATTTTGTGGTTAATATTCATTTGCTAACGGGGCGGATGTTATGAATATAAAATACATATTGATTTCGATGAACAATTCTATTTACTATTCATTAGTTATCTTTGTAAATTTTACTTATTTCCGATCAAAAATACTTGCGTGAAAATGTTTATGTCCACTAAAATATTTAGTGGCGTGTAGCCTTCCTAAACATCCGCTAATGCCCGCTATTGACTATGCGCTAGCTTGATTATAGTCAACAACTAGACGAGTCCATTATCACACCCCTTTTTTACGTTTTGACGGCCATTTTCTTATCATGTGACCTCAACTGCATAGTTTTGATTGGCTTAAGACAACCGGTGTCGACTACAAAATGCTCAAATCTTGATAATTGTTTATATCAACGCACAGGTGCGTTGATAATAATTAAATTTAGACCTCTGTTCTTATATTAATTTAAATTGCATGACTTGTTGATATGGCGTCGACGATGAAAGAGACTCACAGAGCTTATTTAGCTAGTTTCAAACTTAGAGTAATAACTAATTGAAGTTGCCGAGTCGCGTGTCAAACATTCTGCTAGCAAAAACTGAAATGTTGATCGGAAACGCACGCGCGAGTAGTGTTATACATTGTATTATTTTCTTCAGCATTTGATCTGTCTGTAGTTTATCTGTTTTGACATGAAAGTGACGATGAATTGTCAAACTTTGAAAGGCTCACTTACGAGGGCCTTGAAGAAGCCCACATGTGCTTGAAAACGTCGAGATAACTGACGAATTAAGAATGGAAAATGATGCAATAAATTGTGAGTCGGTATCGGAATACGACGGCCCTGAACATGAGACTTTTGTCTCATGACTAAAATAAAACGTTGGCCAAAATTATTGGTTGCCTTTCGGGCAATTTGATTATATTAAAGATATGTTACTATGTCTATAAAACACCAAATTCATTAGAAATATTAAAAACAAAATAACAACAACATTGAGTATTTAAAAAAAATATATTATTGCTGCAACGACAATATAACTAAGTACTTCAAATAAAATTATATAAAACCTATTATTGGTTGATATTGGTGGGTGACCTTAAAATTAAAATTATGTAATGAATATTGAGATGAACTAACGTTAATTACTACTTAAAATGACGGTTAACTGTGAAATGTATATAAGTGTGTAAATAGTTTTAAAATTAAGACTATATCAATGATTGGCATTGTAATAGTGTATATCTACTATGTTGTCAACACACAATTGAGAAGTTCTATTCCTGTACGGAAACTACGATGTTATATATCAAGATTCATAATTGGATGTTAACAAGTGCATAACTCATGTTACTGACATGTAAATGAGTCTATCAGACATTGGAACAGATATCAAGAGCCCAACAAACCTAGTGTTTATGTGTTTACCACATCTGGCTCAACAACTATGTGAACTATGTGAACAATGACCATATACGGTGGTAATCAACAGGCCAATCAAGCCAATAGGCTGGTAGATATCTCTTTAAATATAGGCTTAGTCCCTTATCAGAATGTTTGCACTTATTTATCTGTTTACTTTATTCATTACTTTATCTTTTTTAACTTTACATTAATTATGTTGTTTTCTTAATTTTAACTCAATTTTTCTGACAAGCATCTCCCAGATATCCTAGTCAGTACTGGCTGATAGGGAGTAGCCTGTATCTATGTGGATGTAGGCCTAAACGAATTCTTATTTAAGTTGAAAATCAAAAACCATTGTAATAATTAAACTACTGTTTTATATAAAAGTGCGTGGTAGATGCCTTCGCATTTTTTCTATCAATTTCCGATCTAAAACTGGCCGAAAACGTCATTTTCGGTGAAACGCGTCTTCTTTATTAGGAACTTTAGTCAGTTATCTTTCCCTGATAAAATCTGAAGCAATCCAATTGGTAAGTAGGTCCTTACAGTTGGAATCCTCGGATTTTATCATTGAATTCCTATGTAAGGTTAACAATATATTTCATCTAATATCTTTCTTGTTAATGAAGATATTAACAGAAGTGATAAATTGTAGATAGTTCTTTACCTTAAGAATAATTAGTTCGAATTTCAAACAAATTATTTGATTTACAAAAAAGTTATTTATGATAAAATTTGGCAAATTAACATAGAAAAGTAAGGGTAAAATCCGAGTAATCCGACTAAATAGACCTACCTATTTTGAAGAGTATCCAAGGGGAAATAACTGACTAAAGTCCCTTATTGGTGATATCTTCACCGTCTATTTATAGAATGGTCTGTAGACGCTATACACAAAATTTAGGTACACGGCCGCCGTGTACCTAAAACTTTTAGGTATACGGTCGCCGTGTAAATAGCTTCTGTCACTACGATTTAACCAAAGTCGTCCGAATAGTAAACTTCCGGTGAAATTGGTGATGACATGTTGTGAAAATCGAATTTACAGTTTGTTTACCCTATTTGCTGCAATTTAACCCAGATTGCAAAGAATTTCATCATTCCATCTTAGTAAGTCCAATGTTAATTATGAATTGCACAACTGGATAATAACGGAATTATAAAAAAAGCACACCTATTTCATATTCAAACATATGTCAAAATGATTTCATAACAAAAAGTTCATCTTTCTTGCTACGAAGATTTTGTTCTTAGTGCGGAGACTTATAAGTGAAATGTGTTGTTTTTATAGTTAAGATATTTAATCTTATTGGTCAGTTGATGATACGGATGTAATTGTGTATTTGTGCATGAATTGTACTGGTATGCGAGCAGTACGGGTCCGTAAACGGATTACGGAGACTTCGGTAAATGACTATATCGGTAAATTGATTTTATATAGTAACTCGTTTGGAGAGATCGGTAAATTGATATTGTATAGTGTAATTATTCTGAATGTGTGATAAACAAAGTTCATTATGATTTGTTCGTATATTATTGTTTGAAATTGTTTGTTAAATATTTTTATATTTTAATAGAATCATAATTTCTAAATATTGAATAATCTTTTCTTTTTTTCTTGATATATACGAGTGATTCATACAAGTCATGGAGTTCAGATCAAATTGCATATTTTGATAAAAGATATAAGAATATAAACAACAAACATGAATTCATCTGTTTTATTCTAATACACCATGCACTAATATGTCATATTTACAAAAAAAAGATAACAGTTGAAGCACTTCATGAAACAATTAATTATTAAAAGATTACATTATAAAGATAAATAATTTATTCCAATATTTTCGACGGGAATCTTACCAGACCTGAAATAAACGAAACAAATTTAGATCAAAGTATAAAATAATACATTTAATATACATTAACTCAAGTCATTATAACAAGAACATTATATACACATATATCAATTAAAAATTGTTGCAGTATATCGACGGAAATCAAACAATGCCTGAAAAAAATGACGATAAAAAGGTAAATAAAATCAAATTCTTTATTAAATATTAATGAAGTCAAAAGATAGTTTAATGATATTTTTAATTAATCCACGGGAATCGAGCCTTAAAACCGAATCAAAAGTATAAGATAATACAGCATTTTTAGAAATATATTAATCAAAACCATGTGTTAAAAAAAAGTTACATCGTATGTATTTGTTCTAAAATGCAATATATCCACAGAATCGAGCCTGAAACATAAAACAGTAAAAAAACTTGTGTCGAAAAACTATGTTCACTCAGAAGATAAATTACCATTGATGACTGCCAATTAGCTAATGAAATACCGCTGCATCTAAAACAATCATGATTGTTCATTTTTGTTCAAACTTAAATAGTTCGACTGACTTAACTGTCATCAATTGGCCAATTAAAGTTTGGTCACAAATCAATCAGGCGTGCGCATAATTAGCACAATATATGTTGTACCTCTTTATTTCATATCAGTCATTAAATTGATAAAAAAGTCAACAATAAAATTGCTTTATAAATTTTATTAACTATTTCATCTAAGTTAATACACATTCAGTGATTCACAATGATACACTTTCTTTACTTTATCAAACGTGAAATTATTTTAATACAATAAATAATAGATACATAGAAAAGAGAATATAAGATCAGCAAAACACATTCTTTAACATTTTCATCCAATATTTTACTTCATATATGAACATCTTCAAAAGCGAACAAACAACGATAAATAAATGATATTATTATACTTTGTTCCTGTCACTGCCAATGTATCTTAATTGTCTTCTGTAATAGTAAAATGAAAAACAACAACAGCGAGTAATTGTAATTTTTACAATAGTAAATCATAAATAAAACCTCTTAATTTCAAAGTATAAATTGTCAAATAGGACAACTTAGATTATAAATATTTTGTTTAATGTAAGTACATTTTTATTAATTCATTTTTATTTAATCATAAGCCACAAGCACATATACTGTTATTCACACCTACTTAATTTACACTATACAATATCAATTTACCGATCTCTCCAAACGAGTTACTATATAAAATCAATTTACCGATATAGTCATTTACCGAAGTCTCCAGATACCCCGTAAACGAGCAGTACCCGTGATTTTGATTTATCGCGTATTATATGCTTGTCAGAAGAAAATTAGAGTTTGTGTGGGGTTCAATAAGACAAAGTTAAACCCTGTACAAAAAATTACTGTCCGATAAGTATGACGGCCTATATCGAGTAATAATGAATATAAACAAGTTTTCCGATGTTCAAAAGTTGAAACATACGCATGTAATTTGAGTTCCATAACTCAAGCCTACCCTTGCAAGGGTTGTCTACAGTTACGGAACTTCCGTATTTCTAGAACCTGGGTCTAGAGTTACGGTACGGTAACTCTAGCCACTGCCATAATAAATACTGGCTAAAACAACTTTTTCAATCTGGTTGTTCAATGTTTTCCCCTTTTTGTACTGAATAAGTTGGAACTTGGATATTTTCAATTTTGTAGTAAAACTGAATAAAATTAATGTTTACTAAATATTATTTTGATTACATAAGTGATTGTTAATAAGTCCGTTTATGAAAATTTGCAAGTGAACTAGGTTTATTTTCTGATAGGCCGTGGCTTGAGTTACTATTCCGCAAGTCTAGACCCAGGGTCTAGTGGTGCCAGGGTGCAAACCCTTTTGACCTAGCTTGAGCCAATCTCTTGATTATGCTTGTTGGGTTTCCAACAGCTCATGGCCAAGACCTGAACTATGCAACTTCGATATACATGTTATGTTGACTACATTTATGATCTTATTTTATCCTGACACTGACGTTTTAAATACATCTTTTAAATTTTTTTATTAATTATTGGGTCATGTATGCGTGTGATAAGCACACCCAACTTAAAATCTTGATGATACTACTTTGACACAGTCACTGCTAACTGATTGATTTTCAGAAACCAGTACAGATTAAACCCATTCCTCAAATTTTCAGCAAAAATGTGGATAGTGCTTAACATTAAAGGTCGTCCTATTGTTCCTAGCAACCTATTTGGGTTTGGGTAAATTGTTAGGGCTAGTAAACATTGGGTTCGGGCAAGTAAAATAAAAAGCTGGTTGTCCATCTTGGGAATCTAATTAGAAAAACGTATGTTGAGTCTAGGTAGATTTTTTCATTATGGGTGAAGTATAAAAATATGCTGTACTTTTCCCTTATATGCATTTAAAATTGTTAGCTGATTGTGCACTGTCTTTGAAATAAGTATTCATATTGAATACGTTAGTGTCAGGATAAATGAAGATAATGATTCATGAATGTAGTCAATGTACCATACATAGCAAAGTTGCATTGTTTGGATCTTGGCCATGAGTTGTTGGATATCATGACAACTTGGATAATATTTGTTGAATCTGTCTAATAGCTGACCAGGAAATGTTGATATAAGTATTCAGTGATATGCTTTCTTTTTTTCAGATTCTCATTGGTTTGTGTACTAAGGTAATGTGAATTGATGCTTGAATGCTACTAATTATTTAAATTTTAGTTAATAAATAAAGTAGTCATGATTCTTAGGACAGGTGTCTAAGTAAATGAATAGTTAGTGTTTTTAATTAAAACAATATTGAAGTACAAAGGTCTTCATACCTTATTGAAGAGTAAAACAAGTTCTTCAAACTATTTAGTGACTTATTACGTAATATATTAGTGGATTAAGTATGGCTGGTGCATTAGATAACAGTTTTGATGAAATAAATCATCACGAAAATGATGAAGGAGATCCTATGGAGAATGGAGGCAATCTGTTTGCCCCTGATAATGATATAGAAATGGACGTTCCAAATATTACAATGAAGGTCAGTATAGATTTATTTATTGGTAACTGTCAGTGGCACATAAATTAACTTGGCTGATTTATGTATAATTTTATCCATTGTGAGTACAGAAATACTGAAGGGAATATTCAAAATTCCATATCATTGGAGTTTATGTATGTGCAACTGACAGTTCAAAAAAATTAAACAGACTAAATTTGTTGACATCTATCTTATTTATAATTCACAGATTTTGAAAAAGAATGTTTACTTTTATCATTTTTACTTGTTCTAAGTTGTTGAAGTTTTTAATGATTAAGCATGGCTCTGAGAATGGCTTATGGTTTTTGTTAATGGCAAATTTCATTTGCTTTTCTAATAATAAAAAAAGAACATGACAAACAATGGACCACCTGCTGTGTTGGATTTATCTGTCAGTAGATAACTATCTAATATATACAATCAAATAAAAAGAGTCATCATTGCACAATCATTTATATTTATCAGTTATGAAAAAACTTTGACGTCAACTAATGTGGACATTGTTTGCAGTTGGTTGCATTATTCATATGATATAAAAAATAGATACATTTGCAAAATTCTTTTTTATGTTTTTGTTCATATCTAGTAAGTTGCTTATTGCATGCCTTTCTCAGTGTTCAATTTAGAGCACACCTTTGCGCCATTGGTCCCAGTCTTTTGTTGATATGGCCTCAAACTTAAAAATACATTAAAATTGGTTTCTGCCTTCCTGGTGGCTATGCTTTCATATCTTTTTTTATTGCATACCACGTTTTTGTTTAATATACTATGTGTATATTTCAGACTGCCCTTGTTAGCCCCACAAATGATGAATATGAATACATACTTGAAACCATTAAAGATCAAGTAGAAGAAGGTCAAGGGGAGACAATTTATGAACTTGGTTCTGGAGGTAAGACAATTATCTCCTCTTGATACTAAAAATAACTGTTTAATGGATACTTAATCTTTACATTTTATGTTAAGAGTTAAAATTTTCTCAAGAGTCAATATACCGAATGAAAATTCTTGAAATTCATCTCATTTGAATTAGACTTACATTATAAGCTCTACATTTATTTTACTCTCTTACATTAGATATCAGAATTTATACTCAACTAGCTCTGTTAGTAGCACACATGTCTATTGTTCCTGGGATCTTGGGTTAGATTCCAGAGCAGGGCATACTTTATTGGTCATGGAATAATTTCTACGGCTATTCTCCATCCTACCACTGATTCTAAATCATGTAGGGCAGTTGTTAGTCACTGCCTGAAGTATGTGTGTCGTAACTGGTTAACAGCCAAGCAGTTGTAAGTTGACTAACCGCTGTGATATGTCCTAAATTATGTGTTGCTATTGCGCTAAATCAAACAAAAAAGAGATAGATCTAAAAATTTGTTTTGCTAATGTGAAGCTTAACCTTCATTAGTGAAGTCGTACATTTAATATCCTTAAATTTATAAACATCTGACAGCATGCAGCTTCAAACCGGTTTATAGTGGATATGACATTACCTAACAAATAATAGTAACTTACTAATTGGACATCAAAGTTTATTCCGGTATTTATGTCAAACCAGGACCATCAGATTGTAACATGAAATTGTTATACTGTTAAACTTTTCTCATTTAATTATAATTGAAGACATAATTTGTTCCAGTATATGTACAGGAAGTAATTAGTTTCTAAAGTACTTATATAGATCTTTAAAGTATTGTTTCCTTATAATGATGTTGTAGTTGAATCTAACTACATAATAATCACAGTGTTTTACTTGAAGCGCTATTTTTATTTTATTCATTAAGTGTTGTCCCAAATTTAATAAGATTAAGAAAGAATCCTTTCACTGAAACACCCTTTGACATCTGACATATACAGCTGAATGAAGCTTTTATATCCATAATACAGATATCCCTATTGGATTTTGGAACAATAGTATAACCCTCACCCCTGCAGTCCTGATATTGAGTCTGTCTCAAAAAACAAAGTGGAAACATTAATTATCAAATATTACCTGGCCAAAGTTTTAGAGTATATTTGTATATTATTAGTATACAATGTACTCATAAAAAATATTTTTTTTGTAATGATCCATTGAGTGTTTACAATGTCTGTGTTGTTATACATTGTAGAGGGTGATCCCCCTGGTTTGAAAGAAGAAGATATGCAAGCATCAGTTGCTACGTTAACTAGTATAGCAGAAACATTAGATTATGAAATGGTTAAATTACGAGAGAGACATGAGAAAGAGGGTGCTGTATGTGAATTTTTACTGAGAAAAAAACTTGATAGTCATGATTTTATGGAAATAAGGTAAGATTGAGATTGACTTGATGCAAGCTTGGCTTATTGAACCTGCCATTTAAAACATGTTATATAAACATGGGTGCAAGTTTTCAGGCATATGCCTGAAGTTCAAGTTTTTCACAACAAATTAGACAATGTTTTGCTATTAAATTATGAAGAAAAATGGTTTCAAATTACAGTTTTCAGGTTTTTCAAAATTTTCATCTTGCACCCAAGTATAAAGGAAGGAAAATACAAAAAGCAGCAGGGGGGCAGAGGGTTGATGTTTCACTGCTTTTTTGCGTAGAAAGAACAAGAAGGAGAGAAAAAGGGACAAGTCCATGCCCTACTATCCTGCTTAAGATTATACGAATACTCATTGGGTGTAGTGTAAGCATTTATGATATTAAATAATTAATGAGATCCAATTTCGAGTCAACTATAATAGGCTTGTGTTTGGTCATTTTAATCTTTTACTTTTAACAAGAATGGAGATAAGATCATAAGTAAAGCTGTGTTTGAATCAACTACAGGTCTCATTTCAAGCTGTCACACTTGGACTTGGTTGTTTAGTCTTGTCTGGATTAATTGTCTATTTTTTATACATTTTTTAAATTGATATTTGCGGTGTTAACTTTTAAAGTCATCTGTTAAAATACTCTTTACAGCAGCTGTCACACTTTATTGATTTATCATGTCAATATTACTGTGACCTTCATTGAAATTAGTTTGAGATTACCATTAAGCTCATGAATTACATGAGATGGGGTTCTTTTTCTTAAATGTCTACATAAAAGCTGTTGAAAACAAGAAAACTGGGGAATATAAGGTCTTTTAAAAATTTAACTTTTACCCATATATGTCTGAGAGAACAAAGAAAAAAGCATGAAAGATCAGAACATATATATTTTTAACAGAACCAGAAATGAGTATTTGTCTATTTTGAAGGAAGCTGTTTGTATTTCAACCTGTGAGCTCAGAGAATAATATTTTCACTTATGGCTCTGCCACTCTTGAAAATATATTTTTTTTAGCTCGCTCATTGAAATAAAAATTAATCTTGCATGATTGTTGTTTTTTTTTACGATTGTTGATGACTATCTTCTATGTATTTCAGAGTTGCTGTTGTTGGTAATGTAGATGCTGGTAAGAGTACATTACTAGGTGTATTAACACATGGTGAATTAGATAATGGTCGTGGTCTAGCTAGAATGAAGTTATTTAGACACAAACATGAGATGGAGTCTGGTAGAACTAGTAGTGTAGGCAATGATATACTGGGTTTTGATGCTGGAGGAAATGTTGTTAATAAATCTGATCATGGGCATTTAGATTGGGTTAAAATTTGTGAACAGTCTGCAAAGGTAACGTTATATGTATTATTTTATTAATTTTTGTTGTTCTAGTTTAGTCTGTAGGGCACAAGTCTACTGATCAAGGTGTCATAGGATCGATTCCCTGGCAGGGGATACTTTTATGTAGCTTGAGCATGAAATAGTTCTTCTGCCAATCTCCCTTGTCCACTGTCATGTAGGTCAGTCACAGACAGAAGTATTTAATAATTAACTTCAATTGTAAGTAATTGATTAAATGCTTAATTCAGAGATCTAGACTTTCCTGTAATGGTGAGTAGAGGTTGTCCCCCTGGCTTCCATAATATGACCTTACCCCATTTTGCAGCCTCCCTGACCTTTTTCTAAGTTCTTGAATACTCACTAATGTGACTGCCTATCTCCAAGTAATTTGCTGGTGAATAAAATACTGTTTGTTATTCTGATACAAACTAATTAAAAATTGGGCTTTTTTCTTTGTTGTTAGGTAACTAAGTGATTTATTAGCTGTGCAGGTTGAACAAAATGCATTATCTTTCACTGTTGTATTTTATTACAGGTAATAACATTTATAGATTTAGCTGGTCATGAGAAATATTTAAAGACAACAGTATTTGGTATGACTGGACATGCACCAGATTTTGCTATGTTAATGGTATGTATAATTGATAACTTATTTATTTATATGAATGTAGTCAGATATAATTGTTAAAAAGAACAGTCAAGTTTCACTATTAGGCCCATCAAACATCAATGGTCTTTTAATCAGAACCATCTTAATGTAGAGGCCTTTTTCTTCTCTAATTAAGCATGTGGAACCTCAATAATGTCATAAGTAGCATGATTTTACAATAACCAAGATGGTCTTTATAGCTGAACTAATCTGTATTTTGAATTTATGTATGTTTAAATTGATGAGTATAAAATTCTATGTAACTTTAAAAATTGAGCTTACAATGTTTGCTCTTATTTATTTATGAAATTACTAAAACATTTTAAATATTTTGCCATGGAATAATATATAATCAAGAATTAAGAAGAATAAGCAATAAATAGTCTTATAATTTCTCATGTATTATTGTTAAATATTATTCAACTATCATTGGCACATACATTAACACCACTTATTTAAATCCTGAGTAAAGAAGTACTTTAATGAATATTGAAATTAACAGTGTTAATGTATGCACCACTGACAGTTGAATAAAATTTAACCTTACTATTATGTCATAATGTGTAAATTTTGAAATGAAAATGTTGTTATCTTGTTAAATCCATTGATCTTACTAAATGACTAAACTATATTTACAGATTGGAGCTAACGCTGGTATTATAGGTATGACAAAAGAACATTTAGGTTTAGCCCTAGCATTACAAGTCCCTGTGTTTGTAGTAGTTACCAAGATAGATATGTGTCCAGCCAATGTTTTAGAGGATACATTAAAGTTATTACAAAGAATACTCAAATCACCTGGTTGTAGAAAGATGCCACTTCTAGTCTCTAATAATGATGATGTTGTTTGTGCAGCAACTAATTTCTCTTCTGAGAGGTAAGTGACAAGAATAAACATGTAATGTCAGACTGATTAAAACCCTGAAGTAAAATTTCAGCGAAATGTATTGCTTCATTTAATCAACAAATGAAATATGTAAAAGAGCGAAAATTGCATTTTTTTGCCCTTTTGTCCATCCCAGCATTGCCATGGTAACTGGGATCAGGGCTGAACTTGGTTTTTCTGAAAGCCAGTCACCCAGGGAATAACTTGGCCCACTTGCATTATTTTATGTTAATTAGTATTGAAATTAGAGCATCTTGAAATAGCCCTAGCCCGTAATGGTGAAAAAATGGCTACTTTTCACACAATTTTCATGTCACAACCAGTAAAGGGTTAATTTGACTGCACATGACTGAATGTAATTGTCCAAGAAATTTTTGTGATACATTTCAAAAGTTGTGGTTTCCAAGACCTTAAATGTCAGCAATCCATTTGAAAATATTTTGTAAATATGTAAAGGTAATTTTGGATGGCCATATACATGTATAATTACGTTATTGTCTATTTTTACAGAATGTGTCCTATATTTCAAGTATCAAATGTTTCTGGACAGAATATGGACTTGTTGAAAATGTTCTTAAATTTATTATCAACACGGTTACGGTGTAACCTTAGTAGTCCTCCTGAGTTCCAGATAGATGACACATTCTCTGTTCCTGGTGTAGGTACTGTTGTCTCTGGTACCCTGCTTCAAGGATTTGTTAGATTAAATGACACTTTGATGCTGGGACCCGATCCACTTGGACAGTTTACTTCTATGGTAATTAAAAGTATTCATAGGAAACGAATGCCTGTAAAAGAAGTTAGAGGTGGACAGACTGCATCTTTTGCCCTTAAAAAGGTAAAATATTTGTAATTTATCATTTAATAATCTATTACTGTTGTCACTTGTAATTTTACCAGTGTGTTAAGTGACTTAATGATACCATCAGAAGTGATTTATAATAAGAAGACTAGCATGACACTGTATCTTGCTTCTTTCTCTCCTCTCTGCCCTTTTTTTGCTCATCCATAAATGCAGAAATTGTTACTTTGAAGCATCAACTCTATATTAAGCCCTGTCACTTTTTCTCCTCATATTTGTAAAAAATTGAGCTTTGCTTGTACACTAAGATAAATCACTTGGTTTATTTTCCTTTTAACTTATGCTATTACTGGTAAAATGGAAATTGAAATACCCTAATTTGGTGCTAAAATGCAACACAATTAACTACTAAGACATACAGATATTGTGTTTGTTTTGTAACACATCTAAATTTGAATCTTTGTTAAATCACAATGGATTGAAATTTATTTCTGAGTTAACAAGGTTGTGCTTCAATGATAATTGAATGTGGCTTCCTTTATGGTGAATTTTTTGTATTGTTCCAATATTAATCTTTAAAATGTTGTATTTTTTAATATTTATACAGATCAAAAGATCTTCTATACGCAAAGGAATGGTAATGGTTTCACCTAAACTAAATCCACAAGCATGCTGGGAATTTGAATCAGAAATATTAGTTTTACATCATCCAACTACCATTAGTATCAAATATCAAGCTATGGGTATGTATTGACTGCTATAAACTGTCTGTTTTAATTTGTATTAGAGCTGAAGGTCTCTTAGAAAACCCTGACAAATTTTTGCAAAATCCCTAAAACATATATTTTTCTGAAAGTCCTTTAAATTAAGAACATTTCACCAGACAATTGCAATAAGGTAATGGCATCAATGGGAACACTTTATAAAATTACTGAACAAACTGACTGTCAATCCATGGATGGGACCTACTTTCCATTGCAGAGTTTATATGACCATTTGCTTTCCGATTACTTTTACAAGTATTGCAGTGGGCAGCGTGTGACAAACTTATGAGTTTAATACTAGTAAAATATTGGGCCTCGAGATCTAAGCCATCAGTGATCATGAGTAGGTTGGCTTACTTACTCAATATGATTTAAAATGATTGAATAACCAGCATAAGCCTCCAGAAAAATCAAGCCTAATCTGAACTGATTGAACTAAGAAATAAACATTTTTTTATGTTTTCAGTACATGTTGGCAGTGTTAGACAGACAGCTACTATTATATCTATGACTAGTGAACATTTAAGAACTGGAGATAAAGCAATAGTGAGGTTTAGATTTATTAAAAATCCTGAATACTTAAGGCCAGATATGAGAATGGTATTTCGTGAGGGACGGACAAAAGCTATTGGTACCATTAGTAAATTGTATCCACACGTTCGAGCAGTGGCTCAAAATACGCGACAGCAAAGAGCTCAGAAAAAGGCTCAGGAAGTTGGACATGGGGGCATGAGGATGCCTCAAAATGAGCCCCAAAAACCAAGTAAGAAAAGAAGGGGAGCTAAGAAAAGATTGGCAGAGTTTCAGGAAATTAAAGAAAATGACCAAGAGATCAATTCAGCGTAAATTGAAGACTATAAAAGCTATTAGATACTGCTACTTGTTGTGTTGGCATACATGTGTATTTATAGGGCTATCTGGGTGGAGGTGAAGGATTTCTTTATTGCCAGAGAAAAAAACTGCTTTATTTCTACTTTCTTCTTTTCTGAACAAATCTATAAAACTTTCTGTACTCATTTGTTGTAATGGCATACCATTTCAGTGACTATTTGTGTGACATGTGAAATGTCATTGCAAAAACCAATATTTGTGAAGTTATGTTTCAAATATGTCTGGTCAGAGACTCTGAGCTTGGCTATTTTACACTTGTAATATGTGAATACATTGAAATCAATATGTTATTGTTATAGAACTCATAAAAAGATTTGGAGGCAGAAAATTGGAGCTAGGTATAATCCGACAATATCAATCTGAGCTTGACCTTTATGCAAGAATATATTAAACTCAGTATTTATTATATATTTTGTCTTGTTGGTAAATTGCGCTTTATCTTAACCACTCGGCAAAATATATGAACTGAACAGTCAATTATGTTTTCATTAGAATAGATACAATATTGCTGACTTACATGTTTCCCCAGATGAGACAGATGAGTCCAAAATTAAAAGTATAATAACATGCCATGTTTCCAAAATTGACTTATGTAATACAGGTTGCAAAAAACATGTGTATTATCATATACACACATACAGAAACTCACAATTTTATGTAAGTCAAGCGTGTTATTATTATAATAAGGTAGTTCAAACTCAGGAGAATATTGTCAGACTATACTATGTTGTTCAGTGTGATTCCTGTACCCACAAGATTGTTTTAACGCTAACTTTTGAGTGTGGGCAAGAGGAAATTGTCTGAGTGGAGTGCCCTTATCTTCAGCTTTAGAGTGATCACTATACATGTGTACATCTAGGTTATCAAATTGTTTGTTTATTTAAACACATGCAGCATTATTTTGTTTCAAACAGTTGCTTGTATTTCATTCTACATACTGGCCTTATTATAATGCTCATCATGATAGAGGGGATATTGTTAATAAACTAGGGTGTTACTTGGACTCGAGAACTTTTTATTGTAAATAATCACGGCTCAGGTCAGGAATTAGAGGATATTTATCAGTTGGTTTTAATGTAAGGTTTTTATCTAGTTAGCTTGTTTTCCCTAGCATATTTTCTCTAATTCTCATTTTCCACAAGTGAAAATGTTGTTTTCTGAGCTCACAAGTTGATATAAAAAGGATCTTATTTCAAAATTTGCCCAATATTCTGTTTCTTGACGTGTAGTTACATAAATATGATGTGACATCTTTTCTTCTCTAAGATGACATCTTTTATATTATTTTGACAATGAAAAGATTTTACATATATATAAAAAAGAATGAATTAATTGTACACCTTTACCAGAAGACTTATTTGTTTACAAGTAGTCCCTGATAAGTTGATGAATAGTGCTATAATAAGGTTGGTGTGTAAAGGGTTGTTACACTATAAATCCATTAATATGTTTATTTTCAGGGATTGATCTCATTGTGTCACTGTTATATTCCACCATTTATTTCCCATACAGTTAAGTCACAAACACAGGTATATCAGGACTGACCCATTTAAATATACATATTTAACAGAAGTGGTTAATATTAAAACCCCATTACAGAAAAGTGTATGCATTTGTTACATTTTTAGTTACAATGTCAATTCAAACTTAGGTAGTTCCTATGCTCTATTTTTACATAAATTGTTTCTCAAAAGCTCAGGGTTTGATACTAATTTTTAAACTAGCTTGCATGAATAGACTGCCAGCTATATTTAACTGGCCCAAACCATATCTTTAATAATAAAAGCAGTAACTGGTTGTCCGAATCAAAATATAGGTTGTCAGGGACAATTGACCTTTAATATCGAGCCCTGAAGCTGTTTTATCACACTGGCTGTAAGGTTAAATCATTCTGTAAACTTCATCTGAGATTCAAATTTATGAGTTTTTCCACACAGTACAAACATGCTTCACTGTAATGGAAATATGTGCTCAGATTCTTATATGGTTATGTTTATGCTTCATTTTTTTTCAGCAACACAAAGTAAAAGTATCACCTATGTGTATAGAAAATCATTATCTTGAGTTTCTGTCTTTATAGACCTTAACTCATGCTTAGAATTTTGTACTGAAAATGATCTCTTTTTACATACGTCTCCAACTGATATCTGACTTCATATTTGTTTGTTTTCCATATAAGGAAAAGATGTCTTTGTGGGTGTTTTACATTAATATATGTTAGAATAGGATAGCCCTTCTGTGTTTCGTAAGTGTCCAATGTTACGTTAATTATTCAACTTTCATATACAAGGGAAGTAACCACTTAATCCTGTTGAAAGGTTTTTTCTTTGCAATTTTATGTTTTTATTTAGTAAAAGAATTATACTCCCCACTAATGAAGCTTAAACTGGATATATCAGATGCTTGAGACTAAATATTGGTCATTTAGGGTAAAAACCTTATCTGAATTACAGCTCCTCTATAACACATTATAGATATTATATTGAGGGCTGAACAAAACACTATTGTAACTCTCTTTTTTTTCAAATGGAGTTGCAATTGAGTTTGATTCAGCCCTTGATATAATGTACCATTGTATAAGTATGGAATTTATTCCTAGTCACATTGTTTATGTATGATTATTATAATGACAAAAAGTATTTTTTGTAACTATTGTTAATTTTGTTTTTACCTGTTAATCAAGTTTTTGTCTTTAGTTGATGATAAACATGTAGTTGATGATAAACATGTTCACACAGTGTCCTCTAAGAATCTTTTGACAAAATTCCGTTTTTCACATTTACCAAAGAAAGTACAAAAAAGTCATCTTTAAATAGCAAATTTCAAAATTAGAGTTTGTTAATCATTACATCATGATTATTTTTATCTCAAACTTCATTTGTTTAAGATTTTTTGGTGGGCATTTTGATATTAACTGTTTGTTTAAATTTCCCCCTCAGTTTTAACACTGAAGTAACATTTCTTCACAATTTAAGGTAGAATACCCATAATACACATATCAAGGAATTAGCTTTTTGCTACTTTCTTTATCATTAGGATCACAGCCTAGATTCACTGGTAAAATATTTTAACTTTTTACCATCAAATAATTTTTTTATAACATTTTTTTGAAAATTGAGTAATAATTAAGAATCACCCTATAAATTGGAATGGCTATATGTCTCTTAAATGTAAAAATGAATTTAATAATCAAATTTTTTTCATAAACGTTGTTTAATAAAATTCATAAAACTTTAATGAATGCAAATACACCAACTTTAATAACTTTACCTTGGCATTTTTACACATATAACAAGTTAATCATAGGGAGACACAACAGAAAATGTGATGATTTTCTCCGGCTTTAAAAACACAAGTCCGTATCCTTATCTTTTGACTATGAAAACAGTTTCTGCACTCCAAGTTACCCATTTAATAATTTACCTTAAGTTATATCATATGGCAATGAATAAAAGAAAGAAAAAGAATTTTCACCAGAGATAACCCAACAAAATGCTATTTTAATACATCGACCCCCTTTTTGAAAAAAATGTCAAAACTAGTGACCATTCTTATATGAAATAAACACTTCTTTACAGTATAATTTTACCTTTAAACGCCATTATTGACCATTTAAAGATAAAATAATGGTATTTTATGGTCTAAATGCATTAAATTACAACAACTTATTGATTACGACTTTGTTTGGGGACGAATCTGTCAGGGGACGAATCTGTTCGTCCATTGTTTAAATTGGATTTTTAAACTTCCGGTTTAAACTTTTTACACGAATTCTATCTGTTTTCTCAACTAATTGGAAGAATTAATAATCTTTTTAGGTAGAATAGGTAAAATATTTATAATATTTTAAAAATGAAGCATTTACTCAATAAAAAAGTGCATCCGATCTTTATCGATTTATAACGACAGCCACGAATACCACTTACGTAATTTGTCGACATGACCCGACATCCCCTGAAGTTTGACAGCAGCTATTATGGGAATTCTGCCTTAATGTAACTTTTGTTGTATACTTTTTTAAAATAATCTGTTAAGTCATTTTAGTCATTATTGCTTTTATGTTTGCTTGTTCAGGTTTGCGTTTATTTCAAATTTAATTCTGATTTTAAGTTTTATTTTGCTTTCTGAATGTTTCCTAAAAAATTTGAACCTTTGTCATTCAATAATATATTTTATAGAAACATTTTTAAAACATTAAAAATCTTAATTTTTATAAACTCTTAAAAGATCTCTGTATATTTTTATCTTTGAGCTAGGCTAAGCTTCAAGAATATGTATTGATTATTTTTATGGAAAAGCATGACATAAAATTCAATGATCTTAGCTTTGCTTACACTTGTTAAAGAGTTGTAATATATATTTTGTATAGTGATGAATACAGTTAAAAGATGCAGCTCTAGGACTTAACAGAAAACTGTCTTATCTCCAAATTTTCACTTACCTTTCAATAGATGCAAAACTCGATTCATTGTTTTCTCCCATGTACTAAACTTTTGCTTTGAGTAGATCTCTGTTTGTACTACATTGTATTTGACAGTTTTTGTTATTACTTTTTGTATTTCTGAACCATATTTTCAGTATTTTGTACTATTAAAGCCTTATCAAGAAGATCTTTCATTTGGGTAAAGATAAAAAAAACCAAAAAAATAGGCTAAAATATAGCATTATTTTACTGATATTTTTGGCATTTTGGTGCACTTTTTGTCTATTCACTAACTGGTTTTGCACAATATATTTCTTACCTACACACCGTGTAATAAACATTCATGAGCCCCATGGGGGTTAATAAAACGAAAATTTTATCAAACCCAAACAAATTAAGTGCTTACACTGCTTTAATTAAAAAAGGAGATTCAAGACAGTTTTCATTAAGTTCTAAAATGTGTATAGATTAATGCATTTATGGGCACTTAGTCATTGTGTATAACAACTTCTTATAATCAAATGCTTGTATGTCTTATTACTTAATGTCAGTATTGTCTGTTACCTCATTCACTTTCCATGTTAATGTGTTCATTTATCGCCGAGTATGATGTCGCGACTAAGAATGATGTGTTAACTCTCTAGAGTGTACAAAATATTTATGCAGTACATTTGTTGTTAAAATGTTCATAAAAAAGCACAATGTGCAATGTTATTGATACAATTTATTCGACTGTCAGTGGGGTTTATGTATGCACCACTGACTGTTGAATGCAATTTAACAATACTTTGCATGTGCACCTTTAAACTAAACAAACAGAAGTCATTTAACACTTAAGTGTAAATCTGGGATATGTTCAACTATGACTCTCATGTGAACATGTAACATATTTGAAGATGTCACAGGATTTTACCTTAATGGTTAATAAGTACTATAATACGCTACTGAAGAAAGTTTGCTGACAAGATCCTTGAATAACAAATGAAGAACTGGTCCTGAAGTTCATGGTTTTGATACCTGAGAAAAGGTTCTTCTCCTATGTAATAAACTATAATTATAAAATTCTGGAATATCAGGATTTTGAAAATTCTGTAATTTCATCCGTGTCTTCTTAATTTTACCAAAGTATGCATATTTCATGAGGGTAGAATAAAACCTTCCTTCCTTGAAAGACACAAAAAGTATGTCATTTTTCGTACATTTGCATTAATTGTATTACTGATAAAAATCATACATCATTTTTATGAACCATTTGTGAAATCATCTTTTTATACTTAATTTTAAATACAGATTTTTAGAGTTTGTTAATTTATCATTCATTCTATAGTTCAATATTAATCTAATTGTTATCATCTACTAGTAAATGTCATCATATCTTTTTTAAATTGAAACTAATGTAAATTTTATCCAGCTCTGTGTGTTCCAGTAATGGGCATTGAGTGATTTTAAATATACTGTATGTAGTTTGGACTTGAAGAATATGTTTATGTATGTCTTCGTTTCTTTCCTTCTACAGTGTGAACAAAATCATACATTTATGTAAACTATGAAATAAACTTGTGGACTTATAGCTCATTTAGGATAACACAAGACATTGTATAATAGAATATCATTTTAATTTGTCTCAAGTTATCCTGAATGACCTATAGATTTTTTTACTGGGATAGTTGTGTGTTACTTGTGTCAACTGAATTAATTGTTGTTTTATGATCTTGTTCAAATACAGTTCAATCTGTGACTTTATTATATTAACATGAAATAATGGCATTAGTTTTTTATTTATAAGTTTTTATATGTCTTTTGAAGTTATTTGCTTTTGTCTACTTCTTCATGTATGATAGTTTTAATGTATTTTCCTGAAGTTTGGGATTATTTGGATCTTAGAGAGGTTTCTTTTCCTAAAAATAAGTTGCTGAAATGAGTAATTTCAAGATTTTGAATATTCCTTGTAAAGCATCATACAATCTTTCTAAGTTTCTAATGAATTCTTTGCATTTTTGTTACGGTCTCTAAGTTACTGTATGATATTTAAATTACTATTTTTAACTCAATTTTTGAAAGTTGCTGATCAGTGAATCCCCTTATCTAGGGTGTTCAACAATTGAGATGTGTGCAATTTTTATCATAATAAGTTAATTGAGCAAGATGGATACTGCTGGATGATCAATAAAGAAATATTACATATGTTATTGAAGAATTCTATATCCCCTCTTTCTTTGTACTTGTCTAGGTTACCAACATGGGTTGGTCTTTCGAAAAGCCAAGTTTCTCGATACACTTTGCATGTTTAAGATTTTTTAGTCCATATTTATGACAAAATGCTTTCAATATGTGTAAGCAGTGATATTTTGACCCACCAGCATCAAATGTCTGACTAACTTCTGTGTTTGCTAGTTATTTTAATTAATATCAATTTGAAAGTACTTTATTGAACTGGTGATCCCTATTTCATAACAGTAATGTGATAATAATGTCACATTGTAAAAAAGTATTTTTAACTTGATTTTTTTGTCTCTAACTTTTGGTTTCAAACAATTTTTAATTAGATTATATTATTTGAATTTTTGATTTATCATAAATTTTATGTTTTTACCTTGTATTGGATTATTTCCCTTTCTTTGATATAGTTTTAATCATGTGCCCAACTTTTTACTGGCTGTAAGATATATTTGTTAGCTTGAAATTCAGCATCCCGCAAAGTGATGTTTTTTAAACTATACTCTATTTAAGCATAGAGTAAATAAGAGATTTTTTCCATCTATCGACCCATTGTACTGTTTTCCTTGCAAACTATTTCCTAAATGTATATATTATGTCCATCACCAAAATTCCATTGAAGTTTTTGATAAATAAATTTGTTTAAAGTTCTTCAATTCTTAGTTCATCTTTACTTTCTCACATCTATGCTACCCTGTCCAGTTAAATATTTGATAATGATCCTTGGTACTCATTGTTATGGGCTAATTTTTAGGCTGTGCAGTTGTCCTCATTTGTGAAGGTATTTGTTAAGTTCTGGGCTCAAAACTTGGGTTTTGAAAACTTATGCCTTTTGAGTGACACTAAATGGTTTAAACTTATTTTATTGTCGTAATACAAAGTTACAATTACAGAAATTCAACAAATATAATAATGACGAATAACTATATGTTTATACGGCAATCAATTTGAGCCACAAGTTCTGTAACTTAGTTACAGCTCTCTCCTTATGACATTAAAAAGATGGACAACCTCTATGTGACTGAAAATTTTCTGATGAGCTGCTTAAAACATCCTAAAAACCTATTGATGCAGATATCCTGAGGAGGTAATGATGTATGTTTTGAACATGTGACCTTCTAACAGAGTAAATAGGTAAGAGGGGATCATCTAACTGTTGTACAGGTTGTATTCTCGGTCACTTTCAAGTTCTACTCTGGAATGTACTGTTTACATAATTCTATTTTCTATAAAAAAGTAAGTGCATTTTTAAGGCTGCTTCCATATAAATGTTCAGCTGACAACAATTTTATATGATAACCTCTAATCATTGAAATCACCTCCAGGCAGATTCAGATAGAACCCACTTACAGCAGGGTGGAGTGGAACAACTGTAGATGAATTTTTTGCTCAAGAGAAATACATGTAATAATAATAATAATAAAGACTTTATTAACGAGGCTACACATTTGGATAAATCCAATCTTCCATGTGGACCTCTTGGTCATTTATTTATTTATTTGAGATAATGCCGTGTCAACACAATTTAGGTCATTTTACGGCATCCAGCGCACCTAACCTAGCTTTCCTGGACCATTGTCTATAACCAGTATTCACCTACCCTTCCACAAGGCCGAAAACATCTCCATATTATCTAATCAATGAAGGAAAATCGACATTATTGTCAAATTTTCATTGAAGGGTATAACCTCCCCAGGTGGGATTCGAACCCGCACCCCTTCGGGCACAAGATTCCAAATCCCGGTATGCTACCAACTGCGCTATCGACCCAGGTTGAGCTCTAGGTCACTAGAAATGAGCAGTGCCTAAGTGGGGTTCAAACACTGGACCTCTTGGTCCCTAAGTGTGGGCACTACATGTACCACTGGATCACTGTTCCTCTTATGACCCACATTACTATAACTATTACATTATATGGATTTGTTAATAAAAAACAAACAAACATGTTCTGAAATTGAATATGTTATACATGTATTATATAAAACATATTATGTACAAATATGATGAGTACAAGTACACAAGTATCAGTAAAATGCTGAAGTGATACCAAAAATTAAAACCAACTATTGTCCATTTTTTCTCAACTGTCAAAGTTGAATAATTTTATGGTGAATGATTACACACTATCTCAATATCACGAGTGTTAGACAAAGAGGACGAACTCGCCGTGAAATTATTCATGTTTTGACAGTTGAGAAAAAACGAACAATAATGCTGTTTAAAGTGCATAAAGCAATATCTAAAAGTATATTACTTAATAACACTATGAATTTAAAATGAAAAGACAAAAACAAGACAAATACATTTAACAACACAAACATTTTAAAAATAGTAGGACATTTTTATGATGGTTAAAACAGATGACCTATGGTCATATATTTCACATGAACAGCATTATGATAATGTTTATTTAAAACAATAATGAATGTAAAAGTTGGGGCATAACTTTTAAAGACCCCTAATATCCACTGTTTAAAATTAAAAACAAAATGATAACATTACAAATAGGTTGGTCATTATAGTTTGAAGAAACATGTGTTTAAATTACAAATGTACATTGTATATCCAAACTGGTTTAGGCCTGGCCTAGATACAATGTTACAATCATGACACTGAATAAATAGAGGATATTTGTCAACTCTGGTGTAAGATCGATTTTTATTTCACCGAGAGAACTCAGAAAATGTGGTTTTCTGAGTTCTCGAGTTGAAATAAAAAAGATCTTACACCAATGTTGACGAATATTCTGTTTCTTTCATGCTTATTTTTTATGTGTTTTACCAAAATTATAACATGACGTCATTTCTTCTCCATAATGACGTCAATTATCTTCTAAAATGACATCATTGACGATGAAAATATTGGATTATATTTTCACTACAATGAAAATATAAAACTTATATTTTCATCGAATAACGCGACGTATCACCGTAAAGCATGAAAAAAAAGGAGATATTTGGTTATCTCAGAACTAATTGTAAGGTGAACTGTCCACAACATAGGACTGACTAGTGAAAATGGGGTAATAAAACAATCTAAGAGAACAATAAATTGTTTGCACATCATTAAACGGTGACTGAAATCATGATTAATATAGATTTAAAAATATTAACAAAAATACTAGGAACTATATAATATCTATGTAACTCACAGAGCTAACTATAGATGATCACAAATGAAAAAGAAATGAAAAAAACAAAACAAAAACAATGAATGACCTCAATCCCACATTAAAAATTTGCTGATTAAATGCATTTTTCCAAATCACATAAACACAATTTGCTAACTATGACTTAGTAATACAACTTTCAAACTATTTACAATACAACTTCCCTCCCATATAAAATACATAAATTTCACCCATCTAAATCCATATGAAATACAAATAAATCAATCCAACCAGCATAAAATATAGTTTTCCATTTATATGCAACAGCACAGGCATGAAAGAGTCCCCCTTAATATTTTCATCATATGTGTAGTCCGACAAAATTAATACAATTAATATCAATATTAATGTAAGTGAAGTGTGTTATTAGCATAATTACGTAGTTCAAGCTTAGATTTATATTGTCGTACTATATATTATGTGTACATAAAAAAAATCAGAGATGGACTATTTCATACTGACATACAATAGTATACATTCAGACGACAGTTTTCTCCAGCATGCATTTCTAAATACAAAAATTAATCAAGTAAAGGTACCAGAGGGTCACAAACCCTTAGGGCTAACAATGAATAACTATGACAAGAAATTGAGATATTAAACTTAAGCCACCGCCATCTACATGAAATGACCATTTCTCAAATTCAATCCTCAAAATAAAAATAAGAAAACAGTTATTTTCACTAACCCACAACCATATTTATTAGTTCCATCCTACAGGCTAGTGTGTAAAGATAAAGTCTGAGGCTATAATTATAAATTTTGACCATGACACAAATAAAAAAAAACACTCTTAAACAGGCAAATAAAACAAACATTTGGCACTTTTTCATTGTAAAATTGTTGCTATGGCTACAACAACATGCATGGGACTTTTGATCTTTGTTAAACAATATTGTTCAAATGAAGTTGATCGTGGTTGAGTGTTGACATAGCCTTTATTGTTTTACAGTAGATAATGTAGAATCAAACACATCAAAGAAAATATCAGCATGTTTTTTAGTAAACAATAATGTAGGTCTAAATCTGAGTGAAGTAGCACCACACACTCCTGTATGTACTCCTGAAAGTAAATATAATGTATAATCAAATATCAATAACATCACTCATGTAGAGAATGTACCAGGGCTCGAATTTAAGCTCGCATACTCGCAAAAATTGCAAGTGGAATTTGAAAATTGCGAAAATTTGCGAACTTTTATTCGAAAATTTTCGCGAGTTGAAATCAATGCAATAATATAGTATCAATTTAAGATTCACTGTAAAACCATGTTTGATATTCTTTGTCTATCCCACTATAACGCTATAGTTCTATACACAGTTGGATATAGAGCTATTTAGTTTATTGCATAATTATGTACAGTAAATATGTTGGCAATTAAAATTTTGAGAAAAATGAGAGTGATTTTCTCATTTTGCAAGTTGAAATCAAATCGGATTTTAATCAGATTGATACTTATTGTACTATTTTACATACCTTTTTCTCTCATCATTCCAACAACTTTAGTTCTGGTTTCTACATCTTTAAAATCAATAGAACAGAAAGTACCTAAACCACGAGCCTTGCTTAATAGACCTGGATACTTGGTCTGAAGTAATAATACATGGATATATAACACCTGATTTGTATAACATCCTTTAATATTAATATGAAGTCACCTGGTCCAAAAATCTGTATGATGCAACAGACATTGCTGGACATTCGGTCCAGGGATCTTGAAAGAATCATGAGAACGAATCAGGTTTCACCGGACCTAAGAAACCATAAAGATAACAGATTTTTACATCTTTATTAACAACAATTTTTTATTACTAATTGGATTGGTAAGGGGAAGCTAATACGTCATAACATATTACTGTTTTCTAGTCGCTGCTCAGTCATTATGATTTATTTTAACTTTTAACTAAAGACAAACACAAAATAGGTTCCATACTTATCGCGAAATATGATAAAACAGCCAATAGTTCTTCTCATTTTTATTTTAATAAATGAAATTAAACTGGACATTCGGACCAGCTTTTACTGGACCAAATGGAATTTAACTGGTCAGGTGACCGGCAATTTTTGGAATGTTTGTATGCAAATAGCCAAGAATATGGATGGGATGACTATACATCATACCGTGGTTTACTACAGGTGACTTTACTTGACTTACTGTAAATATTTGGATACATGGGTATTCTATAACAGTATTTATAAATAAATTGTCTCCAAATGTGTATTTAAAGTGTTTTTTCATGAATCTTATTTTCTTGTTGGGTTTAACACCATAGCAACACATTGTATAAGGTCATATTATGGAAGTCAGTCAATCACTCATAGTTCCTGGAATCAGCAGTTCCATCAGTTACTTGGCACATACTCCCTTCAGTGTCTAGCAAATGCCTAACATGATTAAGAATCAGTGGTAGTAGGGTGAAAAGCTGTAAAAAGTATTTAAAGACCAAACACCCCAAAAATATGCCCAGCCGAAGAATATAACTCACAATTCCTCAATCAGTAGACTTGCATGCTATGGACTAAGCTAGCCTGGATATCAGCTGAATATCAGATAAAAAAACAGGGTACCAAAAACCAACTTTCCTTGAATATATAAAGACTAAAAGAAGTAAAACTAGGTGTACAAGTACCTGCATATCTTTTAATCCTGACAAGAGATAATCTCCTGTCACCTTGGTATTAGCAACTAGATTATCCTTCTTTATAACTTTAAGAACTTCTTCTAACAAGGCAATCTTACTAGTATCACCAACCCATGTATTAAATATTCTATAACCCTAAAATCAAATACAACATACATGTACAATAGTATAGCAGCAAAATCTTTCAAATTGAATTTCACAGGGCCACAAAAAGTTACAAAATCAGGCATATAGGAAAATGTTTGGGACAAGTTTATCTGACTGCATAGAAAAAGTTTGGCACCTTCCTGGAAATCGTAGATGGCATCCAAAAACACAGATGCAGGCACGATCCAGTGGTTACATGCAGTTCCTTTGACTAAGAATCCAGTCAAATACATTGTAGTTTAAAATAACCATTAATGAAAATTCCACAATTTTATCTACATGTATTATTCCCTCTTGTTAAAGAAGTTGTCAGCTCCTTGTGTAGGGTAAGAGTAAGCTACTACAGGCATAGAAAAGTCAAAAGTCACAATTTATACATACATAAATACAAGAGAATCTTTATTCTAACTCAATCCTTGAAAACTTAACAACAGAAGCAGTGATAGTTCTATATAGAAGATTATATAGTAACAAGGGGCTGCACATTGCCTTTTTCTTTTCACATTCCTCCCTCATTGTGCACTATAGAATTATGTGCTGATGTAATTACAATGAAATCTAACTATATTTTAACATATGGTACGGTAAAATATAGACAACTGTAGGTTATTTCCTTGTTTAGAGCCTCCAGTCTATTTTGTATGTTCTAGAACAGACAATTACAAACAAAATTCTAATAAGACAATAGAGTCTACAATACATACCTCGGTTGGTTTGAATGACTCTTTGTGATAGAATCCACCAGTTAACATTTTCTTGCTAAAAGTTAGAATATCTGGAGTATCAGTCATATTAAAATGTTCAAAAGCCCAAAACTTTCCTGTGGCTCCACATCCAGTCTGTACTTCATCTATCAAAAAACCCATGTTACGCTGAAATGTTAAAATAAAAAAAAGTTAAAGAGCAGTTGAATGTCTCATATACATGTACATGTTCAGCCAACTTCTTAATTTTGTACCGTAACTCCTTATCATTGAAATCCCCTTCAAGTAGGTGATCCCTCACAGTGCCCATTTACACCTAAGTGGAGTGAAACAACTGTAGGTAAATTGCTTTGCTCAAGGAAATTAGCAGTGCTCCTAGAGGGGTTCGAATCTGGAGCCTCTCAATCCCTAAACATGTGTCCTACTACTGATTTCTTCTCCTAATGTTGAAGCCCAATTTGATTCTACATTTATCATGGTCTAAGCTAAATGCATCATTTTTTAATATTTTATAAAAAAAGATCAATTTAAGGTATACAATCCCTAACTCCCAAATTTCTAGACCATTGAAATATTACATCTAGAGCAATACTGTTTGGTGTTTTTATTGTTTAGGATGTCCCTAAACTTTTCACCAGAAAAAATCTTCAAATTAAATACAAAATTAATAGGTGTGGCATGTTTAAGATTATGCCCCCTTACTGCTGAAAATAGAAAATCTCGAAAAGTGTTGAATCATTTATAGACATTTATTCAAACATAAAATCAATGTTAACATTATAGGAATGGTATCAATCAAACACATATGTGTAATCAAGTAAACATTTAATGCAATTTGCCAAGTTTGAATTGTTTTTTCTGAAAATTATGGCCTCTGAAGTCCTCGGCAAGGGTCAAATAAGCCTACAATACTATCAACATGACATTTTTAACACATCATAAAAAATTAATAGGGAATCAATATTCACCAAACTTGCACAATCTTGTCTTATATGATAGATAATACTTGAGAAAAAATATGAGCGACTTTTACCGCATACTTTTTGAGAAACAGTTAATGAGATTATCAATATTCTCGGAAAAGTGTTAATTTCAAGCACTAAAATAGCATGGAATATGTATTGAGTAAATTTTAAAATGTAACAACATCAACAAAACTTACACAATATGTTCCTATAATATAAACAATGTCAGAAAAGAAAATTCAACAATATTCTAAGTATGCTAGGAAATATAGATGATTCAACTTTTAGGCCAAGGCATAAAATTTCTGTGTCACAAAATTTGAAAAAAATGAAATGATGAATTTTATCTTCTTTAGTGTCAAAATAATACCTCAAAATGAAAGGTGCTACTATAGAAAACTAATTGCAGTATAATTTATACATACTTACAGAAAAAAATAAGTCAAATCATAAAAATAACTTTACAGTTGTGACTCGAAATATAGATATATTTCGCTAATTTTGTAATAAAAATGTTCAAGTACATATCACTCCTACAATTTCAGTACAATACATTTTTACTCAAGCAGGCTTTATTGAAGCACAATTATAAAGTGACATTACCATATTGTTCTTTTCAATCTTAAAAATGTACAGCTGTTCCAATATTATTTTATGCATATCAATTTATATAAATCTTCATGTACACAAGCACAAAAAATGGAAAAAACACTTATCTAGTTTTCACCAGGTAAACATAATCAAAATCATGTATTTCTAAATAATGAATGATTAACAACATGATAACCCAGTAGCTGCAATATTGTAAAGCAGCTGAAATTATCATTTGAAAAATGCACTACATAAGTAATATAAATAATTTCAACATGTTACAAGTTATTACGCATATTAAATGACCCACAATCAGTGCATTTAGATTTATTTACTTAGATTATTAAATTAAGTATTCAGCTTGTTTTGGCATGACAACTTACAAGAATTATTTTTGTATTTGTCATGCAAGGTTGACCTAGGCTGTTTGTCATTGACATTGTGTTTAAAAATTCCATCTTCTCCATCAAATCGGTCAAGGTTCAGCCCAGACCCAGCAATATTTTCAGCTTTTGTCATCCGTTGCAAATACCACTAGAAATAAGAACTTTAAAAAAAGATATGTTCTTAGTCTTTTCTCTAGAATTTAGGTTATTATAGAACGCAACTGATGAAAAAACAAAAATGAACTAAAATCTTTCATTGTCAAGGTAATATCGGAGCAAATAACTGAGAGCCCAAGAATCACCAGCAGCAACATGAGCATTGTATGTAATATAAAAATAATCAGAGACCAGAGAGTCTTGTTTATATATGCAGTCCTACTAATATACACTAATGACATAGAGCTAAAGAATAACAAATATCAATAGCACACTATGAAAATCTGTCAAATGGATTCACTTTGAAACTAACACAGGAAAATCAAATCTTTTTTCATTCTGGGCTGTAAGAATGACATAACTAATTTTTAGAGCCACTCGATGGAACTGTCTCAAGCTGTATTGATGTCAACTGTTGACAATAGTGATCTGTTCACAAACATTTTGTCACCACCCATAGACATTCCTGTGATCTATTGTGTTGCTACAGTAATAGGAATCAATGGCTGCACATAAGGTGAAGGGTATAATCTGACCAACAACACCAATCTGAGTTGAGTTATCTACACTATCTGAAACAGAGACAAGTAGAATGACTTTACTAAATTATATAATTTGAACAATTATTTTTTTTCAATATACAGGTACAATATTGACATACTCATTGACAAACACAGTACCCATATATGTTTTAGACTGCCTCAACAGTTTTAGAAACCAAAAATACACAACTTGCAGCATTAGGTAAATCCCTTGACCAACATCTGTTTTTTCATGAAGTTAATTGTATTCATGAATCATCAATACTGCAGTGATCAGATAAAAAAATTTAAAAATATAATCAGCAAACTCAAAAATAATTCTTGAACTTACTTGGATCAGTAACTGAATCAAATGTCAAGTACCAATGTCTACTTGTTTGAAATCTCTTCATGGTCAAGGATCTGGTAATTTTTCAATATCTACATCTGTTTGAAATCCATTGCCTGATAATGAAATATTTACATCACATGCTAAGTTGCATACTGACAATTTAGTTTGTTTGTAGGGTTTTAAGTTACTAGTTCACAGATTTGGTTTATTTTTTCTTTAATTTCAAAACACCATTCAGTGTCAATAATTGTACTGCATAAAACACCATTATTTGTGGTTGTATGTCAATTTTTTCTAAAATGTCAATACCAGAACACTATTTCCCTGTTTCCAAAATTATTTCCATACAATTTTGATAGTTTTAGATAAGTGATATTTAAGTTGAAATCTGTGAAGGAGTACCTTAAACACCATAGCAACAAATTGAATAGGTCATATAACAGCGGTCAGTCAACCTACTCACTCCTCCTGGAAAGGCTAAACTTCTAGATTCGCTGTTGATTGCCCAACAATACTAAGAGCATACTTTGTCAGTGACTGACATCTGCCCAACATAATTAAAAATCATTGGTAGAAGGGAGAATGGCCGAAGAAATAATTTTTTGACCAAGCTCCTCGGCTAAAGTATGCCCCGCCCAGGAATCGAACCCACAACCACACAATCAGTAGACCAATTAAGATAGCCTGGTGGTTCTGACTATTAAACTAGTATTTCAATTTCACATGCATCTATTGTCAAGTGGATCAATTTAAATCACTTCAAATCAAATAGTATAACCTGACCAAATGTTGTAGATACAAGATACCGCTACCAACCATGAATTGATATTTTATGAATAAACAAACAATGGCTGCCAGATGATGGCAGTCAGTATGGACATTGGTTAGGTGAACTATCCCCTTCATAAGACTGGTTGTTGAACAGGGTCAAGAACTAAAAAACAAAACTCTAATTGAGTTAGTAAATCTGACATAATAAAACAACACCTATATACTCTGTCCAACGAGAGCAAAGCTACAATAACTGATACAGAGTCATAATATTTATCACAGATTACCTCAAGTTTGGAGAAGAATCTGGCAACAAAGCAACACCAAGATCAGGATGTATGATTTCCATGATTGATTCAGCTTTCTGAGTCACTTCTAGAGCTTGTCCTTAAAGAAATAAACAAAATATAAGATTTTCACTAGCACCAGACTGAAATCCTCACATAGTTGCAAAATGGAGAGTAATTTGAAAGTTGCTAGTAATTTTTTTTAGCTAATAAACTTCGCAAAGTAGAATTGCAATTAAATATTACTATCTAAACTAATTTAGGCACAAACCAGCCCTGGTGTGTCTAGTGAGATTGATAGTAGCCATGGATTGCAGCCAGTGTGGAAAGTATATGCATCTCTGACATCATGAACTAAATTCTGACCCATTTAAATTTTATGATAGATCATCACAGCCTTGTCCAGAGGGTTCTTGCTTACAGAATGTATACCCTGATTCGTCTGCTACAGACAGACAGTGTCACACATTGTATTAGATAATAACTCTCACAGGCAAGGTAAAATACAGTACTATGCTGAACATATGTTACACTGCATATGAATAAAATCAACTCACAAAGTGCAATAGTCTGTTAAATTTGAGCCACAAAAACATTACATCTTTCATTTGCTCTGCACAAAAAGTTACACACTGAAATTATCACCCAACTTAAGTTTCTTAATATGTAGACCCATGATTGTGTTCTTCTTTCATACACTTTTGTACCATACTAATTTCAAATCTAGGCATATAACAAATAAACATTGTAAGTTTCAAAATGGCTAGTTTCAACGAAGTCATACTGATAAAAGAGAAAAAAATATTTCAGTTCAGAATGTAATTTCTTACCTGTGCATTGAGTATAGACTATGTTGACGACAACACAATGTCAATGGTCTACCAGTATATTTCACCCTGTGTGCTTACTGCTTTACCAGTAGACACATTGCTTACGTAACATCACTCTTCATAACAGCATTTATCAAATAAATATCCCGAAAGTCCACGATTTAATTTATCATTATCACAGTCTGTTAACAGTAAATGGCACCGGGCCAAGTCGACACCCTTCACAAAACCTCAGTGCGTCCGACTTATTTTACGCCGTATTCTCCATTCTTTAACTCTGATGATTGTAATTTATCAATAACTATCCCAGACAGATTGTTTCGTCGTAATAAACTTATGTCTGAACTAACATAAACGTAATTTTGAAAAACGACCGCGCTAATTCCTAACTGTCTCCGCCATGTTGGATAACTCGATTTTACCTCGTTGACAGTGGGAAATCCCGTTACGTCATCGTCGCGTGGCTTTTATTACTAAAAATAGTACAGTTACGAGCGAATACGAATGTGGCGATGTTTATCGAACTGCGGTTTACGGAAATGTCGACATAACACGATCTTTACCGATTAGTTAGGGATCGTATACCTTAATTTATGTATTTTAGCTAAATATTACCTTGTTTGTAATGTCCCTTAACCCTTGAAAGAATTCAGCAGATGCAAAATTATCTCCCCCTTCTGCTTGAATGGGTTCAACAATGATACCTACTACAGGTGTACCTCGCTTATTGTATTCATCTATCTTATCTTCAACCTAAAAAAGACATGTGAATGTAACTGAGGTCATAATAAAGGACCAGTCATTGCCTTAACTCACTAGCCTGAAGCCAGGCACTAGTAATAGATGATTTGGGCCAGTGAGAATTAGGTTTCATATACTCAGGCTAGTTGAAAATTTTGCCTTTAACTATACAACATAAAAATTGGGCTTGTGCTATGGAAACTTTAGGCAATGATAGCATTAATTGAGAAATAAATAATATATCAGCCTGCATCAATGTGTAAATGATTCGTAAAGTTTCGTATAAACTGAATTTCAAAAACTTTAAGAATAGACAGGACAAAAATGACCAATTGTGAGGTTTGTCATCTGTAGTTAAAGATGTATTCAGATTCACATTAGTAAATATGCAAATGTATTTTCAAAAGATTTCATTAGAAGAACCAATTTTTTCACACATGAAGATTCTGAGTAATTCAGGTTATATTTCCACAAAAAAGTAACTTGTTCACAATTTTTTCGAGTGTGAATGTCTGCCATGCAATCTGAAGTGCAAGCACACAATTCCTAGTGAGTTATATACATTGGGCGCCAAATGTTATCTGATAAAAATCCATGTGCCCAAGATTCCAATACAAACCTCTTGAGTTGTAAGCGGACATAAAAGCTATCTTTAAGGCAAGAGTACAATTGCTAAATTATACCTCTGCAACAAAAACAGTTGGCAAGAATGTAACTGAAAAAGGTAGAAACAGCCAGGATGGTCATTGTGGGTGATTACCACACAGCATGCCAGAGACAGACCAGGATGGAAGGCTTCTGTGTGAGCCATATATGTGACACAAGTGCATTGGCAGGAATTGTAAATAGTAAGTTATAACTTCACCCTTTTTTTATCTATGAGATCATTTAATGGAAGGATTCTTAATTCTTACTTCTTCAAGAATCTTGCTTTCTTCAGCTTTATTTTCTTTAACAAAGTCTTCAAGTGGATATTTTAAATCAGGAAATCTAACATAAGGCCAATCCGGGACAGGAAAGTCTAATTTGTGTATCCACTTTGAATGTGTGCAGGCCAGAGCACCTGAAACAAATAAACACTAATTTCTTTCATACTTGACGGAGAAATATTGTGTATTTAATGAAAATAAATAATAAAAATGTATAGAGGATATTCGTTAACTTTGGTTGATTTTTATTTCACTAAGTGAACTCAGAAAACGTATTTTCACAAGTGGCATAGCCACAAGTAAAACCTAGAACCTGTGTCAAGGTAAGTAAGTGTTATTAGTAATAGTTGTTAAAAGTTGACTGTTATATCGGAAGGTGGCCTAGTCCTATAAATACAACGATGCATTTTTTAATCATTTTGAAATTTCTTATAATGCAACTTTGGTCAATCAAAAAATATCTCAAAGTTAGATTCATAATTTGAACTAGAAGGTGGCCATAAGGGAGGCTTTACTGTAAATGTATACTAACATATAATACACAACTTTATCAAGTCAATACTGGTCTTATCAAAGTGTATCCAGAAAAAACTGCATATTAAGCTTTAAAGGCTTAACAAAAACATAACATTATTAGGTCAAGTTATTTATGATCATGTTAGATTTAGTTAGATCAAGTATTTACTAAATGCATGTACATGTACAATGTTGAAAGTCACAATTTAACTGCATTAGAATGAATATATTAAATCTACATACATGCATTATGTGAGTTGAATTCAAAAGTAGGTGAGAATTAAACATGAAACTTTTAGTTATATACACTCAAATCAGAGTTAGTGGACACATGTATATATAATATGGCACTATCCTAACTTATACAGCTTAGAATCTAAAAAGAAAATATTTCAAACATTAATGTGATTTACTCCCATATTAATGAGCCGCCTGTCTTGAGCATCAATTTTCACTTGTCTGAAGCCTGCCCAGTTAGTTCAGTGGGTAGCACCCAAATCTACTGCTCGAAGGGTTGGGGGTTAGATTCCAAGGCTAACTTTTGAGGAGCTTGGTCATGAAATTATTTCTACGGCAATTCTACCTTCTAACACTGGTTTTGAAATGTGTAAGGCAGATGTCAGTCACTGACAGAAGCATGCACCTGGTTAACAGATTAATCCAGAAATTTAGCCTTTCCAAGAACGGTGAATACCATAGGTTGACTGACTGCCAACCAAAGCAAACTAAAGTAAGGTCAGTTGTCTGTTTAAATGAAGTTTGACTGTATATTAAACCTACCCATTGTTCGTCCATGGAAACTGTTAGTAAAGGATAAAACAGTCAAAGGTGGAGACCCTGGTGCCTCATTTATAAGAGAGGATTCCATTTCTTCCTTTGTAGGAGGGGAACCACCACGTTTATCTCTCTGAAATATATGTATGTAACCTGATAAAAATCCATGGTCCGAACTGAGATTTGAACCCACGACCTCTAGAGTCCTAAGCGGACACTCTACCACGTCGCCATTAAAAGCTGGCTTAAAGGCAAGGGAGTACAAGTGCCGTATTATACCTCTGCTACACACATCCCCTCCATAATAGAATTCGTCCTCAAATTCTTGGAGCTTGATTGTCTGTGGGACTATCTAAGGGTGCAATCAAACAATTCCAAGTTGGTTATTTACATTGGGTGCCAAATGTAACCCGATAAAAATCCATGGTCCAAACTGAGATTTGAACCCACGACCTCTCGAGTCCTAAGCGGACACTCTACCACGTCACCATAAAAGCTAGCTTGAAGGGAAGGGAGTACAAGTGCCGTATTATACCTCTGCTACATGTACAAGTTAGTCATTTTTCTTTGAATTATATAGAGGATCTAATTACGACATATTAATGTGATGTGAGATTTTCATTGAGTGAGCTCTGTCTACAAACAGTATAGTGCCTTCTGGTATTATTATTTAGTTTTGAATAATAACTGCTACCTATGTTACATATACAATTACAAATTTGACCTTGTTTATCAGAATAATTCATGATGGAGAAACTGGCCTAAGATTGAACTTCAAGACATTTTCTGAATATGGTAGAAAATATAACTTTACTCGACAAAAGTATGTAAATCGAACCCTGGTTACCCATGAACCCGTGCTTTATAGTCAGAAAAGTTAATATGATGTATGATACAATGTCTGGTTGATAGAAATATACAAGATTTGATGATAATCCCACTTACCATATGTTTTATAAATATAGCTTTCAACCCATGTTCAATAGAACACGCTCCACAAGCCATTGTTTGTACATTATCTAATCCTGCAGGAGCAACCTGATAATGATAAAGAAATGCAAAAATATGCAGCCTGACAGGGACTCGAACCCAGGACCTCTCGCTTACAGGGCGAGTGCTCTCCCGACTGAGCCATCCAGCCGCTTACATATCCTTCTTCCCATAATAAGAAAAGGTAAGTGCCATGACATACTCCCCCACTAACTGGAAATTCGTCTAGAATTTTAGAATTTCAGGCCAGTTAAGGAGCTTTCATTCTTTTTACAAGCGTTTCTCACTTGATCAAGTAATTTTCACGGCACACGATGGGCGCCAAATGTCACAGGGTAAGAAAAATATGCAGCCTGACCAGGACTCGAACCCAGGACCTCTCGCTTACAGGGCGAGTGCTCTCCCGACTGAGCCATCTAGCCGCTTACATATGTAAACATGCCATGTTTACATTATTGATTTATACATATCGGATTCCTAATTCTTTGATACAAAAAAAAATAAGTCAACAAACTATTCATCTGCACTGCACTATCAGAGGTTAAGTAGAGGTGAAATATTGAATAAAATATCTTCAGATGTCGGTCAAGTTTACAAGTTTAGGTCAATGGCATACCGGCCAGTTTATAAACATGTTTTGGTTTGTAGTAAACAATCAATGTCAAGGTCATTCAGTTAATTTAAAAGGAAACAAAATAAAAGGTTAGCAATTGACTCATTCAGCAGGGTGTGGATAAAGATTCTTTTCCAAGTGAGGAGGGCAGTCTTTTAACCATATGTTCTGAGGGGAGGGTCAATTAACCAAAAGTTATGAGGGAGACTGTACACCAATAGTTCTGAGGGGGGCTACTCAACAAAAGTTCTGAGGGGTGCTGTACACAAATTTTTTTGAAGGGAGCTGTTTACCAAACGTTCTGAGGGGGTTTGAACACCAAACTTTCTGGAGAGGGGTATTTTCACCAAAAGTTCTGGGGGTCTGCACACCAATATAGTTTGGGGGGGCTGTACACCAAAAGTTCTGAGGGAGTATGAACACCAAATATTCTGAGAAGGGGTTTACACTTTATTTTGGACCCTATTTTAGTTGTTTTTTATTTTACTAATAAATTAACAACTGTAGCAATATGATACAATACTTAAGGGTTTGAATCCCACCCGGGGATGTTTTACTCTTCCATGAAAATTTGACAACAATGTCAATTTTCCTCCATCAACAAGGCCTTGTGGAATGGTAGATGAATACTGGTTATAGACAAGGTTCCAGGAAAGCTTGGGTAGGTGTGCTGGCCCCTGTAAAATAAAACCTAAATTGTTTTCACAATGTGAAACGCACTATATATAGTAATATTAGTAAATTCAATAAATATTGTATACTGACCGATAATAGTGAATTCTGAAGCCTAGCTACCCAATCACCTGGTGGATACACACCTAATGCTGGTCTGTTGATAAACGATGACTGTATTAACAAAAATAAAAATGTTACTATTATAATATAAGCTAAAAGTGTTGAAAAATTCATTTATTGTTTTATTATATACTCAGATTCAAACTGTATTTTTGAAGTCTGACACCCATCATTAAATGAAAACATAACAGTTATTACATAAACAACATACCAAGGTCAGAAGCGCAGTTGGTAAGGGGCCTGGGTTTCAAATCTAGTGTTCCGAAGAGGGTACAGATTCAAATCCCACCCAGGAAGGTTATAAATACCCTTCCATGAGAAATTGAAAATAATGTTAATTTTCCAACATTAATAAAGTATATGGAGAAGTTTCTGGCCTTGTGGAAGGGTAGGTGAGTACTGGTTATAGACAAGGGTCCGGGTGCTCTGGACACCGTAAAATAACCTAATAAATTGTGTTGACATGGTGTTAAACCCAGTATAAATAAATAAATATTGTGATTAAATAAAAATATCGGTGATAAGAAGTAAAATTGTTTTACTCTTTTAACCAATACTCTAAGGTAAGTGCATGCATCAATTAACAATTAGGAAAGCAGGTATGATTTTTTTAAGTGCCATCACAATGTTGTGTCCAAATACATGTAGTTATTTCCAGAAAGAGAAAAATGCCACTGAATAAAGATCTAAGAACAAGTCTTATTCAAACACTTACCACATTTTCAGGTTTTGTTAATGCTTGAATCATTGATGGATGATTGTATCCTGAATAGAGAAATATAACAATCAGGAAATAATTTAGATCCTACACAATGTTAAATCATATTCCACTGTCAGTGAAATATATACAATAAACCCCCTGATTTAGATACTTGATACGTGTTTGATACCTTTTTTGAGCTGACAGGTCCATAATTTAAGTAAGGACATGCATGACCTAATTTGTGACCTGCACCAACAATAAAACCCATAATCAAAATAGGCCTATACACATTTTTTTTTTTTTTCATTGCAAGTAAAAAAATTAAACCATTTGGAACACCTCGATCTTTCATGAATGAATAATCTTGGAGGGATTTGTGGGGGGGGGGGTCTACCCAGGCAGCTTGGGATTTTACTACCTATGCAAAGCAATGCACAGGCAAAGCACGCAACGGTTATGCAAAATAGTTCTTGTAATATACACACATATCTTTGTCAAAACATATTTCTATGTTATACATTGAACCAAATATTGTTCAGCAATATCATTGAACTGTTTTATTTCAAATTTATGGACTAAAAACGAAGCATCACTTATCGCCTAAACTTCATGTATTTGTTTACTTCAACACTGGTTTCAAAATGGCGCCTAAATATGTCCGAGGTTATTTGTAGCAAATGGCTGAGGAGTTCCAAATGACAATTAAACATGAAACACTTTCTAAGAGCATACTACCAGAACAAAAAAGTCATTGCTTACTACCAGAACAAAAAAGTCATTGCTTACTACCAGAACAAAAAAGTCATTGCTTACTACCAGAACAAAAAAGTCATTTCAGAGTTGCTGACAATTTCAAAGAAACTGTCACCAGAAAAACAGTTACCAAGACATCTCATAAAACTGGAGATGGCTGAATATCTGAACAAATGCCATCTTAAACACAATTGTAATTATTCATCAAGACAAGTCAAGATTTTCAGGAGAAATTTCTCCTACACCAATTTATAGAGTATAAGATCTAATGATTTGAGTGACACAATGCTATCATGGGGATGATTGAGATTCAAGGAGAAATCATATTTGATGGAATCTATTGTAACTAAGGCCAAAGGAAATCAATTGTTAGATTCTCATTCTGATTTTTAAAACAAATGAGAAAAGTGAACACTTAAGCATTTTTATTTTGAACTCTAGTGACTTTCTTTAAACCATTACTGCATGGAGAAAATAGTGAATGTCATTTCGTCTTTGTTACTGGCATTTGCCAGTTTTCCTGTTTAAAAGTGATTTCATTGTCTAAAATTGTTTGCATAAGCTTTTCTCCAGAATCAAAATAAAATTGATGAGCATTCGTTGAACATTGCAGGGGCAGATCCAGGATTTTTTCTAGGGGGGGGGGGGGGGGGGGGGGTGTCCGAACTTTTTCTGGGGGGGTCCAAACTTTTGAACCTCAACCACATTATACACATTTTGCAGAATAATGCCACATATTATAATTAAAACTACATACAACCATTAAATATATGTAAAGCACTAAAAAAAAAAATTCTTCATATTACTTAAAAATGACTAAGAGTAAAAAAATACACTAATGAACAGGTACATCTAGGGGGATCTGGACCCCCTTCCCCCCCCCCTGCTGGGTCCGCCTATGCATTGCTCTTAGCTAGTAAAGCCTGGTGTACTCACCTAACGGTACAGATGAAATCTGTGTATAGAGATCTAGTAATACATTTCCATCTACATCCACTAAATAATTACCCTGGCTTTTATCATAGTCACAGAAGAAATCTACAGCTCCACAATTCTACAAATATAGTATATCTCACCATTAGTGAACAATTTTCATCATTTTTGTTGGGCAGTGAAACAAATTTTAGACATGTCATCTTCACAAAAAAATCCTACGAAAAAAATTATCGTTAAGTCAATTTCAAAAATTTAAAGTTCAAATCCTAAAAGGTATGATATCATATAATAATATGAATTTCATTCAGTATACATTATTCTACATAATTAAAGAACATGAAAATTTGATTGGACAAAGAATGAAGGTAGCTCTATAATAAATGTGTCCTGCTTTTAACTTATGATGATTTTTATTGTAAGATTTTTTTTGTGAAAATGCCCATAGTACCAAGTACAAGCTAGTATAAGCTGCTATTGTTACAAGTTTAGTAAATTCAATGGTGTAGGCTTGTCTGACTTTTACATTTATAGCTGCAGCCAGCAGACAAGTGACAATTCTGGCCAACATGTCCTAGGACAAGCAACATGTTTTCTTCTTTGAACTTAGTGGAAATAAATGCTCAGATTTGTTCTAAGCTGTCCTACATTTTTAAATGTACTTTTAAATGTACTTCTATTCTTTGAATCTCTTTAAATCTAAATCCATACAATCATTCTATAGAAAAAACTTGTATTATCATTAGCCTTAGTTAAATTAATAATTTGATATCATAAAAAAATTTGCTAGCATTTTTCATTTCATGACAAGGTTTTAATGTTCATGCTAGGCATTTTATGAATATACTAATTGTTTCAAATTTATGTAAATTTTGCAGAATACCGGACTTTCTATAACATAGGTTCAGGACAACTCAACCCATAGACTCATATGTATGGTAATATGTCCGATTAAAAAAAATCCATCTACATTTATCTTTTTTAAACTATAAATGTTTCATCAATTATTATTTTTATTTTTTTAATTACATGTACATAACAAGTATACAATGTCATGGATGCTGTTTCCTGCTCATAAGAGATGTACTAAGTACTTTTTCATTTGTTTATAATGTGGTTCACTTTACCATTTCATTGTTGAAAATTGAGACTGAGATTTTTGCCTGCAAACAGATGGACTATTTTTGCTTTCATTCAATTTTGTAACAGACACTTTTGGAATTACAAACCAAGGAAAAATGCTATTTATATTAATACAAAATGAAACTCAATTTGTTGTTGTTATATTATATTCAACTGTCAGTGGCACAATCTGATTAAAACCCGATCTAAAATTTTACCGCTCGCATACTCGCTAATTTAGATCTGGCCTTTTCCAAACAAGGGTCACGTTCAGGTGACCTTTTCTCATCATAATATTCATGACGAAATTGTTATGATACGTAACTTGTTTACATCACCTACGTCATGCAATTTGAAATGAGCCACCCAATCGCAGACTGTGAATAATACCGCTGTTAAATAAGCATGCAAACATAGGTCTAAAAATAGAAATCACGAAATCAAAATGTGATAATTAGTGTTTTCGTCTGAATGAAAGCTACGCATTGATTGGTCGACACAAAGTTCATCTCGACGTGACCTTGCATTGACTAAGTAGAGATCCTGTACGACAACGCTCTACAGGATCTCTGTTTACAGAGATTGTCAGTGGCACAAACATCAACCCTGCTGATTTAAATACTTAATATCTTTTCAATAACCCCCATACATAAAATGGGATGGTTTTTTTTTAATGATTGTGAGTACAGAAGTATTGTAGTGAATATTTAAATCAGTGGGGTTAACATATGCCCTACTGACAGTTGAATAAAATTTAACTATACACTTTACATACAATGTAGCAAATAACATTATTTTTAAGTCTTCATGACATTCTGACTGTTTTTAATTCTGACATTCTGCCAGGTTTTAAAGCCGAACTGTTTTCATCACTGCATTTGAAGCCAACAAAATAAGTTTACCCGAGTACATGACTGCATTACCTACTTTCAATGACACAGATAAAATGATGGTCCAAAATTCAGGCTCTTAGGTGATAACAAGGAAAGATAAGGTCAACTAAATAAATACAGTATTTTCATCTTACATTTTAGCAAACAATTGTCCTTCCTGTTCGGTGTTCTTTTATCACTTAAATTCATTACAATTATTTAGTTGTTAAGAAAAGCTACTAGTTTTACAAGATAAGGGTTACATAAATTTATTTGTAGTTTGAAATAAAAAACTTTACCCTAACCCCTTCTTGTACACAAAAATTATTGTAAATGCAATTAGAATAAAGATTCTTCCTAATTAAAACAATGGGTGGATTTTGAATGGAATGGAACCAGTACTGATCATCAGTGTGTTCAGTTACCCTGAATGTTCCGAAACGTTCCATAACATTAGGTTTGGGACAACTCAACCCGTAGACAACTCAACCAGAGAATACTCAATACCCCACTAACAGTTTGAGTTGTCCAAACTTTGGGTTGAGTTATCCACTGGTTGAGTTGTCTTCGGGTTGAGTTTTTCCGTACCAGTAACGTTTGCTAACAGTAGTTACTGAACACACACCTGGTTTTTAAAGAGATTACTAATTATTCCTTTACAGGTTGGGACAGGGCAAAAAATGGTGATTTTCACATTTACACTATTTCAAGATGCTCTTTTTTCATTACATATCGACTGACAGATATACAACTTGGCCAAGTTATTCCCTCAGTAAATTCTTTTAGAAAAAGCTGGGGAGGGGCAAAAAGGGCATAAATGCAATTATCGCTCTTTTTCAAACTTAAATTTGCATTTCACTAAGTTATATTCGCCCAAAACAAGGTCTAAAGAGCTAGTACTTTTTAGAGACTGAAAACATGTTATCTTGTTACAATTTTGCATCATGATTCAGCACTATGTGATTTTAATTTTTTATGGTGATTTAGGAGCACTACACCCCTTGAAACTCCAGCAAAGAAGGGATCTCCTCTCTCTGGAACACCCAATAGACATCTTTTGATGGGGATGGAGAGCAAGAACGATCACTTTTGGAGGTGGGGGTCAACTTACCTTTCTGTGGCAGCCATTTTGAAGGAGAGGGGTTCTAGGACACTTAAAAAGCAAGATTAACCAGTCAATGGTTAAAGCTCTTGGCCAAGCAGTTTTTGAGGAGATCTTATAAAAATATACAAGACAAAGATTATAAGGTAAATACTTGTATCTGAGATAATTCTTTCAGGAGTTCTTGAGACTTGGGTCCTGGTATCTTTGTGACCACATTTGGTCCATTAGGCTCAGACACACCACCGCTACCCTGAGATGACATACATCTTTGATCTGTAATGTTAAACATAGAACAACAGAAGATTAATATCTGTAGTTTATTATTGTCTGCTTAATCAACAGCAATATTCTGCAATAACCCATAAACTGAAGCCAGGAGTCAATTAGATAATGCCCAAGAGTTTGACATTCTGTATCATACTAGAAAAATATCCCTTCTTATTGAATAGGGGTTTAACGGTTAACCCATATACCGGTTAATATTGCATTACGAATTCTGACGGTTTTTTAACTACATTGTATTTAGGCAAACCGTTATTATTCATTTAATTTTGAACATTAGTAATATGGTATTACTAGCGTCATGTGATTCATATGATGGCAATGGTTAAAGTAGCAACGCATGACGTAACCGCTGTGAGGAGTTTGGCAATTTTCATGTAAACTTAGACAACAGAAACATGCGCCTAGGAATGTTTTAGGGGGATGGATTTAACATTCTCAAGTTGATTTTTACTTTATTTATTAACATATTTATTATTTGTTATTGTTTATTGTTTGTTAATGCCGTGTCAACCAAATCTTAAAGGTTATTTTATGGCTCCCAGCCCACCTAACCAAGCTATGATAACTTTAAAGTTTATAATGCCTCAGACAAAAATTAAGTATGAAAGTTACAAAGGGCAATAGCTCCAAAACTGTGCAAAAGAAAGTTATGATTCTCGGGCACTGCACCTCCCCACAATAAGATCTATTCAGTTATAAAGTTTAAAGTTGATATCTGCAGTACTTTTAGAGTTATGTCCTGGACAAGCAAAAAGTGAAAATGAAAGTGAAGATAACAATAATTAAAAAAAAGGCAAGGCAGAGTTACAGTTCTAATGCACTACAGTTCTACTTGATGATATCTATCAACCTACTAAGTTTCAAGTCAATACCTCTTGTAGTTTTAGAGTTATGTCTAGGAAAAGAGATGGGACGGGATGTTGCTACCACTGCCGCTGCGGACACCGTGAGTAACACCTTTATATCTCTTGGGTCTAAAGATGTTAGCCTGCAGCACAGCTGTGATGAAGGTCAATTGAACACCTCAAAATGACAGAAAAGTGGTGTTCAATATCATGAAAATATACAAGTTTATATGCCTCTATAATTCTCATTATACATAAATTTTCATATAAAGTTATATTATTTATCATAGTATAAATAAATATACATTAAGTAGATGCATGTGCATGTGTGCATGAAAAAATTCATGAAACAAATTTATAGTTCAATGCAAAACTAGTCCACATCCTTCATTTACATAATTGTAGTTAAAACTACTTTTGCACTGACTTGTCGAATGATAACATTACCAATTCAGATATAACTTCTACTAGTACAGTGAATACATTGTACATTTAAGGGTGGAATGAGAAAGGGGTGCAGAGTCAAATACCTCTGAAACTTTTTTTCAAATAGTATAACAAATGTTGCTATTGGAAGTGGTTTGTATTCAAAATATTGTCTGACCCCCCCCAACCCCCCTACCTCTTTGAAATGGATGTAAAATATCAATGCACATGTACGTTATCATGCATGAATATAGATAAAAAATACATGCAACAATGAAATGCATAGCTATTGTGCAGCATTCAGTCCATGCAACCCATATTATTTAGGAAGGTAGAATTGAGGTGGAACAGTTTATTACAAGAGGGTTTTTTGGTGTTTAAAAGTTAATTGAAACTATTTGACACCTGAAAAGCCCTCTCAACGTCCTATCAAATGATATAAATGAATCATATTCATTTGCAACCTAAAAAATCAGCTTGGGTTGCTAAGTGAAGGGTAAATATATTAGGGCTGTTATGATATGCCAGAAGCATATCGCAGTATATTGTGATGCACTAAAACGGTATTGCAATATGTACCACGATATATTTCAAACAAAAGAAAGGTTTCATAATACTTCTGTCTTAAAGAACCTTATTCAATTGCTCAGTATTGAAGTAGGGAAAGTGCCTGGAGCAGACTGGAGAAAAACTGGGCGTTTTTAGAGTTATGGGAGCATTCCGAACGCACCCAAATCAGTTAAATTCTTTGAATTAAAGCTTTAATCGAATGAACCATGGAAAACTAATATTTCGCTACTTTCATTTTGGCGAAGGGAAGAATTTTTCAATGAAAATAAAGAACATCACTAAATACCAGTACGTTAAATTCATACCGCGGCATGTATTGCTGCAGCTGCATATTGCAATATACCAGTATATCCTGACAGCCCATATAAATAAGTATATTGGTAATTTTTTTTTCGGAATTGTAAAAACATACATGTACCAAAATTCATTGAAGTTTTCACATTTGTCACTTAGAATAGCCTACTAATTACATGTAGAACCTTGCTATTCATAGGCGGAACTAGCGGTGTTTAACATAGATCTAATGGTTATGTAGTTTTTATCATTTTATTATTAATATGTTGCGATATTCTGAAAACAGTGTATAATGTGGTTGTGGTTGGAAAGTTTGGACCCCCCCCTAGAAAAAGAGTGGAACCCCCTAGAAAAAAAACCTGGATCCACTTCTGCTGTTAATACATTTGTAGTAAAAACGTTTTAAGTTACAAGACAATTTTGTTTGTGTTTAACTTTTCATTCATACTTGACAATTTGTAAGTATTTGATTCTCATAGTACATGTATAATGTAAAACAATGCATTGACTTAGTTTTGTTTTTAAGTTGTATTCATAATCTGACTTTTAACCAAGTCATATAGAGTATGTTTGTACTTGAACGTAAAATAATTATATCAGTGCATTGGTGGATTTGGCAGCAGTTAGAGAGTCAAATAACCCAGTAATTTATCTAATAAAAAGAATGCAAATTAAAAATTAGTTGAAAATAGGATCTTAAAATTATGAAAATTTGTGCACCCCATACCCCCCCCCCCCCCCCCTCTTCAAATGCTTCTTTTTTTAAACTAAGTTTTATATCTACCCTTCATTCATCAGATTATAATATTTCTAATGTACTCAAAGCTTGATGTAATTATAGTACATTTTACATTAAATATGTTGCCATGGCAACCATGTAACACAATGAGTATAACTGAGGATAACCTTGGCCATGTTTTTGACATCAAACTAACCAGGCGCGTATCTACCATTACGCACTTTACGCACGTGCGTAACCTCAATTCCAGCAATCGAAAATCTAAATGTGCCAAAGACACTAAGAAATAGGATGCCTAACACAGGTTAAGAATTATTTGACTTGACTGTGATAACGTTACTCCAATAGAAGTCTTATGAAACGACTCATATTGAGCAGTACACAAATTAATTTCTATGTATGTTTGTCCACTTTGAAACTTCTTTCAAAACAGAAAGATTGAAAACGGAAAACCGCATTGGTTAAGCAATGGCAATTGGTAATTGACTTACACTCAGTAAAAGGTCTGCCTTTGTTTACAATTGGTCAAATATATTAACATGGCTTCTGCCATAAGTAAGATGTACTCCAGTACACAGGTGACTGACTCAAATTTTCCTTATTATAGTATATACTTTAATAAGGTAAATTTGAGTCAGTCACCTGTGCTCCAGTATTTACATGTTTAATATGTCACTAACATCAAGGTGAACATAATATTGAATGCATATACATGTACTTTCAAAGAATAAGAATCTAAAATAGCATTTTGACTGTTTCAACAGTATGCACTTATTCCATATCAGATTTATTTAATCAGCAGTGTTTTATTAAGTTTTTTTTAAATAGACTAGATTTCCAATGACATTAAACAAACATAATGTTCACGTCTTTAAGGGATTGCTGGCGTAACGGTCGATCATTACCAAAACCAATACATGAATATTTACATTATAATATGATTAGAAATGATGAATGACAAATGGTAAATTTAGCAAACAAGTCCTCGATATTTGCCAAAGTGATTTAGACATGTAATTTTATAAAGTAAACATTTAAATCGTAGGGCCCTCGAATTACACTCAACACAAGTTTTTACTATCAGAAACGAAGTACATTGTATATCGTCGTGGTCACTTGAAAATGCCGGAACTTCAAAATTTCGATTTTTCGTTTTTTTTGTAATATCCAAAACTACATGTCTTTCCGTGTCGTTCTGTCATACTTTCATATTTATTTGCAAATTAGAAGTATGATTATTTCAAATTATTAAAAATACCGGAGGTTCATTGTATAGCTTTTGAGATTTGTAAAATGCTGTAACTACAATACTTGCAACTCCGGTATTTATGTAACATAAAATCAATTTCAGTCAAACACGAGTTTGAGCAGTTCCTGTATTTTATATTATGTGTTATACGGTTTGAGCCTAGTTGAGTTTTCATATTCATTGGTATAATAATTAATTTGATGCTCGTTTTTATTTTAAACTTGTTTATTTTAAGTTAAACATTTAGATAGAAATATGCAATGGTCATTTGGCGGAAGAAGCAACACAAATTGAGGGTGGAACCGAGCATTTCTAAATATCAATAGCTATTCTATTCATATTAGTTTTTTCCATTTGTGACTAAGGTTTTCCAGCTCAATGGCAAAGGGCATTAAAAACGGGTTCAAGTCTCTTCATTTCTGAGATTTCAGCAGGTGTGTTGGTTTTTTCCCCAGGCGCTGCTTTGTAAAAACCTAGGGTAAGGTAAACCTATCCTTCCTATTCGTTGCCATACTGCCTAAAATGTGTTAAGCATGATTGGTGCGTAACCTCAAAAATGGCCTAGATACGCGCCTGAAACTAACGACTCAAAAATCTATCAATATGTATCTAATGAAAAAATAAACTAGACAAATATCCCATAGCTTTACTTTGAGCTACGAAAATTTTATATCCAGTTACAAACTAAATACAATTTATATGAGATTACTTAAACAACTATTTGATTTATAATATATATAATGTGAGTCATATTTCATAATTCAAAATTTGATAAGTTCAGAGATAGAATATCTATTTAAGTACATGTACATGATAAACATTAAGTCATATCTACATCTACATTTTACGTCGTCTCAGTCACAATTGACTATTACGCGACGGGTATATATTTGATAATGAAAGTAGAAAGATCTCCAGGCATCAATATATGAAATGCAAGTAAAATGCAGCAATTTAATTTAGGACTATATTTGAATAAGAATGGCATCCCTCGTCCGTACACAAATAATTCAATTCCAAGATGTTATGCCATAACATCTCGGAATTGGATCTTTCCATAACTTATAGAAAGATCCCCAAAATGCACTAAAATACAAAAAAATGAAATACATTAAATAAGGCATTAAACTAACGAATGTATATATACAAGCAAGCTTTGTGATTTATACGATAAAAATCAACAAAAAGTACACAAAAAATAATTGAGTAATACTCACAGCTACACAAGTTATTTGGCAACCTCCGCAGCAGACGTGTTGTTCTCGAGACAGACGACATGATTATGAACCACTACAGTAGCGAAACTAAGCGCAGTTGTAAACGCTAATAATCACATAACGCAGATATATCTAGTTCACTCTAGTTTTTAGAGTCACGTGATCTACAACAATAGCCAATACGGTCAACGTTAGCAAAATTAGTTTTTTTCAGGACGAACGGGTGAATGACTTGAAGTATCGCATCAAATACATGTAACTGAGCCTTTTCTTTCCCTAAAAATCCAATGCGAGTTGTGATCGTTTACTTTATATCCTTAGCAGTATCGAGCAGTGAACGATATACATATGTTTCATAGTTTCATATATTGGTTTTATCAAACGTATAGTCACGGTATCTTAACCCAATTCACACGATATGTTATTGTTTCAACGTATCGTCTGCTAGAATCCATTAAAATACGTAGATGTTTTATTGTTGTCTCTTAAAAATTTCGTTTTGATCGATTTTGTTGCATCATACTTCTTCATCCGTCTTAATACAGTATCATTGCGACGCTTGCTTGATTTATTGAATGATGCCGTCTGCAATTCTCACAAATTGTACAAGAAGCTGTTCAAATATCCATTTTGCCTGTAAATGGTTAATTCTAAAATACGAGATTCTTCATATTTAAAACGCTGATCACTAACTCAGGCGAATCCCAAAAGCCCATGGGTATTCAAAAGGGACATTGATATTCATGTGCGTAAATTTGTCACTGATGATCTGACCTACGTATTTTTATACGAAAACTTGATGAAAATTATCAACTAAGTTTTCGGAGTTGGCAGTTGTTCAACTTCAAACTCACTTGACATTAAAGTTAAACTGCCAATAAACTTTTATCGACCAAGGTCATCTGCGAACATGGACTAAAATTGTGTGGGGCATATCAAAACTATTTTACACACACTAATTTCGACTGTATTTCCACACTGCAAATGATGAGTGTCGGTTTGTTCATCTTCTGTCGCATGAATATCTGTTATTTCTTTTTTTCTGAAAATATTCATTTCGGTCAGTGAATTGCAATTGATCACTCTTTATCTTCTACGCAAATTAGCTTCGTAAATACCTTTTTTACCGCTCCACTCGAAGGACGTTTACGATTAAAATTTACAGGATCAATTTCGGGCTTATCGAGGAGAGAAAAAATAGTCGTTTTGATGTCATCTAATTATTTGTTCAGAAAGAGAAATTGACGAAACCACGTGTCGGTTATACTTTATAAGTTGTTGTAGATCACATGACTTTAGACTCAGTATCTGGATAATTGCACGGTTGCACAGATATCTATACATTTTACCAAGTCAATGAAACATGTATTTCTTGTAAAAGGTACTCATTCACAGATTTCAACTTAAATATCAATTAAACTATCAAAATAGTATGGATTTTTTTTGAAGCAGGAAAATAGTCTTCTGATAATGACAAGTTTAGTGCAAATTGACATACAACTACAAATGATGGTGTTTCATGTAGTAAAAATCTACCCCGTATGTCACGGTATAGACAATTTTAGTGCATTTTTGTGACTTTTATACTGTATATTTCTTGCAACATTTAGGTTAGTTTGTCTTAGAATAATAAGGATTAATGTTTTGTCACAATTACTGACACTGAATGGTGTTTTGAAAGTATAGAAAAAAATAAACCAAATCTGTGAACAATTAAAGTACCTTTAAAGGCGTAATGATAATGAATGGTATATATGCCGTTATGACTACATGTAGTTCATTATAGTTACAGCAGTTGAAATTCCACTAACTGAGAGGTCATTTATTTGTGATGACGAGAAATAAATTATTATTTTATTAGATAAAGACGTGTCAACAAGTCATTATTGGACGAGTTCTAGGTTTGTTTGCTATTGTCCTCACATTAGGGAGTTACACTGGTGAGTGATCTGTCATTCCGGATTTATTGCACATGTATGAAGTGCAAAGTAGGATACAACTGAGTGTTAATTAAACATACATGTACACTGAAACAAGCAGATAACTTTTCTAACAATTATACATGTATTAAAAAGGATGCTGATACAAGAGACACATGTCTGACTCTCTGCTGAATCCAACTATGCACCTTACAATCATGGATTTTCGGGGCATTTAGCCTGATTCCCCATCGACCATTTGGCTGTCGTTCTACCAACAATCCATTGTCTCTCATTCACTATTTTTTTACAGTTGAAAATTCACTTGTTTTGTTGTTGTTGTCGTTTTTAAACTACTATGAGCACCTTAATTCTTGATCACAAATTCTTAGTTTTATTATATTATTCTTCAGTTTATGTTTTTTATATTTTATCATCTCTTAATCATTTTCATTTTCGTTTTCATTTAAACTCGTTTTTCCTAATTATGCATATGAGTGTGAAGCGCTTTTGAACATATCTTCAATACGAGTATGAAAAGAGCGCTATACAAATGCGGTATATAATAATAATACAATTTCTGAGACATTCTCCTCTAGTACTTGGCTTACAAGACAAATCCATCCTGGTCCATTATTCTAGGTCAAGGCTTTGACGATTTTGAATTCAACACTCGGCATTATCAAACCTTTCATGTACAAGCTAAGTTGGGAAAGATATTCATGTACTATCACCAGTCTCTACATCTAGTCAGAAATGCGGACAGCTTAATGTATCCATCATCGTTTTGTTACCAGAAGCAATTTCATCCGATTAAAATTGGATTGACATTTTCCAGCTGTATAATCAAATGAAGTATCATAGGCCGATCCAGGATTTTTAGTTTTCTAGTTAAAGGGGGGGGGGTGATAATGCACAGATAGATTGGGGGTCAAGAGGAGCGTAAGGGTCCCCGGTAGGTTAAGGGCAAGACCAATGCTCTTGAATTTTCCCGTAAACTTCCAAGTGTTTGGTAATTTCTAAGGGATTCAGGCACATTGCCAGAACCTCAACTATCCTTTCCTAGGGTATACAATAAAAAGCATCAAGATATAGCATATAGTTTGCTAACAGCCATTGGATTCTTTAAATCTAATAAAAAATGAGAAGGAATTGATCGTGAATTGTTCGTTATATGTCATTGTATAACTGCACTCTTAGTCTAGTAAATTATTGCACGCATAGCGTACAAAATTGTTGTGACATTCAAATATATTTTCCTATAAATATCATATTTAATAATAGAAAAAGCTTTGCATGGGTAAATTAAGGGTGGGGTGGCGTACGCATACTGGATCCACCTATGACTGAGACATTTCATAAAATGGTATTTTAAATTTTGATGAATTTTCATTTGTGACACAAACATACTACATGTATACAGTACTTTAAATTGGGACTTAATACTTTAAATCAACACTTATTTAAAGAATAGTTTATGCTACTTAATTACTTAAAGATGTTACATGTCTTATAACAAATACCCATTAGCCTTCATGAAGTGGTCCTGTAGTAGGACAAGCTTTCAGGGATCAAAAGGTCCCTGATTCAAATCCAACTAGGGGCACTAGTAATTTCCTTGAGAAAGAAATTAATCAGCAGTTGTTCCACTCCAGCCAAGTGTAACTGGGTATTGTAAGAGATCACCGGTCTGAAGGTAATTTAATGATCAAGGGTCATTGACAAAATTGAAAAGTCAGATAAACATGTATATATATATATGTAAGCAGACTTTAAACCTGCTCTATCTCTCTGACTAACAAAAGTTGCTAAAACAGAAAACTTTAGTTCATGTACAAGCAAGTACAGATCTCGTATACAGTCCAATTTCACGAACTATACTCAGTAATGAACATTCATGCTAGCTGCATAGGCGGATCCAGCGGGGGCGGGGGGTCAGGGGGTTCGGACCCCCCCCCTAGAATTTGGAAAATGTACCTGTCCATTAGTGAATTTCTTGCCTATAAGTCATTTTTAAGTAGCATGAAGCAATTTTTTTCGGTGCTTAACATAGATTTGATGGCTATATAGTTTTTATTATCAATATCTTGGATTTTTTCTGAAAAATGTGTATGTGGTTGTGGTTCGAGGTTTGCCCCCCCCCAGAAAAGTTCGGACCCTCCTCCCCTAGAAAAGTTCGGACCCCCCGTGGAAAAAAATCCTGGATCCGCCCCTGAGCTGTGTTTGAATAATAATTCTAACAGTGAAGTGCGTTTTCTTTTTCTTTTTTTGCAGTAAAATATTGTGCAGTTATAACTTACCTTCACATAATTTATAGCCGACAGTTAATTTATGGATGAAACATGACCTGAATCACATTAGTTGATTTTATATACCCTTTTCAGACACGAAAAGATCTAGGTTGACGTTCTAGCATGAATAAATCAAAGCACTGAAAGCACTGAATTATAATGAAAGTTTACCTCATTTAATTCAGGACAGACAGCTATTGTTTCTAACTTACATGCATACAGAAATGATAGATTTGTAAGACCAAAATGGTTTTTATTTTTGATTAAAGCAGTTCTTTTAAAATATCACAGCTTTTTTTTACTGGGTTTAACACCATGTCAACACAATTAAGGTCTTTTCACGGTGTCCAGCGCACTGAACCTTGCTTTCCTGGACCCTTGTCTATAACCAGTACCCACCTACCCTTCCACAAGGCTGGAAACTTCTCCATATTATCGAATCAATGGAGGAAAATTGACATTATTGTCAAATTTTCATGGAAGAGTATAATCTCACTGGGTGGGATTCGAACCCATACCCCCTTCGGGACACGAGATACCAAATCCAGGCGCGCTACGAACTGTGCTATTGACCCGGGTTAAATATTACAGCTGATACTGCCAGCAGTAAGATGAAAACTGCAGCTGTTGTGTCTGGTAGCAGAAAGATTGACAGCAGTAAAATTGCTATTAGGAACTTAATAAAATAACCTTTCCTAATCTGTATTCATGATGTTTTAGCCACATGTTCTTTAGCTTTTTACAATTGACATTAAAGGAAATACTAGATGCCAATAAACAACTTGCAACCTCATTATTAACAAGAAACAAACTTTGTATTGGTTTTAATGTAGTATCTGAACCACTCTTCATTTTACTTAGGCCACTCAACTTAACAAAGTTTTCATGGACAGAATCGTCTACTACCAAAATTCTAGCCTTTCACAGGGTTTACAACTTCTCCATATGCCTTATAATTGAAAATAAATCAATTTTAATGAGTAATTATTTTATTAATTAGAAGGTTAGTTTATGAAAAGGGATTAGAACTCAGATCTCCTAAATCAAAATCAGGAATGCAAACATTAGTTTTGTTACTGCCTTGGGCGCAGGCAGAGACAAATCATACACAGATTTTGTCTGAGGAGAGTCATTACAACAATAACAGAAAATATATTTCTGAAAGATCTTTAACTGCAACATTGTGAAAATTAAACCCTAGCAAAGTACCAGTGATACAGTAGAATGTAATAAAGCAAGCAAGAGTATTGTCCATTTTTTCTCCATAGTCAAAGTTTGAATAATTTCACGGTGAATGGTTATACACTATCTCAATATCACGAGTGTTCGAGAAATAGCACAAAATCACCGTGTTTATGTTTTGATAGTTGAGAAAAAATGAACTGTACAAAATAACATACAATGTATAGCTAGTTGGATTTACCTTCCAATTATAAACCAATGATCAACAAGGAGCTAGCGTGGCCCAGTGGTAACAATGTTCAACTGGTAGTTATTGGATAGCCAGCTTCACGTTGGTTCAAATCCAATCCATAACCTACCTCATTGTTTTCTTAAGCAAGAAATTATCCTACTAACTCAGTACTGAGGAACCAGGATGAGGACTCAAAAGTGATTAATCTGAGTTGTAAAAACTTATTTAGCTATTGTGACAATAGAGCTAAAAGAATTCTTTTAAACTTAGAATTTGTTACCATTTATCTTTCACTAATTTTAGCAGAAAAAGCCCCCACAAAAATAACTTGGTGTGCAGTAGAATGTAATCTATGAAGAAACTTACCAAGCATGCAAGATAACATAATATACAATGTAGATCTAGTTCATTTTTTCTCAACTGTCAAATCATGTATATTTTCACAGTGAATTCTTACGTAAGAATAAAATTATGGTCTTCTTACATGCCTGATTTTGCAAAGTGTGTATTATGATTGAGTAAAGCTGCTTATGTCATATGATAGGTTTTTAGTCAAGAAATTTCAGTTACAGTGAGGCCACAAGTATAAATATGATGAATTCAGTCACCATGAAAATATTCAAGCTTGGAAAAAACAGTCTATACCATACATTTGATAACTAGTTGGTTTGTATAGTGCATACAAAATAACAAAACCTGTTTGGGTAAACATTAAAAATGAAACAATGTATTTCAGAGGTAGGCAGTATTGAAAATAAAAGTTGTATAATTCATTTTAACAAAATTAGTGCGGCAGATAAACCACCACCCATCGGCCAATCATGCTTGTAATGGTAGACTGCTTTACTATAACACCAACAAGACACTCATAAAATATATTAAAATTATATAATTTTATGCTATTGATGCTATTGTCATCCTGAGCATCCCCAGTGGTGGATTAGTTCATTGTATTATTAATATAAAGTGGGTTTTTTTTGTACGAACTATGCTTCCTAAGGTAAACTAATGATCAACCAGGATTTCTTACCAATTGCCTTTATAATCAATAAACAAAAATATTTTTGTTTTACAAAAACTCTTTATTAAGATATATGAGTAATCCATTTTGTGTCTTTATACATTTATAAAACAAAAATAAAGGGTAAAATTACAGGGTACAATTGGATACAAACATTCATTGTGTATTGGTTTACATTTCTATAAAGTAACAACAATCAGAAGTCTCAACTGGGTACTTGTATACAAAGCTACAATACATGTAATAAATATTGCAGACAGTACTTTTTGAAAAAAATAGTTTAAAAACACAAATGTATTTCATATCTTTTTTTAATTAATTTATTTTCTTAAATTTTTTTCACTGGGTTTAACGCCGTGTCAAGACAATTTAGGTCATTTTACGGCATCCAGTGCACCTCACATAGCTTTCCTGGACCCTTGTCTATAACCAGTGCTCACATTCACATTCCCTTCCACAAGGCCAGCAACTTCTCCATATTATCTAATCAATGGAGGAAATTGACATTATTGTCAAATTTTCATGGAAGGGTACAACCTCCCTCATTGGAATTCAAACCCGTACCCCCTTCGGGACACGCGATTCCTAATTCCGGGATACTACCAACTGCACTATTGACCCGGGTTATATTTCATACCTGCCATTTTGTGAGTGTTACCTAATGTAGCCATACATGTATATACAGTATGCAGACCATAAGCAGACTACTGATTGTTGTCCTTTTGTTCAATAAGAATAAGGAATTAAGAAAACACAATTATTACAGTATGAACAAACCTCCTTTAGAATATTAAAGTATTTCTGACTTCATAATATCTAAGTTTTCTCCAATCTCTAAAATATTTATGTACATTGTATATCAAAAGACTAACAGCAAAAATAATCTAAGACTTGAATCAGTAGGCCATTTTCTAGTTTGAAATTTTCCAAATATTGCAACTTAATACCCTTAATAATAAAAATTTATGAATAAGAATGAGTTTAGACCCTTAATTAAATATTCATTTTCAAGGTCAATCCCTAAAGATAGCTATAACAATAACTAGTTTGGTCCCGTATAAAAAACTCCTTCACCAGATGAAACCCTCACTCAAATATCCATGAAATTGAAATAGTTTGGACCCTAACAGTTTGAAAGAGTGGAAATTGTTTTTGAGCTCATAGCTAACGTATACTTAAAAATTAATCCATTTGCTTTAGAAATTATATTTTTTTCATGGAAGTTCACAAGCCAACATGATGAATATTACAAATACATGCAAAGGGAGATAATTGCAATGCATACAACAATTGTACATGTATTTAGTTAGCTCCCTTTGGATTTTGTCAAGAATGACAGAGAAAAGAAGTACATTTGTATATATTTCCTGTGTTAGTTGTAATGTTAAACAGTAAAATTGAGCAAAACAGTTACACATAATTATATAAGGTAAGGTTATATTGTTTATACAAAGAAGTTATTTAATAATAAAGACAAACAAGAAAGGTGCAAAAAATCACGCCATTTGTGTCATTGACCATTAACAATGGAATATATAGTCAGCTGGCAACCAAACTGCCTAATCTCCCGTTCCATTTATTCCTCTATAGTAGTATTTAGCAGAATTAGTCCAAGGGTAAGACACACAAGTCAGTGCTTAAAAAGATCTCAAGGTCTCCCTTTTGAATCATAAGTTCACAACATTGGTACTGCTTATCTCCTTAAGCAAGACAATTACCAGTGATTGTTTTACTTGCACCAAGCTAAAAAGGTACAGCAATGGTACACAATTTGGGACAATTGCAGTTTACTGGTATGTAAAAAATCAGCGAATTTGTAGTGCTTATTAGTAACTAAGCCTGGCATATCATTAAAGCTAACAATCAATGAAAATGCAGGATTTCATGTTATATCAGGGGCTACCGCCCCCGAACCCCCGTTTTTAATGTTTTAAACGAGAAAAAAGCAACGGAAGTGCATCTGCTCTGACTGGTTAGGCATGCGCAGAAGTGGTAAACAACCTCGTACCGGTAAACTGCAATCTAGCCCACAATATAAATAAACTTGGATGTAAACATGGGTAATCATACAAAAGCTGACCATGGATATAGCAAGTAAAAACATTCCTACTTCCAACCGACAATATAAGTCAATGACAAAGATCACTTATTTCGATGATAAAATATTATATGGCAATTTTGTGTAATGATCAAGTGGAAACTTTGCTTAGATCTTACTTTAATTCAAAATGTAACAGAAGCAGTAGGCAATGTTCATTTGATTTAAACAGTAACATGTGATTTAATTAACACCCAATTACACAAAAATGTACAAAATCCACTATAAATCAAGAGACTGAAGAAAAACAGTAACAATTCTCTTTTTCATAAATTACTTTTTGTTTTAGAAATAGCAAATACACGTACCAACAAAAAGTTACTTAAATGATTGATAAATTACAGAATTACTGAAAAATTGCAGACGTTTAATATAAATTTAGTTGAATCCAGGTTTATTTGTAATCTGCTGCCAGTATTCCAGGAATTAGAGTAGGCAGCAGGCGGCTAGATCCTAAGAAAATAAACTGATAGTAGTTTTCTTCTCGTGTAAAACTAGATTTATAACTGTTTTTCACCAAGCCCTCAAAAATGCTTATTTCACTTCCTTAGAAAAGTAAATCTATTACTACTTTGAAATGTAGATTGTCTTAAATATCTAATGTAATCCAACTAACTAAATATTTGTAAAAAATAATTTTCGAATTTTTCGAATGAAAAAATGTATTTGTACATTAACTACTGGTAAATTGATTGTAAAGCCATCATCACAGTTCAAGTCTAGATTCTAAGTTAGATTCTATTACTAATGAACATGAAGAAAGGCACACTTTGTAACATGGACCTAAATATTTAAGCTAGCATTTAATATTAACCATGATGTTACATGCATTGGATATAACAGATTTGGCAACCACAATACATTATACAAGGGCCAGGGCTGGACATTTTTATTTTTTTTGGGTTAAACACAGTAGCAACACATTGTATAGGTCATATAATGGCAGTCAGTCGACCTACTCACTGCTCCTGGAAAGGCTAAATCTTTGGATTTAGCTGTTAACCAACTACTAAGCGCATACTTTCGTCAGTGACTGACAACTGCCCTATATAATTAAGAATCATTGGTAGGAGGGAAAATGGCCGTAGAAATATTTTTATGACCAAGCTCTACGAAAGTATGCCTGCCCGAGAATCGAACTCACAACTCCTCGATCAATAGATTTGCGTGCTACAAACTGAGCTAGCCAGGCGGCTAGGGCTGGACATTATAGATTGTCCTATTGCCATTGAACATCTATATTTGTGTGTGGGCAACTTGAAACCATTTGGCTTGGGCAAGTAAACTATAGAGCTGGTGGTCCAACCATGCAAGCTACTTTGAATATTAATATCAGGCCCTGAGAACTTAAGTCCAAACCTATAACCCTAATATGTGTGAATACAAGTATTTTAAATAAATAAAGCTTTATAATGGAGTTAAGTTCTATGAATGGACGATCAAAAAACGGGAATTAGTTTGAATATGAACACGAAAGATCACAAGTGTTTAGCATAATTTAATAAATGCATCCAAATAAAATGTTGGCGCCTTGTATTTAAATAGAGCAATATGCATGACCAATAACATGTACATTTTTTTAATAATAAAGAAATGAAAATATCATTATTCTCTAAATAAAATAGAGAATACTTATTAATATAATGAGGAACTAACAATTTACTGGTAACAAATGTATATAAAAAGGTTGAGGTCAATAAATATTAGGTCTATATTTAAATCTAGTTTAAAAAGAAATTAAATAAAATGCAACCAATACTTTCTTTGTGCATCTTGTTGACGAGTTCAAGAAAATACTCAATTTGGGCAATAATAGTATTTTAAATAATAGTACTCATACATGTATGTGTTACTTCAATATAAGAAATCAAACCATCAATTTGAGTTATAAACATTCAAAAGTAAGCACACATAAGAATTAACAATCACATTTCAAGCCTTACATCTGATTTCCAATGACTCACAATAAAATGTCTGGTTTCTTATATTCAAAGAGTCACAACACAATGAAATTAATATTTCTAAATATTTGAGGGTTGCTTACACTTTTCCACAAACCATTTTGAAACAAATGAATATGAAAATAATATCTTATACATTCTTTTTATAGTCTAATATAATACATTAAATTTTATATATTGAAAAAATATATACAAAAAAAATGTGAGAAATTATTTATTTTTTATTGACAATAATCACAATAGTGCAGAGAAAACAAATTAAGGTAGAACTCCCCAAATGCATTTCATGTAAAAACATCATGTTAATTAAAGTCATGTCAATTGTCATAAAAGTTAAAGTAAAACACTTAACAATCTTGTACGATAACTATTGATCATTGAAATCACCTTCAGGCAACTTTTTGAACATCTAAATGAAAATCTGCTTTTTAAACATCTACATGAAAATCTGCTTTTTGAACATCTACATGAAAATCTGCTTTTTGAACATCTACATGAAAAGCTGCTTTTTGAACATCTTCATGAAAATCTGCTTTTTGAACATCTACACGAAAATCTTATTTTTGAACATTAACATGAAAATCTGCTTTTTGAACATCTACATAAAAATCTGCTTTTTGAACATCTACATGAAAATCTGAGTCATTTGATGTCATACATCTTCAGATGATTTCCACATCAAACGCATTAAAAGAATTCTACCTAACTGTACAGTTACATTTAACAAATAAAATAATTGCAATAAAAATTTTGGATTATAAATATCATTGAATAAAATAACAATATAATATTACATACAATAAAAATCTATTTGGATAAAAATACAAAACAATATTGCATCACATTAAAACATTACATAGTGTTACAATCTGCAACGTAGGTTGGTTTGGATAAACTGACTAGAAATATTTTTACAAATGTATACATAAAATATATACATTGGTCCTATTATTGGCCCCCTTCCCACCACTTCATGATTTTTGTTTCAACTGCACTCTATCTTATCAATTATTTAGATCAAAACAAAAATTTCATGCTATGAACAGCATAGTATACCCAATAAACACTATTGTTTTGTTAGGTTCATATTCTTTAACACTAGTTTTTCAAAGGAATAGCAATGATTTATCAAACAAAAACAATAATTCATATAAGAAACTCTAATTAATGGGTTTTTCTGCAAAACAAGGTTTGTTTGAACTGAATGCGTCCTTGCAGAATGAAGTTCATTCATATTTTTTTGCTGAAAAAACATGCTACACAGATTACCCGGTAAATCCTTTTGTGCTGTATGCACACATTAGTGTTTCAACATTGTTCCTAATGGGTACATCACACACAGTTTTTCTGCTGGAAAACCCACAGCTTGATTTCCAAATCATGTCTATTCAACTGCCTGACAGAGAAATGAACAAACTCATTCATAAATTTCGGTACTTTGTTTTAATGGACCAATGAGCTCTTTCTCTCATATACTATTATCTTAGTTTGTAGAGGGTATACAAATACAGAAAACACATATCCCTAAATGCATAACATTTTTAGTCTGTTATATTATCAGTCTATGACATAAGTGGGTGTCCGGTTGCCTGGGACAACCACTTTTCAGTTTGGGCAACCAACGATTGCTTTTGGGCAACCAAAGTTTAGCAAATGAGATATAGTGCTTGCTCTTAAATGGCAACAACTTTCATATCCTAATTTCAAAGACTGCATTATCATATTACCTCAACTAGAAAACAATATAATAATTATAAGTCAACAATCAACCCATGATACCATCTCTAATAAATAACAATAAACTCTAAAACATAGGATAAACTATTTTAACTACTTTAAAACTTTAAGTTTCTTACATACATAAAATAATCAAACTAGTACAAGTTACATTGCATACAAACAATATGAAAAATTAAAAACTTAAAACCAGGCATCAGAAAAACTGCCAGTCTGTGAGAATTGAACTCACTGTAACTTTCTACAAAGACTCAAAGGTGGATCCAGTCGGGGGGGGGGTTCTGGACATTAGTGTACTTTTTTAACTGTAAGCCATTCTTAAGTAAAAAGAAGCAATTTTCTCATGCCCCCTTAGTGTTTAACATATATCTAATGGTTATGTAGTTTTTATTATCAATATGTTGCCTTATTCTGCAACCAGTAAGTAATGTGGTTGCTGTTCGAAAGTTTGGACCCCCCTAGAAAAAGTCCTAGATCCGCCCCTGAGACTGCCAGAAATTGTACAAGTATCAGTCCAATAGATGAAAAATTGACACAAACTATAAAGGTTTCGGTCCCACTGATTTGTACAATATTCAAATCCATCAACACATCAAAAATTGTTATTACATGTAGAATAAATACTTTTCTCAAGTTTGTTGGTCAAAATTCAAAACCATTTTCCTATCTTCCCAATACCGTATCATCATAAACATTATCTTAACTGTTTTAACATTTATAAATAATCATATTCCAACACAAATTGTAAATTACAGACATAAACAAGTAATAATGTAATACCCCCATACTGAGGAACTACAAATAAAAAACTAACCACATCAAGTACTGTAAAACAAATATAAAAACAATGTATTATGGCCATCAGTCTGTTTTGAAAATAGCTTAAAACACATCAAAACAGTATTGCTTTAACTAAGTGCACACTTAAAGTTATGATTCAAAAACCTAAGTCTATCACACTTAAAACATTACTCAAAAACTAGCAAAGTCTATCCCTTCTCAATTGCCAATCATGTCTCAGTGAAAATCAATATTGAAAATCAATGCTTAAAAATCAACAATTTTCATGCCCATATTTTCATCCAGTCAATTGGGGACACCATGCCAGTAGATAAACTTTCTATGTTGATTGTTCTTGAACTTTACTTCTAAGTTTAACAAAATCTTGTGCTGCTCTATCCCATTCTCTTCTTGCTAACACAGCTAGTGCCCCAACAGCTGTAACAAGACAATAAATAAATGTTACTTTTACTATTTTTTACTACTTTTTAACGCTGTGTCAACACAATTTAGGTCATTTTACGGCATCCAGCACACCTTACCTAGCTTTCCTGGACCATTGACTATAACCAGTACTGACCTACCCTTCCACAAGGCCGGAAACTTCTCCATATTATCTAATCAATGGAGGAAAATCGACATTATTGTCAAATTATCATGGAAGGGTATAACCTCCCCAGGTGGGATTCAGACCCGCACCCCCTCGGGCCAGAGATTCTAAATCCCGACGCGCTACCAACTGCGCTATCGATCCGGGTTTGAATAAATCTTACAATCATAATAGTTTTTTAATATAGAAACTTCTAGTAATTCATGTTGATTCACAGTACTTTTTACTGATGAAGGGGTTGTGGGTTCAATTCCCAGGAGGGGCATACTTTCGCGGAGCTTGGTCATGAAATTATTTCTACGGCTCTTCTCCCTCCTACCAATGATTTTTAATTATGTAGGGCAGTTGTCAGTCACTGACGAAAATATGCGCTTAGTATGTGGTTAACAGCTAAATGTGCTAAACAACTAATTTGTCATGAATGTTACACCTTCTGTGGACTAGAGCAATTTCCTCAATGGTGGTGTGGTGCCATCAATGTTTAGACCTATCAGTTCATATTATGACAGTGCACCTGTTTCCACTTACGATAGAAGGTTCGTCTCACAAATTTGTAACTTAATAGTGGCGTTTATGTACTTACCTACATAGGCTTTATTATCGATATTTTAAAATGCATAACGATTATTGATAGAAAAATGATTATCGACAATACAGCAATATCATTGGAATAGATGACAGCTCTACAACTGTCCAGTAATAAACTGTGTTTCGTGATGACTGATCCTCTATAACCCTAACTAGACTTTATGACATTCTGGGAGGTGCTAAAGAAGTCATACTGGTACTTACTTTTCTTGCCAGGTTGCATCATGGGTAAAGTCATCACACTCAAAGCTTCGTAACCTCTAACTTCGTCTCCATCAACACCAGGTATATCTGCTAATGGTATAAATACTTCACCAGCAAAATCATTCTGGAATACGTAGTCATGATCCATCACAGTAAATAATAGTGCAGCTCCTTTACGTTGACATTGTTGTAATGTTACATTGCTGAAATAGTTCAAACATATTTCATTTTAAATATTATAGTCTATGTATTTTTTAAAGAAAATTTTGACCACTGTAGGAAATTTTTGATAAATCAAAATGTAATGGTTGATTCATGTATCTGGATGACTCCCGGAAACTGTATGGGAAAATGTATAAAATATAAGTTGCATTATTATTGAATATAACCTCTTCATTACTTAATCCTGTACTTTCATGTGTTTCCCATTTACCCCCCCCCTCCCCCGTCCCCTTTCACAATAAAATTGTACAATTGCTAATTTCAGGGTGAAAAAGCATAATCCCAGCATTGCTATGATTACAAGGATTGGTCCGATGACCATTTCTAAAATGATCTTTCATCACCATGGAAATATTTGCACCTAGAAAAATCTCTATTACTACCACTAATAGAAGTGATATAAAAGCATCATCAAAAGCCATATCCTTTAAGCTGGAAAGACAAATTTTTGACCACGTAATAAAATCATGCAATAGATAGCTATTATGTATAATTTATGACTGTTTTCATGACATCATATGAAAACAAATACCACATCATAATGAAACATGATGCCACAGTTGAACTAATTAATATGTATAATGTATTTCTCAGCTACCCTAGCCGTTGGCGGCGATAATAACAATTATCAAAGTTTGAGCATTTTTATGTTGACACCGGTTGCTTTAAGCCAATCAAAACAATGCATTCGAGGTCACATGATGAAAAAATGGATGCCGAACAGTCAAAATAGGGGTGGGTGTATGGACTTGTCAATGCCATGTTTTGTCGGGTTACATGTTTGTATTACCAGAAAATACCATTATTAATGCATGAACTAGTACCAGTTTCAAGAAAGTTGCAATATAACAACAGAAAATATAGTATTACATAACTAATTGCAAATTTTTTTCTTCTTTTTAACACTCGCATTTGTTGAAAAAATGCAAACCTATCTTCCCTACTTTGGGGCTGATCCAAATCAATGGTTTTACATATCTTTTCCAGGGCACGCTAATTCTTGTATTCTATAAATAAACTTGGGATGGTTTAAAACGCTGACGCATATTGCTTGAATGTTTTTACTCTAAGGACAATACATGCCTAAACGGCGATTTCAAACATTTTTGGAAATGCTTATTCTTGTAAATACAAAGAATCATCTGTAATTGCTTACAACAGATATCAATTTATGCATGATCCAAGAGAGATAATAATATTTCAATAAATTAAAGAACTCTAATGGAGTTATCTTCCATAGAATTCACTAAGTATGAATATACTTACAATTCAAAAGATTCATCAAACACAGGATTCAAAGTTTTCTTCACTATTTTGGTAGTTTGTGTTGGTACAGTAGAAAACATATGTTCAGGACAAAATGATACAACAACATATGGATCACTGAGACCATTAGCATCTAGTGGTATAACATCCTTGGCACTCAACACTGAAAAAATATCATTAATATTTACATTGTTAATCATTATACAGTTTTGAACATAGCCAGTGGACTGAGGCCTAGTCCACAAAAATTGATGTCAGTCCATAGAATTTTAGAATGTGACTAATCCAAAAGTTCACCAACTTATTACAGCCATCATTTTCATTTGGTCCAGTAACAAAGTCCGGACAGAATGTTCAGTGCTAATGAAAGTTTGTCAAGAATACTGTTAATGTGTATAGTTAATTTATTCAAGTGACATGGCACAAATACTAATCATAACATAATACAAACATAAACAGACTGACAAACATGCTCAGACTAATAAGGCTTATCTTAGAAGAATATCAGAGAAGAATAAAAGATTTAGTCCTCACCAGGACTTTTGGTTAAATGCAGGGCTAGGACTTACATGGAGTTGGGTCATGAAAATTTTACAACCGAAGTCTGACCTTTAAAGAGCTAGATAACCCAATCTCTGTAAACAGATATCCTGTAGAGCATTGTCGTACAGGATCTCTACTTTCTCAATGCAGGGTCATGTCAAGATTACCTTTATGTCGACTAATCAATGCGTAGCTTTCATCTAGACGATACACTATTAATAACATTTTGATTTTGTAACTTCTCTTTTTAGACCAAGGTTTGCATGCTAATTTAACAGCTGTATTATTCACAGTCTGCCATTGGACATCTCATTTCAAATTGTGCGACGTAGATGAAGTAAACAAGTTACGTATCATAACAATTTCGTCATTAATATTATGATGAGAAAAGGTCACCTAAACGTGACCCTCGTTTGAAAAAGGCCAAATCTAAATAGTAGTAGGCAAGCCGAAAATTTCAAATCAGGTTTTAAACAGATTGTAGATAACCAAACCTTTCCAGCAAACCTTGGTCGAGGCAAACAACTATGTAAGTGATTATGTACACAAGTTGTATCCTATACAACAATACCACATTTGGCAATATCTAAACAACCCACAAAAGTTTACATTTTATCAAACCTAATTTTCAACAAAAACCTTCAGTAACCTTACCTTCTACTAACATAGTATGTGAATCCCGTTTGTACCATACTCTAACACTTAATGTACCATATTCTGTACTTGTCCATTTTTGCTGAAAAATACAACCAATGCTATTTTATAACACTTTGAACTTATGAAATGTAATATTAGAGCTTTGAGTATAGAAATTCTATGATATGGTTATACAAACTTCAACTGAAAGCAAGCCAGAGGTGCTTTTCACAAAATTTCTTACGAAAAAAATCTTCGTAAGTCAAAAGCAAGAAGCAATAATGATACGCTCATTTTTTGGCTTATCAATTCCAAATGTTATGGAATAACATTTGTGTAGGATATTGTAAGCCTTTTGAATATCATATCATAGTTATGCTTATTATCAATCTGACTTTGAACGGTTAATTATATGAAACTGACTTACGAAGATCTTTTTCATAAGAATTTGTGTGAAAAGCACCACAGGTGTCTAGTCAAACATGTATATTACAATTTTCATTTACCATAATCATGACTTTTTACAGAAACTAACCATTAATATCATTCCTGAGATGACTTGATACATTAACTTTCAATACAAACATTCATACTAACAACTAATGTTTTGTTTGTTTGTTTTTGTAACAAAGCTCCAAATTTAAGTAATCTTTATAAGTAAATAAAACATCTGTATAATTCATCACCAAGATAAGCTTGCCTGATGGAGTATCATGCTTGCAAGCAGGAAGTTGGGGTTTGAACACCATACTGAACCCCATACACGATATTTAATTTTCCAATTACATTAATCTAATGGTTTGAACACCATATTGAACCCCATACACAATATTTAATTTTCCAATTACATTAATCTAATGCTTACTGGTATTCATTTATAACTCATAAATCCTATTCCTAGGGTAGTACATTAAAAAGCCATCTTTTTTATTTCTAGCTTTCTTTGCACTGCTGGGGGACTGAAGGGGACTTGTTTTCATGTCAAAAATAGTGGTAACTTCAGCCAGTCAGTTTTAATTTCTAGGACAGGGTATTACAGGGGATGGGATTTTAGTAGAGGTTTGCTAGGCTTTAAATAAAAGTCCCTGCTATTGTAGAGTGCAGGCATCATATAATCAATGCATTAATAGTGTCGTTAAATTTTCATAATGAAAATCAGAAAAAAATTTAATAAAAAAGACAATATATTTATATCCTCATACCTGCTCTTCTATTTTTTCTTGATAAAATGCTTCAATTAAACCATATGTGTCCATTTTATGAAGTGTAAGCTCTTGTCTTAAATTCTGAAATAATAATATAATATCAATGAATTCAGGTATTGAAAATTAATGCACTTTCTTCATGCATGTGTATGAATAAGAATTATTTCATGCTTTATAGAAAAAAGTGGTGTTATTCAATGAAAATATACAGTGAAAATAACAAGTAAATCTGTGAGCTAATGCTCACTAGTGATACCCCCGCCAAAATCTAAAAATATGCGACAAACAGGAAGTAGATGAGCAAGGAGCATGAAATCGCTTTACACCACATGGGACTATGGGATGAAGCAATATGCAAAGTATTAGGCTGCTGCATGTAATAGTTGCTGAGAAAACTGCGACGGAAATTTTGTAACGGACGGACGCACGGACGCATGGACGGACGCACGCACGGACAGGGGTAAAACAGTATACCCCCCTCTTCTTCGAAGCGGGAGTATAATAATCTCATACTTTCATTGTAGTGAAAATACTGAAAGTCAAAATGACATCATCTTAAAAGACAAATGTTGCCACATTATATTTTTGAAACAAAATATCTCAGACATAAGAATGAAAAAGAAACAGAATATTTATCAATTTAGAAAGATCTTTTTTATTTCCACTAGAGCTCAAAAAATGACAAATGTTTCCAGTTGTTACCCCACTCTTGAAAATCAGTTTTCTGAGCTGAATCTCTGAAATTAAAGTGGATCTTACCCCCAAAATCGATGAATATCCTCTATAGATTTATTAAATGATCACTGATAAACAACAACCTTGTTATAGTACTGGTCATTATAAATTGGATGACCCATGGACTCAAGATTGGTGAGTACATCACCCTTAATTGTTAAAGCTAAAAGGTAGAATATTGTTCTGACAAACTAATTTGGTGAGTTCAAATTTGAAACTCCGAACAGTATCCAAAAATATAAATAAATAAATAATCAAAGTGATTTTTTAAACTGAGATTAAAAGGAATTGATGAGGAAAAAAGTTGAAACGGTAAGTGTACCTGATACATTGGACAAACAATATTCTGCATGGCTAAACCTTTATCATTCGCATTAAAGAATTGAACCAGAAGTCCTATGGCTTCATACATTCTTTCGTAGAAACTGGCTTGTTTCTGAAAATATGAAATTAAAGAACACATAAGTGCTTTATACTGCTTTTTGAAAAACTTCAAGTCTCATCTCGAATGATCTCTAGACCAAACCTGTTCACCAGTACTAAGTGTATACCTTCAAAACTGATAACTGCCCTATTTGCTACAGCTGTTGACTGGACAATGAAAGTAAAAATTATTTCATGATCAAATTTATTAAAGTTTTAAAGGACTGGTCAAGAAATCTAACCAACAAACTCTAGATACATAAACATATGTGCTACCAATATGTGCTATCATAAATCCAGAAGCAGGTGTGGCCAACCTTGGACTGGTAATCATGGTATAATCCAGCTCTTCTCCTCGAGAAGTGGACTCAAAAGCGATAAGTTGTAAGAACTTGTTTCACAAAAAAGCTTAATAAATTAGTATAAACTGAAATAAGAGAATAAAGCATCCATGTACTAAAAGCCAAAATGCATAGTACCAAACATAATATTAAACAATGTAGTACAAGCACATGTAGCGCAAGCACATGTAGTACAACCACATGGAGCACAAGCATGTGTAGCGCAAGCACGTGTAGCGCAAGCATGTGTAGCACAAGTACAGGTAGCACAAGCATGTGTAGTGCAAGCACATGGAGCACAAGCATGAGTAGCGCAAGCATGTGTAGCGCAAGTATGTGTAGCACAAGCATGATAGCGCAAGCACGTGTAGCGCAAGTACATGTAGCACAAGCATGTGTAGCGCAAGCATGTGTAGCACAAGCATGTGTAGCGTAAGCACATGGAGCACAAGCATGTGTAGCGCAAGCATGTGTAGCGCAAGCACGTGTAGTACAAACATGTGTAGTGCAAGCACATGGAGCACAAGCATGTGTAGCGCAAGCACGTGTAGTACAAGCACATGTGTACTACAAACATGTAGTACAAGCACATGGAGTGCAAACATATGTAGTGCAAGCACATGTAGTGCAAGCACAGGTTGTTCAAGCACATGTAGTGCAAGCACATGTAGTGCAAGCACAGGTTGTTCAAGCACATGTAGTACAAGCACATGTAGTGCAAGCACATGTAGTGCAAGCACAGGTTGTTCAAGCACATACAGTACAATCACATGTAGTACAAGCACATGTAGTGCAAGCACATGTTCAGCATATTACAATACTTACAGCTTCTTCAGTGTCCAAAGCTTCTCTGAATTCTTCTAGACATTCAATCCATATAGATTCTAATATACGATCAAAATTAGCCTTTAATAAGTTTGTATTTAACGTAAGTAGATTATTATCTAAATATTCCAGTAAATCACCAATAGCCTGAAATACATAGAAAATAGTGTTAAGTATATATTACATATTATTAAGTCTGCATGTGTACATATGTCTGTTGTGCAGATGGTAGCATGCTTGCAGGGCTCGACACTAACGATGGTCCGTTAGCCCGAGGCTACCTTTTTTCCATAAGGACTACCTAAGTTTCCAAGCTGGGTATCCCGTCGGGCTACTCGAAATTTTAGTGCCTGATACATTTAAAATCATTTAAGATAATAATAAAATAACAATTGTTATGATACAAATTGTACGAATTCAAAACGAAACCGTGAATCAGGGCTCGGCCGCGAGGGCGATAATGTCGCCTTGTGTGTTACCATTTCGCCCTATCAAAACATCGAGGAGAAGTCCACTTCGCCGAGTATTTCCGATTTCGGCGATTGAATAATATCGTGTCGACGTCAATTATTGATTACGCTCCGCCTAGTTTACACCAACAGCAAATCAGAGCGTCGTTTCTCAACATCAAAAGTCGATTATCCAATCAGGATCGACAGTAAGTAATGATCTTGCAGGCTCCAGTAGAACGTTGCCTTGGGCAGTTTTACGACTGTGACTTGCAAATTATGTTTATGACACGTCGGCGAGGATTAAATAACACGCTTGACCCACTAATTGTACCCCGAAGTTAAACAATACAATGAGCAGTCGACCATGTTAAACGGTAAAGGCTTGCAGAACCGAGTATTTCAAATATCTCCAAAACAATTCTAGCATACCATTTCCCCTCGTAAACTAGTTTGCCGCTTATTTTATCAAATGAAAAAGTTTAATTTTAAGTTAAGTTCAAGCAGTTTCGTCTAAAAATGACACATAAAATGAACCTTTGTTCGAAAATTACGTACGTTCGATGGCGAGTAAAAATGACATAAAGTGTTACTAAAAATAGATTCGTTACGTCACTGAATGAACACTGTTTCCACGCGCTCGCTATTTGTGATAATGGTAACCAGTTTACACATTAATCGATACGCCTATCAGTTAATTAGCAAAGCAGTCAAATTCAAGTTAACAAACAATTCCATTTGTCACACATTGGGGACGAAACGGATAAAATTTATTTCCGTTAACAGTCCTTCTTTCACTATTAGTCGAATATTACAATTGTACACCATATGATATATTGTGGTTATTAAATGCAGAAATTATAACCCCGTTCATTTCATAATGATTTCTTAATTACATGATTGATTAGATCATATATTTGACCGGAAAAAGGCGTTGTACTCATGAAACATTCGTCCTCCATAACTTTCGTACCCGGGTCCGATCGGTATATTTTTTGAGTGAAAAAAATACATTTAAGCAAAGTTAAATATGTAAAGAAATAAAAATTAAATTCATCATATGACCACTAATATTCTTGCATGTAGCAGTGAAGACTGATACACTGTAATACTTATTATTAGGTAAAAATTACATTTTAATCTTTGAAATTATTTCAATACAATAATTAGCTAATGAAGACACAAAGTCACTGATAGATGCTTTCATTTGCATAGTGCAAAAAGATTAAATGAATTCAAGATACAATTAATAACAAGTCACATAATTTTATTACTTTGACCAGCATATAATAAACAATATACAGGGAAAAAAATACATCAGCAAATATGTTGTGATCACTAGGCTATATGTACAACTTGCTGAAATTAAACATTTTCATTTGTGTCTTCAATTGCGGACACAATTCAAACTGGACAGGATGCAAAAATTAAAGCAAGTCCATTCATATCAGTAATCAGTGACGGGTCTACAGACACATCTTCACAAGAGGCTGAAATTGTGTATGTCCGTTCATCAGTCAGTGGCAATGTAAGAGTTTTAATATTCTGTTATATTTTATGATAAATAAATTTGTGTAAAACGGATTGGAATCAAGTTTATCAACTATCATTACCTGAAGTTAAGGTACATGTTTGACCTTTCAAAACCGAATTTTTACAATGAGGACTACCTCAATTTGCCAAGGACTACCTGATCCTAAAAGTAGGTAGTCCTTCTGACTACCTCTAAAAAAAGTTAGTGTCTAGCCCTGGCTTGGATTTCAAATCTAGTTTACCAATGGAGGTATGGGTTTGAATCCCTTCAGGGCATGTAAACCCTTCCATATAAATAATGACAATAATGTCAATTTTTCTACATAAATAAGGTATGTGGAAAAATTGTCGTCCTAATGGAAGAGTAGGTGAGGCAGGCTATGTTAGGCGGGCAGTATGCGGTAAAATAACCTAAATTGCTTTGACATGGCATAAACCCAGTATAAATAAAGCCAGCTTATTAGTTCAGTAAATCACCAATAGTCCAAAAACATAAAGAAAGTATTCCTCTGAGTAAAGCACACAACTATCATGCTTACCAAATAATGTCTTGTGATACATGTATTTATTACACTGACATAAATAAGCATATATTATCAAGAGAACACACTTGAAAAGGGAAGTCACTCCAGTGAACAAAACTGTTCTTGTAATCATATTTAACTGTGTGAATTAAATTAAAACAAACATTTCCTCTATACTTTATGCTGGGATCATTATGATATGAGAGAGGAATAAAGTGATAAACATTTTGAAATTTATCAGGTATTATTTGTTATATCTTTACAATGTATTAGTTTATGTAGAGTAACCAATTACATGTACAGAAAGCAAATACAATTTAACATGAAACAATACAAAATGATACCCCCGCCAAAATCTAAAAATATGCGACAAACAGGAAGTAGATGAGCAAGGAGCATGAAATCGCTTTACACCACATGGGACTATGGGATGAAGCAATATGCAAAGTATTAGGCTGCTGCATGATGTAGTTGCTGAGAAAACTGCGACGGAAATTTTGTAACGGACGGACGCACGGACGGACAAGGGTAAAACAGTATACCCCCCTCTTCTTCGAAGCGGGGGTATAATTAGACTTGTACTTCTTTCTTCAGGACCATACAAAGCATTTTCAAATTTGGAGGACTAATTACTTTTTCAAAGGGCAGATATGTCCAGTAGGAAAGAAATCCATAATTTCCCAAGTCTGGTTTAGTCTAAATCGCATTACTTTAAAAAGTGTTGCCCCTCCCCCATTGTCCCAACAGGCCTGCTTTTCTCAGGAAAGATAATCAAAGATAATCAAATGGCAATGCCTACCATTTAAATATTTACTGAGACAAGTGCAATACCAAAGTACTAGTCACATATCTGTTACAAGGAAACAGACATCCTCAGTAGACTAATACGACAAATTGAACAATAATAGAACCAATAGAGCCAATTACATACCAGTAGAAAATTGGTAAACACTAAACAATAATAAAATATGCATGAATAAAAACAATGGTGGTAGCAACAGCAACATATTTATAGAAGCAATTGCCAGGTTTAACTAAATCAGAGAAAAGTCATCAGTTTAAATGAAGACACTGCTTGATGTTAACAAAACAAAAAACAACATTGAACAGGAAATCTAGCAGTAATTCACATTTAGTGAGAGTGACAGTAATTATTTTCTCACTTTCACCACGGCAACCAATCGGATAAACCTAATTATCTGGATTTCATTCACTGTCTAACATTTAAGATAGAATTCCAGTACATGTAATACAATACTATGTTTTTGATAATAAACATTTCTTCAGAAATCTTGTATCTAATTTGGAACAGCAACAGTGATAAAATAGAGACCAATCACACAGTAAAAAAGCAGGGAGGTTTTTTTATCATTTTTAAATGAAAAGAGGGGAGGCAAAAACAAATAACAAAAAAAAACATAAGGGGCTTGAGCCTTGGAACAGAGAGAGGCAATAGTAGTTTAAACCAGGTTCTAGGGTGAACCAATCTAACCCTTGTCCAAAGACTTGTTCGAGATAAAAAATTACAAATTGTCTTGGAGAAAAAGCTTCGACATACCCTTCACTTGACATTGTTGCATGTAAAACACACAAACACATAAAACATAAAGCTCACAGCACTGCCAAGGTAAAAGGCAGATCCCAAGGTAAAAGGTGATTGCCAGGGTAAAAGACAATTGCCACAATAAAAGGTGATTACCAAGGTAAAAGACAACTGCCAATGTAAAAGGTAATTGCCAAGGTAAAAGACAATTGCCAATATAAAAGGTGATTGCCAAGACAAAAGACAATTGCTAAGGTAAAAGGCAATTGCCAAGGTAATAGACAATTGCCAAGGTTGAAGGTTATTGCCAAGCTAACAGACAATTTCCAGGACAAAAGGCAATTGCCAAGGTAAAAGGCAATTGCCAAGGCAAAAGACAATTGCCAAGGCAAACGACAATTGCCAAGGTAAAAGACAATTTCCAAGGTAAAAAGGCAAGTGAAGATGAATAAATAAACTTACATCATCTGCAGGGACAGCATCAGGTGCCCAGTTCAAATGGAATACATCTTTCTTGATATCAGGTCTCATCTGTAACAGTGAAAGAAACAATCTGATTAAATCTATTATTCAATAGAAAAAGCCTATAAATGGAACAGAAACATTAACTTCAATCTCATACTGAATGTAACAATGGCATTGCTGACACATTAACATGTTTATAGTGCTAATATTTCTAGGCCAAAGATTTATTTTGCTTATGTTTATATATCAGAGTAAAACTGACATTTTGTTTACAACAGTAATTATGTAGGAACACATAGTGAAATGTTTTATTTTCATTGTAACATCAACAAATGACAATAACTCTAAAGTGTGAACGAAGTAAATCTATGGACACAATAAAAATAATGAAAATTTAAAGAAGATTGGTGTTTAAAGAAAGCATTCAGGCTTTAATGTTACACCATTTACAACAACAACTGAAGCAGTAAGCAAAATTTTTCTCACATATTCCTGTTTCCAGAAAAGTTAATGATAATAAATAGCGCATAAATAAATACTATATTTCTTTCCCTGAAAATATCTAATTGATCCTGTGTGGTGTGATAATTTATTTTAAATCCTTGGCACAAAAGTTAAATCAAGCAATAAACTTGATCATTTGCAAAACTAGTTTGTGCAGAAGATTCACAGTAAACAATGCAACACAAAATCAGTGGAACAATCTTATTTATGGACCATTTCCCTCTATAATTAAGTATTTGGGAAGTAAAATTCTTAAAAAATAGCATGAATTTGCATTTATAAAGGTAGTCTTTACATTGAATTGACTAAAAATTTACCTTATCAGCGACTCTATCAACAACATTCTTGATTTTCTGTACCATTTGAGCATCAGCTTTAGCTAATATTTTAGATAGATCATATTTTGATCTATTTTTAACATTTTGATTCTCTAATGTTGTTTGTATCTCATTAAACTGTAACATCTCTGGCATAGGTGACAAGGCTTTCCTTACTTGTTCTATATTGTTGATAGTAATACATAACTGAAAGGTAAAATGCCATATAATAGGGTCATATAATAACATAAGGCAGGGTTTGACATTAAATGTTTTAAGTAGGTTTCTCAGTTTGACACCCTGTTACATTATAATCAATTGCCCTAACCAAATGTTTACTAGCAGTAACAAGTTTCTCAAACTCATACATAGGCGTTCAGGTGCAATGGGACAACCTCTCATGTCGAGCCCAGTATGGACAGTCAAGCCTTAACACTAATAACCTACTACACTTGACTAGTGTCCTTGACATGTCCATGGTAACCCAGAAGACAACAGAAACATACTAAGATATTTAAAAGACCAAAGCTAGCATTATCTATGCATCCTTCATTGATAGAAAGACATATTAGAATATTATAAGAATGCCAATTTGACAGGAGTATACAAGCAGCTAAAATATGTTAAAATTATATTATATCAAAACTAATCTATTTACAGGGGCAAACATTTCAACAATTTAAACAGATGTTAACAAAATTGACAAATTTGATATGATATGATATGTAACTTATTTTCTTATATATGTCACATTTATGTACATGTTGATCGCATGGGTCTATGACCTTCCGGTGTGTATATTAATAAACTTGTTATGTGTGTGTATACCTATCAATGTGGATGTGAAGAACAGATATGTATTTGTATGCATATCATATATAGACACTTAAACGGGTTGCCATTACTTGCTGATACCTTACACATTCATATTCAATTGTATTATTATTCGGAATTTACTTGTTGTATATAAATGAAAATGTATTATGGGCTGGTGGCCTTTTTGTACTAATAAACAGTTATACAGTTATAAAATTTATTTTGTTTAACTGGGCTGAACTACTTCCTACCTTTCCTTAAGAATGCGAGAAATTAACAAATATAGTATCCAGTGTTACAATGTATCAGAATTCTGCAATTCCTTAATTTCATAGTTTTAGCATCTGAAGCATAAGATGGTGGATCATTTTGGTGGTCTTCATTATCAGAAACTAGAACCAGTTCTAAAAGCCTTCACCCATACATTTGTAACTCCTTTTACTAATACCATAACCATAAAAATTAATAGAGATAGTCTTGACACTACTATGTTTACCTGTTCTGTAACATCAAACTGTCCCTCATCATCATAATATCCAGTTTTTCTGAGTTTTTCATGCATTAAATCAGCATACAATACAGCTCCACCACAAACATCTTCTGTTAGTCTACGTACCATTGGTAAAGCATCTATAAGATCTGGCCAATCTAAATTCTTCCAAAACTCAGTTATCTGTAAAACAATGTACAGAATGGAAATAGAACTGATATGAAATTGCTATAGAAATTGTAACACACGTATACAATGAAAATGTGCAGAAATTGAAAATCGAGGTACAGTACTTGTACTACTTGTAATACTGCCGATAATGGAAATGCAATAGAAATATACATTAAAATAGAATATTCAAAGTAAAAACGTGGAAAAAATGGAAGTAGATTTACGGTAAAAATGCTGGGTAGAAATGAAAATATGAATACTATCAAAATGGGTAATTTTGAGTAAGACATATAACTAAAATACTGTGAAGTAAGAGAATAGGAATGACACGCAAATGCTTAATAAAATAAAATAGGAAGTCACTGTCTGTAACACAATAAAATTCATGGTCTGAAATGTGATTCAAATCCACAACTTCTTGAGTAGTAAGCCAACACTCTACCACATAGCCATAATAGCTAACATGAAAGCATTGGGGAGTACAAACATGGAATTATATCTCTGTCACACCTGCAACCATTGTACTTCATCATACTTTGAATAAAACAGCCTTCATGCAAGAAAACTAAACCGCAGTCATTTCTTCATAAAAACCCAACTAAGTTAAGTGCTTTCAAATAATACCATAGGGAATTGTTAGCTGCCATAGAACATTACAATAACACTAGTCTTAATGGTAAAAACATGACTTTAAAAAGCCATTAACTACATGTTACTAAGTAATAATTTGTCATGTTTTGTCCCCTTGTGTATTTATATTTACATATTTATCATGCATATCACAAGTAGACAAATATAAAGTTGTTTTAACCTTTTAAAGAGCAGACATAACTAAGTCTGAATTCCTTAAGATGAATATAAATTTGCATATTAAACAAAATGAAGAAAGAGTCCCATAGGTAACTCTGTATTACGCAATGAATTTATTATTCTAGACTTTGACAGAAACCATTTCCCTTGGACATCTTAATGCTGAGCAATGGTTGTTTTAATATTTCCCTGTTGTATAAATAGACAGTCATGACTTTCTTGTACATAATATAAATGTATCATAATGTGAAATATGCTGCAGTTAAGTCTGGGGCCATGATGGGAGTATATGTACTCAGTGTGCTTGGAGTTAAAGTTATCTGGTTTCAGAACAAACTGATTGTTCACTCTGAATCTTCAACAATCTGCTAAAAGATGGTTACTGTATTACTAAAGTCAAATGTTATGAAAAGTATTTATTTATAACAGTGATCTATGGCAGTTTTTTCTTTCTGTATCAAGTATAAAAGGTATTTTGAGTCAAGGGATGAGACAGGCTGAACTTAGCCAATGCCAATAGGGTACGCTTATGGTATTCAGTGCACGTAACCTAGCGTTACTGGACTCTAGCCTATAACCAGTACTAACCTACCCTTTCACAGGGCCAGAAACTTCTCCATATATATACCTTTTTAATTGAAAGAAAAATGACATAATTGTCAAATTTTCATGGAAGGGTATAACCATCCTATGTGGGAATTAAACCCATACACCCTTCAAAAAACTGACTTAGAAATCATAGTTCCAAACCAACTGCTCTACAGACCCATGTTAAAAATGTCCTATATTCAACCAATCGACAGAAGAGAGATCACTTTAAAAACAACAGTAGTTATACATAACACAATATTATGTATTAGTTATACAACATAACTTACCTGAGAGAAACAACAACAAACGTCTACAGCTGATGTACTATACTTAACTCCACCTTTTATATCTACAGTCTGAAATCATTAAAATATCAACATATAACTTTGTTTTTATAGAACATAGTGGCTCATAAGACCCATTAACAAACCTGTCATAACTTTCATTAATTTAAAGCTACTGATTATGTGAGATGAAAATTAGAGCAAATTCATGATGCAAAGAATGTTTAAAAGGTTTGTTTTTAATTACAATGACCCAGTGATCCAGTCATTGGTGCCATTATAGAACTCAGACATAAGATTTCATTGACTTAAGGAATGTGGCCAAGCTAATTGAAAATTGGATCAATTATGTGACCTCTAGTGTTCACAAAGTGTTGACCGACGCTAGACCCTGGATGAACATTCATCAATCAAAAATGCATTAAAAAAAATGAATAATACTATTCATTTCATATAATGTTCAGAAAATATCTTAAAGGTATCTAGACTCTATCACATTATAGCAAGATTATGAACTTATAAAGTATACCTGAGCAGTAAGCTTACCTTGTCTAATTCAACAGCTTTATGTATTCTTTTAAAGGCCTTTTGTTTTGCAATATGAAGCCATTTCTGTACAGCAAATGTGAACCACTTGTAATAATTACAGATGGTTAAGTCTTTCTTGATACTGAAAGCATACAATAACAGTCTTAGTGCAAATTTTTGTACCAAAATAGCAGTGGTCACCTTAACCTAGCTTTCGTTAGAACCTTTGTTGTATTGTTGTGCAGTGTTGCCAACTCAAAAAAAACAACTTAGCATATCTTCTATCCCAAAGCACCTGACTAGTGAACTTTGACATTAAAATAATATAAATTAGGCTAAAGTACTTTTAAAAATTTATGGCATTGACTTCGAAAGTAACCACATCTCAACCTTACTCTAACCCTCACATTTTGTACATTCAAGTACCCAGTATCATTATATCTAGTACCGTTTAATTGTCACATAACATAGTTTAATACTTAGTGGAGCCGTACCTAAAAGTACTAACATTAACACAATTTTAGTTTTGGTAATGGAAACCTAATTACAGAAACAAGGAAAATAAGACAAGATAGAATCTGACTCAAATGCTATCTATAAACCCTACATCAGACATTTTATGTACTTCATATATAATAAACTAACTAAATAAGGAAACCTTATCAACTCAATGTCAGCATCACTGATAAACAGTATATAAAAAGGAACACTAATGATTAGTATTATCAAATAAACAAAATTAGTCTCTAAATATAAATGTGAGAAAATATCACAACAACACAAACATGAAAACAGAGAAATATCAATAACATCAAATACAGAAAATAAACAATAATTATATAATGGTTTGAGAACATACTGTAAGAAATTAATAACCACTGGGAACATGAATTAGTAGACCAAATTACTAAGTCTTTTATGTAATATACTATTTTTGTGTCCAAAAATAAAATGTGCTTTTTCTATGATAATTAACACTAAAATAATATGACATTAATACAGAATGAACTTGTTTTTGGTAATGTTATATGTATATAAAGGGGTCTACACTTAAAATGTCCAGGGATTTCTGGGATCCCATGTTTCAGAAGGAATATCTGCGATTCTTAACATAAGATTTAGACAGGATCCATAAAAATTGCTTAAAAATTCTGATGATAATATGAATGTCAATGAATCCATAATGCAATCTGTATCCAAAATTTGTTCTTTTTATTGGAGAGGTCACTACATTTAAGGACTAATCTCTGAACAATTACATAGGGGTTTATAAATGACAAAGGAGGGCCTCTGATGGCGATCAACAGCTCTCTATCAATAATGACCTCTAGCTAAAGCTTGAGGGACTACTATCATATTACTAAGGACAGTTTTCAAGAACAGCGTCTATTGACAATGGTTCCAATTTTCATCAAAATAGTCCATACCTGATAGGAAGATGTTCCTTAAATTTACAGAATTCTTGTAGAGCTAGATATAACTCAAACAGTTGTGTTCCCATGGTGATAACTACACTGTGATGATCTGGTTCTTCCATATCTAACTTCTCTAATCTTGATAATACCATCTGTAAATCATCATTTACTTCATCACCAAACTGTAAACATAGAAAAAACTACAATAAAAATAGTACCCCAACCCAACTAAATAATTCTGGGGGCTCTTAGGGAAGACTGGACTTGCCCAACTGAGTCAGGCTTCATTGAATAGAACCACATTAAAAATAATTACATCACTACATATATTAAAAAAATTGAGAGCATTCCAATTTGTTACTTCCAATTTCATGCTATCAGTAATTGCCTTGAATTTCTTACACAGCAGTCAAAATGACTCATAATGCAATAAAGCACTAAATTATGAGCAAGCCTTGTTCATCTTTCTGAATCTATTTTCACTAGTCCGAGGTTTTGAGCTAGTAGGTTAAAGCAATGTTTTAGCATAGTGGTTTTACCATAAACAGTTGTTCTCCCAAACACATTATACACAATATCAACAGGTTAGAATGTAATAATCTAATTCATCAACTGACAAGCTAATAAATTACAAGAACATGCAAAAAATGATAATCCAGGGCTGCCAATATTAAAGTTAAAGGGGGAGAAGAATGTTTGAAAATGTTTAAATTTGGGTCATTTTTCACTTATTGAATAAATTTACCAAATCTTTGATGAATGACCCTATTTTTTCCTGTTGCAAAGGCATTGCTCATGTTATTGACTTAAAGCAGAGATTAAAACATGTAACTCAAGATAACAAATACATGGTAAACAATGCTCATAATGCCAGAAATGAAATGACTAATGACAAAGACAAATCAAAGTACTGATAGGACAGAGCTTCTGAAACTGTAACACTACACTTTGGTAAAAACAATAAAAAATACAAGGTACTGTAAAAAGTGTGCAGTTTTTACAGGAATGTGTGGCATATCATACAACCTTTATTACCGACCACCAATAATAGATTTATTACCTAATTTTAGAAGCATTATCAGGCTAAAGGTGCTCACACTCTTAGAGAGTGCTTATTCTTATACTGCCTAAGTACATGTACTCTGCATGAGATTTTGCAATATTTGAAATTGGACTGACTTGATTTTGGTCATAAGAGCAAATGTAAATGGTTAAAATATGTGACTGTTTACTCTGTCCAGTGCCTAGATAGGACATCATCAAAAAGGCACAAATCTACAAAATGAATAAGATGAAAATCCAATAAATGAAACAATTTTATCACATATGATCACAATGTAACTAAATTTCAATTTATTTGGAAGTAAAATGAATAAAATAATAAGTTTAAGAGTTACACACTTAATGATATGAAAAAATATGGTAAAATATGACATCAAATACATTGGATACAAAAAGTGCAATATGACAAATACAAAATGTGTGTGGAAATATAGTGTGACCACAACCACTAGTCACATATAGGAGCCTAAGCCAAAATATGATCATAGATATTGACAACTGTCTATAAAACTCTGATTTTATTGTTTGATTTATTCATGTTTATTATAGAATTACAACAACATATTTTGTAAATTTTGGAAAAAGATAGACTTCTAGCTCAGAAAATGGTATTTTTACTTGAGTTTTGACACTTTTGAAAAATGTTTTTTGAGCTTGGTGAAATAAAATTCAATCTTACACCAAAATAGACAAAAATGCTCTGAAAGTTCCCATATAAGACTTTAGCCAGTGGTCACAAAGTACATAAAATATGGACTATAATATGGACATAAAATGTGACTTCATATTGTCAACATCTAACAAAATACAGAATGGTAAAGCTGCCACTAACAAGGTAAGTAATTAAAATGATTAACAGGTTGAAAACATGGATTTAACAATTCACTTCACAATTTATCAGACAGAACAATGGCACACATGAACAGATCATGCATGTGTAAAGTACCATTATATTACAAATACATGTATATATACTTAACAACAATTTTTTTTGGATAATATCTCTATGATGTACTGATGTATTAAAAAACAATTCTTTATATATAATACCTGATTTATTTAATTAGTTGACAACCATTGTAAATGTGCTTGAAAGAACTTCATGCATTTGTAAAAGATTTAGTGTCATGGCATTATGTCAGCAACTTCAAATTTTAATAGCACGAGTGTCCCCCTTGTGCCAACAGCACACTCTCTATCTACAATTGACATCCTTGCCATAACAAAAGCTTCAGGTTTTAGAGTAAAGTGTTTTCCAAACATATCTATATTACTGACAAGATAATGTGAAGTTTTGTATGTAGTCTACTTGTTCGAAGAAACTGCCAAGCAAAAACATGAAATGCAATGACGTTTCATGCCCATAGACCTAGTAAACTAAAGTACATGCTTCACAACCAATTTTACTCACAATTTCTGTATAGCTTACAGTAATTTGAATGTGGAGTATGAAAAAGTGTTAATACTATGTTACAATCAGGAATTCCTTTCACAATTCTTATGATTGTTTGATTGGTAGTTGATTGTTTCACTGTCATGTAACACTGTAATATGAAGTCAACCAAGATGGTGGACAGTCTCAGAGCAGTACTTTTACCAAACCCTAAATCAACAGGGTTAATGTATGCACCACTGACAGTCAAACAAAACTTACTAATACTTTAGTATTTTCAAGATAAACATTAACAAGGAATGATATAGAAATTCAATATACTAGCCTTGGTAACTCTACAAAAATTACTGGCTACAATAACAAATATAAATGCGAAAACATCAACACATACTTATAAGATTTGAATTATATGCTATATATTAAACACATGTTTTTGGTCACAGGTCTTCATCAGTAAATAATATCATAATTATAAGAAATTTATATTTATACATGTATCAGATGACATTGTATTGAGGAAAAATATATGCAATTATTTAATAAGCTAAGGATACAAAGAGATATAAAAAACTGAATGTACAAACAATTAGATAATGAGCAAACATAGCTATATCAAAATAATTATCTATTATACCGTTACTTACTACAGTAAGTGATTAACCAGCATACATAACAATTAAATCACATCCATCAAAAGTTATACGAACTTTTAAATTTAATACGAAATCTGATTATTTGAGTCTAAATTTCTTTTACTAAGAGAAAAGTTTAATTGACTACATAAAACTTTCTGGCTACAGTATCAATCTTCACTTATAAACTGTCATCAGCACTGGACATTGAGTCCAGCAAAATGGATTTTGTAACTGGACCGAATAAAAGTTTACTGGACCAAAATATTTTAGGCAAAATCTGCAGTTTGTTTTATTGATATAGCATAATATATCATAAAATCAAATAGTCAATATAACTCCAAAAATATTTTGTTTTTTTGTAGACTATGGAAAATGATAGCATTAAAAAGTTGGTGAACCACTAAATTACTCACATTCTAGAAATCACTGGACCAATGCCAATACGATGGACTCAGTCCACAGACCACTGGCTGACTACATTCTGATTGTAGTTGATTTCTAATCTCTATGGAACTTTGGGTGTAATCTTGTATAAATAAAAGCCACATCATAAGAAGATCCCAAAGTTACCCAATCACCAGACTTTTTTATAAATAAGGAAACAAAATTTAGTAGAATTTTTTTAGAAAAGTTACAAAAGTTGATTCTTTTAAAGAAGCTAAAACATTACAAAAAGAATCAGTTGCTTTATATCCATAACAAGCAAAGGCAATACTGAACAAGAGCTCCGCTGGGTGGGGCAATATACGCTCGTGTGCTGTCCATGCTTTGTTCTGTCCTATGTGAAGTACCGGTGACCTTGACCTATGACTCGAGGAACTCAAAATAAATAGGTCACATCCTTAACTGGAGGGCTATCCATAGCAAAGATTTCATGAACCTAAGTACAGCTGTTGGCAAGTTATCACCGACACAACGTTTCCAATATGAAATTCCAGTGACCTTAACCTTTGACATTAGGGCCTCAGAATCAAAAGCCAGGCACATCCCTGACCCATGGGCTATCCACGCATAAAATTTGGTAAACCTGAGTGAAACTGTTGTCGAGTTATGGACCCAACACAGTTTTCTATATGATGTCCCAGTGACCTTGACTTTTGACCCCAGGGCCACAGATTCAATAGGGCACATACTTGACACAAGGGCTATACATAGTTCAAATTTGGTAAACCTAAGTAAATTAGTTGCTGAATTATTGTCTAGACAATGTTTTTCCATATGAAGTCTCAGCGACATTGACCGTTGACCCAAAAACCTCAGAAACAAAAGGGCACACCTTTACACAAAGGCTATCCACGGATAAAATTTTGTGAACCTAAGTGAATCTGTTGTTGAGTTATTTTCCAGACAAGTTTTCCAATGAGAATCCCAATGACCTTGATCTTAGACCCGGAGCACTAGAACGGCTCACACTTTACACAAAGGCATTCTACACATAATATTTGGCGAACCTAGGTAAAGTGGTTGTTGAGTTATTGTCTGGACAAAGTTTTCATATTTTAAGTCCCAGTGACCTTCACCTTTGACACTGGGGTCTCAAAGTCAATTGGGCACACCCTCTACCAAAGGGCTATCCAAACATAAAATTTGGTGAACCTGGGTACAGTTGTTGTTGAGTTATTGTCTGGACAAGGGTTTTTCCATATAATAAGTCCCAGTGACCTTGACCTTTAACCCTGATGTCTCAAAATCAATAGGGCACACCCTCTACCCAAGGGCTATCCACACATAAAATTTAGTGAACCTAGGTACAGTCATTGTTGAGTTATTGTCCTGACAAAGTTTTCATATTTTAAGTCCCAGTGACCTTGACCTTTGACCCTGCGGTGTCAAAATCTATAGGGCACATTCTTGACCCAAGGGCTATCCACTAATAAAAATTGGTAAACCTAGGTACAGTCTTTGTTGAGTTATCGTCCGGACAAAGTTTTCATAGTTTAAGTCCTATTGGCCTTGACCTTTGACCCTGGGATTTTAAAATAAATAGGGCACATCCTCTACCCATGGGCTATCTATTCATAAAATTTTGTGAACAAAGTGAATCCATTGTTCAAATATTGTCTGGACAAGGGTTTTTCCATATATTAAGTCCCAGTGTCCTTGAATTTTGACCCTGGGGTCGCAAAAACAATAGGGCACATCCTTGACACAAGGGCTACTTTCACATAAAATTTGGTGAACCTAGATACTGTCTGTGTTGAGTTATTGTCTAAACAAAGTTTTCATATTTTAAGTCCCAGTGACCTTGACCTTTGACCCTGGTGTCTCAAAATCAATAGGGCACCCCCTCTACCCAAGGGCTATCCACACATAAAATTTGAAGAACCTAGGTACATCATTTCTTGAGTTATAATCTGCAATTGTCCACGGACGGACAGATAGATTGATAGACGGACCGACAAACAACATCATAACATAATACGTCCCGTTTTTCAATGGGTGTATAAAAATGAGTGATTGCTAATTGCACATCTGGTCATTACAAGGTTAACTTTACAATTAGATTCAAGTTGTTTAAAGTAAAGGTAAAAAAGTTATACTATGAAAAAGTAGTGCCAACACAGCTTCATCCATAATAATTATTATCACCCTGTCAGGCCAAAACCAAAATTCAATACTAAAAGAAGAAGTTAAATAAAACCTTATTCATAACTAAAGGGTACCTGTTACTTGTAAAACAAATTGTTTGGAACATAAAACATTCCAGGGCACGACATTGCTCACAACCTATATTTCGGTTCAAGCAACTTGTTAGGCTGCTTAAGTAAACATTTGGTTAATGCAAGTAATAGCTCGTTGTTAACTAGACAACCTAATTTAGAAATTAATTTCCAGCTCTGCATACCCATTTAACATGACGACAAAAATTCCTACGCCACCAAAAAGGATGGTTTATGAACTAAAAGTTTTTTAAGACTACTGTCACTCAAAGCATTCCCTTAGAAAGCATTATTAATGAAAAGATAAAAAGCATAAATAATGATACAACCAGCTTTAAAGCTAATATTTCAGGTATAATTAAATATCTTTGAAATGAGAATTTTAATACCAATAAACCATGATACCTACCTGGCCCAGCAACCCTTTCAGTAAACAGAATTGAATAATGAATAAATAGCTTAAAGGTTAACTAAGCCAATATCTAAAGCAAAACTTGCATGCAAAAAGCAAGCAAAAATATAAAACAAAAATAAAAAAATAACCGACCTCTTCACGTAAACCAGAATGCACTGTGGCTGAAAGCTGAGTGAAAAAATATTACAAATATACAATCAAATAATAGTTCTTATTCCAAACTCGAATTAGTGGGGTTTTCCAACTGAACATGATTTGTTTGTACCGAGTACATCCATGCAGAATGAAATTATTTTTATTATTATTCATAACAGATTAATTCTGTTACACACATTTGCACTTCAACTTACTTTTGCACAAATACAGCTGGTACAAACAAAGTTTTTTCGGCAGAAAACTCCACCAGTTTGAGTTCCGAATCAATTCTATTATTGCTATGAATACTGTTGAGTATGTATGCATCAAATGTTTGTACAGTAAATAAAAATATCATTGTACAATTCAACAATAAGGATATTAAACAAAAAATGATCATCAAAATAAAGATAAAATAATGTTGCAATATTCTGTGAAACAATGCGCAACAAATATAGCTGGTGAAAACACTCATCACACATTGATGTGTACAGGTATTCAAAAATAGGATATAATTGAACAATGTGTTAAAGTCATATCCCATCCTATTTGCATGGACTTCAGTGTAATGTTTGCCTTAACTTCCATGCAAAAAAGTCACAATGTAACATTTCTCAGCAATTAGATGTTTCTATAGACGAATGTCCATAAATGAACTATAAACAATGTACGGCTAAAATTATTTTTTAGGAATTGCTGATATAAATATTTTAGTTATCAATGTAGATGCATTATAATTATGGACTTATAAATATTTTTTACAGTAATCAAACCCAATGCCAAAGTCATATCAGTTATCATGATTTTTATTGTAATTAAAGCAATTGACCCAGTCATATTATTTATCATGATGTTTATTGTAATTAAAGTAATTGCCCCAGTCATATTAATTATCATGATGTTTATTGTAATTAAAGCAATTGCCCGAGTCATATTAATTATCATGGTGTTTTTTGTAATTAAAGCAATTGCCCCAGTCATATAAATTATCATGATTTTTATTGTAATTAAAGCAATTGCCCCAGTCATATTCATTATCATGATGTTTATTGTAATTAAAGTCAATGCCCCAGTCATATTAATTATCATAGTATTTATTGTAATTTAAGCCAATGTCCCGGCCATATCAATTGTCATAATATTTATTGTAATTTAAGGCAATGCCCCAGTCATATTTGTTGTAATTTAAGCCAATGCCCAAGTCATATTTGTTTAAATTAAAGCCAATGCCCCAGTCATATTTATTGTAATTTAAGCCAATGACCCATCATATTTATTGTAATTAAAGCCAATGTCCCAGTCATATTTATAGTAATTAAAGCCAATGCCCCAGTCATATTTATTGTATTTTAAGCTAATCCCCCCATCATTTTAATTATCATGACATTTATCATAATAAAGGCCAATGCCCTAGTCATATTAATTGTAATTAAAGCCAATGCCCCAGTCATATTTATAGTAATTTTAGCCAATGTCCCGGTCGTATTTGTTGTAATTTAAGCCAGTGTCCCGGTCATATTATTTATCAAGAAATATATCGTAATTAAAGCCAATGCACCGGTCATATTAACTATCATGAAATTTATTGTAATTTAAGCCAATGCCCCAGTCATATTTATTGTAATTTAAGCCAATGCCCCAGTCATATTTATTGTAATTTAAGCCAATGCCCCAGTCATATTTATTGTAATTTAAGCCAATGCCCCAGTCATATTTATTGTAATTTAAGCCAATGCCCCAGTCATATTTATTGTAATTTAAGCCAATGCCCCAGTCATATTAACTATCATGAAATTTATTGTAATTTAAGCCAATGCCCCAGTCATATTTATTGTAATTTAAGCCAATGCCCCAGTCATATTTATTGTAATTAAAGCCAATGCCCCAGTCATATTTATTGTAATTTAAGCCAATGCCCCAGTCATATTAACTATCATGAAAATTATTGTTATTTAAGCCAATGCCCCAGTCATATTTATTGTAATTTAAGCCAATGCCCCAGTCATATTTATTATCATGATATTTATTGTAATTTAAGCCAATGCCCCAGTCATATTTATTGTTATTTAAGCCAATGCCCCAGTCATAATTATTGTTATTTAAGCCAATGCCCCAGTCATAATTATTGTAATTTAAGCCAATGCCCCAGTCATATTTATTGTAATTCAAGCCAATGCCCTAGTCATATTTATTATCATGATATTTATTGTAATTTAAGCCTATGCCCCAGTCATATTTATTGTAATTTAAGCCAATGTCCTGGTCATATTAATTATCATGATATTTATCGTAATTTAAGCCAATGCCCTGGTTATATTTGTTGTTATTTAAGCCAATGCCCCAGTCATATTTATTATCATGATATTTATTGTAATTTAAGCCTATGCCCCAGTTATATTTATTGTAATTTAAGCCAATGTCCCAGTCATATTTATTGTAATTTAAGCCAATGTCCTGGTCATATTAATTATCATGATATTTATCGTAATTTAAGCCAATGCCCTGGTTATATTTGTTGTAATTTAAGCTAATGCCCTGGTCATATTAATTATCATATTTATTGAAATTTAAGCCAATGTCCTTGTCATATTAATTATCATGATATTTATTGTAATTTAAGCCAATGTCCCGGCTATATCAATTGTCATGATATTTATTGTAATTTAAGCCAATGCCCTGGTCATATTAATTATTATGATCATAAAAAAAAGAAATGAAGTTGCACAGTCAGAGACTGTGTCAGAAACAGCTTTAAAATCTCAGTCTATAAACTGAATAAGGACTAAAAAAATGCACCTAAATTGGGTGATATACAATATACATGTATATATTATAAGCATAAAATAAAGTTTGATAAAGGGGGGATTCTAAAGCAGCTGAGTCTATTTGATATCTAATCAGCAATACAGCCAACATACAATAATCATATATCATGCTATAAACATATTTTCTAGGCTTCTAGGCTAATGCTTTTAAAAATCATCATTTTATGTTCTTAATTTGCATAATCACATGTAAAGGGCAGAAAAGTATCCAGAAAATGAAAAACATGTTATCTGATGAATTAAGGACTCATATCACAAACAAGTTCTTGGTCAGTGAAATATCACACATGTATTAAGACAATATTTGAGGATAATTTTTACGTATTTAGATCTAGTCACATCCTACATTATTATTGCTCACCATGTTTAACCATAGACAATAAAACTTGTTTTACAATAAAACTTCAGGGCTAAAGGCCAAATGGTGAGTATCCCTGTCCAATAATTAAATATCAAATACTAGATTTTGAGGAATACGAAGTTTTATATCAAGCCTTAAACTGGTGTTAGCTACATGATTTATATGCATCTTGCAAGCTTACAAACAGATTTGAGCATATCAGCAAAATGAATAAATTCAAACTATAGGTGGACATTTTATTTATTATTTCCAATGCATTTTAATCATATCTAAATAACATTATACATGTATTTTAAATTTCAATACAATTGAACGGAAGTTTTTTATATTGGACATGCAAACATTTTAATATAAATTACTATTGAATATAGGATTGATTATTATAGTTAATGAAGAAATAGAATAATTTATATAAAACATTTATTACATAACTGAGGGGATATTTGGACATGCATTACAGTTGATGAATAATTTATAACAAGTTTACAATATAACTATCCTTCTCTTAGACTTACCATTTTTTCCACAATTTGATAGGTGATTCTAAAATATTGAACATCTAAAATCCTGAAAAAAATAAATAAAATACTGCAATAGAGCTAGTGATCCAGTGGTAGGACACATGCTAAGAGATCAAGAGGTACTAGGTTTGAACACCACCAGGGGTACTGCTAATTCCCTTGAGCAACAAAATTACCTGAGAGTGCTTCGCTTCAAACAGGTGTACATGGGTACCTCAGAGGGTAGTATAATTGCATTATAGCGCCAATTTGTTGCATGTACAAAAAAAACAGAATAAAAGACTCCCCAGGAAGATTGATACTAATTTATATACCAGTAGCTGTATGACTACAGTCACAGGCCTCCTAGCAGGCCAAAACAAAAATAAAGGTTTTTATAAAGGCTCCAATGTATGAAAATAAAGGCCTTTTAGTGTAAAATATAAAAAAAATAAAGAGTAAATATTTCGTCGAAGTTCTCATTTCTTTATTAAACCCCCAGTCATACCAAAGTCATTTTTTGATGTTATATACTGTTTGAATTATGCAATATAATACATACCTTATTTAATGTGTATACCTATTTTCTCTGCATATTTATTATATCATACATAGCTCCTGTTTTACAGTGTAGGGAAAATGCAGAACAAAATCCATTACTTGCTTTAAGCTAGCACGGCAACCAGTCAGAGCAAATATAAAGGTTTTGAGTGAGAATTACAGGCTATTTTGGCGTTTTAAAGGTTTTCTGGGTGAAATGTAAAGGTTTTAAACGTTTGCTCTGAAATTAAAGGTTTTTAAAGGTTTTAAAGGTTTCACTAGGAGGCCTGCAGTCAACAGTCATTAAGTTGGTGAGCATGCACTAGCATAAAACTAAGACTATAAACTGCAATTACTCTAAAAGTAAAGATTCGTTAGTTTAAGTTTTATACACTCTAAAGACTTCATGGAACTGCTGATCTAATATGTGGCACTGATACAAATTTAATTTGTTTTTAATCAAGACTGCATATATTGTTCCGAACTGAATTCAATGATATGGATAGCATTGTTGAGTATTGTAAGGAAACAGAAGTCGGCTTAACAAACTGCTATCAGATGGGTTGAAGTAGTCTACAGATTCAAGATAATTTTTTTTGGTTGGGTTTAACTCCATAGCAACACATTTTATAGGTCATATTAACAGCCATCAGTCAACCTACTCACTCTTCCTGGAAAGGCTAAATCTCTGGATTAAGCAGTTAACCAACTACTAAGCGCATACTTTTGTCAGTGACTGACAACTACCCTACATAATTAAAAATCATTGGTAGGAAGGAGAGTGGCTGTAGAAATAATTTCATCACCAAGCTTCATGAAAGTAGCAGAAGGTGAAGAAAGAAAAGTTCCAAGTGCCACAAAAAAAGAAAGCTTATGCAAAGTTTAGTAAGTTCATTTCTTTTTTAAACATGTACAGTGCCTATTGCAGTTGCAGTTGTTGGTCACTGATGAAAGCATGTGCTTAGCAACAGTTGAACAGCAAAATCCAGAGATTTAGCCTTTCCAGGAACATTAAGCATGTTGACTGACCACCTATATAATGTGTTGCTAGGGCATTAAAGTCAACAAAAAAGTTTAAAGTCCAACTTACTGTTCATATAGTCTAGTATAAAAGATGACAGCATGATGTAAGTCAGTGTTGAGCAGGTTAGTAAGTTCTAGTAGACCTTGTATAACATCTTCCTCAGATTCTAACCGTGTATATTGACGACATCTTTTATGTGTACGATCATACCATTCTAATGTACTTTTCTACAATTATATTGGAGAACATCGTAAAATTTCAATATCCTAAAGTTTTTGTTTTTTGTTTGTTTTCAGTGGCTTTTACATAGGAAAACAGCTCTTTTCAGGATTGCAAAATATCATAAACTTCAGGACCATGCATACACATTTTTTATTTGGGAACCCTATCAACCTGAACAATACTTTTTTACTTGCTTATTCTGTTCTGTTCTGTTCACAATGGTTCAGATTCACATAGTAGCTCTCTAAGATGTTTTTCTTGTACAGTACTTGCTTACCCTCTCTGTGACACGAAGATGACAACATCTGCTTATATCAAATTTCCATGGAAGGGTGTGACCTGCTGCAGTTGTGAAACATTTAAAGGCTAACTAGTATACAAACTTGACTATAATTACGATTTGATAGATCTGCAGCTTCATGTCACAACATAATAAAAAGTCTTTGGTTTTAGATGTGTTAATTAAATATGTTTGAACTAAGAAAACAAACTAAAAATATTATAATTTCACCCATGCATCATTATTTCAGAACTTCCATTCTAACAGAGATGTGTCCTCCTGACATTTTGTTTGTAAGCTACTAAGTTTCTTTTCTTATTTAAACAGTTGATGTCATGTGGTATGACACCGTGTAAAAACAAGAGCTGTCAGTTAAGACAGCATGCTCGACTAAGAAAGTAATTGTCACATGAGATGTGGTTGATGATAAGGAACATATAATAATATTTTAAAATTTCAAAATGATACCTTAATAAATAATAAGGTTAAAGTAAGAAATAATGTTTTCATTGAAAAAAAATTTAAGTTCACAGGAGACAATTATGAAAAAAAATGTATTTGGAGTTATGAACCTTGTCACATGACTGAGGTGTGGTTGATAATAAGGAACATATACTTAAAGTTTGAAGTTGATACCTTATGAAATAAAAATATTATAGCTAAATATATTTTACTGCACAAGAAATATGGTAGGGCGAGTAGGAGAGCTCTACAATTCTTTGAAAAGTCGAGCTAAAAACACAAGTTATATGAACCTACCGGGAAGCTGTGCTTCAAAATCTAATTTGAATGTTTGAATGTTATATAAAGGAAAAAACATTTTCTTTTCCTCAATCACTCAGAATACCAGAGTACACTTAGTTGTACACAAGTTACACCGAGAAGTCTTTCCGTGCAAGTTAACAACAAATTTTTATTGACCTAAGCTGAATGAGCCAAGTTTTATTACCACAAATCTATTATTGTTAGCCTGTTAGGTGTACAGAAATAAATTAACAAGAAAACCCATCTTGTGTTGACTATAATCAAACAACATAAGGCCATTGAGTGCATAGAAAAAGTTCAAGTTTAGTGCATTGATGATCACAGTTTTATTCAGTACAAGAAAGACTTTTTTCAGAAACAGCCATGATCATAAGCTTTGTCAGTACAAATAAATATCAATTCAGCTTCATTAGGAAGAAAAAGACATGCATATGAACAATACATGACAGGGGTATCCAAGTAAACAAGACAAAAAACCAGTGAATAATTTTGCATGTTTCATAAGTCAGTTGCAGACTCAGTGGTTAGCTCATTTTAATTCAAGGTTACATCAGGTCAAACGCTTTCATCCAAATTTTGACATTGATTTTGAACCTTATGAGTGAAAGAAAGGCCGCTGATAAAGTCAAATATATGTTTATGTCAACACTATGCCAGACAGTCCTTTGAGAGAAATATGGTAAGGGTGATATGTGAAAATGTTGAGGAAAGCTGGTAAGGTGAGCAGTTACAGTAAATAACAAATTAATGGTTGATAACAAAGTAAAGCTCTTTTCATAATAATTATTGACCACAACTATCTGAGTAAAGGGCTCTATATTAAAGCTGGTCTGATTGCCCCTGCCAACCTGTATTTGGTTTCTGGCAACTTGTTACTGCTTGTAATCATTTGGTTCGGGCAAGTTTAATATACAGCTGGCTGTCCAATGGTGCAACCTTCTTTAAAGAATAATGTCCAGCTTTGGAGAAACTTACCTTGAAATAACAAGAAAAATAAGTTTTGTTAAAAGGAACAAATTCAGCCTTAAAGGTCACTTGTAAGCTGAAACGCAAGTTTTAAGTTTATGACCGAAATAACATTTTCTTTCTGGACTATAAACAGTAAACAATAATTGTATAAGACACAATTCCTCTAGACAATGTTTCTGACTGAAGTTAGGCATTCTCCATAAATCATTTTGTTTATCCCCAACCCTAACCACATAACATTTCCTTCAGCCATAATAGCATACATAATATATGAAAAATAAATCAGAGAGACCACATACATAATAAACCAAACATTGTAAGATGCAAGAGAAAAACAAAAAAAATGTATTTCCTGAAAATGTGAGACAGTTAGAACAATACCTTGATTACATTAGTGACTTCTGGGTGTAGATCCTTTTGGAAAGGACATGTACGTTTAAATACCCTCGAGGAGTAGATTACAGCAAGACACTGAAGCATCGCATCTAGGCGTAACATTGCCTGTCGATTATTTACAGGGAACGCTTCTCGTTGTTTCTTAATTAGCATCAAGGAGTGTTCTATGAATCTTGTGAATGATTCTGCAAGGCACTCTTCCTGGAATAGAATTATGTAAGACAATTCTGTAAAATTATTAAGACAACTTCATCATTTAAGCTTTCACTTTTTGTTATACAGTTCTTGCATCAACAATATTTTCTTCATTCATAAGTCTAGACCGTTGACTAAATTTCTAGACTTAAATTTTGTGATCTTGACTTATTCTAGCAAAACAACTTAGATGAGTTTCCAATGTCAAGCATTTTTAGGCACACTATACTAAATATCAAAGAGGTGACAAGGTTTGAGTTTCATTTTAAAGGCAAAAAGGCAAAACCAATTTATAAGCAGGAATACGAGGGTTGTTCATTTAATTCCCACACGAAGACTGTAACTTCTGTCTCAATAGCCCTAATGCAATGAAATTTGGTATAATGATACTTGTGCAAAACTAAATTTAAAGGATAATGAAAAACAACACAATATTATCAGTTTTGTGAAAAGTATTGGACACACACCAATACAAACAAAAAATCTTCTACTTAATTCATTTGGAATATCTGCAGTGAAACATACAACAGATAATATTATGGTACAAGCGTTTCCATGAAGGAAGAAAATTGCTTTAGGATAATTTGAAATCAGGGCAACCCAGTATCAGATGAAGAACGTTGAAGCTAGTTAAAGAAATGCTGGACACGGACAGAAAGTTTACATAGCTTAAAACAGGAAGTAAACTGTTAGATACCATGATTGGATTAACAGAGTTTCTTTAACGTATTTTTTTCGTGGGTATGCAGACATGAGCAATTTGTGGCAGCAGAAGGTCGGTATTTTGAGATGGAGTGACGTGATAGTTTGTAAATGACGTTTAATATTTGGCGTCGGCGTGGGCCGCATATTGTTTGATGTATGTTTTAAGTTGTAGTTCATTTCTGAACCAATGACACGTTGAAAGTCACAGAACCAATACAAAAGTGTTTCTGGCACATGTCTGTGTTTTTATTACTTTGAACTCCTATTACTTTACAAGTAATGATGGTTGTTTGGGAATTAAATGATCAGCCCTCGTACAGGACACCACTAAATAATTCAGCAAGATCTGAAATACAGAAATCTGATAATTATTGAAAATGTCACTTTTTAGTCTCTATATTTCTTTGACCATTGTATAAAAAAATACACAAACATGCACTGTAATTTTGAATGATTTCAAGTTAAATGACGATTAGACGCATCACAGATTGAAAGAAAAACAAGAAACATTGCAAATATAACCTAATTTACAGTAAAACATAGAAAAGTTAAATTTCTGGATGCATTGAAAATTGAATAATCAGTGGTAATAACAGATGAGCTTTGTGATATATTATCATTGTGTAGACAGATTTATTTCAATTTTGATTGGAAATTTGAGTTAGCTAGTGCTGTGATAATGTATTTATCTGATAGCACTCTAGCCTGAAACCATGAAAGAGACATTCATTTCTGCTGCCTCTAGCCATGGTGGAGACATTTCTAGCTGATGAAATATGGTTAAAGGAAATGCTAATCGAATAGAAAATTAGCAATCACCTTTTGAGACAGAATTTTTCTGTAGTGCCATAACATACTTGAAAAGATTATTCTGTATAGCAAGAGAGTTAAAATACCAAATTACAGTGCTCTATTGGGGAAAAAATGCTCATTATACTTTTGGAATAGGAGTAAGATTTTTCCTTCCATGAAAATTCAGCAAGAATGAAAATGTCATTTTTTCCACTGTTTAAAGGAGTATTTGTTAGCATCTTGAGGAAGGGTTAAAGTAATTAATCAACTTTTCCTCTGTATAATGGTGCATGTACAATGTATTTGCTAGCTTATTTAGAAAGGGTAAGTGAAAAACTGTAAAAGTGACAAAGAAAAGTAAGGACATGTAAGTTTAACTAAAGCAAGCCTAGAATGATGTTAGTAGTACATTTTAATTGATTAGTTCCAGTCCATCAACACAGTGAGCATAAACACATCAATTAATGGTAATATATATAGACAGATTATTATAAGAAATACCATTTCCATCATGCACATGTAAATCTTGTAATTATGTCTTCTTGATATGCAAGACCCTAGCTAAGGTTCTTAAAGACCATAGAAGAATTGAATGCTTCATTTACTACATGCATATGAACTGTAACTGTATATATTAAGTTTCTTTTAGAAAAATTTTAATATCAGAAAAAAAAGATATTATACATGTACACTGTAGTTACAGTTATTAAATAGTATTACTATACAATATGATATATCTTTGTTAGCATGTATGTTATACAGTTGCCTGTTCAATTAACCTAAACGTTCCAAAACGTTCCGTAACGATATACATGTGGAACTCCGCGGACAATCCCTGCGAATATTCTAATCTAATAAACAAATATAGGATCCTTAAGGCAATGAGTGATGTTTCAAAATTTATGGACTAAAACTGAAACATCACTCACTGCCTAAAGGATCATATATTTGTTTACTTTAACACCAGTAGTTTCAAAATAGCGTCTAAATATGTTCCGAGATTATTCGCAGGCTGGCAGCGAATGGCCAAGGAGTTCCCAATGTATTGTTACGGAACGTCTTGGAACGTTAAGGGTAATTGAACAGGCTACTGGTAATAGTATATATTTAAACTAACTATGGTGATATATAAATGAATGTAATCAAGCATAAAATATTGATATATATTATGATCATTCAATAAATGCAAGCACCTAAGTCTACCTTCTGAGTATGTTTAGATTTACTCTGATTTTCATCAGAGAGACAGGCATTGAAACCTGGCAATGCCTTTATTAACATTTTCTAGAATTGCAGGCGCATAGGAAGGATCTGAATATTGGGGCCGCAGATGAGGTGGGTACGGGAGGGGTGTCCCCTCCTGCCAGTCGAAATTTTTTCTGAATGTAAGCTTCTGAAACTCGATTTCCAGCATTTTCAGTACCCCCTGTTTAAGAACAAATCTTTGTATTATAACGAGACCACAAATGTTCAATATGTGTCATGAAAAAATAACTCGTGGCCCCATTGCTGCTGCTTGCCAGAATATTGGAGCTGCCGCCCCTGCGGCCTCTGCTCTTATGCGTCTGAATTGACTAAGACAGGATGAACCTCTGAAAACCATCGCAAATTGCACATGTAACTTTCTCATATGAATGACCTAATTAATAGTGGCTAGCTGGGTTCCATCTTATAATCAACGATCAGTGCTCATGAGAAGTTGAAGTGGTTTGAAGTCAGTAACAATAACCACAGAATCACAGAGAAAAGTCCATATAAGTATTGATATAATAAAGAGATAAAATGTCACTGGTTATTAAACTAAAGCTCCATAGCTAGCACAGTTGGTAGTGCTTAGGTCAACTGATTAAAGGGTCGTAGATTAGATTCCTGGGTGGGGTGTAATTTTTAGGAGTTTGGTCATTAAATAGTTTCTACAGCTACTCTCCCTAATAGCACTGATTCTCAGTCATGTGGGCAGTTGTCAATCACTGACGGAAGTTACTGGGCCTAGTAACTGGTTGACAGCTAAATCTTAAGATTCAGCCTTACCAGAAACAGAGAATTACTAAGGATGACAGACGGTTATGATATGACCAATACAATGCGTTGCAACAGCGTTAAACTCAACCTAAAAAATGGTTAGTAAACTGATTATAAGCTATATAATTTGTAAATTATAGTAATATGTTAATGGTTAGTATTTTCTTATACAGCCTCTATATTGCAAACATTTTACCTGCCAATTAAGTCGCTGAAATAAATTAATCAGTTGTTTGAAACAGCTTAAATATAAAATACAATGAATGGATTACTTGTAAGTTTCAGAGACTGATTGTGGTACTGAAATATAAAAGGGAAAAACTCAACTACGCAACTCTAATATATGAGATGATACAAAAAATGATAACAGGACAATGTAATGATTACATATTTGAACACCATAAAAAAGTTTTGTTTTCTGAACACATACATTGGGCACACCTCCGTCAAAACCAAAAAGCAAGTTGTAGCCAGTTGTAATGTTCAGCTAACAACAATGGTCCAGAAAATTAGATTGTTGATTGCTATGAAGAATTTAAGAGACTGATAATTAAAACACAGCATATCTACAAACTTTAAGGATTTCAGATCATCATGTAGAAAAATGTAGTAATAAAATCAAGCACAGTGAAATTGTTTGAAATATTTATTTAAAGGAAAAACAAATTTCAAATATCATATATATATATCGTATGTGCACTAAACATGCAATTAACAGTAAAAACAGTAGACCAAAACAGGCACTTATCAAAATATGTGCAATAGTTAAGAAAGTACAAATGTATGTCAAAATATACTTTTAGTAGTCGGTAAACCAGACTTAATTAATGGCATGCTTGGCAGGCAAGACATCTTATGCAAGGTTGTCAAACCCAAGTTTTTTTCCAAAAGGGGTAAGGATTATCAATAAATATATTGAAGCCCATGTTCGATGTTTTCTATGTAACTTAAGTCAAGGAGGGGTACCAATATATACTTTAGTCGAGTCTAGTCAGTTATTGGCCTACTATAGTTGTTATAACACAAGTTTAACTAGAATTGTGATCAGAACCAACAAGAACTATACCTAGTAATAAAAACAAGTTCAATTTCATAACAAACTTTGTCACATACATGTACATTAACAATGCTATTCAAAAAATTTCGCCACAATCATACATGTAAATAATGCTATATATTCAAAATGTGTTTTTATATGTGAAAATATATAATAATATAGAGAATTGATATTGTGCATTTAAGATGAAAAAGTTTCAACTACTAAAATTGTGTCCCAGGGCTTACCAAGGCAAAAAGGCGAAGCTGCATAAAAAATCAAACAATACTGATAAGGATCATCGTGTGCACAAACATTCAAAACTAATATTTGGTTTTTACACTAATGAACAAAATTACACAAAAACATTCATTCCCACAGGTGAAAGTTTTCAGAATAAATACCAATTTCAGTATTTTGAGAATACATTTCACTATCTAATTTATATGAAATCTCGTCTATTTCAGTATTTTGAAAGTAGGTTTTCAATACTTTTAAAACCTTCAACTTCCACCCATGCATTCCCGAGACAATACAAAACTATCATTATTTTATCTCCGTCTGTAAAAACCCTCTTTCAATCAAAATTTATCTCTAAGAATTTAATCAGTTGTCAAGTAAGAATCATAATGGAAAATGATAATCATAAAAAAACATCATTGATGACCAATTGTGACCTTCAATGAACACTGTATTTCCAAGAGCAGCCGTTTGACAAGCTCAGTGGGTAGCACACAAGTCTATTACTTGAAAGGTCCTTGGTTTGATTCCTTGGTGGGGGCATACTTTTGTGGACCTTGGACATGAAAAAAATTCTACAGCCATTTTCCCACTTAAAGCTGATGCTAAATCTTGTAGGGCAGTTGTAAGTCACTGACAAAGAATATGCCTAGTAACTGCAAATCCAGAGATTCAGCCTTTCCAGGAACAATGAGTAGGTTGACTGAGAACAGAGATATGACCTATACAATGTATTGCTATGGCATTAGACCCAACCCCCCAAAAGAGTTTCCATAAATAATGTATTCCTTTAACATCTTACAAACAAAGAATGTATTTGGACATAACTCAGAAATATAAAATGTCATTCAAAGTCAATTTTACCATGACATGACATTTTTGTTTAAATTTTCTTAAGGAGAATGTTGGTTCATTTAGCAGATCAGATTGCATAAGCAATTCATGTCTTAGTAAGCGACATATTTTGTAGTATCACAAAAAGTTGCTGACGATGACATTTGACAGACTTGTGCAGTCAGATTCAGCATAACGGAGCAAAGATATGTTAACACCAACGCCTTTAAATGTATTGTTTCATTTTTATCTTTATAGAAACACATTTTATAATTTTGAACGAACTATATCCAGCAGTCTTGTTTATGTATGGATGGGTATAAAGAATCATCACACTAAATGCGTCAAAAGGGATCATGACATGACTTACCTCCTCTCTAGATAAAGATGTAGGTTCCCATAATTTATCAAGTTCTTGTAATAGACTGAGCAGTAGTTGATAATCTAGAGGATAATCATAATGTTTACGACTGTAAGCCATCCAACGACTGTAAGTATAAAATATCAATATATTATTATTAAATACAAAAAATCTTTATTTAACTGTCATAAATTTGCAACATAAATATGTCAGAGTTATAGTCATGTGATCTTCAGAATATAAACAAAGTCTTGTTAAATTCTTAATTTGGCAAAAATTAGGAAAGATTTAAATAGTGCATACAAAACTATAATAATATTTCTTTGTCCGAAAATGCCAACAATAGCCTGTAACTGGTAATTGTTATGGATCCTCTGCACAAATCATTTTTGCACATGACCTGACAGTTCTTTATTATTTTTTTTGCAAAGAGTTGGGAGCTATTCATTAAATCACACCTGTGTAGGGTCAATTTGCATTTTCCATTAAAAAAGGAAAAAGTTATTTTATGCCCTATTTGTCAGGAAATTGAAATTTTGTTTACTCCATTAGAAGTAAAGCATGTGACTTTATACCCTGTATATCAATCTCTCATACAGAGTTGTCGATCCTTACAGTGATCTTTATCTCTGTTAACGTCTCGAAAGTAGTCCCAAACACGTGATCGTTTAGAACGATCATGTGACAATTTTTGTATTTTTTCCAAACGTAACAGACAAACTAACTAACAGATCACCTTTCTTGTCTTGTAGATGTTCAAAGGCTTGTCGTTGACAGTCCCTTAGCACTAAATTTTTGTCATAATTTTTAGCAATATCATCTTTTGTTGACATTTTTAGCGGATGAGTAAAAAAGCCAAATTACTCAAAATAGGAAAACGTTTCACAAGAAAATAGTTCTTGTAAATATAACTCTTTTAAAATTGGATTTCGCCTATAATTAAATTCTTTTTCACGTAAAACTTTAAGATAATATATATAAAAGACAAATTACGCTTTTGATACAAAATCTTAATTATATTACTATTTTACAAGAATCTTGTAAAACCCGAGACGTTTACAGAGATATAGATCACTGTAAGGATCGACAACTCTGTATGAGAGATTGCCTGTATATAGATTCAAAAACCCACAATTCATGTATACCAACAAATAAAAATGTTAATACAACATAAATAAACTTTATAAGCATAATTAAACCTATTTTGGTGAAGAAAAAAACATGATGCATAAAATCGTAATAATAAGTAAACAAATAAAGATCTTTCTGGAACTGGCTGTGAATAAAAAAAAAATGTAACATATATATTTCAGTAATAGTTATTCATTTACTTTCTTAAGATTTGTAGCATTTTCAGGTCAGGTGGTATGTTTTCCCTTATAACCAGGTTCTATATTATTATTTATGATTCATTTTGCTGCATTTAATCATCATTTTGTAATGCTACTGTAATATCCACCTGTTCTCTAAGTATTAACAAACAACAGTATAAAAAGAACATTATTAATTTTGCACTGTTGTTGCTATTCACAATTACCAGGAATAACATTCTATAGAAATAATGAATGGAAGCAAATATAATTAAAATGCATAAATGTCTCAAATTTCACAAAAATCATTTCTGGTAATAGAATTAATTAAATTTTAATAATAATTGCATGAATACAAAATAAAAATAATTTCAAGGTATACTAGACAATGTTTTACAAAATCGATATGAAAAGCTATTAATTGTGTATTATATTATAACTATTTTCATTATAAACCACATTAATTTTGTATAGCGGTATTTTCATATTGAAAATATGTTCAAAAAAAAGATTATCATAAATCTATTGATACTAGAATTCCATAAGGCAAAAACGTAAAAGGAACAACACATGCAAACATTCTGATTTTTGTAGCCTATTGTTGCTAGGTTATTGCCAGTTTTACGTATTTTAATAGTCTCAAATATTATTAAAATTTTCCTTGTAAATAATTTGACACAAATGAACAATAAATCCATATGAAGAACATACGAAGAATTTAATTAACAAAAAAGTTCTCAGTGATAAATAAGATTAATGAAATTTGTATCATAATACAGGAAAATGATCGTTTTAGATTTGTAGCCTCCAGACAAAGTGGGCGTTTAAGATTAAATGGTATACTTCTTGATGTAAACATAAAGAAACATCCTAAAATACATCATTCAGGCTTTGACTTGTTTTATGGTGCTATAAGCCCATTTATGACAATACTATATGTCATTATGGTGCCTAAATCACCTTCATGACAAACATTCAGTAACATTGCAGGATCCAGACAACTATACTAACTGCCCCTCATGATATGCTTTAATCATTAAAAACCTGGGTCGATAACGCAGTTGGTAGTGTGCCTAGATTTTGAATCTAGTGTACCAAAGGGGGTATGGGTTCAAATCCCACCCGGGAAGGTTGTACTCTTCCATGAAAAGTTGACAAAAATGTCAATTTTCCTCCATTGATAACATATGTGAAGAAGTTTTCCGCTATGTGGAAGGGTGGGTGAGTACTGGTTATTGACAAGAGTCCAGGAAAGCTATGTTACATGCGCTGGATGCCATTATATGACTATACAATGAGTTGCTATGGCGTTAAACCCAACAAAATAAATAAATTAATCATTAAACATTTAACTTTAAACTTGTACAAAGCAGTCATATTCAAGAGTTATTATTTACTAGAACCAATGAACATGGGTAAAGTTTCAAGTGAATCCCTTCTGTAATTGCGAAGATAAATTGTTTCACTAAAAATGTCACCTTAAAAGTGTTCCATGATTTACAACTGAGAAGAATTAGCCTCCTTACTATCTGAATATGCATTTAATACATGTATTTTGATAAACAATTGTCGTGTAATTATCTTAAAACAACTTCCATGTATATATATCTTTAAAACCAAGCCTATGTAGTTTTACATGGATTTAGCAAATATACATTGCTCAGGCATAGCTTAGTTTTAAGGCAAATTTATTAAATGAATAGGAACAGTACATAATTCCAAAAATTGGGTCACAGAAATTATTTGAAATGTGTCAATTTCTAAAGCAGATTATCAAAGGATTACTGATGTATATAAAGAAAAGAAAATAATCCAAAGAAAACAATCAATCACCAAAGAAGCAAACATTTCAATAATCAAGGTCATATCACATAGAAAACAAAACATCTTTCCATTTTAATCTTATAAACTCCCCAGGGATTACATGTATGATGAATAAAGGCTACATACATAATGACATTAAAATGATTAGGTTCAAGGCTATAATAACACACCTAACACACTAAGTTACAATATTATATTTGTTTCTGTGACAATTCATCAAACTAATGAAAGCCCATGGGGATTATCTGTACAGAACTATTTTATTTCAGTCAACAGTCTTATAAAAGCAATGGTTCAGAGCAAAACTAGTCCAATATCTTTACAAGGTAATGACCACAGATGAAATCTGAGTAATTTGAAGTCAGAGTTTTTAATCTGACTAAACCACAGGGGTGTTTCTGGATTAACAGTAAAACGGACCCCAATTCTTGTTATTTCTGGTAGTTGCAACTTGCAAGAGTAAAAGTTTAAAATGTTGAAAATCCTGAAAATAAAGTTGGGGCCACCAGTGGGCCTAGGTCAAAGCCCTGACCAGGGGCCAAGGGGGGCCTCTGAAAGCTCATCGTTTTATAGAACAATTGATTCATGTACATATTCATTTAAGTTAACTTAAACTTTCACATACGGCAGGTAATTTAATACTTTTAAATGTGCAATGATTTTTATTACAGACAGGATGAAGAGCTACTTGTACATGTAAAAGCCAAAGTCTTTATGAAAAATATTGAGTCATTTATGTTTTATCATTCATACAGTGTCATGTTTTACATAGTTAGTCACTTTATTCATTATGTGTTAATTCTTATCTGATCAGCTAATTAACGGTAGATGAACTTGACTTCTAATTAAAATGACATCAGACAAAACAACAACATACCAATCTGAGATCAGATGTGATTGAATCAAAGAATAGAAATTAAATGAACAACTTGACATACTGATTAAAATGCCAGCTGATCATTTTATATTGTTTACAAATAAATTTTAACAGAGGTCAGATTGACCTCATCAATGTTCAGAGATGCAAAGACTGTCAATCCTTTAAGTCATTTTACTATTCTGTGACTGAACCAATCTTCATAATCTGAGACAAAAATCTCAACTTAAAAGGTTTTTCTCACAAAAATCTTGATTTAGTGACTTTTCCTGAGTGCCTAATTTCTAACTTGACAAAATTAGTTCAACTTCATGTAGATAAAGAAGGAAGTAGATTATTTTGCACTGACCCATTTGGATTCCATTAATTAAAGGTAGGAACTACTTTGTAGTAATCAAGAACCAAATTGAATGTATTCATACTCTCACAATCAGGGACTTTAGTCAGTTATATTTCCCTGATAAAATTTGAAGCAATCCAATTGGTAAGTAGGTCCTTACAGTTGGAATCCTCGGATTTTATCATTGAATTCCTGTGTAAGGATATCATCATCATCATCATCATCATCCGGTTTATTTTAAACAGGCCATTGATTATTCCTTTGGTAAGGGTGAGGCCTGTGTGTCTGGTCTGGAACGAAGTCTTCCTCTCCATAATTGACGATCTTCAGGGTTGGTTCCATCCATTTTCAGCGCCATCCGGTCACGCTTAACCAGGTCTTCCCAGGTTAGCTTTGGTCTGCCTTGGCCCCGTTGTGCAGTGATGTTCAAATATCTGACTTGGGAGATCCAGCTTGTGCTACGTTCTACATGACCAAACCATCTCAGTCTGTTTGTTTGGAGAACGTCAGCAATGATAACAAAATATTTCATCTAACATCTTTCTTGTTAATAAAGATGTTTAAAGAGAAGATCAAATTTAGATAGTTCTTTACTCTAAAAATACTTAGCTTGAATTTCAAACAAAATGATTTACAAAAAAGTTATTTAAGATTAATTTTGGCAAATTGACATTGAAAAGTAAGGGTAAAATCCGAGTAATCCAACTAATAGAACCTACCCATTTGAAGAGTAATCAAAGGGAAATAACTGACTAAAGTCCCTCATTGAAGACTTAAACCATGAAGTAAGTAAACATAGAGTTTAGACAGTTTATCAAAACCTTTTTAGTGAAGTGTTTTACAGTAGTTGACTATCATAGTAAGCAGCTTTCTGGACATTTTGTTTGATCAGTATATGTACTCATCCTTCAACAAAGAGTCCAAAACTATTCCCTTTATGGAGGTAAATCAACATAGTTCTCCAGCCCAATTTCAGATGTTTTACATTATACATATAGAAATTTCAGATGTTTTTCATTATAGAAATTTCAGATGTTTTTCACTGTAGAAATTTCAGATGTTTTTCATTGTAGAAATTTCATTCATTATAAAAATTTCAGACGTTATTCATTATAGAAATTCATTTTTGTACAGAATGAAACAAAAAATGCTACATGTTTAAAATGTTTGTTAAGTAAAGTCAAAGTGCATGGTGTGTATTGAATTATGTTTGTTTAATATTTTGTCTTTTAAAATGATTTCTATCAATACTTGAATACCTACATTTGTACTTTGTAAAAACATGAGAGGGAAAAATTACACACAAGAACAAGAGATGTATTTTTCTTCACTCAATACAAATGATCATTCCACAGTAATAAAGGCTCACACAAATGCTTGGCCATTGCCTGTGATGTCTCTATAAATCATTTGTCATGATTACAGTTAAGTTCCACTATTAGGACCATCAAAATTGATGGTCTCGGGAGCAGAACAGTCTTAATGTGGTAATTCTTTTCTTCTAAAATCAAGCATCTGGGACTTGAAAATTGTCAAAAAATTACATGATTTTGCAGAAATCAATGTGGTCTTTATAGCAGAACTTCACTAAATAACGCACTTGGGACTTAAATTTCAAAAAAAAATGCATGATTCTGCAAAGACCAAGGTGGTCATTATAGTAGAACTTCGATTCACTAAACCAAATGTAAACAAGAGCTCCGCTGGGCGGGGCATTATGCGCCCGTGTGCAGTCCATGCTGTGTTCTATCTCATATGAATTCCCTGTGACCTTGACCAATGACCCCGGGATCTCAGAATAGGTCCCACCCTTAACTGGAGGGCTATCCAAAGCAAAGATTTTGAGAACCTAGGTACAGCCATGGTTGAGTTATCACAGGCACAATGTTTTTCAATATGATGCCCCTGTGACCTTGACCTTTGACCCTGGGGCCCCAAAACCAATAGGGCATATCCTTAATACATGGGCTACTCTCACATAAAATTTGGTGAACCTAGGTACAATCGTTGTTGAGTTATTGTCCGGACAAGGTTTTTCCATATGATGCCTCTGTGACCTTGACCTTTGACCTAGTTTTGACCCAAAACCAATAGGGAACATTTGAAGTCACAGCTTGGTAATTTGATATCTTCTGGTTGAAGGTTTAAACTAGACCCAGGGGCCCAAAAACAATAGAGAACATCCTTGACACATGGGCTACTCTCACATAAAATTTGGTGAACCTAGGTACAGTAATTGTTGAGTTATTACCTGGACAATGTTTTTCAATATGATGCCACTGTGACCTTGACCTTTGACCCAGGGGCCCCAAAACCAATAGGGCATAACCTTGACACATGGACTACTCTCACATAAATTTTAGTGAACCTAGGTACATTGGTGGTACAGTTATTGTTTGGACTAGGTTTTTCCATATGATGCCTCTGTGACCTTGACCTTTAGGCCTGGGGCCCAAAAACCTGTAGGGAACATCCTTGACACAAGGGCTACCTTCACATAAAATTTTGTGAACCTAGGTACAGTGGTTGATGAGTTATTGTCCTAACAAAGTTTTTTAATATGATGCCTCTGTGACCTTGACCTTTGACCCAGGAGCCCCAAAACCAATAGGGCATATCCTTGACACAAGGGCTACCCTCACATAAAATTTGGTGAACCTAGGTACATTGGTGGTTCAGTTATTGTCCGGACAAGTTTTTCATTGTTTGCCATTTTGACTTTATTAACATATTGAATGAACATTTGAAGTCACTGCTTGGTAATTTGATATCTTCTGGTTGAAGGTTTCAACTTAACCCTGTTTCCCCAAAACTGATACGGCACATCCTTGACACATGGGCTACTCTCACATGAAATTTGGTGAACCTAGGTACAGTCATTGTTGAGTTATTACCCGGACAATGTTTTTCAATAAGATGCCCCTGTGACCTTGACCTTTGACCCAGGGGTCCCAAAATCAATAGGGAACATCCTTGACACATGGGCTACTCTCACATAAAATTTGGTGAACCTAGGTACATTGGTGGTTCAGTTATTGTCCGGACAAAGTTTTTCAAAATGATGCCACTGTGACCTTGACCTTTGAACTTGGGGCCCAAAAACATATAGGGCACATCCTTGACGCATGGGCTACCTTCACATAAAATTTGGTGAACCTGGGTACAGTCGTTGTTGAGTTATCGTCCGGACAAGGTTTTTCAATATGATGCCCCTGTGACCTTGACCTTTGACCCAGGGGCCCCAAAACCAATTGGGAACATCCTTGACACAAGGGGTACTCTCACATAAAATTTGGTGAACCTCGGTAGATTGGTTGTTGAGTTATTGTCAGGACAAGTTTTTTTCCAATATGATGCCACTGTGACCTTGACCTTTGACCCAGGGGCCCCAAAACCAATAGGGAACATCTTTGACACATGGGCTACTCTTACATAAAATTTGGTGAACCTAGGTACATTGGTGGTTCAGTTATTGTCCGGACAAGTTTTACCTATTTTAAGTCCCAGTGGCCTTGACCTTTGACCCTGGGGTCTCAAAACCAATAGGGAACCTCCTCCACCCAAGGGCTATCCACACATAAAATTTGAGGAACCTAGGTGCATCCTTTCTTGAGTTATCATCCGGACAAGCAATTGTCCACGGACAGACGGACAGACGGACAACAGCATAACATAATACGACCGTTTTTTCAAAACGGGCGTATAAAAACTCAACAGCAGCATTGGAGTTCTAGAACTGATGTACAGAAATAGAAAAAAAACATCACACATACCAGACAGCTTGTTGAACTTCAGTAACATCTCCTTGTATAGCATGTTGATGTACAATAGTCTGTGCAGCCTGGGGTAATTCACCATGCCATCTATAAGAACCTTCCTGTAACACAGAAAATATTAACATTACATGAATTTAGAAACATCTTGTATTATAGCATGTTGATGTACAATAGTCTGTGCAGCCTGTGGTAGTTCACCATGCCATCTATATGAACCTTCCTGTAATAGAGTAACATCATACAGATTTTAATGTTGGGGAAAATATAATCACGTGAGTCATAAAATATGGCAGACTTGTGGGAAAAAAACACTCGCAAAAAGCATATAAGTTTTTCTCTTTTTTTTAATTGTACCTATTCAAACATTATATCAAAGTCTAATACGGGGCACTAAAAGCATTTTCCAGTGGTTTATTTAACTTTATAGTTTATTTAGATTTGTTTCTACATCAAACATGAACACAATCAACCATTGAGTTGTATCATTAAACCAGGGTTTATGCCTGATGCTTTCAGTCTTTATGACAAACTCTCATTAGCACTGGACATTCGTCCATCAATTACAAGTATTTACTAGATAGAATGAAAGTTTAATGGACAAAAAAACTTCGTTATTCGTTGAAATATGCAGTCCATTTTAATGATTAAGCATAAAACATCCTTTGCATGACCAATTACTAGTGGCATACTTCTGTTAGCGACTAACAACTGCCCAACATGATTCAGAATCAGAGGTAGGAGGAAGAATGACTGTAGAAATTATTTCATAACCAAACTCCACTACAGTATGCCCTGCCCAGGAATCGAAACCCTCAACCCATTGATCAGTAAACTTGCATGCTACTGACTAAGCTAGCAGAACGAGCTCTGTATCTTAATAACAAGCACTATGTAATAATACATGGCTGTTAAGATTAACTCTCTTGTTAATAAAACATAACAGTCAAATTATTCATTTTTCTAAATTAGAATTGAAATAGCATACAGTTTTCTATATTTCGTTGGGGGCATATTAAATAGGCACTTTATTTTGAAGCCCTTATTAAGTATGTGAAACTTGTTCTATAAAGTACTGGGTATCTAATTTTGACACATCAAAGGGTGTACCTGTGTTTTATCCTACTAACAACATACAGACAAATAGTTTTAATAAAAAAAATGCAGAACTACTGTTAATATCTACTATTTGTCAATTGTTGAAGTTCCGAATGTTTAAATGTCTGTAAGCTACATGATAATATTCTTTATGAGAACATTTCTTGGTATATAGTTGAAATTGTTGAAACATTAATCCCAAGAGCACAATCTTATTTTGTAATCTTATTTGTATTTATGAGAACAAAACATTTTTTCACATATATCAAACACTCGCGGGAAAATTATTTTCTTCTATTTGGAATTCATTTGTCATGGTATATCGAAATATGATATATTAATGCAAATTACATGCATATCACATTCTGTGGATGATGGATTAAAATATAAGTAGAACCATTATTGTATCATGAAATTGGATCAAAATCCATATAATATAAGATGCAATTTTCCATAACCACTAAGAGAAACAGGATCAAGTTAAACCAAATAACCCTATGGTTTAAATCTATATGAATATGTATGTATAAATTTCCAATCCAGTTTTTCGTGCACTATATTCTTTCACAAGGACTTTCAATAAGGTCTCTCATAACAGTAATCATGTAAGCTAAAACTGTCAGTATACAATAGAATTGTGTTAAGCATAATGTTGAAAAGCCATTTTGCACACAATGCCATGATCTTATAAAATTAACCCAGGTTCCAATAATACAACACAGCAAGTTGGCGAATTTAATGTTTATTCCAACACCAAGCAAATATGCCAAGATTAGTAGCCAAGAGTCCTACATTCTAGTCTATGGCACAACAGTCCAAAATCTCAAGTTTTCACACAAACTTCTGGCATACAAAGATCGTACATGTGTACTGAATCATTGGATACCAAACTGAGCGATCTATACTTTTGTGTTGACAGTTAACTTCCAGTTCAGACATCAATCATATGTTTTGATAAGTTTACATAGGATTCATGGAGAACTTTGCAAAGCCATCATATCCTATATTATTTCATAATATTATCATATTACCCATATATGTAATAAATCACAGGAGGATCAAAGGGGGACAGACACTGCATTGCCCTAAATTGCCCAAGCAAAGGTTTTATTTCTATCATAAAATACGGTATTAATAGGAAAATGTAAATAAATGTAAAAAGAAATTGCACGCTACACATGCAATAAGTTACAATTCTGGATGTACACTAATACAATGACAAAAAATCAAAAACATTATAAGATTTTGACATGATCCAAGGGCTGTTAGAAAATTATATGATATATATCTGAGCGCTTTTTATTGTATATTTTGGGAAAGATAGTTGAGCTTCTGGAGAAGTGCCTGAATGCCCTAGAAATGACCAGAACTCAGGTGCTATCTGGGACCACCTCCCCCTGGATCTCTAATCAGGATCCATCAGGGGCCATTACGACCCCCTGGACCCCAAATCTGCTTGTTCATTTCCCACCCCCAAACCAGGGAATGTATGTCTCTGCCCCAACTAACTAGAATTTTCTGCCCCTCTCTAACTAGAAATCCTGGGTCCACCTAGGTAAACCATAAACAATATCAAAAATGATAAAATTTTATGAAATCAGCAAGGTGCTTACCTTACATTTCCTGACCTCATGATCAACAAATATACTAATCAAATCTTCATGTTGCCGTACATCAGTCCAGTTATCATCCTCTGGTATACCACGATCTTCTCTTGTTGCTAATGTCAAACGTAGTTTAATCTGACCATCAACACTAGACTTAGATGTACGACCTTCTAATTGATACCATCTCTCATGTCCGGATGATGGGATGTCCTGAAAATAAATTATCAAGATACTGGTAATATAGAAAATTTTTACTGACCTAGGTATCAGCTAAGCTAGCTTGCTAAAAGCTTAAACTCAGAGATCTCAGCCTCTTAGGGGGCAGTGAGTAAGTTAAATGACCACCACAATATGATTGAAATTACAATGTAATTAGGCACATACACAACTTTTCTTGACATTTCTCTTTCAATACTTTGGCAAATCAAAAGGCATTGTAGAGGATACTGTTAGCTTGAACTGTATGTGAAGGTACTATTGCTAACTAAATGAATTGTCATTCTTATGCGTTACTTTTTTTTAGCTTCCTCAAATTTTGAACCATTTATAGAGTTCAATGTTCAAATTTTGAAAGTCCACTCCCTTATCACAATTCTACAATTGTTTGTCCTCAGCTCAGTTCCTTACACATCATTGCATTTGGATATACTTAGTCATTTTTCATTTTTCTTGACAATAGCTCATGGTCATAGTAAACAATTTCAAACCAATTACAAAAAATACTGAATTCTAAAAGTGACACTAAGAAACCAAAACATACAAGTACACAAACCATGTCTGAACATGAAAGTCAAGCAGATAGAAATAAAATAGCCAACTTGACAGCCCAAGTTTTAATTTTGGAAGAAGAAAATAATAAAATAAAACTTGCAAATAAACAGCTTACTAAGGATAATAAAAACAACCAAAAAAGAATTCGAGAACTATCTGAAAAAAACAGAAAACACTACAGACACACTCCTGACAAATATATTAGAACAAGTCAGCTCTATCAAATTAAACACAACCATGATTAATAAAAGAATTGAACACACCCCATCACTAGACAGTATTAACAACTCACTGAATGATGCAGCTAAAGATATTATACAGAACATAAATAAATGTAATATCACCAAGAAAAACAAACAAACTTTAAGACAAGCCCACACAGATCCAAGACTCCATGACTCATGCAATAGCCAAAAAGAAAACAGTGACTCATGCAATGGGGAAAAGGAAAACAACAACGCAAATGTTACAATGTCGACACAGTCTCCAGTAGTCCAAAATGCTGCCTCATCTGACAATAAAATGATAACTGACAACACAAGCCCAAGCAACCTACAAAATAAGGTTCACATTTGTATAATAGGTGATTCAGTCACAAAAGTATTAGACCCTAGACGCCTTACTGGAGAAAGATACAGTGTAAACATAAAATCAACATCAGGAGCTAAAATCTCAACAGTCAAAAATCTTATTCACTCACAAAGTATAAAAAACTTAAAAACTTGTGATGCAGTCATTCTCCATGTAGGAACCAATGATATTATAACAAATGATACAGAAAGGATCACAGACCATTATGCGGAGCTTGTCTCCACTATTAAAAGTACAAACAAACATACAGAAATTATACTATCCTCTATTCTACCACAAGACTCCTCAAATGAAGTATCAAAACAAATTACAGAATTTAACACAAATCTAGCACATCCGATGACAAAGTTCACTTCATTAACAACAACAACAGGTTCTTACAAAATGGAAACATAAATAAAGACCTATATCATGATACTTTGCATCTATCAAGACTGGGAGCTGCTCATTTTGCAAAAAATATAATGACATCAATTAACAATGTTTTAAATGTAGGTTACAACAGAAACACAAAATTCAGAAGTATGAAGAAACCTCAACCAAGCCTATGGAGAAGACAGTACCCGAACAACACAGCTACTGGAAATTTTCAACAACATCGCCTCCACAGACCCATGCAACGGATGATACCTCCTCCATGGTTCATGATGTACTGACCAACACCCCTTATGTGTGCAAAAATGATAACATTGAAAACCAAACTCAAATTCCGAACCCGACCTATACCGAACAGCAAAACAACATTGAAAACTTTTTTATTAAAAAGGGATTAAATATTTTACACCTGAATATTCATTATTTGTACCCAAAGTTTCATGAAATTCAACATTTAGTTTCAAAACATCCCTCTATTGATATACTCTGTCTATGTGAAACATTTTTAAGTGATATGTTTTGTGACAATGAACTACAACTTAATGGATTCCAATTATACAGAAAAGACAGAAAATCTAATGGAGGAGGCATCATCATATATGTTAAGAACAATATATTCTGTGAACGGAAAGAACATTTAGAGAAAGAAACTATTGAAGCTATTTGGTTAGAAATTAAATTATCAAAACAGAAGCCATTTCTTCTAGGATATATCTACAGACCCCCTTCAGCCAACTCAACATGGATCAAGGAAATGGAGAACATCTTGGATAATATATATAATGACAATAGTGAGATTCTACTACTTGGAGACTTTAATTTCAATTTACTAAACAATACCTCATCAAATTCTTCTTGGAAAAATGTTTTAGACTCATTTAATCTTGTGCAATTAGTGAATAAACCAACGCGTGTTACTCAAAATACAGAAACATTAATTGATCATTTATACACTAATGTTCCATGTAATATTGTTGAAGTGAATGTTCCTGTTTTATCTATAAGTGATCACTTCCCTATATGCATCACGCGGAAAATTATGAATAAGGTGGACAAAGACCCATTTCATAACACCATTAAGTATAGGTCATTAAAAAATTTTGACATAGATTCCTTTAGGCAAGACCTCAAAAACCAATCCTGGTCTGTTCTTGAAACCTTTGATGACCCTGATGATGCTTTAGATCTTTTTGTTAAGCTTTTTTCTGAAACTCTCAATCAACATGCTCCCGAAAAATTAAAAAGAGTCAAGCGCAAAAACCAACCTGATTGGTTTGATAATGAAATAGCAGATACAATTAAAAAAAGAGATAATGCAAAAAGAGTGGGTGACACCGACCAATTTAAATATTTTAGAAACAAATCAAAATTGGAAATCAAACAAGCAAAATCTAATTATTATCAAAAAACTATTAACGAAAATCTCAAAAACCCTAAATCTCTGTGGAAGAACCTTAAGGATCTTTCAGGTAAACAATTGCAAAAAGAGTCAAACTTAATAGATGAATCTGGCACTTTAATTACAGACCCCAAACTAGCTGCTGAAAACTTTAACAACTACTTTATTAGTGTATTTAATTCTGCTCCCGACCTTAACAATAGTTCTTTCAATAGCACTCTAGAAGAAATAAAATGTTACGTGGAATGTAAAATTAAATCTGAAGATTTCTTCAGTATAGCACCCTTTTCCCTTAAATTCATTGAGAAAGAACTAACTAGACTGAACCCAGCTAAGTCAACAGGTCTCGATGGCCTAGCACCAAAGTTTTTGAAAGAAACGGCAGACATTATAGCCGGACCATTACAAAAAGTCTTTAATTTAAGTATAGCAACTAGCAAGTATCCAAACATGTACAAAATGGCTAAAGTGACTCCTATCTTCAAAAGTGGTAGTAAAAGTGATAAAAAGAACTATCGGCCAATATCAATTCTACCGGTGTTATCTAAGCTATATGAAAAGCATGTGTGCATCCAATTAACAGATTTTTTGGAGAAAAATAATCTCTTCAGCAAGAGCCAATCTGGATTTAGAAAATCTCATTCATGTGAAACTGCCCTAGTAAATATTGTGGATGAATGGATTAATGAAATAAATGAAAGTAACATTGTTGGTACTGTATTTCTTGACCTATCTAAAGCCTTTGACTTGATTAACCATAAACTTCTTTTACAAAAATTGAAATGTTATAAATTTAGTGACAAAGCAATGTTGTGGTCACTCTCTTATTTGAGTCATAGACGCCAAAAAGTATGTTTTTCTGGTAAACTGTCAGAATCCCAAGAGATAAACGCTGGTGTACCACAAGGTTCTGTTCTAGGCCCAATACTTTTCCTTATTTATATCAATGATTTACCCTTATCTGTTAAAAATGCCCACATGTTTGCTGATGACACAACCCTATCAGCATTTGGAAAAAATAAATCTGATGTCAGTTGTTTGCTTCAGACTAAGCTAGAATCATTTGAGACCTGGTGTTCCTTAAATGGAATGGCCCCAAATGCCTCTAAAAGTAAAACAATGTTTATAACAGCCTCCAACCAGCATGAGAAGTTGGAAAATATTAACATCAAGCCACTTAAACTGAACGATGAACCTTTAGAAAAGGTACCAAACCATAAATTATTGGGGGTAGTCATTGACAAAAACTTAAGTTGGAAACTGCAAGTTGAGACAACTCTTAAGAAATGCAATTCTTTATTATATCTCCTCCTAAGAATAAAACAATTCCTAAATCTGCATACTAGAAAACTGTTTTTCAATGCATACATCCTTCCACATATTGACTACTGTTGCACTATCTGGGGGTCTTGTAATGAGCAATTAACAAACACAATGGTAAAATTTCAAAAAAGGGCCGCCAGAATAATTCTTAACAAACCTTTTGATGCCCCGTCGGAGGAGTTATTCAAACAACTAAATTGGATGAAATTTCCGGACCGTGTTAACTATAAAAAGGCTATTATTGTCTACAAATCTCTTAATAACACAAGTCCTGAATATTTAAATAACAGATTTGTCTTTAGTAATAATCACCAATTAAGATCAAGTTCTACACAAAAACTGAATGTCCCAAAACCTAGACTTGAATTCTTTAGAAAATCTATAACATACTCGGGACCAGTCATTTGGAATGAAATACCCCTAAACATCCGTCTTGCTAACAGCCTTAGCTCATTCAAAAAGCAGTACATTAAATGGAAAATGCAAAAAGATTGAAATGTTCTTTGTCCACCTTAAACTCATCTCATGCCTATTGTTCCTTTTTTTCAGGTTACTTAGCTCTTAATTTTGATTTTCTTATGTATATAACATGTTTTTCTCAAGTCTAATATGCATTCATCATTATGTAAATATTGTATATACTGTGTAATATGTTTGATAGAGGCCCACATGGAAGATTGGATTTATCCAAATGTGTAGCCTCTTAAAATAAAGTCTTTATTATTATTATTATTATTATTACAGTGACTTGTTACCAAATCAATGGAGCCTATATGGAAATGACTAATGGTTAATTCAGTTAATTTGATCCTGCAATGATACATTACAGTATGGATAGTAATTGCTGTGTATTACTGTAAAAAACAAGTCTTTATGACAAGGAGTAATGGCAGTGACAACCTCTTTATCTCAGAATAAAATTATAGCTTATCAAATGTTAATGGCTTGTCATATATATAGGCATCTAAAACTGACAGCCTGGTTTGAAGTCTAGCATGCCTACTACAACCTGAAGTAGCAATGTCTTTCTTTAGCTAAAATACAATTTTAAGAAGATCATTAACAGAGGAAACATGTCTTTTTGATGTAAGACCATATTGCTTGAATGGGCAAATAATACAATGGTTATTCTTTATACCTGTCAGTATGGTATATATGGAACACATGGCATGATAGAAGAAAACACTTGATTCATATGGCCACAAAAACAAAGTTTCCAGTATTCTCCTTATTTGATAACTTTAAGACATTTTACATATTTAATGTTTTAACACAAGAACTAATATTTACATACTGAGTGTAATCAACTAACATAGAAGCTTGATTGCTTTATATTTCATTCAAAACTGAATTAAACCACCCACGAAAATAATTTACAGCAAACATGAGAAAATAATAAAATTCTAACCTTGTCAAAATAATAAAATTACTTGCTTCATGGAGATCATAAATTCAATTCTAAAACAATCAGTCAAAAACATCATAACACACAAATGAAACTTTTAAGCAAAAACAGTTGAAATTGTGCAATTGTGCAACATCCAATTCCAAACAAAAACTCATTTATGCTTGGATAGACAGAAAACCTACATCAAATAGGAATATCTTGACATAAAACATCAATTTATAAGTTTTTGTACTTCTCAATTATTTGACTAACAAAATTAAACTAACATAGATGAACTCATTTTTCACATAGTTTTAATTAAATCTAAATACCAAACCATGAAAAAACCAAAGGAGAACTCATCATACAGCCAATTTTCTTTAACATTTTCAGGAGCTTCTGTTATATTACACTAAAATAACTTCCATTTGATAGCAGAACACCAACACAAACACAAACAGTCATTTCTTACATCTTTATTCAAACAACTCCACGAAAACGAACACTATTGAACACAAAAACAGATGCACAAGTGGACTAAATGTCCGCCTAATTCACAAAAGGACTGATGTTGTCCTTAAGCTTATGCTAGACAGACCTTTTTTCCTTATATGATAGGGGCCGTTTTCAGGGGCTTTCCCCTCCTGAAATTTCTTTAAAGTCATGCTGTTTTCCCAAAATTTGGAGTTTACATTGGATTTTTTGTTCCCCGATCTATAAAATTGTGATAAAATGTTCTACGTGAAGAAAGACCCCAGGCCCCTTCCCTAAGTACTGAAAAAAACCTGCTAGAGTTAAGCAATTTTAAAATGTGCTACGTGCTTAGATGAGCTAAAATTTTCAACTTAAGATGTAAAGTTACAATTTTTATCTTACATATAAGTTCCGGAAAGGGTTTGGTTTTCATGATTTTGTTTCAAAAGGAGTTGAGAACTTGAAAAAATTTACCAATCAAAGAGATCAGTGGTGCTTTTCACAAAAATTCTTACGAAAAAAATCTTCGTAAGTCAGTTTTATATAATTAGCACTTCAAAGTCAGACGGATAATAAGCATAACTATGATATGATAATCAAAAGGTATATACTATTCTACACAATTCTTTAATATTTAAAATTGATAAGCTAAAAAATGAGCGTATTATCAAAGTTTCTTGCCTTTGACTAACGAAGATATTTTTCGTAAGAATTTTCGTGAAAAGCACCACTGATGAAGATCCATCATTTGAACAAATTATTAAAAACTGTAGCAAACTCATTCATATATCCAAAATTTGTGTTAGTACAGGCATGAGGTATGTTAACTAATTAAATTACCTACTATATATAATTGGGCTACCTTAATGATTTAGCAAAGAACCACTATATGATGTTATAAATCTGGCAAATGCCAAATCAAAATTTTCAGCCCAAGATTACTCAGACTCATCATAAGAGGGTAAAACAAAAACAAATCAATCCATTAAAACTGTTCAGAAGCAACATATTGTTCGTGTTAAACTTAAATAACAGTGTAATCAATATCATTTACATGTATTCATGTTCATATACATATACTGTCATTTTCCTAATGTACAAAAAGCATAAATCCATTATAAAGAATGATTTCAGTCAAACAATATGGAAATGACCCAAAACAGGGAATACTATTAATATTAGAATCAAGAGACGTCTCTTAGAGTCTCAGACATACAATAATATGGAAATTTAACGACAAGACTCTAATAATAAGTAATTATGCCAGAGGAGTCAGTACAAACAAATATGGAACAAAATGCCAAAACAGATCACAGCTCTGAGACACATGTGTCACATAAATCAATGTAAGGCAATATGGTGGTATAGTTTATGTCAAGTACTATATCCCAGCAGGTGTTCACAATGACAGGGTGATAATAAATGAGTGATTTGAGGATATACTGATGTCTCATAGCTCATGAAATATTCATGGTATACAAGAAAATTAATGATTGATGTATACTCATATTTATTTTGGTCATTTTATAGTCTATAAATTCTGACATAGAAAACAGTGATTTTAGGAGTCCATTTTACTGTCAGTATGTACATAAGGATGCTTTCCACTTACAGTAGTGTAAACAAGTACCCTTTATGCATTTATTTGTGTTCTTTCCATGTGATATAAACAGGGACCTTGTATAACTAAATTTGTGTACTTTCTATTTGGTATGAACAAGGACCCTGTACATGGTATATAATTTAAGTATGTGCAGTAAATTTGTTGACACTGCATCAGCAGTCTGGTTATTTCTGGAACTAAATTGTGTGTGCTTTCCACTTGTTATAAAGGAGGGCCCTTTATAACTATATTTAAGTGCTTTCCACATGGTATTTATAAGAACACTTAACTTTATAACATTATTTGAGTGTTTTCCGCATATTAACAAGGGCCCTTTATAACTCTAGTTGAGAGCTTTCCACTTGGTGTTAAAAAGGACCTTGTATAGCTATATTTTTGTGCTTTCAAACTGGTATAAACAAGGACCCTGTATTTAAACTATATTTTGTGTGCTTTCAATTTTGTATAAACAATGAACCTGTATAACTATATTTGTGTGCTTTCCATTTGGTATTAACAAGGACCCTTTATAACTTAAAACTATATTTGAATGCATTCCACTTGGTATTAACAAAGGTACTGCATCCTGCATATAGGGTCCATGGTGCAAATGTTTCTCTTAGTATGTTTAATGTTTAGCCATACATCCTTTTTACTGTTATGCACATGAAGTAAACTACAATGCACACTGCAGTTCCTAATACTTGAAAAACCTAACCATTATATAACTTCTACCATATAAGGAATTTTCTTGATATTTTTACCAGAAAAAACAATTTTTAATTTTAACAACATTGTTTCAAGTTTTTTTTTGTTTCACAGAATGAAGCCAAGGAAATGTTATGGTGCAGAAAATCATTCAAATATTGATATTTTCAAAATGACACCAACCTTTGTTAATGTGTATGAGCTATTAGAGTAATTTTTTTAAAGAGATTTATAGTTTCTGATAAAGTCAGACTTGTTACAGATGTGACTGATGCCCCCGCAAACATATTTTCACTGGTGAACTTTAATAAACTAAAAACAATCTCTGATACTGTATTACAAATCTGAGAATTTATAATCCTCTACATTAAGGAAAGAAATATGACCACCAAGAGTGGGTGGAAGTGTCTGATTCCCCAGTTATTAGCATTGGCATTTGTCAAACAATTCATTGCTGAAAACTTTGTGAACATAGTGTTTTCTTGATGAAAAGTTCATGGAATTCTTGTTAAAATTAAAGTGTTGGATCAATTGTCCCATTGCGAGAGAATTTTGAGTGTTCAGGGCATAATTTAACATGCATGTAAAATTGGAAATGGACACACTGCAATATATATATGCATGTGTGGACACAGTTTAACTATACATAAACACTTGTTTCCTGCAGTAGTTATCATGTTTGATGGCCAACAAACAACAAGAAGAAGACAAGTGCATCAGACACTGGCTGTTACATAATTGGTAATATATCCCAGAAAAGTAGTTCATAACCAAAATGGATAATTAGACAGTTAACTAGACAAGTAAATATTGTTTCTGCATTAATTATAAAAATGCTTTAAAATAACCATGACATAAATACTTACATCTAAAGGTACATTAACACATCCTAGAAAGTCATCAACACTATTTCCACTACTTTTACTAGTTCTAGCAGATTGTGCAACTTGTTTAAAATATCGACCAAGACCTTTAATACCTTGTATTTCATTCAGCTTTTTAGCAGCTTCAATAACAGAGAATTCATCATCATGATCCCAAATATCTAAATGTAGTCTGTCAGAAGATACATCTTCTAAATCACTGAAATTACAATGTCAATAGGATAACATAAAAAGTTAAAGTATATTTTCAGAGACTAATCTAAAATACACTGTGTTTTCTTCATGCCAATTTTGGGCCTAAATTAGGTCACAGTCCCCTTTTTTAAAAGGTATGCATGTATATTTTTTCCATTGGCTGTAGAAATAATCTTCTAATTTAAATTTTGTACTTGTATGAATGCATTATGCTAGTTTTAATAGCATCATTGAGAGATCTCTGCCAGAGAAATTGCTCCAATATTTGAAATTTAATTTTATCAGCAGCACCATAGAGGTTATACTGATTGAAATGCAGTGTGTTTCATTTTTCTCTACGTTTTAACTAAATATTTGTTGGCAAATTGGACTTAAGAAGATTTCAGAAACCATGTTACCATTTTACTTTAAACCTAAGTGCAAAACACTAATTTACACCCATGATTCTGCTACTTTGTTCAAACACAGTAATAAGATTTAAGATTTCAATTAGACAAATTGACTTTATGAGGCCATACGTGGCAAACAAAGTTGATTTTGATCTTTATTAAGTCTTCATTAATTAATGAGGATTTAGTTAAACAAATGAATCAAACAAAGAAATCTCTCATTAACAAAACATTAACACACAGTGACACAAGTATAAGAGCGATTTGACGTGCCAACAGACACTCTTATTTGATTCTTGATTTTATTTTCACATCTGGATTCTCTAATCCTAGAAAATTAAAATACAGAAAGAACACCAAAATCCTGTATAGTTTCTGTTTCTTTTACAATGCCTTCATTCTAACATATCATTAGGTAAACAAATAATATCAACCCTATTACTAGCAGAAATGTTTGTTACACTAAAACAAACGGCTTCATAAATCAAGAAGTCCAAAAATCAAGAATTTGTTTTTGCTATCTTATACCTAATTCAGTTTAAAATGTTGTTGCAAGTAAATGGATTATTAATGTGCATAGACAAAAAGGACAAAAGCAGAGTTCTTTTGTTTAAACAATGAAATATTAGCCATGCAAATACAAGCAAAAGATATCAAACCTCTCTATGATATAAGGAAGAAATAATTGATGTATTACATATCATCTTGTATTTTTACCTGACATTATGATTAATATAAAAAATATATTGACCTGAGATATATATTCTGCCATTATTATGAAAAACAAATTGAAAAATAAATGTTCCAGAATTAACTAGAACTGCCACCAGTGGCGAAAATACCCCCGCAACGGCAACATTTCAAGATGACCGCAAGTCAACATTGTTGAAGTCCAAAAGGGTAAATGTTGTAAGAAGCATAAAAACCATAAAAACAGGATCCAAACATCAAATTGGAAATAAACAGCAAATTACAGTGTAATTTACTATGGATAAGAAAAAGCAAAATGAACAGTAGTTGTCATATTTCAAATGATTTTTACATGAAAATGAACACCATTTGGTCATTATGAATGTAAAGTGGAACAACAGACAAAGAGTGATCACATTTAAACTGATCTTCCCAACATTATAAAAAAAATCAAGATTGCCATTAGTTTGTCAATTTGAATTTGAATTTAAGAAAAAATACATATAAATGTCATCAGCAAGAATTTGTCAGCACAATTTTATTAAAATGGGCTGAGAAAAAAGATGTTTGCTTCACAAGATATTAGAAAGACATGTGTGCACAATTTTGCAAAATTTGAGTAAGAAACAGCATACTATACAGTAATTTAAATAAAAATTCAAGATGGCCACCAGTCAGCCATTTTTAATATAAAATTGTGAAGAAAAGTCTTACTTATCAACTGTAATAGTGAGACCTTGTATGCAATTTTTTCTCAAAATCCATGTGGAAATAAGCATGCAATACTGTTATAATATTAAATAAAAAAATACAGATGGCGGCCAGTCCGCCATTTTGAATTGGAATTGATATAAAGTGCATGTACACATCAACTGTAAGAATTTGAACTTGTGTGCAAAATTCTATCAAAACTGGTTAAGAAAAAAATATGAGAAAAAATAGGCGGGTGTAACATACGCTCCGCCTGTCATTAATTTGAGGTATGACTCTTGAAGGCAAAAAAATATGCGGGTCAAATTGACGCATGGACGATTTTTAATGAGGGTCAAAAAGGGGTATTTTCGAATTTTCGTGCGTCAAAACCCGAGGTCTCGGGTCTAATTGAAGCCCTAATAGTGAGTCCTTGTACGCAATTTCTTTTCAAAATTTGTATGTAAATAAGCATACAATACTGTTATTTAATTAAATCAAATTCAAAATGGCCACAAGTTGAATTTGAATTATCATAAACTGCATTCACTCATCAACTGTAAGAATGTGAACTTGTGTGCAAAACTCTATCAATATTGGTTGAGAAAAAAAATTCTTGATAAACATGCATACTATGCAGTTATTAAATTAAATTGAAAAAAATAAAAAAGATGCAATATCATATATAACACAATTAAATATTTTAAACAAGTGAGATATGTTTCCATAGTTACATGAGTTTGTATACACCATTAAATCATGGTATATAACAGCTTCTATTCAAATACATTAAGAAATAAACATACTACAAATGTATTAATTTTTTGGGACAGAACACGCGACCAACCAACCAACCAACCAACCAACCAACCAACAAACCAACCAACCAACCAACCACCAGGGTGATTCCAGTATACCCCCGAAAACTTTGTTTGCGGGGGTATAAAAAGTAGAGTTTTGAGACCTTAAAATTACATAATCTGACATTAGGTATCTATATATGAGAACTTACAATCTAAACTTTTCATTCCAAACAGGGTTCAAAGTATTTGGCTTCACACTTGTAGTCTGGATATATTTAGCAGGCAACATATCTCGTACAGCTGCGGATTTCTTCTTCAGGGAGAACTTTCTGAAACCTCGATCACGATCCCTGGACCCACGATCCCTTGAAGTCTCTTCATCTGAGGATCCCAGACTTCCACCTTCACTACTTCCATCCATGCTCTGTAATCTACGCCCAGGCATAATACCCAACATACAATAGGGGTCACTGAATCCTACAAGTATATATTAATAACATTATGATAATAAAAATGATAACAATACTAATAATTAAGACTTTATTTAACGAGTCTACACATTTAGATACATCTAATTTTCCATATGTACCTCATATCATTGACATTCATTACCATGTTTGGCTACAGCCTCATAAAACAAGAATAAGATGTCTTAAAGTCATTGCAAGAAACACATAATAAGTTTTGGGTCTTTAACACAAAGCTGGTTTAAAGCTTTGGTTTTGAGAATCAAAATATGCATAGGCTGGATAGTAGCACAATAGTCTCAACTGCTAGATGATTGAAAACTTCACAAAAAAGGACAAAAATAAAACAAACGAACATGCTTGATCTTATTTTTAAAAAAATTGAGGTCAACCCACAATTTGACAATTACTTCATTCATATGAAACATTTCTATTTACATATAACTATATTTCTGATGAAATGACAGATAGTTTGCATACAAAATTTCAACAAGTGGTACAATTTGATGAAATTCCTGGACATGATATCAAACTATCCCCCAAAGAGTCTGATGTTAAATTTCAACTTAGCTACAATGACCATAAAAAGCAATATAACTGGTTATATATCACAATTTAAAGCCTTTATTGTTGTTTTATATCAAAACAGTCTGAAACTTGATTCCTTAACCATGTATTCTAACATAATGGAAACAATTACAATGAAAATAAAATTAAGTGCTAAAATCTTAAGTCCTCTCACATTTCCTAGTAGACATAACAAAATTGAAAGAATACTAAATTTAGACATAGACACCAAGCACCATTAACAAACAAGTAGACGTTGGGACAATTGCAGTTTACTGGTACGTAAAAAATCCGCAAATTTGTAGTGCTTATTAGTAACTAAGTCTGGCATATCATTAAAGCTAACAATCAATGAAAATGCAGGATTTCATGTTATATCAGGGGCTACTGCCCCCGAACCCCTGTTCTTTATGTTTTAAACCAGAAAAAAGCAACGGAAGTGCATCTACTCTGACTGGTTAGGCATGCGCAGAAGTGGTAAACAAACTCGTACCGGTAAACTGCAATCTAGCCAAATTGTAAATTATATCTTTGCCTAATAGCATAAACAGAAAGTTTTAAATCAACCAACTCGTATTTTGCTGTTATAAAATGGCAAGGACAATAAAACCAGATGGTTTTATCAAATGAAATTAAAATTAGTTCTAATTTTTCTATCCATAGAGATATGAAATGGATAATCATTGTTTTCTACTTAGCAGTTTCTTTGTCACACATTAGGCATAATTACATTTTAACCTATGTTGTTTTTTTTCCAGAAAACCTTTTATTAACTCATATATTAAAACCAAGATAGGGAAACAAGTGCTGTTTTGCACAAGATGCATAGTTAAGGCAAGTGGAAAGTCACTAATTGTTAGTATACATCAACAATGACAAGAAGTTTTGTTAGAATGTTTTCATTTGGTAAACTAGACAGCAGCTAGAGGTACAACAGTGCTTTTACATTCAAGTATATATTGAAGAAAATATTGTTGCTAAGCAAATAACATGTCTATGACATTAATTTTTACATCATTCATTCTTATTAAATCAGACTATTTAACACTCCATTACATTTCCTCCACAGTGGATCTGATAGCTTTTCTATATGGCTACTGTTCAGATGGTAAAGCCAGTACTAGCAGAAGCACATAAAAGTTGTTACTTTACTGAATCTGTTTATCAAACAGCTGCAAGAACTTCTTTCTTTTATTTTTAAGCAAGTCTCAACAGATATGTAAAGAAGAAATCATTCTTCCCAATACAAAATTCTCAATATTCATGCTCCTCCATTCAGGGTTACATGAACCTAACAATTATCAACTTTTCCATATCAAAAATCAAAAACAAAGTCAGGGTTATAATTGTGTTTTATGATACGATAAAATATTGATTGTTTGCCACTGATGCTCGTAAAATACCAATTAACATCAAATTACTGAGTAAGATAAAGTTTTTACTAAAAATTATTGTCCATACATCACAACAAGTGATCTAGCTAGTCACATTTTGTATGATAAATCAATACATATCAAAGGGTACTTTTACTGCTATGTCAGAGTTTACATCAATTCAATTTCTTAACTAACCATGAATGAGATATTCAGGATTGTGAAACTGAAAATAACATATCATTGTTAGTAGTATTTTAGTCAATAATTTATTATTTTAACAAAGATTATAGCGTCAGAGGTAAAAAATCCAAAAAGAAAAACAATGCAACTTACAATGCAAATTGATACTTTAAGTTCTTCATCAAAGCAAACAAAAACCAAACAAACTTGATATACAAGGAAATCTAGTGTTAGAAATAGAACCTTGACGTTATGTTAAAATATCTGTTAGTATGAAAATTTAATATCTGGTTATACTTAGTTTTTAGTCTTGACGGCTTTAACATTTACACCCCAGCAATTGTATCAGTCAAAACCATACGGATCAATTTTCACTCTATACATGTTCAAAACCAAGCCAAATCTTTGAGTAAAATGGCAAAATCGTTTTGACCATACTTGACCCATTTTCAAACTAATAAGAGATTTTATAGCTAAAAATAATTTAAGTCATACTTTGACATTATCTGCTTTTCAACAAATGTTCCCAAAAGTGTTGACAGTTAAATGTGACACAAGATAGTCGTCAAAATGTCCTTAAATCTCATTCCAAAATATTGCTCAGTCAAGCTAAAACAAAAATGGTGTTTTAACTCAATAATGATGAAGATGATTGTAAGATTTAATTAGGTTAGAAATATTGTGCTGGTACAACCATCTTTTATTAGATAAAATAAATTTTCTACCACACAATCAGATTAACACTCTGAATAAGTGACTTTCGTATGAGAATAAGACTGGTTTCTATGACTACATCAGTGTTAAGTTGATTAGACTGGTTGATGAAGTCAAGGAGAAGAAAAAAACGCGAACTTCAAAATTAGGACAAATTTGTTACACAGTGTATACTATTTAAGTATTGTTTTACTGAAATTTATTTACTCAAACTTATTTGTATAGTAAACATAACCCCCGTAGAAGCTGGGTAAACGATTGAGAGGAGAGGATTTAAGTCAATTAAGCGATTATGACTTTAATTATGGATAGAAAGGAACTGCGTACTAGATGCAAGGTGCACTGCTTATATTTCCTTCAGCAAAAATCGAAAACAAACCGGCAATTGCATAAAAGGTATTCTATTTTCTTTAAAAATGATAAAGACATATAAATCAAACAATTTTAGCAAAATGATACCCCTTAGTGGTTATTAAATCCTCCACAAGACTATCTTAAACAGTTTGTGATCTCAATTCATTCACAACATGTTTACATTTTACAGAAAATGACTTTCAAATTCTACTGTCAGCTTTAATCTACTTTAACTTTGTAATGCAAAGAAGAACAGTGAAAAGGATAGGTTAAAAAACTTCTAACAAAATACCTTGTAATTTGATACAATATACAAGTGTACCCGCTATTTGTTTCCATTTACGTTGGCAGTACATACTCCGGTCTGGTCATATAATCTCAATTGAGTGGCTTTAAAAGTCACCTCGTATATTTTAAAGATATCATTCAGTAAAAGACTTTCTACACGAAAATCAAAATTAAGACAAGTGAAATAAAATACATTAATTTTCCATTATATCTCGAAATCTTAACCATTAATGAGTATTTTATGTGACCAAACTAATCAAAACCGGCACCATTTATGTTACTTAATATGACCCTTCAGAGGTTTTTACATTTTCTAATGGCTCAGATAGATGTATGCCATAAAGTATTAATAAGGCTTAAATGATTTAGATCATGAGAAGATATCATAGGGCAAGATAAAAGATCCAAGAATTAGAAAACAGTCAATATAAACTAGATTTGTATAGTCATAGATTACAATTATTCCAACACAAAGAATCTATTATCTTTCAGACTGTTGGCTGTTCAGAGACATCAATTAGATGTGAAAAGGTTCCAGTAGACATTGACTGACCGACACTGAACGCAATGTACCAGATTTTTTTTTGAAAATACTAGTCTTTTTGTAACCGATAATGTAGGAAGAATGTCTTTATGTGACAACACAGTGCCTCTATGTTTGTCTTTGATAGTGATTTATGTGATTTGTGTTCCGTATTTTCACATTAGGTCAAATACACAATAACTATTAGATTGTGAGTGTCTTAGTATAAGAGTGTCTGTCATATTGTCAAAATAAATTGAAGGCAGAAAACCAGTGATGACAAATAAAAGACCACATTAATTGTTGTCAAGAACAATAAAGTATTGTGCTATGAATAGAGGGAATAAATATATTAAATGTTGACTCAAATGTGATAAAATATAATAATAGTGTTCTTCAGTTTGAGTTATAGTAATCAATTGTGTAATTTAGCCTAATAAAGAAATTGGATTTCATAACGCGTAAGGAATCAATACTGTGGCGAAAAAACGATGTTAATCCATAAAAAATAATGATGTCTGATGTTAAATCTAAACTGAGCTATAATGACCATGTAAACCATTATAAACTGGTTGTTTATCACGATTTAAAGCATTTATAGTTGTTTTATATCACTGCAGTCTGAAACTTGATTCCTTAACCACGATTCTAATACAATCGAAACAATAACAATGAAAATAAAGTTAAGTGTTGAAAACTTAAATTATCACGTATTTCCTCGTAGACATTACATAAAAAACTAAATTTAAACATAAACACCAGGCACCAATAAAAAGTAAAAATATAATATTATTTAATTTGTAAAACATTTTGTAAATAAAATGTTAAAATGTATGCAATGATACATTGTTACCAATATCTTAGCCAAATAGCACAATAGACAATTTTAAATCATTAAACTCTAAGTGAAGCTATTTCGCTGTACTCAAATGCCATGGATAATAAATCAAGATGGTTTTAGCAAAAGAAATTATAGTTGGTTCCAATTTTTCCAGCCACTGAGATATGCATTTGATTATCAAATTAACCAATTCCCAGTCACACATGAGGCATAACTACAATTAAAACCAATGATTTTCTAGTAAAACTTTCGATAGCTGAAATAATAACAAGAGCGAGAGAAAAGGAAATGCTTACACATTTACCTAAAAATGCTGTTTTGGACAAGTTATGGTCTTAAGGCAAATGGAAAGTCATCTACTGTAAGTATAACTAGACAAAGACCATGAATCCGACGGTTTTCATTTAAGAGTATGTTCAGATGTTTAAACCAGTACTAGCAGTGGCACAAAAAGGTCTGCTTTTATTGAGACTGTTGTTCAACAAATAGCTGTTGGAATTTACTTCTATTATTTGGCAAGATATATACACTAAGAAAATTACTCTCCATACAAAACCTAAAGTCTAAAAAAACATATGTCATGCTTCTCGATTCAGGGTAACACAAACCGAATAATTATCAACGTTTCCAAACAGAAATTAACAACAAAATTAAGGTTATGATTGCGTTTTATGATACCATAAAATATTGATTATTCACCACTGCTGCTCCTGAAATACCAATTAAAATCAAATAACTGCATGAAATAAAGTTTTTACTGAGAACTATTGTCCATACATCACAGCAAGTGATCTAGCTACATGTAGTCACATTTAGTATGATACATAATAAAATGTACTTTTACATGTGTCAGAGTTTACATCAATTCAATTTCTAACTAACCCAATCTGATTGTAACTAACCGTGAATAAGATATTCAAGAATATGACAATAAAATATCAACATAAGTATCAATTTAGTCTTAATATTCCATATTTTTATAGATTTTTCACAGTTTTATCAAAAGTCAACAATTAAATTCGGAGGCCAATTATATGACTTTTAGGAATGGTAATTTGAGAAATTTCTAGGAGATATTTAACAGCAAAAGCGTTGTCATTGTTTGGAATGTTATTAAATAATCATACGATGTCAAAATTAAACTAAAATTAACCTTATCTGATTTATGCATAGTTTAAGATATGCCAATAATAACTTTCTAAGACAGTCGAGTTTTTATGTTATTCATTAGAGCGGAAATTTAGGCAACTACAAATGTATTGCCAATTTTTGTATTATTTTTTTATAAATGTTTAAGCATAGTATTTCAACTTGAAAGTTACACGAACAGCAATGTAAGATACTGTCTAGACAGAATGATCAAAGGCAAGCTTTGTCATAATGAGTATAATCATAATAATTTATTAACAACAATAATCACGAAGCATTTAAGACTTTAATAAGCCTTGAATTTCATGTTTGAGGTACTTTGCTGCAACACAATTTATTATACAGATCCTTGAGATAGAATTAACTACTTATTTGAGACAATCATCACTTACAATTGTTTTCTGAATTAGAAAGAAACAGTTAAATATCTTTATACTGGCAACTCATTTAAAGTTAATCAATAACTCTGACTTAAAATTAGTCATGTTCGACAGTATATAAAACAATGCAATTATATTTCTGATGAAATGACTAACAGAATGCATAGAAAAAATTTCAATCAAGTTGTTCAATTTATGTTAAAAATTACAAGACATAATATCAAACTACCCCCTAAGAGTCAGTTTGATGTTACATCGAAACTGAACTACCATAAAAAGCAATATAAACTGTTATTTGTCACAATTTAAAGCCTTTGTTGTTGTTTTATATCACTGCAGTCTGAAACTTGATTCCTTAACAATGTATTCTAACATTACAATGAAAATTACATTAAGTGATGGAATGCTATATCCTCAAACATTTTCTCGTAGACAAAACAAAATTGTTAGAACATTTTATTAGACATAGATACTTTGTTACTTTAAACAAGGAGTACATTATATAGATTACATAGCATTTATCAAATTGAATGCTAAGATTTTGGTATTGCACAGTAAGACAGGTCGTTAAATGATTATCGTAACCTAATTTCAAAGTTAAATTTTATGTTTGGTTCAAGAGCAAACATCACAATTTAACAGTGTCTTTCGTGTAGTAAATAAGCATTGTAAAAAGATGTTTATAAACATCGCAACACTTTTATTTGTACCAAAGCAGGCACATGTGTCAAGACCATGTATGTGTAAATGAATATTTCTCGCTATTAGTAGTATTTAAGAACACATAAATACACCCATAATGTACTTCATTAGTACTAAATAACTGCGATTGCATTTTACGAACAAATATTTAGAAATCTTAATTTAACAAGCAATATCTACACAATTCATTACAACTGTCGAACTTTAGATAGCATGTACTACCTGTATAATGAATTTATGTCATACCATTATACCAGACGACCAGTCTTAACAATAATTTCATTATATAAAGGAATAAAAAATCAAAAGAAAGAGTAGCAATAAAAACGTGTCAAATTCGAATAAGCCAAACATCCGATTGGCTCGAACATTAAAGCAATTACTCAATCTCATAAAGAAGTATTTCAATATCAATGTATGCTGCCCAGCCGATTTCGTTTTAAGAACGTTTTAAGCTTACAATCTAACTGTTATGAGCAGCTTTTTGCGGAAAAAAAATATTACTACGATTATTTACCTTTGTACTAGGTTAAGCGCCCAGCTTACCCAGACTGTTTCTCTAACCATTATTTCTTGAATATTCAGCAAGAAGCGACAACTTTTCTTAGAACTGAAGTGAATCATGATAACAGGAAATCGAACCAGGAACACCATAATTCTTGTTAAAATATTTGTAAATCTCTTTTCCCATTGACTCTTTGTACACGACTTGCATAACCGCAGAGCAAAACTTCACTTAGGGAAACAGTTAAGCTAATTAAGCCATATGAGTCTTTCTCAACCCAAAATAGGATACCTTGAATACATGTGTGAACCAGTAATAAATAATCCTTAAGTAACATTGAAGCCATAATGCAAATTGATACTTAATGTTCTTCATCAAAGCAAACAAAAAAACCAAACACACTTGTTTTACAAGGAAAGCTGGTGTAGGAAATAGAACATTCAAAACCATACCCTTTCATTGTAATTCTCTAAACAACTTTTAATTCATGCCAAATCGATGGGTAAAATTTTATACTAAAGAATGATATGACACTCTTTGATTGGGTTCAAAGATATTTACCGCTGAAAGTGATAAAAAATTGTCATCAAAATGTCCTTAAAACTCATTTCAAAATAATGCTCAGTCAAGCTTAAACAAAATGATGTTTTAACTCAATAATGATGTGGAGGTTAGTAGGATTTAATTAGGTTAGAAATATTGTGCTGGTACACCCATCTTTTGTTAGATAAAACAAATTTTCTACCACACAATCAGATTAACACTCAGAAAAAGTGACTTTGTATGAGAATATTACAAGTTTCTATGACTACATCAGTGTTAAGTTGATTAGACTGGTTGATGAAGTCAAGGAAAAGAAGAAAAAAACATGAAGTCCAAAATGGACAAATTTGTTACACAGTGTATATATTGTATGTAATAACAAACTGAAATATCATCACCACAGTTAAAGTAAAATGAGTATAACATTATTAATATGACAAGATATTTTCTAACCATATAGCCTTTTTGTTTATTTCGCAAGTTTAACAGGCAAGACCGCAAAAGGACCAACAATAATAGAACCATAATTTATCAACTTCATTTATATAGTAAGCTTATTATTCTGAAGAAGCTGCCTACCCTACAGCATAACATGCCTCTGTCACTTTGAGACAATCGATTGGAAGTAAGTGACATTGACTTCTAGATCATGAAGGCATGTTTCTCATTAATTGTCATATCATTTACAATAAAGTAACTTATTTGATCAAGAAGAAAACTAAATCATTTCAAATGATATTTGCTGTTAAATCATGTAAGTAGGTAAATGGAAATATAAACAGATGAGAATGTGTTAAAGCAGTGAGTTATAAAGTTGAAAAATGTATGAGTAACAGGTGCACAATTAAAAAAGAAAAATTAGCATTGAAATGCTTTAACTAAAATTCTGCTTATGAACAATTAAGCAAAATAGACAAATAAAAAGCAATGTGAACAAAGTATGCAAACACTTAAACTATTTTTATAAGTTAACATTGAGACATGTATTGTCAAGAAGAGCTAGTCTGAATAAATAGTTTTACTGCACATGTCTCCAAAACAATGTAATAAGCAATTTGTTTACAAAAGTCACACTATCATCCACTTTAAATTTGTTAATACAATTAGGCTGAGTTATGTTAACTTTAAAATGGCTTTTATCATAGACTGCCTAAGTGTTTACTCCTAAAAAATTTACTTGTTATTTGATTAGTTACGCTGAAACTTGTTGGTGTTAGCACTTAAAGTAATCATTTAAGTTACCAAACATTTGTGCTAGAATACGCAATAATTAAATTGTAGACATTTGTAGCTACTTCAATTAACATTTTACTATTAAGAACATAGGAAGCAACGACTGAAACTAAACAAAGCAGCAATTTAACAAATGAACCTTTCTATCATCTTCTGGTTTTCAATACCATAAGACTGTTTTCTCCTGATATTGAAAAGCATGATTACAGATGTCTCCTAAATTAAGACATAGTGCTTAGAACAGTAATCTTTACAGAAATGACCAGATGGTATCATATAACTGTCATGTCAATTGTAAACATATCTTGAACAATATTGCTATCCTTTAATAACTACATTTTACCTTGTTGGCTACGACTAATAATAAACATGTTTAGATTAATCTTGACCAACATCATACATGTTTGACTAAGCAGTCAACACTGAGGATGACAAAGTCTAACCCATCTGACAAAGTCTAAAAAGTGATAAAAGCAAAAGTTCTATGATTAATGCAAAAGCTTTTCATGAAACATTGAAAATCTTAATGAAAATGAACTCAAATTAAATTAGATAACTGTGAAGAACTTCATTAAAGGTTCTTGGAATAAGTAAAATCTGTATTCATTATCTCGAAAAACACATGTTTAGAAAATTTACTGATTGCAAAACCTCGATACATACAATAAGACAATGAATTGACATGACCTGACTGTCAGTAATTATGGAACTAAAGCAATTTTGATAGACAACATTGCTTCTGTTTTTCTTGTCTTGAGTTCTTAAAGGGAAGACAAATACAATGAGGAAATGACAGCTAAGAAACACAAAAGCAACTAAAAAGATTAAGAGAAGGCAATGATTCAGAAATCGGTAAGTGGTTTGCACTACTTTTTCCTTGAGCAAAAATAACTGGGATTGCTTTACCGCTCTTATTGAAACAAGAACGACTTAAGATGATATAATCAATAAGTAAATTCTTCTTTTTTTATCAAATTAATAGTAAATACAAAAAGTCAAAATGATACCATAATGGGTAGCTTATGCCTATACCAAACTATCTTATATCTTCAGTTTATAATCTAAATTAACCCAATTTAGTAAATGCCTTTAGAATTCTACTTTCAGTTTCGATCTTTTTATCAGAATGCAATGAAGGACAATGAGTGATATAAAGTTAAAAAAACCACAAAAACACCAACTACCTAGTGAATTGATACAAAATACAAGTGTACCCGCTATTTGTTTCAATTTAGTTTAGCAGTTCACGGGCAAGTCATATTATCTTGATAGAGAAGCTTTAAAAGTCACCTCGTATATTTTAGGGAAATCATTAAGTAATAGATTTTCTTCAGCGTCCCACAATTATGACAATGGTAATAAAGTACCTTAATTTTCCATTATATCTCGAAATCTTAACCTTTAATGTGTATTTTATGTGACCAAACTAATCGAAACCGGCACCATTTATGTTATTAAATATGACCCTTAAGAGATATTTACATTTTCAAATGGCATAGATAGATGTATGCCATAAAGTATAAATAAAGCTTTAATGGTTAAGATCATGAGAACATTTTATATGGCAGGATAAAATATCCAAGAATTAGAAAATAGTCAAAATAAACTAGATTTGTATAGACATAGATTACAATTATTTCAACACAAAGAATCCATTATCTTTCAGACTATAGGCTGCCCAGAGACATCAAATAGATGTAAAAAGGTGCCTGTAGACATACACTGACCGACATTGACCGCAATGTGCCAGATGCTTTTATGTCAATGATAGTCAATTTGTAACGATAATTTAGGGTAAATATCTCAATGCAACAGCACGGTGTCTCTATATTTGTCTTTGATAGTGATTTATTTGGTTTGTTTTCAGTATTTTTACAAAAGGCCAAATGCATAATAACTTCTACATTGGAAGTGTACTAGAATAATAGTGAGTGTCTGTCACATTGTCAAAATGAATTGCAGGCTAGGACATCAGAGAAGACAAATAAAAGACCACATTAATCATTCCCAAGAATAAAGAAGTAGAGTGTTCTAAATTGTTCAGTTTATCTAGTAGGAGTTGGCTCAAATGTGATACAAACTGTTATAATTGCTGCTTCAATTTAGGTTATAGTAATCTGTCGTGAAATAACAGTCGGCTCATAACATGAGTGTTTGTTGTGGCATCAGGATGAGAAAGTGGATTTCTTATGGCTAAAGGAAGCATTTATTTATTTATTGGAGTTAACTCCGTATCAACCCAATTTAGGTCATTTCACGGCGTCCAGCGCACCTAACCTAGCTTTCCTGGACCATTGTCTATAACCAGTACTCACCTACCCTTCCACAAGGCCGGAAACTTCTCTATATAATCTAATCAATGGAGGAAAAAATCGACATTATTGTCAAATTTTCATGGAAGGGTATAACCTCCCCGGGTGGGATTCGAACCCGCACCCCCTCGGGCACAAGTATCCAAATCCCGGCGCGCTACCAACTGCGCTATCGACCCGGGTTGGCTAAAGGAAGCAATATTAAGGCGAAATAAAAATGTGAACTAATAAAACGACAAATGTTAATCAAATATATCCTACAGTATTAATTTCATGAAGATATTTTATTGTACTTCTGATTTTTTGAAAGCATTTAAACAATTTAAATTGCTCTAAGCAAAACAGAATTATTTCATCTGATAAAAATTCGAAGGAATTATACTTGCTTGTTGGCACTGTATTACAAATGGTAAGTGGTACACACTTCCTAGCACTTCTTACCAAAAGAACTACTAAAGCCATTTACTTCTCATCAAGAGGAAACCCTTTTTGTTTGTTAGCAAAGATACATTGCTTGTGACAATATCAGCAACAAGAAAATATCAGCAAGAAGAGTATGCATCTCGTTATCATTTGTGGTAAACGATATATTTGTACAGAACAAATATAAGACTGTCATTAGCATCTTTGATAAGATAATTTACTGCAAGAACAAGACTAAGCACTGCAAACTATGCTTGTTCCAAATTGCTCTCACGAGGAATCATTTAAATCAACTTACTTGTACATTGGTACTCTTTAAGGACAATGATAGTTATGGTAGTTTATTAGATTGATACATTACAAACAGATATTTATTTCTATACCATTATATTAACACATGCTGCAAAGGAGAAAATGAGAGGATAAAGATAAAAATTATCTTAAATGAAGAGTAATAAATTTTTACCATCTGCATCTTTGGCTTCAAGATTTCTTGCACTTAAAACTGTAGCATTCAAAATCACAATCGGAGGCTGAAAATATATAAAAAGTAAATAATGATTTTTTCTAAACACAATGAGCATTACACTGAAGCATCTATAAATTAGTGACAATGACAAGATTAGGTGAATTTGAGGCAAAAATAGACACAATATCTGACAACTCAATGACTTAAGACAACATAGTGACATAAGGTTTTTTTGGCAGTTTGTTCTATGAATTATTGAATACATGCAAACTTGTTAAGTCAAACTAGTCAAGAAATAAAAAAACAAATACATTAATTAAGGCATAGGAACATTTTTTGCAGTAACACATGTACACTGTTTTTTCAAAGTGTTAATAGTAACTAAAATATCAGAAAGCACAGTAAAAAGAGGAAAGATACGGTACATTTATATATATTAAAGAAACACACCTAAGTAGCGGCATGTTTATATCTTAGCATGGTTTGACACTAATGATGTCCTGGGATTCGCAGCTCCCAAACACTTGGGATTCCTCCTAGGGATGCTTAGCTAGGGATTCCATTAGGATCCCTATTTATTGCCATGTTCTAACACGAATTTTAGGTCCAATGAGTTGTTTATCATAATATGTGATTGCAAGTCTATGGCTAAAATGTATGTCTATTATTGGAGGAATCCCAAATGTGAAGGAGGAATCTCTGAAAAACTGACAAGGTTCCCTCTGGGGAACCCTCTTAAATACATTAAATGTTGAACCCTGACTTTAAGACAACATTATCAAGAGGCAGCCCAAATTACGTGTATTTCTTTTCAGACGGAGAGATGTCCTATTTCCATATAATATTGATGAGAATCAACAACATTGTTCCCACAGTTTTTTTCTGATCATTTACTTCCTAAGTACTATCTAAATGTCTATGACGATCATTCATGGTTCCTGAGAGTAATTGAAAGATGGGATTATCACTTAAAGTTGATCAATTGACTATTACATTTATCAGATAAAGCCATCAATTTGATGACCATTATACGTTATGACTTCAATCTTCAATGCTCAGTAACAGACCGGTAACGAGTCATCTCATCTGATAATTGCTTTCATTTCATGAAAAATATATCAATACCAGGAAAAGCTTGACTCAGTATTAGTTGTTACACATATGTCTATTTCGAAGAATTTTGGCAAAATCTGACAAATTGAAAGGCTAATGTATTGCTAACTAGGAATGAAAATATAGAGGTGGGAAGTGTCAAAATCAAAAAGATATATTTTCTGATTAAACCATTGCACAATACTCTTATCTATTAAGACAACAAAACTATCTGATGTTTTCAGCAATGAAATCAATAACTAATTAAAAATATATCGGTAAAATAAATATTGTTTTGAATTATGTTTTCATTGCATGAATAAAGAAGTTGCTGCTATCTAGTAAAAATTTCTTCTTTTATAAAGTTTCATCTTCCATTTGAAGTTTAATGAAAAATTGATCAACGTTCATGAGGCTAATAATTATTAAAAATCTTTTAATGTACATAAAGCATGCAACACTTTGATTATGAGACAGCAAGGCTGAGGAATAATATGACTAGGCACTAGAATCCATTATAAAGTATGCAATACAAAAAAAAGATAAAACTTTTAACTAAGCTTGGCCTCAATGCACGAATATATTGCACATAGAAGTTGCTGTTTATTTTTTACCATTACCCTAACACACAAACTTCTGGAACCTTATAAATATCATGAAAATAGCTATTGATTTGTTGTGCTGTTTTATATGCCGTGTAATCGTAGTCATTTGATAGGGACAGTGGCGAAGCATCAGGATTCTCGTATGCAAATACATTTTTAAAAGTTTTGAATTCTGCTTATTTTCATCTATATAACAAATTTGTTTATTTCAACAAGACTCAGACTGTAACATATGTTTAATGATTGACCAAGGAAATATGTCGTGCATAGTAACAAAATAAGGCTTTCTAAAAAAACCCAAAAAAACCCAATATTTCTTATACATCTTATACTTATTAGCATGACGTCTCAGAAGGAGAACATATAAAATGTATTAGTAAAAATATCCATATATAAGTCTTCAATTATATAAAACCATCCAATAACAACACATTCATCCGGCTTCTCAAGCATGTTTAACTTACAGCCCAAAACAGAGACAGTTATTGTTAATGGTATCAAAGCCTAACAAATGTAAGTATTAATAGAATTAGCAGCTTATTGTTTAGAATACTATTTATGTTTAATGTTTACTTAAAAAATACTTAATTGATTTTTACTGTTCAATGATGTCAACCAATAGTCAGTTCATGTTTGAGTAGCTTTATGTTATGATATTAAACAGGAATTGGGTCATGAAAATGTTCGTACTGTGTGTAAGGATTTCCGTAACATGACACTCATCTCTATTCTAATACTAAGGTATAGGAAAAGTTTTATAAAAAAAATCTATGAGTATTTTATTGCATGAAGGAAATCATTTTCAACAGAGAGTATGTCATTGAGTATCATGAAATAACTGAGACTAAGGGAATAAAGCTTTACATTCATAATTTAACTGCAGAAGAAGATCGTTTTATCTGCTTTCTCAGTATGTGACAACACAAAACTACCAATACAATGTATTTTTTGAAAAAGCTTTTCTATTTTTGATTTGATTTTATAAAAATATTGGCTATGTTAGGAAGTCTTTTGAAACAGAAACAGTAATAATTAATGGCATCAAAGCCTTATAATTACGTGTATTTATAGAATCAGCAAACTCGTTCTGAATAAAATTTATCTTGACTTAAATGACTTGATTTTTGTTTTTTGAATTGTTTTTGTACTCTTTTGTACAGTCATATTGTGGCAGTTATTGTTTATTATAATTTTATTATTATATGTTCTAATTCACATTCCCTAGATAGGCCTAGATCATTGAACTTGTGTCCTAGTAAGCGCAAACATTCGTCAGTGGCTGACAGTTGCCCTAGTTGATACATACGCCTGTGAGGATGCCCATAGACAATATTTTATGACAAAATTCCACGAATGCCACAATGCCAATGAAATTAAACAATATGTTAATCTGAAAAAAAGCTTTAGGTTATTACAGTACAGACATTAACCCTGACAACTTTAGATGATTTATATTATGGCAATTTATCTAATTACAACCAGATCTTAATATAGATTGTTTTACTCTTGGATGTAAAAGTTTATGGAAGCTAAATCTTGTTCAAAATTTATGATCATGCTTCTTATGATTCATAAATAACCTAAAGAGAATAGCAGTTGGGAAAGGTATAGAAAGACTTCTCAATATCTCTGGTTATATTCATACGTCTTAAATCAGTTCTACAGTGCAATGTTGACTGGACTGTACTCCAACTGATCTGTACTAACCTACACACCAAGGGAATACGCCATTTAAATATGGCTTAGGACTCGTTTCCAGGTTTAAGGATTCGCTACAGTTTTTAAAATGATGTTTATCCGAAAATATTAGCCAATGCAACAACTAAGTAATATTGATTCAATATCTTACAATTTATAACATTCTAAGAAACCAGTTCGGCAAAAAAGACTCATCTCAAAGTTTGTAAGATTCATATATATAAAATGATAAATGTTAAAAGGATGCAATTTGTGTCAAGCAAAACATCAACTTGCACATCAAATGTTGTGCAAACATTACTGCATATTCAGCAATTCCTGTAACATGAAATTATGTATATTAGAATGACCTTTGATTTATTTGAAACATTTTGATAAAAAGTAAAATAATTCTTATAACTTTATAATGAAACAGATTACACACTGTACCAAACTGCATTATTTCTGGTGAAATAAAAAGCTTGGCTTTTCAATATTTTCAATATAAAATCTTAGCTTCTATAAGAACATAAGTGCAAACATTGTCTATCTTTAGAGACATACTAATGAAATTGGACCATAAGACAAGAGGACAAGGTACATTTATAACAATAAAATAGAAAATAACTTGGTATTACTGTTAATATAAATAATAATATAGAAATAATTTATCAAATTAAAACTTTATTATAACACAAATTCAGTGAAGGATCTTCACATTTTTGCTACATTCCACTTTTCTGTTTAAATACCCATTGTTGCACTAGACCTGCATTATTCATCTTCGATTGTAGTTGACAGTACATTAAAAATTTCACATATAGACAGAGAAGTCTTTTCTTTTCATTATCTAGGGGTGTAACAATAGGTCGACTTATCGCTGTATCGCGATAGTTTACCTTGCAATAGCAATAGGTCGATAGAACTTTTTCAAGTCAATAAGTATTGCGATAGTTTTTCTGACTATCGACTTTTTTCGATAGTTTTCTTGAAAACGAAAGTGGAGCCCCAAAAACGCTTTACTTTCTTCTTTTTTTAATGAGAGAACTCCACATTGATACGGATCAAATTAAATCTTTTTAGAGGCCGCTGCCTAATGTGAATAAATCTGGACCAAAAACTAAACCAATGATATACCCTCTAATTGAGAACCAGCTCATTCTCAAAGTGCGAGAGATATTTAAAATTCAATCCTATTGTTTATTGTAAAAGACTTGAGACTGTTTACCGTTGTTTTTATAATAAAAAACTATCGTGATAGTATCGCAATAGTTTTTTGACTATTGCAATACTATTGCGATAGTACTTTTATTATCGCAATACTATCGCGATAGTGTTTTTGGCCGCAATAGTCACCCCTATCATTATCACTGTCAAAACTAGAATGTTTAGCAAAAGCAACATTTTAAAATGATAAATTGACTACTCAGAGAAATAATTACAATGCAAATTTGTAATCAGTAAAATAAGGAAGAAAATTTATTTTTGATAAAAAATTAGAAATTTTAGTTAAACTAAACAAAATACTTCCTTACATAGCCAATACGTTCATTAAATCAGATAATGAATGAATAAAGACCTTTTTTAAAAAAAAAAAACGTATATATTTTCATTATATTATCCCATACTGAGAAAACAGATAAAACAAGCTTCTACTACAGCAGTACTGTGAATTTAAAGCTTTATTCCATTAGGCTAAGCTATTGCATGGTACTTGATGACATAGTCTCTGAAAAATATGTAGAAAAAGTATTTCCTTTGTACAATGAAACACTGATTGTTTATTTAATAAAGCTTTTCCTATACATCAATATTGGAATAGAGATGAGTGTCATGTTACGGAAATCCAACCAAAGTACCAATATTTTCATGACCCAATTCCTGTTTAATAATGCTAGGGTTCTTCAACAGGAACTGAGTATTGGTTGACATCAATGGGCAATAAAAATCAATAAAATGATTTGTCAGTAAATCAAATGATAGGGTATATTGGGATCAATATAAAATGTATACTCCATGTTAGCTCACACAAATGGTTATAACTATTGTTTAATCATTTAAAACTAACATGTATAGTGTAACTTAATTTTGTAGAAAAGGGATATCTTGCATTGACCTTTCTATATAATCATTCAGTTATAATACTGGAAAGATTTACTGTGATAATTTAAGTCATTTTCACACTCATAGATAAACATGCACTAGTTCAATCTTAAATTGTTCAATTACAAATCTGATTAAACAATCTGTAACCCATTCATTCCGAGAATGCCTACAGGTCATGGCACTAATTGTAGCTGAAAGAGCCATGACAAGTTTCATCAAGCAGTTAGTTTAAAGTCTACTGCCTGAAACATTGCATTTTCATTTTTACATCACACTGTAACATCGGTCAGAATCTAAGGAACACAAAACTAAGATGCTTGCTGCAGTCCCTTGTGTGATAAACCGACTATTGCAATTCATATATAAGGCCTATTGGATTTAGAGCATATTCATTGTTCCTCCGGCACTTGATTATGCTCTTGGAACAAATAATTGTTATCCAGAATTGGACTATCACATGAATTATTGACTTAAACAATAGATGAAAATAAGGCCTTTTTGTCCTCAACCAACAATATAAAAACATGACAATATAAAACATATTTGTGCGTCGACAAGATTTAATTATCATCAAGAACAAAGCAATTCTAGGAAGTGAGTAGGATGTAATTGTCAATTAATTGAATCAACACTTGTGTGTTAAATGGCTACAACATTATTGATAAAAACATTGAGAGTTTAAGGTATTATGGCTGGAGACAGCAATCTAATGTTTTCAACAACATGTCAATTAAACTCCTACAAAGTGTCAACAATGATTGTAAAGAATGCATTTTTATCCTTTTTTTTAAAACAATCTTTGGATAGTGTGATGTCTTCATTTTATAGGGAATACATAATAGTTTTAATCAAACCAAATTACGTTAAACTAATTATGTTCAAATAACAACTTTTCCAGAGTATTTGTAAAATTGCACAATGTGATGTTAAATGTACGACCCACGCACTTCACCATAGCAAAGACGCAAGGATGATTATTTTTAAATCTATCAGATGGTTGCATTCAAAGTAATTTACCAATACTTCTACCATATTACAATGTATAATTTCAGCTTTTATGAAGTTCTTTAGTACAAGTTTTAAAAAAATCTCAAACGATTTTAAATCTAAGACGGACTTTGTCAGCTGGCAGCTTTTCTTGATTGTGATTATGTAGGACAACATTCAATATTTTTGATGGAAGCTCATTTTAAAGCAACTAAGGCCTTCATTTTCTTCTTTAATTATTAGAAGGAGGTGTTACAGTTTTTTATAAAAGGTCATTTGATTGAAGCCATGTGGTACAACAATGTATCATTACACCTGACCAAATGTAAAACATCTCACTTTCATTGATTGTATAGTGCCTGAGATTTACATCTTGATTGAAGTAATTAATGTTTCTTGTTCAAGGAATATGCTCAAGCAGGAATTCATTTCATGGCAGATGTAATATAGAGAAATAACTTGATAGAAAACTATAGAAACAAGAACCATTAATAACTGAATATCATATTTAAACCGAAACATTCACTTATGTATTGCCGCTTCTACGTATGGTTTAATTTGATACATATGTATTAACAACAGTATGAACCTATGAAGTGGTAGCAAGGACAAATATTACGTACAATTCCTAACTGCTAATTTCTAAATAATGTATAAAAGGAGCATAAATAAATTTTAGAAATCATTCTGAAGTTAACTTGGAATTTTTACCTATGAAGATACACCTCAGAATTTTGCAAGTTGGAAGATAATCCCTCCAATAGTTGCAAAGATAATAAAGTGATATGACAACCTTAATTAAATATTCAATTTTAGGCACACAGCTTAGGAGCTTGTTTAAATTCTCTCCAAATAGTCAAGCTAAAAGTAAAATTCTTGCGCATGATTAATTAATGAGTGATAAAAAACAACTGCGATTGACTGGATGGATCTATCTAGTCATTTCAAATGTGAAAAATCAAATTATAAAATTACAGAAAAAAAGGACATATTTCCCTTTTAAGACTACTAAAATAGGAATATGGACTTGTTCATAGCCAATACTTGATTGCAATGAATAGTTTAAATCAAAGGCAAAAGAACAAGTTAGACAGAAATTCTAATGAATAGACCATTTCATATAAATGAATGCAGCAAAGACAATATTATAGTTGACTCAATAAAAACCAGATCACAGCATGTTGTACAATGGCCAAAGTGAATTATGCATCAAGTATTATTACTATTTTCAGAAACTCGAGGATGGCATGCAGCTTCATCTTTATTCCCACATTTTCTCTCGTCATTAAATATCATTAATACGGCTGTGAGAACAATTATAGCTCCTGACAGTAATAGGGAGATGAGATTATCACAATAAATTGACCAATACACTGAACATAACACTTGTCAGATCAAGAGATGGTCAATTTGATGACCAAATCAACTTATGGCATCTATTATGTACTATCAGACAGATAAGAGTCACCACATCTGGGAAATATCTACAAACGTAATATATATATAAGGACTTTGAGAACTAAAAGTGCTTGACAATTTTTTATTAGCTGTCTTGTATTTAAGCAAAAAAAGAAAGAAGGAAGGCCTATTTTGTTTGTTACTTTCGTTTGAAGTAAAATATCAGCAAATGCTCATAAGTCACTGTTTATAAGTCTGCAACAACTTATAATTTAAAATAGTATTTTGCTGCAAAATCAATTACAGAACTTCTTAAACTTAAAAATATAAATATAGTTATCCAGAAAACAACAGTTATCTAATACGAAATTTTCTGTTTTGAATAAAAATCTTAAATTTTTTATGTGATTGGTGATCATTTTAATTTTTAGACAATGAATCCACTGCTTAGTTTCAACAGATAGACAGAAGTCAAACAATGTAATCACTTGATGACGTTTAGTAAAAAGTAAATTTAAACCAACAGTACAGAGAAGCTACAGATAAAGATAAAGATGGAGCTTCTTACATGCAATGTTACCAGAATTTATATTAACAAAGAGAAAATTTCTTTTATCATTTCCCGGAGGAAATATACAACACATTTCTAAAGGCCGATATACAAATAGATTTATCCATAAATAATTCTACATTTACAAGAAAAAGCCACATATCATCACATTTATCTGGCTTCCTTAGTAAGTAAAACATAAATAACATAAATAGCAAGAGTAATTGTTGATGGTATCAATACCATCCCTGAAGGAATAGTTATAGATTCATTGTATAGAACAGCATCAATCATGACTAAAAAATAGATCTTTCTATTTTGACAGAGTGTTTTAAAACAGAACTTTCATTTTTGACTGAGTGTTTGAATCTAGTACAAATTATATACTGAATTAGATTATTTACTTGAAAATCACTGAATTTAAATCAATAATTTCAATTACTACCATTTATCTCAAAATGGCTGCCTCTCATTTTAACATAGTATGGGGCTTTGACTAAATCTATTTATCATAGCCTTGTCAAAAACAGTAACTCAGTCAATTTATATCCTGACATTCATTTTGATAGAAATAACATTAGACTGAATGGTATCTAACTTAACAGAAAATCATGTTGCTCATGGGTGAACATTTTTATGAAATCCGAGTCCAAATTTACAATCAATAACAATCTCCTACTCACAAATGTCACAATGGGTGAGCACCAAATTAATTAATAAATGGACTTTTCAATATTACATTTCAATTGTTAAGCTAAAGTGAATGAACACATATCACTGTTGATTAAGGATATGACAATCTAAACTTTCATAGGCTGTGCTTCTAAGATTTCGATCATTTTGCCAGTAAATGTATGATGTATTTAAAAGTTAATAAAATATGGCAATTTCCATTACAATATGCAAATCTAAAAAATGAGGGTAAAACATATTAGGAAAAGCAACAATAAAAACAGCCCTTCCACACAGCCAAAAGCAGAGGAAGATGTATATAGCTTTTTATATGGTTTTTTTAAGGGAAACAAAAACTAAATATAAAACCCTGGGGGTTTTGCTACGAAACGTAGAGCAGCAAAACAATTGATAGACAATCTTAGCTTAATGACATAAACTTATGATTACAAATTTAATACAAAAGGGATTAATTCCAGATTGAAAATTTTCATATTTATCAAATAATACAGGAAAACACATCACATTTTCATATTGATTAAAATAAGCCTTCCAAGAAAATTAATCATCTCAAAGTTTATAAGATTGCAATAAAACGTGTAGACCTAATACATCAGAGATGATCAATGGTCATATAATATTTGTTGTGTTGTGCATAACGTCAACTTACATCAAATTTTTCATTAAATCTTGTGCCAATACTATTGTCAGTATTCAGAATTGCTTCAATCATAAGTTTATGAAACCTTGATATATCTTTAGTTAATATTAAAGCAGTTTACACTTAAATTCAGAAAATGACAAATTTGAGGTAATATTCAATTTTCTGGGACTTCTAAACTTAATTATTTGGAAACAATTGATTAACAATTTATGCAAATTTCGTAATTTGTAAAAATATATCTGTAAAATATCGAGTATCCTTTCTAATGTACTGGTCGGGAATTTGTTTAACCTAAAGAGCAGGTCAATAATACATGAAAAATAGTCTAGTGTAATGAACACAAATTGCTATATTTTATGCCTCCAATATAATAAGTTTTTACCAGTAAAATAAATAAATAAATACAAGAATAATAATTGTGTCAGTTGTCTTTTACATTTTGAGTAGAAAAAGGAGAGTAATTGGCTCAAAGAAACAAAATGGTGTGGTTAGAATGAGGAAACTGGTATCTTAATTTGCCATTACTTTGTAACCACTATAACACTTCTAAGACTCAATATGCCAACAAAGTACTAAGAGAGTAGCATTAATGTATTTAGACTAACGTAAATAGACTTTTTTTCATCCCAATCAACATTGTTAATTTTAACTTTGTATTCGCAACAGCAACATTGTTCAGTGCATTATTGACTATTCAGTACACAGCCATGACTTAAACAACTAGAACGAAGAGAAAATGCCAAAGTTCAAGAAAATTTTGGGGAAAAATTGTTTAAAAGGATAAGAAAATGTAAGCATGTGTAAAACATTTGCTGTGACAAAAAATCGATAATATAAAGTATCGCACTCATTATGGTTTCTTTACTTAGTGAATGTATAGCAACTTCCCTATATTATCAAAAAATATGTTAACATAACCAAATGAATGAATGTGGCACATTTAATAGTAAAGGTTACAAAAAGAGCTTGAAGATAATTTTACTAGTTGGAACTGAGCTTTTAGTTAAAATAAACCACCAAACTCACCAGTGGCGTTAAGATGATATTCAAAATCATTTAAATATTTATCTATTTATTGATAACATTCCGAATAATCATCAAGCCTCTATGAAGGTAAGCTTAGCATATACATGTATAGGTCATTTTGTTACATTCATATGTATTGTTACATCTTAATATAAAACCTGTTTTCAACAAATCCAAATGGTATTCTGGTCTGCATATTACTAACAATGCAAATATAGACAACTTTTATACATTTTACTGCAAAGATGTTAATCAATATTACAAAAACACATTTATTTCTTGTCCTATTTTGCTATTTGTGATAAATGGAAGTTTGTGGAAGACTTTTTCCACTATACTAATTTTAAAACAATATCGATGATTAACAACTTTTCTATTTCATCAATAATAAAAGAAATCATGACCAGTGTCATATTACAGAAAATAGGTTGTTGTACCAATGTGTTATTATATAAAACATCCTGTTTAATAACAAAACAGTATGTTAGTCCCAAAGGAAATGTTGTCGATGTTATACCAATGAAGGACAAAAATCAATGAAATTATTTTGTCAGTAAACAAAATAATTGGTGCTGGGATAAAAGTTAGCTCACAGTTACCTTAATTATCATTTAATCATTGTATATGGGATACACTTGGATCAGCAAACAATTGTTAATAGCGAAAACAAATATATGCGGTAAACTGCTATGCATTCACTGTATGTCAACCATCATAAATATCTATATATCGGGTTTTTAATAAAAAGGATAGTTTACCGAAATTATAGAACTACTAAAGAATTGTTTATAGTAAGAGGTGCAATTAGAAAAAATTGTCAAACATAAGCTTATTGCGCCCTAAATACAATCAACTTTTTCACTTCACATTCATGTTTTTCGCGAATACCTATTGACATTTAACTTACATTATACACAGTTTTGTACTAATTGGCAAAACTACCGCTCAGAAGTATTAGTATTTGATGCTAATTGAAATTATTTATCCTTAGACACGATGCATTCTGAGTGAGTCAAAAAAAGTTGATGAAAAGTTGTTTTTAACAATATCAGAAGTATAAATTTTATCATATTGTATGACGCTTATTTCAAACAAAAAAATCTAAGAAATAATTGGCATATGTTTTTGGAACAAATACTTTAGATCTGAAGTATTTTACACTTGCAGCGCTTGCAGTAACACCTTTGATACAAAAACTTGAGTGTTAATACAACAACTTGAGACAATTCTTTCGTAAATCTAAATCTATTAAACTCAGAGCAAGCAAATTTACCGCCTACTATATGCCACAATCACTAAATCAAAGTACTTTTTATACTTTATTTTTATAATCTTCTAATTGTTTCACTTTAATTGCAATTTTCTCAATAGGAGACACCTAAAATTCAATTTAAAACAAAATGTTCCCGCAACTATAACTGACGTTAATTTGTAAGAGTTCTGTTGTTCTAAAATATTACAGACATGATTGTTGTTAGATAATATCCACACAATTAAATACAAAACAGAGAATGGACGATAGAAATTTTTTTTTCTCTCTCTCTCTCACTTTAAGAAGATAGGATTTTAGCTGAAAGCCGATTTGTCTGTAGTTCTATTAAAATGAAAAGTAGCAAAGACATTTAATTATTTTTCGAAGCACTTAACTCCAAATCAATCCAAAAGTTGTGAATGCATTTAGATTGTGTTGTACGGTAACTGCAAGGCCTAGATTACAGATAAAGTAATGTTGCACTTATTATACAGTGATAAGAAATTCAATTCAAAGCATCTTTTTTTATCAATTTACTATTCTGAACCAAAAGCTTTTTTCTAATTTGAAGCATGTAATAAAGTAACTTATGTGAGTAATATAAACTTCATATAAACATCTCATTTTTTATTATTGCACAAGGAATGGACTAAAATTCCAGAATATGTTACAATATATTCATAATTGGATCATTTAAGAGGTTTAAGTTACCTCAATCGAATGGTTGTGAACAGTAAATTGACCTGGCTCTCAACGGGCAAAGTGCAGATCATTAAAGCTTTCCATGATGGCTCATATGTAGGTGATCAAAGAGTAATTGTCTGTAAATCCAAATATTTAAATAGATAAAACCAATTTATCAAAAGTACTCACCTTTTCTTTAGTAGCTTGAGCCAACAGTCTGGCATGATCTTCTGGTGAGATTTTAAATGCTTCTTGTGCATATTGATACAAATCTTGTATGAATGGTAGGTGTCCTCCAATGGTAATACCAATCTTATGTTTAATTGTGTATAATACTTCAACATATAACAATTCAAACTGAAAAATAGATAATATAATAAAATTAACATTAAAAGAATCGTCATAAAAATGTCTATGAGGGATCATATTAGTAATAAGTAAAAGAGTGATGGTTCGGGTATCATGTTCTTATTCACTAGCTGATGCAGTCATGCATGAATGCAAACACTAAGCCCATTATTTTTCGTTTTATTATACAAAATATGCTAATATTCAGTTAATGCAACTGCTTCTGTCAAGAAAAAGGCAATTTTTCATTAAATATGTTTGACCTTCATCTTTTTTCTGATTTAATAAAAAGCCATTCATGGAAAAAGACATATCTCTGAAGATCACGTTGAGGCAATCTCAAGACTAAATGACAAAAATATCAGTCAATTGCATCAAGGAGATGCTCATTACGCATTATTTGTAACCAAACATTAACTAAAAAGCAATTTCTTTGATAAAACTAAGAGCCGTCAAACAACTTATGACAATCGGATTTTATGTTTTGTTTGTTTGTTTGGGTTTTACGGCACACCAACACAGAAAGGTCACATCGCGCCGAAAGCTATTAATGATACTAATAATTCAAACTATATTAATGATGTAAAAAACTATATCTTATTATAAACATTTATTTTTTTCAAAAAGTTAAGTATAGCATATGATGGTACAGATTCAATCGGATTTTAATAACACTAGCTAATGAGATATCAAAAAGAAAAAAATTGCTACCCAGACTAACACTTTTTACCACCTTAAGTAAGAAATAGTGGATTTGTTTTCAAATGACTGTTAACACAAGATCATGTTTAAAACATGGTAGTAATTGATAAGTATCAACTCCTGATCATACAAAAACAAGAGACATATCATTGAAGTCTTCAAGACAATAATGTTAGATCGAAAGAAAAATTCAATCACTGAATTACTACAATTGCGAAGATCCTCTTCAAATCTATCAAGAACATATTGAAAGGAAATAAACAACATTCTTGAATTGAGAGGTTTTCTCATGACAAAATAACACTTCTAAGTGACGTGTGTCAATACTTGGAGGGTCATACATAATACTTTCAAGACACTATAGTCAGGAAATGAGAAACTCTAAAGAACGTTTTCCATTCAGTAAATCACTCAAGCTCTTCAGTGTAAAGGACAGAAAAACTAGCTCAAGTACAATATAAATGGATCAATGATAAAACAGACCACAGCCTACTTATTGATCATTTGTTGTATATTGAATAAAAGTCCACATCTTTTTTCTAAGTAATCGTATTCATTTTCATGATGAAAACATTGTACAATAGGGATAACAACAACAAAAGCTTCAATGACCTCATCAATATTTTATCACTAGGCTTTGATTGCAGACATTTATTATACAAGCAATAGTAGAAACATTCAACTTTAAAGATGAGATGTATTTCCCTTTAGGCCTATTGAATAATGTCAATGTGTTTCAAGGTTAAACATGCTCTCTAGTGTGTAACATGTTTCCATAAAACAAAGGGAAAACATAAATATGCTAATTCTTTCTTTGTTTTAAATGGGTTATTTCATTAACGATGAATGACATCGAGTGCAAAGCAAGGAGGACAACTATACTCTGATTTTTTAATGTAAACACATCAAGCTAAGCATATTAAGGCATAAACCCAAATGGTATTTTTTCTAATTTACTTACCTGTTGGGAAAAGATGCAATAAGTAATACACACTGTTATGGAAATTTAGGAACTAAACTGTTTTTTATCCATCATTCAACTGAGTCAAGAATATATGCTGAGTTGCAAACAAATTAAACAACACTTATCACCATTCTCTTCTAGCAAAATTAAACCCGAATGGTACAATTCATAATTAGTAAAACCATTTATTTCAGTTGCAGGAAAAATACAATGAAAGTAAAATGCCACAATAGGATGTTGCTATTGTTAATGAAACCTCAATTGAATAATGTACAAAATAAACAAACAATTACAACAAAAATTTAACAATTTAGGCAATTGATTTCAACAAAACTACTATGTACATGTATGCTTATTGAACAAAACCTCTCACAAAACCTCAAAAATCTAATTAAGTGGGAAGCTGTAATTGGCATTAAATTCTAATTGATTAAGTTCAATTAAACAATTTACCACTGGTATAAAAAAATAAAGTACCTCTTTTCTGGAAAGTTGTGGAATTTTTGCTCTAGGTACAAACAAAGCTTCTGAAGGTGGAGGCTTTGTACTGTCACGATCATCCTGAAAAAATAGAAATAAAGATTAAAATAAGTATTTGGATACACTTGTGCAGTAGTTCATATTTGGTACATGAATGTATGAGGGTTTTTTTCAGCTACAAAAGTTTGGAATAGATTATTGCAGACAAGTATGCAACAAGAAATAAATCCTATTGTTCTAGGTACACCCAGTTTTATATAAACATTGTTTCACACAGTAACCTCAAGTTTTTCTGCTGGAATATCCCATCACCTTGAGTTCCAAATTAATTATTTTATCATATCACAACTGGTCTTTTTTGTTTTCTATTAGAAATAGAACGAAATTTGGACCTCTTTAAAGAATGGGATTACAATGAATTTTTAACTATATGAGCATAACACATTTTGGCAACCCTTTTGTCTGTAAAGGGCAAAAACAAAACATCAGATGGATGTTCTAGAGCATAACATTTACACAATTTCTATGTATCATGCAAATTTATGACTTTCTGAATTGAATAATTCATGGAAATATTTTAATTTCCCATCTAAAGTTTTTGTTACACACTACCACATAACTTGCAATCTGATAAAGCGATAGTAATCAGCATATATCAAGAAATGGACGCCAAGAATATAGCAACATCTTCCAGTAAATCTGATTAAATACTGCACAACATTTTACACCAATATACTTTTAACAATAATTGCATCGTGTATGGAATGTAACCTAATCTACATTATAATTGTACACATACATTAAAAAAAACCTTTAGTAAAATATTACAGCATTACTGAAAGTATATATTATAAGTCTATAGTACTATTGGGTATCAAATATCAACACAAATTAAATATCATCTGATATACTATATGTGTTCCATAACGGAAACAATAAGTAATAACATACATAACCTTTGCAAGCATTTCCAAACGAAGCTTAATTTGCGATATATCATTTTTCTCTTTAAACAATTGCAGAGATAATTAGTCCAATATATTATTTATACTGGAGTATCAACTATTGATACAAAGTATTATATAACTATTTTATACCTAATTGGACATGTTTAAAGCAACAAAACATGTACAATTAGAAACCCTAAACCAACAAACGTTTATTAAACTAAATATTAATCCTGAAATGTCAGGCATGACAAGATGAAATTATTCAATATCAATTGAAGTGTTTAATTATTCAAGCAACACAGCAACTATTTTAATCATCAAGTTACTAATGGGGCTAGACAGAATTGAGATTACTTATACAGTATTAAAATATAACAGAGATACGTAGGTGGGAGTGAATTTCAGCTAAAAATTTCAGGGCTAAAAATATCGAATGCAAATGAAACAAAAATGAAAAATTGTTTTTGAAACTTAACAGTGAATTATGTCTAAGAATAAATGTTTGTCCTGTTTTTCTACAGACAAAAAACCTCAAGTATTCATATTAGATAAAAACATGCTTTTCAGAAAGTCAAATGATAATAATGGCTACTCAAACATAAACCTTGCTTCCAAGTAGTAAGATATAGGGGAAATGAGTCGACTTCGGTGTAAAAACATCTTATATTTAACCAGTAAGTTCAGAAAACATATTTTCAAGAGTAACATAGCCACAAACACAAAAGAAAACACATATTTACAAACACCAAATTTGACAAATATTGTCTTATTTATTTTTTTCTGTGTTTTGTTAGAAATGCTCGTTCACAATTATAATGCTTCGTCATTTTTTCACTAAGATGACTTCGTTTATTATTTTAAAAGACGCTATTTAGACATTATATTTCCTTTTCCTCGCAATGAACATATACAATCTTATTTGAATATGTAAAACGAATAACACCAAAGCATAAAAGAGAAAGATAAGCACCATTACACAATGTAATCTGATACTATTGTATGAGCATCATTAAGGAAATTCTTGATGAATACATTATTATTTCAATCTATTTATCCCTATAAATATACCAACAGCACAAATAATGAAGTTGCAATTTAACAATGAACTTGATACAAAGCACTGCCAAAAATAGACAAACTCAGATTATTATTTTTCATATCATAATAATACAAAGTATCATGTAACAATTTTATGCCTAATTGGTAGCCACATCTCATTTACTAATTATTATTTTCTAGACAAATTAATCTTAACTTAACCATTATTCATTCTAAAATGTCATCAATTGCTTGGCCAAGTTATTCAATACCATTTTTGTGTTTAATTACTCAAGCAACAGTAACAACTGAAACTACCTTTATTGACTAAATTCATATCATCACTTATCACACAGTCTTTAAATACAAGTACAAATAATTGAATGCATATGATTAATGCTTATAACAAAGACTTTATCCACGTAAGTACCAAACAAATTATTAAATTCATATGAGTACAAAGTCTTTATCAACTAAGCACCAAACAAATAACGAAATTCTTATCACTACTTATTAAAAGGTTTTTAACGACTATTACCTAACAAATTATAGAATTCATATCATTACTTATAACAAAGTCTTTAACAACTAGTACCAAACAAATTATACAATTCCAATAATTACTTATACCAGAAAAAATAATGTAAACATTAACAACTTTAAACCAGCTAACCGAATCTAAGAGTAACAGGTGATACATTGTATAATGATGGGAAAGTCTTTCAAATGGAACATATCAACAAAAATGAACGACATCAAAAGTATTGCAAATCAATGGTAATATGATGTATGTGACATTTCTATTGGAATTAGAACAAATAACATTAACTCATAACACATTTACATTACCATAACATATATTCCTGACCTGGAACCTAGAAAACAAGGAAATCATTAAAATACATATGAGTCAATAGGAACTATAGGGAAAAATACAACTCCCGTGGCACTATTTTCTGTCATGTAATAACATGTAGCATTAGTTTATGTTTGTGAAATGTGTTAATTATACATTTTGTCAGTGAACTAAGTATCAATTTATACTCCTCTGCCAAATTCTTATCTCAGAAAAAAGCCCTGCCGACAAAATTTATAGAAAAGCTTCAGTGTTTCAGCATTTATATTTGTATCTAAGAAAAACATGTTTTACTCTCATGTTACACGTTGTTTGATTTATAACAAGAGCTTTCAAATATAGCACAAATCTAAAAACTCAACAAACTAAATAGAGCTTTAAGAAGTCTAAAATAAAGGACAGGAGACAATAAAAGTTTTTATGTCAATTGTAAATTCAGTCCTGAAAAGAAAACTATAAAAGCAAAGAATTAAAAGATATTTACATTCTGTAAACACACGTTTTATTGGATACAGCTGAACTTTGATATTTGTCACATTCTGTAATGTGGTTTTTAACATTAAGGAAATTCTAGGAACGTCGAAACAACAAGTGGGAGGTTGCATGTTAATAGAAAATACATTTTAAAATTATGTCTTAACTTTACCCAAGAGATAAGTTCACATAATGAACACAAGTATATAAATGATAAAATTGTACTAGTGTAAATATAAATAATATAACATTGTACTAGAGTAATAGCTCTATGGTAATACTGTGTTAGAATAAATGCCATGCGTTAATCAAAACATGAATGAAACCTGGATGGATAGAAAAAGGCATATAATTCCTCATTAATGAAATGGTAACAGTTAAGTAAGCCAATTGATTCTAGTAATATCCAAAACTGATATTGCTTCCTTGTAAATGACACGTTGTCAGAAGGCAAACTAGAAGGCAGCAAAACATACTCAAGAGATAAAGGTATTAGTTACACTTAAATGTCCACAATGTCATCAAGTATTACTTTTTACAAGAGTATGAGATACACAGAGATTTATTTGGTAACAAAGAAGTAAATCAGAATTGAATAAATGTCAAACCATTATCCATAAGAAGATCTATTAAATGCTAAATGACACAAACGGGTTTGGTATAGTAATAAATTCAACATGAAGTGTCAAAAAAAGTTTGGAACACAGTTGCATCATAATCTTTATGAGATGTAAAGAAATAAATATGTGACATGTTGATTACTTTTTCTACCATTCAGTCATATAACCTTTTATGATTGTTCCATAAAACAATATTATGAGGCAAAGGTAAAAGATTAGTGGATGGCAAAAATAAAATGAGTATCAATCGTCATACACTTTTTACAAGAACCATCCGGTCATTTGTTTAATAGCTTCGAGACTGCATGTGCAGGGTTAGAGAAAAACATTTTAACGAGAAAAGAAACTTACAAAGCACCCTGGTTATTTCATTATATTACAACATTACCTGAATTTTTAAATCTGTTTGCAACAACCATAAAGAGCATTTATAGATTTTCATCACTATTGAATACAGCAATACAATAACTATTTAACATCATTTAGTACATGTATAATATAATTAATATGCAATTTTTATACTTTGTTTAAACTTGAAAGCCATGTCAATACAAATTAGTTGTTATGTAAAAGCGTCCAGGGCACCTTACCTAGCTTTCAGGGACCATTGTCTATGACCAGGTAACTCACCATATCGTCCTCAATGCCGGAAACTTCTCCTTATACCTTTTTAAGAGAATATTTGACATTATTGTCAATAAAATCCTAGTATGCAACCATTTGTTTTCGCTTTGTAAGATGTTTGGCCTTAATGTATGTGATCATGCCAGCATAAGATTAATGTAAGACAGTGTTCATGAATTCAATGAAAATAATATTTCTTGACCTCATTTGTAAGAGGTCAAGCTAAAACAGGATATTCCAACACCTAACAAAAATACATAGAAGTTATGATCCCCGAGGATTATAGTAAACACCAATTTGAATATTCTTCCTCTCTAATTTGTCAAACACATTAGTTTCAGAGATGAGATCTCTTAATGTATTTGTTATGAATTTCTAGATGTATCAAAGAAATTGTTTTAACTCTTGTCAAATATCACTGTCAAACGGTCACTCATATATTATAGCGAATTAATAGCTAGCTTAAGCAATGTCGTTGGTAAGCGGTCTATATGTCATGACTTAACACAAAACTAATAATCAAAAAGGATTTTGATAGCAGCAATTTTACAGATGTGAAGTATCTTAACTCAAATGACAACCACTACAAATTTAGTTCACTTCAACTATGCTTCAGCATACAAACCAATTACCCCAATGTATAAACAAATGTCAGTTAATAGTACCTTGTTGACGTACATTATATTACAATCTCAATCCAACTATCAGCAAACAAACCCAGCATATGAAAGCAAGGATATCACTAAAATAAACCCCAATTACAAGGAATATTACATTATGCATGAGAAGATAACAGTATTGTAGAGATCAGTGACATACTTCAAATATCATGGGAATGTAAGAAAAGACCTCATATTATATCTTTGTCTCCAAAGTAAGAGCATTATTTCCATAATATAATCATTGCTAAGAAATAAATGACTCACCAGGAAGTGGAGCTAAGACATTGGCAATATGTTGTTTGATTGCAAAACATTCTAAAACAAAGATCTTATACGTGTAGTAAAATAAAAGAAACCAATATATTCAAGGCAATAATATTGTCCTGCATACTCCAATAATAGTTTTATATTTACTTCAATTGTTTTCGAATATGTCATTGGAAAACCACAAAAATGACAAACTTTGGTTTAATTATTCATGTTTTTTAACATAAAATATTGGTCTGAGCTATTCATGAGGTATGACATAAAATAACATCATTATTAATTTCATAATAAAATCTTAACTAGTTTGATTCACATTGTAAAGATATAAAACTTGAATTTATTTTATATTGGACCGTAAAACTCATAATACAGGAAACATCTTTCTGAGACTGGCACACCATAATTTGATATAAAATTTACATAAAATAATGAATAATTCAATTATAGGTTCAGACACTTAGTTTAATGCAGTCGTCATACCATGTACAATAAAACTGTTACAGAATGAGGTATCAAAAATATTTTCGATTTCAATCTTGTTTTCTAGAATGTGACTCAGCAATATAGTTTTTCTTTCCAGCAATATGTGTGACATTTGAGAACATCATTCATTCATTATAGAATAAGGAGGCAGTATAAGTATTTAAGATGCAACATTGCTTTCCGTAATGTTATTATGTTTTAATTCCTCATTCAAAAGGTACGGTCAATATTGTTACGAATTATAAGTGTGTTTTGTTTTTGTTGGGTTTAACGCCGTAGCAACACATTGTACAGGTCATATAATGGAGTCTGTCAACCTACTCAGTTCCATGAAAGGCTTAATCTCTGGATTTAGCTGTTAACCAACTACTTAGCACATATTTTCGTCAGTGACTGACAACTGCCCTACATAATTAAGAATCATTGGTAGAAGAGAGAATGGTCGTAGAAATAATTTCACGATCAAGCTCCTAGAAATGGCTCCTAGGCTAATGCCTATTTATATATTCATTCTATGTTTCAAAGTAAAGTAAATGGACAAGGCATAATTTACTTGGCCTTACATGTAATGGGGATAGCATACCATTTATAGAAAAACACAGGAAAGAAACACAATAAGCCATATAGATATATATTCAAGTTATTTACATATATGTAAATGTGTCCTTTTTACAGAAATGTGAAAGATTATATTAGATTTCAGAAGAAAGTAAAATGATGTCTGTATTATAAAAGTGGTTTAAGACCTACCACAGAACATTACACAGAACATAACATGTTTTAAGATAATAATTTATTGTAAGAGAAGTGTCATATTCAGGTTTCTTATTGATCAGTATATCACAACGTATATACAAGAGACATTACTTAAGCTTATGACCATGTTTATAACCATATTCATATATTACTATAGGGACCAGATTTATGTCACAGAAAGAATTCTTGAAATATATCAGTATTTCTTATTACTTTAGATTGTTTAGAAAGGTTACAGTTATCACACTCTATATATTCGATAGTTGAGCTTTCATATTCAACATTTGTTAAAGCAAGGAATGTAATGATCCAACAGCAAAAGATGTTACTAAAATTAAAACTTTAAATTAACATTTTAGTTTAACATTTAAGATGAGAAATGTATGACAAATGATAAAATAATCAGCAAAAACAATTCAGATTCATTTATCTAGAACTTGATAGACATTGTACATGAATAAGTAGCGTATATTTTAATATAGGATGGCCAAGATGGGAAATCTATTTGATAAGAAATGCAAAAAACAAGACAGTTAAGTTAATAACGAAAAGAGAAGATATTTAAGTAGGTCTGATATCCATGTTGGTATTCCTTGAGTTCTAGAACAAGTTAATTAGAGATAAAGAAGGACAACATGACTATTTATTATTTAAGAAGGTAGAAAAATACCAATAAATTGCACCTCTTCTAAAGTAACAATACTCAATCCATATATAACTATTGGATATTTAATGACCTGCCATTGAAAAAGTACCAAGAATATTTAGTACTTCAAGCTGAACATACATTTACTTAACACAAGAAAGACCACACCATGCATTCAAAACATTGAGATAAACTAACAACTAGCAGACTCACATTTAGAACAAAGATGTTTCAATTGCTTTGACAAGGTCAAATTGATAAACCAAGTAAAAGATGCACCTTTACAATCATGAAAAATGATTGATATATTACATCAAAGCATTAATACTGAACTATAATCATTATTCATTTGAAGCAATGCCAATGTTTCATAAGAAGATAATGCTGCATTACAGACAAATAACTACATAATTGGCAATAACAATTGCATTATGTGCATAATAAAAAATATAATGTCAATAAGATAACATCTAAGACCAATATGAAAGATCAATTCATCTTAATTCATATAATTTCTCGAACAAATTATTCATCAGACTCAGTAACCATCAGGACATCATAAATAATACCATTGGCAGTTATTAATTCCTACAACAACGTTTCTTACAGACAAGTTTAAAAAGTTACCTGTACATTGACTGTGACATCCAGACGATATTATTAATATTAGTATTACACTCTTATAAGCTAATATCTCATGAAAGATGCCAATTAAAGTTTTCTATCAGGCAAAACAGCAATTAATCAGACTTATTACTGAATAAACATAGTATGTTATGCATGTATTGCTACGAATAAATGAGACCCTCGGGAAATCTATCATGCAGTTTGTGCAATGTTCAAATTGAAAGAAGGTTGTTGATGTACTAAGAGAAATACCCTAGAATGTCTAGAGACTAATAGAATTTGAGACAGACAGGTTTGAGAAAACTTAATATGCATATTTCTTGTATCGCAAAAAGTTTGAACATTGTTTTCAGCAAGTTTAATTAAGAAAAGAATTCAGTCGTGAAGTTGCTGTTCTTGTTGGGTTTAACGCCGTAGCAACACATTGTATAGGTCATATAACAGCGGACAGCCAACCTACTCACTGTTCCTGGAAAGGCTAAATCTCTGGATTTAGCTGTTAACCAACTACAAGGCGCAAACTTTAACTTTCATTAGTGTCTGACAATTGCCCTACATGATAAAGAATCATTGGTAGGAGTGAGAATAGCCGTAGAAATAATTTCATGACAAGCTTCACAAATATATACCTAACCCGGGAATCAAACCCATGACCACTCGATCAGTAGACTTGCATGCTACCAACTGAGCTAGCCAGGTGGCTCAGTTGTGAAGCCAAACAATGCTGTAAGTGACACTGTCTCACCGTTTCCATGTCTGTCTTTGTGGTTATTAAATGCAGGAAATGCAGCAAAGTGCACAGCTAGATTGATGTTGCATGTAATACTTCCTATAGTGATTAGTCTGACCAAATTTTTTAGAATTTAGCATGAGGTTTTATTGCTGATTAAGACAAGTACTGACATAACTGAATCAATTCATTGCATATAAAACCACAGTAATTATAATTGTACAATCAATATCAACAATTTTAAAACAAAAATAGAAAAGCATTTTGAATGAAATAAAAAAGACTTAAATCGAACGCCAATAGCAGTCTTCTAAACAGTCTTGAAATTAAATTTTTAATGCATAAGGTTTAAGTTAACAAACTTGGAAAAAAGCATGCATGTTAGCATACATTAATCAACTAAAGTCAATAATTATCTGAAACATTTCAACAGTGTGACATTGAAAAGCACTCAGTAAAATCAATCATAATAATGATTACTAGTTATTATGCAAGGTGAATATTCCATTGACATGCAACAATATGAAAAGGCATTGGAAATGTAACAAGCGCATGAAATAGCATGCCATAAAAGAAATGAAGTCCTGTATATAATCCTGAATTACCTGGGAGCAGATAGTGTCATTTAATAGGCAATCTTTTATGATTTAATAACGATCATTTGGTAAGAAAACATTCTGAAATTCATTTGCATTTTATGATAAATAGATATTTGAAATTAAATGCTGAACAAAGAAAACAAAATGGTATCATATATCATAAAAATAAACAATTCAAAATGTTGAATTCACTTTTGTTGCTTGAAATTAAATGCTGAACAAAGAAAGAACCCCCATGATATCATATACATGTATATCATTCAAAAAAACATAAGTAACAATTCACAATGTTGAAAACACTTTTGTTGCTTCAAAGTTGCTTGAAATGAAACTATTTTATTTTACTCCTTAACAAATCTATTTAAATAGCGGGAGGCTTTTCATTCAGCACTTCCCTCCAATTTCTCTTGTTTTCTTGTCTTTTTACTCATTATTTAAAACATTTTTGCTGAAATTATCAATATAAATGATGATTCAGTTATTTATATATGTATTTACTTTAAATTATGAGAAAGAGAAATTCCTGTTAATTCACGTAGAAAAAAATGTCAATTTACATTTATCCTCCATATATGCTCTGGGAAGCTATTAATAATTCTGAGGATTGGCAATGAATGTGTTTCGTTTTCTTATATTAATGGTTAGCATCATACAACTGTATAAGCAAGTTTTCAGGAAGCTGGAAATTGATTCACTTGGAAATAAAATAACTTTCTTTCCTGTATGTTTTCTTGACATTAAGACATCTAAATTCTTAAGAACTCAACAATTGCAAAACAAAATATTTTTATTTTCTCGCTGGCTCATAAAAATCTGTTCAAACCACTACATATTAAGCAACTGAATAAAGATTTTAAAGAAAAAATTAGTTTTCTATGCTCGCTCGCCCCATTATTTTCCAGAAAAATCTGCAGAACACATGATCAATTTGTTGTGGACTAATCTCCATATATGTTAATTTTTCTTTTAAGTAATGTTAAAGATTATAATCAGCTTCCTTAAGAATTAAAAATAGTTTCTGTCAAAAATTACAAACTGATATATCTGACATCCAAATGACCATAAAATGTTAACAGAATATTATTTATACTGGGATGGTGCCGATTCTTTGACACTTTAGCAGCAATAGATTGGCAAAATGGCGTACACCAGTTTTTAATACATAATTATTCAGTTACTGTGAAACTCAACAGTTTATTACTGGACAGTGGGTCCAGAGAAGTTCAAAATTTTACAGGATCTCATAAATTCTTACTGGACCAATGAAATTTTACATTATTTCGATCAATTAAAAATAGTGTAAATGTTTATTCTTTGCTGGACAGTCTGTCCTGTAAACATGCAGATCTAGAAGGACCTTCAAATTTTTTATAAGTTTTGTCCATAGGTCTACATATTTTGGCGGTGACTGATGCCAGTTCTACATATTTTCAATAGCTTTGAATTGTCTTAATAGCCAATTTACAACAACTTAACATAGTGAGAACAACAAATACATAGAGACACAGACAAATAGCCTTTATAACATGACAATGAAAACAATATTAAATGGATAATAAGCATCATTAAAAAGATCACTAAACACTCATGGGTATTTTGAATGTATGAATTCAATAGATGAAAGATATCTTAACAAATGATATGACTTCAGCTAATGTTTGCCCATCATTAATAAAATATTATCAAAAGGCAAATAATGGAGATAATTCACTGAGGCTATGGTTGTGAGCAAGGGTGTGGAATTTCAAGTTTTTTTAACTTGTCCATGAGCTGCAGTTAAATCTGGAAACTAACTTGCCTGGATTCAAAATGAACTTGTCCAGAAATTCAATACTCAAAAAAAAATTAAGAACTAGGATAAAATTTATTTTGTTTGTTTGTTTGTTTTTGAAGGGTTTAACGCCTAAGCAACACATTGTAAAAGTCATATAACAGTGGCCAGTAAACCTACTCACTGTTTTTGGAAAGACCAAATCTCTGGATTTTGCTTTTAACCAACTACTAAGCGCATACTTTCATCAGCGACTAAAAACTACCCTTCATAATTAAGAAGAAGGTAGGAGGGACAATGGCCGTAGAAATAATTTCATGACCGAGCTCCACAAAAGTATGCCCTGCCCGGGAATTGAACCCATGAACCCTCGATCAGTAGACTTGTGAGCTACCAACTTAGCTAGCCGGGTGGACCACATAAGTAGGACTTAGTTTGAAAAATGATGTACAGCAGTTTTAACACACGGTACCAAGGCTATGTTTTTCCATCACTTTGAAATATCTTAATAGCTATTGTTCAACAACTGGAACAACTAAACAAATTAGTGAAACACAAAAGTGCATAGTGAAACAGAGAACTAAGTCTTCATAACATGGCAATGAAAACAGTTTTACATGAATAATGAAGACAATAAGCATCATTAAAAAGATCACTAAATACTCATGGGTATCTTGAATGTATGAATTCATAGATGATAGATATCTTAACAAATGATATGACTGAGCTATTGTTTGCCCATCATTAATAAAATATCATCAAACGACAAACAAGGAGGATATTTACTTACAGGTTCTTAGTATTTGTGGAAGGTGCATGGGGACATTTATAAATTATATAAAACATATATAGGGGAACAAAAAATCCCAAGGTTAACTCCAAATTTTGGCAATACTGCATGATTTTAAAGAAATTTCCAGAGAGGAAGGTGCCTGCAAGTTACCCCTATTATAATAGGAAAAAGGTAAGACTGAGGCTATGGTTGTAAGTAGGGGTGTGGAATTTCGAGTTTTTTTTCCACTTGTCCATAAACAAGTGTAATCTGAAAATATAATAACTTGCCTGGATTAAAAATGCACCTTTTTTACCAGAAATTTGCTACTCCAAAACAAAAGAACTAGGATAAGAATTTATACTATAAGTAATAATTATAATGGTAATGATAAAAAAGTTCACATTGAAACAATTACATTATCAAGTTATGCTATTGTTAGTATTATAACTTACAGCTAAAAAATTACTTGGCCACGGACAAGTTGGATTGAAAAATTTATACAAGTTTAAGCGACAATAGTCAGACAAGTTGGGCATAGAAATTTCACTTCATAAGTAAGTATACAAGTTATAACTCATTAACTATTTTTTAGTAATTTTGATGATAGGGTATAAATAAGACAGTTTAAGCTTTTATAATGTAAGAGAAACTTCCCAAAAGCTTCTGAGGGATAAGATTCTAGACAGACACAGTATCTAGGTCGACTTAACTAATGAATGAAGTAGAACCACAATAACAACAGAAATAACTATGATAAATTGCTTCTTTAAGAATGTGCTTGTAAAATCTCTCAAGGGACAAATAGCAATAACTATTAAGCTAAGTTGTTTCTATAATAATTGCCTTTAACAGACACCTCTAATAGGGTTACAAACCAATATAGCTATTCAATTGAGGGTAACTAATAATAGATGGTCATTTACCACCTAATAATTTTGGTATAATGTTCAAGCATGTTTGAAAAAAAACAATCATTATTCAGCAGAAAACAAAACATGTTCAAAATAAGAGAAGTTTACAAATTGTTGAAAGCAGAGTGAAAACATTGTATAAATATTTGTTTTTATATGTTCCAGGAAAAATATGTCAAAGGTTTTAATATGAACAAGAAACATCTTTAAAAAGATATTCGGCACTATAGAGGGTTCATTTTGTTTGATATATTTGTAGTCATATACTGGAAGAGAATTTCATTGGACAAACAGATATGGTAGAACAAATTGTATTTATTTAGTTAAAATATAGGTCAAAATGGCTAACAGCAGTGTGCCTCAATAATAATAAATTTGAAAGCAAAAACTCCCTTTTGGAAATACAGTACCAGTTCATCTGAATATGTTATCATCAACAAAAGATTAAACACATGACAGAGATAATTAATATTACACTATCACACAAGCCAGAAAAGAAACCTGTTACTCATTTTAGTATCAAATTAATTAATAGTCACAACAGTGAATTTCAGTTAGCAGTACCTAGAAAAAGAACTAAAATAGCAAATAGATCAATTACCATAACTGGATCAAAATGGTGGAATTCTTTACCATATCATATAAAAAATGAAATCAGATTCAAGAAATAGCAAGACACGTTACCTATTCAGACAATTTTTTACATCAGAAAATTAGAATCTCTACTTCAAGCACAATTTTGAAACAGAGAGATTTAAGATTCTTATAACATGAACTGTGTTGTGAAGCACATTTGAATTTCTCAATTGACTAATAAATATTTGCACTGTATAAATTTGTTGTATTTGTTGTTGTTTATGTTGTTGGGTTTAACGCCATAGCAACACATTGTACTGGTTAAATCACAACAAGCAGTCCATGTACTCACTGTTCCTGGAAAGGCTAAATCTCTGGATTTAGCTGTTAACCAACTACTAGGTGCATACTTTCATCAATAACTGACTACTGCCCTTTACTATTTAGACCCAGTGGTTACAGGAGGGAGAATGGCTGCAGAAATTATTTCACCAAGCTCCATGAAAATATGCTCATCTGGAAATCAAAACTATGACCCCTCAATTAGTAGACTAGAGCGCTACCGACTGAGCTAGCTGGGCAGGTTGGCTTAGTATTTGTACTAACTTATGATGACATAAAACATCAAAGTAAACTGAAACAATTTGTTTAGCATAGCAATGTCATTCATCTTTTATTTTTGAAACAGGTCATCTATTTTTTGCAACAAAGTTCACAAGAAGATACTGATATTACATAACAACAACTTGTCCATTTAATGTGGCACCCAGATAGCTAGTAGAAGTAATACATATTTTCTGACTTACAAAACTTTGAGCAAATATTTCATAAAACATGTAAATTGATTTTTCTGACCAGCTAAACAATAATTAACCACTTTATTCTATTCTCAACAATGGCAAGTTCTTATCTATTATTATATTGCTACAGATATATGAATCCTTTGGGCATTCTATTATGCAATATTGTGTACATCATAATGCAATGCAGAATAATGCAAGCAAGTAATATCATATCATTTATTGATAATAAATGAGAAATTCCTGCCATGTAAAGAAGCAAAGTGAATTTTCAATGAACATGGTTGTATTACAACATTACAAGTTGCCATGGTAGCTTGTATCGGAGTTAAAGTGGCTTTAAAAATTTTTCTCAGTGAAAACCTCAGGATATTATTTAGCCAGGTTGCATATCAGTCAATCAATAAGAAATGACAAAAGAGCATCTTGAAATAGTCAAATGACATAAAAATGAAACCATGGACAAGTTTTGCCGATGTCCTGATCAGAAATGGGTTAAATCAAACCCTGTGGTCATATTTTTTTTTACTTATATACCTAAGCTTAATTTTACTGATCAAAATGACTGTAAAACATATAGATACATAACTGATTGAAGGCCATGTTGTTTGACTCCTTGCAAACCAATATATATATGCTATAATATTTTTATTCAATAGTATTTCATACTTAAGTTTTCTATCATATGAAAATATTTATGCATACAAAATATTTATTGTACATAGTTTGGTTCAATAATCTTAGAATTATAATTAATAAAAGTGGTTAACTTAACCCTTTAAAGGCCCCTTTTTACAGACTAAATATTCGAACAGCCAGGAAAACCCCTAAAATAGCAAGCCTTGATAAAAACTTTATACCATGTTGGACTGGTCATCTGTGATTAGACAGCTAGCTCCGCTTTGGTTCAAATCCCATCCACAACCTACCCCATTGTTTCCTTAAGCAAGAAACTTTATCCAACTAGCTCAGTACTGGGGGGACCGGGAAGCGAACTCAAAAGTGATACATCTCAGTTGTAAGAACTTGTTTCACAATCCAGCTTAAATAAATTAGTAAAACTTGGACAACAATCATCTCTTAAATACCAAACTATTTATTTTTCCAATTTTTCTAAGTATTGGTATATTGATAAACAGTATTAGTTTCAGCTTTTGTAACTTGTAGGGCAATAAACAATTATGGCACCATGAGGCTTCATAATACAGTAAAGCAAACTAAAATGATGTTGTCTAGTCACAATGCAGAACACGTCAGTGGACTCTCAGTATCTAGCATCATTAATATTGCATGAATACAAAATGACTATAGCAATTATGACCATAAAAAAGTTTGAAATATTCATTACTTAGTCAATTAGGACTAGAACAATGGCACACTGGAACTCTACAAGAAGCAAGCGTAAGACATAGGAAATTTAAAAAAAGAAATGCTATAAGAAGCAAAATATTAGATATGGAACTTGTAAAAGACATGTTTAAAAATTCTTTGTTCCATGATCAGAGAGAATTTATCTCAATGGTGGTCCCACAATCAATGAAAATAAATAGGAGGAAAACTCACATTTAACAAAAAGTGTACACAAACATCAATAAAAATAGCGACTTTGAACAATGAGGAAAACATGGTTTTATTGTAATATTTTGTTTAGGTTGTTTTATCATTATTTGAAATTATACATCCTTTATGTACTTACACTTGTACTATGAATAAAAACTTTTATTGGCATTTTTACTACAAAGTTTACAGCTAATGGGGATGAAGAATAAAGTATGAATATATATCAATTCTTGTTTGTTTTTTAATTGGGTTTAACATTGCATTCAACACATATTAAGGTTATATACACGACGGCCAGCTCTTCCTACTATAGATTTCCTGATCACTTTTCTATCACCAGTACTAACTTACCCTACCACAACGCTGACAACTCATGTATACAGTATGACCTACCGCGACTGGGCTTTCATGGACCATTATCTATAACCAGTACTCACCTACTCTTCCACAAGGCTGGAAACTTCTCCATATTATCTAATCAATGAAGTAAAATAGACATTATTGTCAAATTTTCATGAAAGGGTATAACCTCCCCGGTGGGATTTGAACCCACACCCCCTCGGGCATGAGATTCCAAATCCCGGGGCGTTACCAACTGCGCTATCGACCCAGGTTCATATAGTACATTGAACTAAACATACTTTTTTGTTGTGTACTTCAGAGACATTAAAGATAAACAGAGTATTTTGCTAACATTGCTTAATGAAACAGTAAATGAAAATATAACCATAAAAGAGAAATTACCAAGGCAAATTAATGTGGTGAAATAGAAAAGATAAAAGCTAATGAACTAGAGACTTGTGCAAAATTGAATACTTTGTATGGGAGTCTTACATTAGTTTACTTTTTTGTATTCATTTAGCTAGAAGCTTGCTACACTTAAATAATTTAAAAATGATTTGCATTTTTTTTTGGAAACGAAACACATTACAAGTGAATTACAGTATAACATTATACACAATTAAAAAACTAGAACACTTTCCTGTATTTAAGAATTGCTAGTTAAAAGAGATTTAAAATAAATTGAATAATACACTACTACACGGTGAATGTATGGCAAAACAATTTTGAACAAGCAAAAAACTTACAATTGAATATTTTCTTTAAGTTTTCTCTCATTTTCTTGTCTTTTAACTTATTATTTGTAACATATTATGTTGAAATTATCAATAAATGATTATTTAGTTATTTATGAAATTATAGACAGAGAATATGAATATACAATGTATGTTATAAATTCTTTCGGAACAAGATGCTGCCAATGCATTTTTCAATACTTCCTAAGAAAAGATAAATATTGAGCAGGATTTGCAAGTGATAATATACATTGAAATAACTCAATGAGTTTATATCATACATGAAATAACTCAATGAGTTTATATCATACATGAAATAACTCAATGAGTTTATACCATACATCGACATAACTCGATGAATTTATACCATACATCGACATAACTCAATGAGTTTATACCATACATCAACATAACTCTATGAGTTTATACCATACATCGACATAACTCAATGAATTTATGGCGTACATCGACATAACTCAATGAGTTTATACCATACACCGTCATAACTCAATGACTTTATACCATACATCCACATAACTCAATGAGTTTATACCATACATCCACATAACTCAATGAGTTTATACCATACACCGTCATAACTCAATGACTTTATACCATACACCGACATAACTCAATAAGTTTATACCATACATCGACGTAACTCAATAAGTTTATACCATACATCGACATAACTCAATGAGTTTATACCATACATCGACATAACTCAATGAGTTTATTCCATACATCGACGTAACTCAATGAGTTTAAACCATACATTGACATAACTCAATGAATTTAGTACCATACATCAACATAACTCAATGAGTTTATACCATACATCGACATAACTCAATGAATTTATACCATACATTGACATAACTCAATGAGTTTATACCATACATCGACATAATTCAATGAGTTTATACCATACATCGACATAACTCAATGAGTTTATACCATACATCATCATAACTCAATGAATTTATGACATACATTGACATAACTCAATGAGTTTATACCATTCATTGACATAACTCAATGAGTTAATACTATACATGACATAACTCAATGAGTTTATACCATACATCGACATGTACCATAACTCAATGAGTTTATACCATACATCGAACTAACTCAGTGAGTTTATGCCATACATTGACATAACTCAATGAATTTATACCATACATCAACATAACTCAATGAGTTTATACCATACATTGACATAACTCAATGAATTTATACCATACATCGACACAACTCAATGAGTTTATACCATACATCGACATAACTCAATGACTTTATACCATACATCAACACAACTCAATGAGTTCATACCATACATCAACATAACTCAATGAATTTATACCGTACATCGACATAACTCAATGAATTTATACCATACATCAACATAACTCAATGAGTTCATACCATACATCGACAAAACTCAATGAATTTATACCGTACATCGACATAACTCAATGAGTTTATACCATACATCAACATAACTCAATGAGTTTATACCATACATCAACATAACTCAATGAATTTATACCATACATTGACATAACTCAATGAATTTAGTACCATACAATGACATAACTCAATGAATTTATACCATACATCGACATAACTCAATGAATTTAGTACCATACATCAACCCAACTCAATGAATTTATACCATACATTGACATAACTCAACGAGTTTATACCATACATTGACATAACTCAACGAGTTTATACCATACATTGACATAACTCAATGAATTTATACCATACATTGACATAACTCAACGAGTTTATACCATACATTGACATAACTCAATGAGTTTATACCATACATCGACACAACCTTAATGAGTTTATACCATACATTGACATAACTCAAAGAGTTTATACCATACATCGACATAACTCAATGAGTTTATACCATACATCAACACAACTCAATAAGTTCATACCATACATCGACATAACTCAATGAGTTTATACCATACATCGACATGTACCATAACTCAATGAGTTTATACCATACATCAACTAACTCAGTGAGTTTATGCCATACATTGACATAACTCAATGAATTTATACCATACATCAACATAACTCAATGAGTTTATACCATACATTGACATAACTCAATGAATTTATACTATACATTGACATAACTCAATGAATTTAGTACCATACATCGACATAACTCAATGAATTTATACTATACATTGACATAACTTAATGAATTTTGTACCATACATCGACATAACTCAATGAATTAATACCATACATCGACATAACCCAATGAGTTTATACCATACATTGACATAACTCAATGAATTTATACCATACATCGACACAACTCAATGAGTTTATACCATACATTGACATAACTCAATGACTTTATACCATACATCAACACAACTCAATGAGTTCATACCATACATCAACATAACTCAATGAATTTATACCGTACATCGACATAACTCAATGAATTTATACCATACATCAACATAACTCAATGAGTTCATACCATACATCGACAAAACTCAATGAATTTATACCGTACATCGACATAACTCAATGAGTTTATACCATACATCAACATAACTCAATGAGTTTATACCATACATCAACATAACTCAATGAATTTATACCATACATTGACATAACTCAATGAATTTAGTACCATACATTGACATAACTCAATGAATTTATACCATACATCGACATAACTCAATGAATTTAGTACCATACATCAACACAACTCAATGAATTTATACCATACATTGACATAACTCAACGAGTTTATACCATACATTGACATAACTCAACGAGTTTATACCATACATTGACATAACTCAATGAATTTATACCATACATTGACATAACTCAACGAGTTTATACCATACATTGACATAACTCAATGAGTTTATACCATACATCGACACAACCTTAATGAGTTTATACCATACATTGACATAACTCAAAGAGTTTATACCATACATCGACATAACTCAATGAGTTTATACCATACATCAACACAACTCAATAAGTTCATACCATACATCGACATAACTCAATGAGTTTATACCATACATCGAACTAACTCAGTGAGTTTATGCCATACATTGACATAACTCAATGAATTTATACCATACATCAACATAACTCAATGAGTTTATACCATACATTGACATAACTCAATGAATTTATACTATACATTGACATAACTCAATGAATTTAGTACCATACATCGACATAACTCAATGAATTTATACTATACATTGACATAACTTAATGAATTTTGTACCATACATCGACATAACTCAATGAATTAATACCATACATCGACATAACTCAATGAGTTTATACCATACATCAACACAACTCAATGAGTTCATACCATACATCGACATAACTCAATGAATTTATACCGTACATCGACATAACTCAATGAGTTTATACCATACATCGACATAACTCAATGAGTTTATACCATACATCGGCATAACTCAATGAGTTTATACCATACATCGACATAACTCAATGAATTTATACTATACATTGACATAACTTAATGAATTTTGTACCATACATCGACATAACTCAATGAATTAATACCATACATCGACATAACTCAATGAGTTTATACCATACATCAACACAACTCAATGAGTTCATACCATACATCGACATAACTCAATGAATTTATACCGTACATCGACATAACTCAATGAGTTTATACCATACATCGACATAACTCAATGAGTTTATACCATACATCGGCATAACTCAATGAGTTTATACCATACATCGACATAACTCAATGAGTTTATACCATACATCGGCATAACTCAATGAGTTTATACCATACATCGACATAACTCAATGAGTTTATACCATACATCGACATAACTCAATGAATTTATACCATACATCGACATAATTCAATGAATTTATACCATACATTGACATAACTCAATGAGTTTATACCATACATCGACATAACTCAATGAGTTTATATCATACATTGACATAACTCAATGAGTTTATACCATACATAGACATGACTCAATGAGTTTATACCATACATTGACATTACTCAATGAGTTTATACCATACATTGACATAAGTCAATGAGTTTATACAATATACCATACATCGACATAAGTTTTATTAATACTCAATGAATTTATACCATACATTTCTAACCTGAGAACTAGATCTTAAAGGCATCTGACACAAACTCTTTCATTGTATGCTGTATGAAAACTGTGACAATTAAATGCTCTTTGATAAATTAATGTAACATACTCAGAGTCAAAATTGCAAGCAAAGAGTTGACTTATCAATAGAAAACATATTGAAATAACATGAGCCTAAGTGCATAATGTGCACTTTTGCACCATTTAATTATTCACAGATACATATGAATCTAAAGCTTACGAAGTACTTTGCTACCATTCATAGAGGCGATAAATTCTTAATGGCATGAAATAATAACTAAATATATTAAAAGCTCTTTTACGCTAAAACTAATCACCAACTTTGATGTGTTGTATTTCTTCATCATTCCAAGGAAATCAATATTTCCATACTCATAAATAAATAAATTCAGCTTTGAAAATTGATTTCAAAGTTTCAATATCAACAGATTGATCTGATTTCAGTGTAAAAAAACACACAGTAATTATTAGAAAAGCTTTAAGTAAAAACAAACTCTCAGTTTAACCAATATTTCACTTAAAATTTTACAGAACCTGTTTATGAAACATGAATCTTATTGGAATAATATGGAGAGTGGATTGCACTCAGTTACACTATGATATTGCAATGGTCATGAATAATTTCTGAACATGATTTGATTTATTCAATTTGTTTTTGGTAATATCAATCTGACATGTTATCATTTGATAGAATATAGATCATGTTTAATAATACAGTGAAACTCTATTGTGCGAACAAACTGTTTAAATCGGCTTACCTAGTTAATAGATAAAAAAACATGGGCTGCACTCTCAGAGGTCATGGTAGTAAATTGGTGATGATAACAAACTTATAATTCAAAACAAAAACATTCTAACACATGAACTGGCAAAATCTACACTTGATGGGTCATATTCTTTGCCCTCAAATTGTTTGTTTCTATTATTTACACTGGACTTAAAGTCTATGAAAATGTGTCACATGGGTAAATATTATATATAGGAATACTAAAACCTACTTGCCTCTTTTCACAAAGCAATAAGTATTCAGAAAAGCAACACTGGATTGAGACTTAAAATTTATTTTTTTTCTTGATGAAAACAACATGCAATACAAATTGCTTAAGACAAATCAAAGGGTTCTAGATTTGTTTGGGTGTAACAGCAACCAACAAGAAATGTTATATTGTGCAAAGCTGAAGCATTACTTAGCTTATTTATGAACCCTATTAAAGTACCATGTCTCACAAAGGATAGAAACAGAACTATTAACATAAATGTTGTTCATTTATTTGAAACACAAGCTGTGTGCATATTGCATAATGCAATAAAAATTTGTTCACTTCATGCACAGGAAAGTTTAATCAAAATTTAGCACAGCCAAACCAAGTTATTGCAAAATCACTTCACATAAAAACACCAATAGCCAATCAGTGCCAACAGGAAATTACAATTAAAAAACAAATACTCTCAATTGACTTTTTTCTCATGGTTTCATAAAGCATTCAATTTTTGCAACATTTGAGAAGATTAAAGTTGGTAGCAGCAGTTGTCATGTGAAGCTCATGGTGCCTAAAAAAGGCATTGACCATACATCAGCGTGGAAGGAGTATAAATAGAATTACTTCAGGTGGAAATTTACAACTCATGCATATTCTTACCTCATTGGTAGCTCTCAGACGCTTGTTCTCCTGTCTCCATGACAATGCTGTAAAATTCTCAAAGAAATTACCATCAGATTCTTGTACTCTGAAAAGAGACATATTTTATTGTAGAATTCTAGCACAGTTTAACAATATATATAAGAGTTTGCTGCCAGGCACTGGCTGTAAAATACATGGAAAGTAAACACCAAGTCTGGTGGTTTAGCTGAGACAATATCTAATATACTAGCTAATACTAAACATGATAAATTATGGCTGTCAGCCCAAACTCAACAGTTTATTACTGGACAGTAGGTCCTGTGAAGTTCAAAATATTACAGGACCAAACCAAGTCTTACAGGAAAGTCAGTCCTGTAAACTTGCAGATCTAGATAGACCTATTTTCTTTTACAGGATTTCATGTTTCATGGTAACTGTTAAGGGGTTTTCTTGTCTCCTTAAGGTAGTTGTTTAAGTCATAAGATTATATAGAGGACTTTTTATGTCACACTCTTAGATAACCAGACTTCGTAATTGTAACAGAACTTAAAACGTTAGAAATCTGTGAATTCAAATAGTCTTAAACACTGTCAAATGGATACAACAGAAACTTGTTATTACTTAGTTACACCCATATTATTCAATATTACAAGAAGAGCAATCATCATCATATGTTATTCTAACAAATGTTAGTTCCAATCAAATGATATATATCTTAGCATGCAAAATGTCAAAATAGGTTTCTTTTTTCAATATTATGTCACAGTCAGTTTGGATCTCCAAGCATTGACTAAAATGCATTTACTTGATAGACTTAACAAGAACATTGAGTGTCTGTACCTTATTCCATAAAAATACATAAGTATAAAGTACTTTTACTTACTAACAATACATAATATAACTGCATTTTAAATGAATCAACAACAATGTTGCATCAAGCTCTGATGATATAGCCATACTGTATTACACAAATCTAAATACATGGCTTCAACAATAGCTATTATCATACCTCTTGTGACTTGCTTACTGTAAAACTATATAGCCTAATTTGATGTCACTTGGTGACAATCCGTAATGGCACCCTCTTGACATCAACTAACAACCCGCTTGACATCACCTATGTGCCAACTTAAAGGTTGGGAGACCACTGCGTTAGAGTTTGCTGAATATTGGGTTCAAGGTTTTAGCCATTCAATTTGAATTATCTCCCCTGTGCACAGGCTTGCTTTTTACCTAACAACAAACTGAAACGGTGTGAAAATGTCATCAAGTTCAGAAGCTAATAAAACAGATAAAATTAAATAGTTTGTTCCTCAAATTGTTAACAATTTCAGATTTTTGTTGCTTGGTATAATAAAATTAATATCAAATCCTACAGAGGGTGAAAGAAAATACTGTTCACTCTTGACAAGTTATATGTCAACCTTGTCTAAAGCCGTGGTTGACAATTTACTTGTCTCGAATGAACATTCCATTCATTCACCATCTGAAAGATGAGATATTTATGTATTAGCAATAGTACTTTTCTAAGTAAAACATTTTAGTTCTATGTCATAGAAACCCCTGACAATCAATTTCCTTCAATAGTAAATTTACACCACTATTGGTAATCAAAGTTTTAACACAAATGATGCAGACAGGCAAACAAGTGAGAATATTGAAATGGTTTTCTTACATAAAAACAGAAATAATGAATGAAACAAGCTCATAGAACTCTCTGTCGAGACTAGTAGAAATGATACAATAAATGTTTTTTCTTACATAAAAAACTGTTAAAACAATTCATAGGATGCTCTATAGGGACTTTCATTTAATGACTTACAATGTAATAAATGAATCAGCATTTGAATAAGTCCCATATTTACATTCAAGTAAATAATTCAAAGAAAAAATTAAATCTGAGCATCATTTATAATAATACCATTTCCATTCGATGTTATTATTGACAGGACTTAAGTATCTGTGACTTTTAAACCATTGTGAACTTAAAATCCTTTTGAGTCATCAAATCTTTTGGAGAACATGGAAATCAGAAATAGAGGAAATTTGTTGGTGACCTTAGAGTGCATGACTATAATCAATTCCAACAGTTTGAGAGAGCGCATTTTGAGTGATGGCCATGACCTGTAATTTTGAATTCTAACATAACATATTTGATATTTTTATTTTCCAACTAAAAGAAGTTTAAGTAATGACATATTTTATCATACTTTCAAGTATGCACAATCATAAAAATGATAATAGTTTTGGTGATGATAGAAAAAAACAGCCAGTATAAATGTCTCACTAAGTATCAATCATCTTTGTTGGTCACTCTTCAGATATGCATATCATAATCATCATGAGAGAGTAAAATAGTAATATGAATAATGCCAACACATAATTCAAACTAACTAAACATTGACATTTTTACAGTAAGGTATATCTATAAAGTATGTATCATATTTGTTAAGAATGATAACAAATTTTAAAGACTTAATTCATAAGGAGCAGTAGTCCAAAGGTAGGTGACATGGCTAGGGATCGAGAGGTTCCAGGTTCGATCCCCACAAGGGGCACTGCTAATTAACTTGAGAAAGAAATTAACTTACAGTTGATCCAAACCCCCAGATGTTAATGAATACTGTGACAGATTGCCTGCCTGAAGGTGATTTCAATGATCAAGTTTTTTTAACAAGATTGTAAAGTCTGCTGAACATGTAATTGAAAGCAGACTGTAAACCGCACTTTAACTTTTAACCACAGGAGCTTGACATTTTATATCATACTACGAAAATTTCCCTCTTACATATAAAAATGTTTTTATTATATGTAAGAGGGAAATTTTCGTAGTATGATATAAAATGTCAAGCTCCTGTGCTTTTAACATAATGGCAAAACTGTAAAGATATGCTCTCTCTTGCTTATAAAATGAGCCTCTTATAATAACTGACACCATGGACATGGAAATGATATAAAAGCTATAACAATATAATAAATCAATATAATGAATAATGCCGAGAAGATCATGCCTAAGATGAGAAATCATGGATGTTAACTCACAATACATCATTATCATGCTTTATGAAATATTTATAGAGGAAGACACTCGGCAGGGGATATCATAGACACATCCATGAACATGACAACTAGAAAAAAGTATTGCTATTGTATGGAATAACTGCAACAGAGTTATAAAGTTTGTCTTAAATAAGGGAAAGATGAAATAGACATTCAAATGAGAAGTTTGTTTTCCAATTATCTATACAATTAGTAAAAGTATTTGGGGTCAGGGGAATAATTTGCCCCTATGGCATTGTGGAGATAAAATTTCAATGCCTCATGATCTGTTATCATAGAGTGTTTTTATTTTAAAGATATTTATTTATTTTATGGTTGTTGACTGACAATATCCCCATAATAATAAGTAAGGAAAGAATAGTATTGCCTAATGTGTATAAAAAGTGTAAACCAGAGCACATGATTTTACCATGATTTGACAATTTGATCAGAGTTGAACATTCAGATGGGACCTACATATAATTACTAAAAATTATGTTTCATTACTTCTTTGCTGTCTAAGATGAAATGAAAATAAATAGTCCCTAAACCAGCCTTTGGCACTGAATGAAGGTCATTATTTGTTGTAGTCTGAGGCTTAAGTATACAACTTAACCATCCACAAGGTCCTCTGCAAGTTGCTGTTGTCAAAGGACAGCAGATACCTATTTCACACTTTATGAACAGCAATGCCAGAGCATAGCACTGGGAACATACTAAGCTAAATATGCTTAGTCTCTGGCTTATTCAATTATTGACCTTCATTCAGTGCTAAGCTTGGTTTTTGGAACATTTTTGTAAAACATACATCGGATTTAGCGCAAAACGGTCGTAACTCACTCTTTTCTTACATTGATTTACAACTGTTTTGTGCTAAACCCACGATTATGTTTTTGTATTTAAGCAATTTAATTTACTTAACCATGATATTAATATTAGTTACACATGAAAGCCAATAGTTTATTTAAATTAAATCAGTTCAAATAGAAAATGCAAACAAATGAAATTGGATAAACTTCCTGATATTGAAACTGTAAACAAAATGTTTACTGACAAATGGCTACAATACTCAAGAATACTCAAGAATACTTGAAAAAATGAAACAGTGTTAGCCCTAGCCCTACCCCTGCGAAATGTGACCATGGTTCACCATGTTCATCCATGGTCAACCATGGTCAACCTTTGGTTCTACATGGTCAAACCAGATTCTACTAGGTATCCATGGTCATGAACCATGATTGACCGTGGTTGATCAAGACCACAATAAATAAACCATGGTCCACAATGATCAACCATGGTTTAACCGGTTAAGGTTCTACTAGGTAACCATGGTCTTGAACAATGAATGACATGGTCAACCATGGTCAATCATAGTTAACCATGGTTTGAACATGAACAATTCTAGCTCTGGTAATGATCAACCATGGTCAGCCCATTTGATCATGGTCAGTAACAGTGATCTGTTACATTGGACCATGGTCAACCATGGTTGACAATGGTTGATCATTATTGACCATGACTGAAGTTTGACTAGTTCATGATTCTACATATGGACATACATAATAATTACAACAATTAATTAGACCTTACTTGCAATTATTGACTTTGTAAATAGCTCTAGTGTGTTTTACCCATGTCTCAACCAGTAAGTGGTTTTTATGTTGTTTTCCAGTCAACAAAGTAGGGCTCTACATTGGTCATCCTATTACCCTAGACAACCTATATTTGCTTCGGTCAACTTGTTACTGCTATAAAAGACATAGTTCAGGCAAGTTAAAGGTATATAATTATGGCTGTCCATTTAGGCAACCTAGTTCAGTTCAGTGTCTAGCCCTCTAAAGGTTTGCTTGTATCCGGATGCATCTGTTTTGAACAAAGTCATTTTACAATTTTTTGTTATATCTAAGGCATGCAAAACAGAAGAAATTTTATTGTTCTGTGTACACACTTTTATTTCAAATTGGTTCCACAAGAATAAATCAAATACAAAATGTATTTTTCTGCTGGAAAACACCATCAGCTTGGTTTGAGGATTCAATGTATTGGGTCAAGTTTCAAGCAAATAGGCTATCACTGACCCATACCAGTACATTATACTATTATCAAGACAGCAAGAATTACAAACTAATTTTTATTTAAATTTTGTTTTACAGCTAGACCTACAATCTGCTATTAAAGACTGCTGGATTAAGTAACACCTATAGAATGAAGCCAATTTATCTTTAAAGACAGCAGAGAGAGTCAGTTATTGTGGGGCTGGAGGCACAATTAAAAAAATAATTATTAAATTAATCAATTTTACAAGACAATTCAAGACAATTTTTCTGAGAATTCTTCTGTACTCTCCAAATGCCTCAAGGTCTAGCTTTCCAACATTTGTCACTGCTCTATCATAATACCTATAATTGACACATTCCCACTAGCTATCTCAGTAATTTGATCAGAACTGTTAATTAAATTATAGAATGAGAGAACATAGGCAGGGGCAGATCCAAGAGTTTTTTCTAGGTTGGTCCGGACTTTTTCTAGGGGGGGTCCAAACTTTGGAACCACAACCACATTATACACGTTTGCATAATAATACAACATGTTAATAATAAAAACTACATAACTATTAAATCTATGCATTTATCATTTAAAATTGCTTCATGCTACTTAAAAATGACTAAATACAATCAAGAAATACACTAATGAACAGGTACATTTTGGAAATTCTAGGGGGGGGGGTGGACCCCCCTGCTAGATCCGCCTATGATAGGAGTATTACTGTTAGTTACATATATCATATGACCAATGATACAATACATCTTCCAGAATATTAGCTACAAATTTCATCCTCTGTCATACCGATACATTATTTCACTATTGATAAAAAAATTTTATTTGTAAGCGAGTGTTTGGTAGTATCAATTGGTTTTATTGGTAAATTTTATTCAGCTGGCAGTCCAGCATACACTAACACTGCTGTTTTAAATACCTAATTTTGTTCTATAATTCTTCATCCATAAATAGGGATATTTTTTAATGATAGTGAGAACAAAAGTACAGTGGTGAGTATTTAAATCAGCAGGTTTATGCATGGGCAAGTTGTATAAAATTCAATATTATACAAGGTTATTGCAGCGCATATTACCTTTGAAGATACCACTGGACCAGGAGCAGTTCTTGTAAAAGAAAAATGATGTACTGATAGATTAAAGCAGCCTACATGAATAGATTGAGAAAATGTTGATCAATGGTATAAAAATAAACAGACAAAACAAACCATATCAATTTTTACTAATGATTTCTTAAGTCACATTATATCTGAGACACAGGCCTACTCTTCATCTAAAGGCAATTTAAACAAACATCACTTTAGGTATCAAATCAACCATTCTTTCTCTTAAGAATATAAATCAAGAACAGTAAGTATTTCCCAGAAACAATAGTTTGTATGAAAAAGGACAAAAATTCTTCCTAAGTTGGTCATACACAATTTCATAAACTATTGTCATCGCTTAAAGTGAATACATGCATGTCTCAAACTAACATAAAAAGATAATTTAATGAATAAAAGACAAACTTCAAAAAAATTAATAAATAAAAGACAAACTTCAAAAAAATTAATGAATAAAAGACAAATTTCTAAAACCAATTCAACCATGTTACCCTTAAGTGATATTCAATGATTAAATCCCTGTACACTGTAACAACTCTTTGATCTCACTGAAGGTAAAATGATGCTACAATTATCCTACTGATTCTTAAAAGCTTTAATGCACAACTCCAATAGTGCAATAAACTTAAGAGCATTGAGAAGAAGGACATATTAAAGTGAATGAAGAATCGTTAACTGAAACAGAATAGCCCATTAAAGAACATCATTAAGCCCGTTATAGATACTTTTCTTTGGAAGTTTTATGCATTAAGTGCATCAAGTCTCAAGTGATGGAAAAAACAAACAAGACCATTTAAGAAGAGAGTTTATACATGTACAGGATTAAAGGAAGGTAAATGAGAGTTTAGGGGGAACATCCTCTTGTTGTTTGTATCAAACTTTCACATTATTGAGGAAGAATCAAAATCAATGTTTTCTAGCTTGATGTTTAGTAAAGATTTTAAACTGTTTGTCAAAACTTGACTGGGAATCCTTAGCAACCTAGATTGCTAGATTCCAAATCTAGCATGCTCTTCATCGGAAGTGAAAGAATGATGCATTTGAAGTGGTAGTTGTCTAAAAATGGCCACTATTGAAATGTATCATGAGTTCCATTGGGATGTATAAGTTCAATATTTTATTTAGTACAAATATTACAGTTCATTGCTAAAGCAATACACATACCAGGGCATTTTTTCAGTATGTGAGGAAGGACCTTACTTAATAAAGAAAAATGGGAAAATTTTACCGTAATTTCATTGGTAAAAGAATGATAATTCAAAGGTAACATCTCCAAATTTGGGGAAAACTGCATAATTTCAAAGAAATTTCAGAAAGGGTTGAAGCCACCTGTAATTGGCCACTGTTGTATAAGAGAAAAAATCCACATACTGGATATGATATAAACTGCCTAATAAGGACCAGTTTCAAAGAAATTATAGAGAGATGAATTAATTAATCATTTATACCACAGTATTAAATATCCATAAGACTCTAGCAAGTGTTAATGTCTCATTAACATAATTATTGACTACATAACAAATCAATATTAACCATAATTACTTTAGTTTCTCTGAGTTACAAGATCTACCAATAAAGCTGTAATCAAGTCATACCATATGATCTAGGAATCATTAGTACAAATAGCATGGTTGTACAAATATTAATAATTGATAACATAACATTAGCAACATGACTAATTGACCAGACAGATGAAACTGCTTGATGAGACTTTATTCTGTCAGGGTATTTTCATTGGTATTAAGTGCACTAGAGAGATTAATATTATTCTTGTTTGGAACTCGGATGAATATTTTTTGCAGCCAAATAAAATTTACATCCAATCTTTTTTCTCTGCTCTGGATCGCTCATGGAGTTATTTATTTACCTTGAAATTTTTTGGTGACATCACATCACCTTCTTCAGCTGACTGATTTTGAATTTGGGCAACTCATCACTGCAAGCAACATTTGGTTTGGGCAAGTGGATAAACAGCTAAGTTGTCCAACTGAGCAATGTTCTTTACAAATTAATGTCAAGCCCTGGATGAATGATCTAGGTACATAAAATTTATATTGTTATTATAGAACCAGTTATGTTGCTTTTTCTGGACCTATTAACTGCAGTAAAATCAATGGTTTCTTTAAGCAGCACTCGAATTTAACAAAAAAATTGGACTTGCCAATTTTTGCAAGTTGATTTTATTTCAACTTGCAAAATGAAAAAATAACTTGCATTTTTTACTCAAAATTTTTGTAGCATACATAATTTCTATTCTTATATGCAGTATAAAAATAACATAGTACTATATTTAACTGTAGATAGAACAAGGGTTTATTGTGGAATAGACCAAGAATATTGAACACTTTTAGGTTGAATCTTTAATCAATAATACCAATCTATCGGGCCATTTCAATGCTGATTTGAGCCTCATAAGTTTAGACAGTAATATTTTATATCGATTTCAACTTGCAAAAATTTGCGAGTTGAAGTCAAAGTTACTCACAATTTTCAAAATCCACTTGTATTTTGCGAGTATGCGAGCCTAAATTAGAGCCCTGCATTAAGGTAACAAAACTAAAGGTAATTACAATCAGTTTCTGAGTTTTCAACTTTAGTAAATATAATCTACAGATAATCAGCCACTGAACGAATGCTCCTATAAAGTTGTCATAATTAACCAATATTATGACATGATAACATTACATTAGCAAATCTAACTAAATAAGGGAAAAAAACAGATGTAACTGGCTGATTGATGTAACTAAATGTTGCTATCAGTTTAATGAACATCAGTATGAGAATACTGTCACCTGACTACAGCACTGAGCTTATCTTTAGATATACATGAAGAAATCTGAAGGTAGCTAGTGATAAAGTGCAGTTTTTTTTGACCTGTCAAAAAGTCAATATCATTTCAATGTAGGTCGCACAATGAATTAGAGCTTGAGCTACTCCTTTTACCTATTTATAGTATGATTAACTGTAAAATTGTATGAACTTTTTGACAAGTCAAATAAATCTCATTTTAAATTATAGCATATGATCCTGGTTTTCCAAAATCTCTCTTTAAATATCAGCTTATAGAGATAGCATGCATTTCAGCAGTATTAAAATCAGTGTCCAAAACATAAACTTATTGAACCATTTTTCATATAGCTTACAGTAAAATTACCACTTTGGTCACTTTCATAAATGCTAAAGAAATGCAGCTGCTGCACATGAGTTTAAAGATTTTTGTTTTTGTCGGGTTTAAAGTCGTAGCAACACATTGTATAGGTCATATAACGGCGGTCAGTCAACCTACTCACTCCTCCTGGAAAGGCTAAATCTCTGGATTTAGCTGTTAACCAACAACTAAGCGCATACTTTCGTCAGTGACTGACAACTGTCCTAAATAATTAAAAATCATTGGTAGGAGGGAGAATTGCCGAAGAAATAATTTCATGACCAAGCTTCACGAAAGTATGCCCAGTCGGGGAATCGGGCCCTCGATTAGTAGACTTGCGAGCTACCAACTGAGCTAGCCGGGTGGCTTCATGTCTAATTGGGATATTTATAATGAGTGATATTTAAAGAGGTGAATGAAACCAATGGTCAGAAGTTCACAACACTTTGCTATGACGATACTCATTAGCTTTGCTTGTCAATAGCAATTATATATTAAATTGATTTTTACATTATTTTACTGTATTTTGTATTCTACCACCCAATTGTGTATTAATTCTAATTGGGAAGGGAACACAATTTTTGTCATTTCATGTAATGAGTTTTTACAAAAATATATGCTGCTTAATATGAGTGACTCTTATGTAATTCACATTTAATGAGGTATTGAGGATCACACATTAAATATACTTGCCAACAAAAAACTTTCAGAAGTTGTTCATGTAAACAATGTACCTATTAACATGGCTACTCCAATAAAAAACAATATTTGGAGCAGTTAGGCGGATCCGGATCAGGGGGGGGGGTTGACCTGGCATATGCCCCATATATAAAATTGCCCAAGAATTTTTTTTTCTATCACAAAATATGATATTTATAGGAAAATATATGTAAAAATTTTCCCACACTATGCATGCAAAGTAGTCTGTTTAAATGAGTAAAATAATGTACATACATCACTTTATTCACCTAGTCCAATTGAGTGGGCGAGTCCATTATTTAAAGTATAAAAATATGCATGACCTATTAAATGACCTACAGTGTCAGGCTAACATGTTTTAATGTTTTGTCATGGGAAAACAATTAGTCAATAGATCAAAAAAATCCTGAATTAGGTGAAAGTACTATTAATTTAAGGTAAAAACTATAAATAACAAATGAAACATTTTATCCAATCAAATTGACAGTATATCTCATTATCAATAAAAATCTATATTGCCTTTTTTTTTTACCTCGGTATGAATGTTCATACTTCAAGGAATATGATTATAAAAATACAAAGTACATCAAGCTCATATACCAAAAAGGTGAATTCAATGATACATGATATAATAATATAATGATACATTTAAAAACCCATTTACAAGGACTCTCATGTATTAATATTAATCAATATAATACTACATTCCTGACAGGTGTCAACAGACTTTTAGAGGATTCCCTATATTTTATGAAATAATTAATAACTTAATTCTCATAAACTTATGACAATATCCTCTGCAAATATAAGTGCAAGAGATGAGTATATTGAAGACAGAAAATTGGATATTTCATGTTACAGTGTGGTGCTATGGCTATCACATTTACTAGTTTTATCTAGGAACTGTTTGACTAGGATCATTTTTAATTAAATTCTATTTTTTACCGGATTCAAATGCAGTGTCAACATAAATTATAGTCATTTAACAGCAGCCAGTTTGCTTAGCCTAGCTTTTCAGGACCTTTGTCTATAACCAGTACTCACATACCCGTCCGCAAGGCTGAATACTTCTCCATAAACTTAAATAAATGGAGGAAAATTTAATATTAAAATTTTAATATTGTCAACTTTTCATGGAAAAGTGAAATTATCCAGAGTGAGGCCTGCACCAACCAGCAACATCTTCAGGGCACTAGATTCAAAATCCAGTTAAATAGAGCCTACTACCCAAGAGACCCAATATGGTCATATACGTTAACAAACATCTTTATAGAATGAACAAACATATATATTGACAAACAGGTTTCATTATCAGCCTCTCTCAAATATTTGGACAAAGCTGATGTAAACATATTTACTTAAGGATGATGTTGTCATTACCAATCATTTAAAACTGAATTATAGCCAGTCTTATAAGTTCCAGTAGGAGACTCAATACTGTGGTTCATCATTGCATCAACAATTAAACATGTCATGTATCAAAATATATATTTACTTATCTTTTTACAAGTCCAATATAAAAACCTAATATCCATGGTGTAAAAATGTTTACATTTAACTCAATATTATATAAACATTATATATAAATACATGTTATGGTTTCACAGTGTGTGACCCGCCTTAAGTCATATTGCTGATCAGCCAACCTTACATTATAAATATTCAACTGATTTAATCTAATATCAAAAGTACAGTTCAACACTGCGTGAAATTTTTGTTCATTTTTAGATAAGAAAAAAATATTTACCCTTGAAAGTTCATCATTTTGGTTGATTAACAGTTTATCAAGGTTTTTCAGCCAGCTTGCAATCAGTACATAGGAATCATTCTTACAAGCAAAAATAAACTAAACTGACTTTATAATCCTTTAACACCATTTTTAGTCAGAAATAGATTGCATGCATGCAAACTAAAAAAAAATTAAAAATGCTGCAGGCAAGAATATTCAAGTTGCCAATGGGTAAGTGTTTTAACTCTTTTAAGAAAAATTCCAATATAATCCAGAACATTTATTTTCCATAACACTTCAAAGAGAAAAGTTTCCAATAAAATCCAAAAAATTAAAATTCCAAGCTCGTGCTAAAAACGTAACAGCACAACACAAGCATGACAACACACTTGACTCCGAAGCATTCAAACCAGTTATTGGTTGGTGTACAACAGTCAATGTTTTTCTGGAGTTACTGCAGTAACTCCAATACCATATTCTATGGTGAAGATTGGTAGCAATCAAAGGCGTTTGTTTTAACTACCTTGTTCACATGTTAAATATTGATGATACTGTAGTAACATGGTATCAGGGAGAAAGGTTCATTCTAGAAAATGTATACAGCTGTAATATTATATGTCAATCAATAGGAACACAGGCTATTAACTATTGATAATTCATTTGAGACTGTACTAGACCTTTTACCCAATACACCCAATATATTGAATATAGTATTGAAGTAAATCTTAACTTATTCATGAACACATGTTGATAGCAATTTTTATTCTATGTGAGCTATTCCCTAGTCTCCCCTTCTTTTCATTGTAGAGTTAAAATGCATTAATAATATACTATCAGAACTTCATACAAATACATTCTAAGCAATTCTTTGTTCAAATAGATTTCCACAAGTGGTCTACATTGAATCAGCAGCATTTAATAGTCACACATTGAGTCAATATCACTTGACTTAAATATTGTCTTCAAGTTTTTCTATACACTGAAGACATGAGTTATGTGGTTTATGCCTATATCAAATTGAATCTTACAGCTGTTTTTACAGAGATGAAAATACTTTCTATGTTCATGACACTATCCATTATTCAATAGTTTTGAAATGAAAACAAATGACACGCAGAATCACTAGAGTCAAATATACTTCCGATAAACACAGAAATTAATTTAGGAAACAAAGTTAATTTTTAACCCAGATTGAACTAGCTTATCTTAATTTCATTTTTTCTAAGACTGAATAAGTTGTAACAATTATTCATTTTTTTCAACATGATTAACATTGTATATCAAATATAATATTAAAGGATCATCACTACTTCACTTATTCAAACACTGTTTTTAAAACATCCATTCAAATTAAGTAAAGAGTAAAACAAAAGCAAGTCATGACCTTGCTTACAGAACAAACTTTTATTTATATAATAAAACCTATAGGAGCCATAAGTAAACTGTTTTATCACTTCGTCCATGAAAAGATTAATTTGAAATACATAAATATTTTGGTATCCAAGAAAGCTAACAAAAACATAGAGAAAGTAATCAATTATAAACAATAAAACACAAATAAATTGAAATTAGTTTTTTGACTACCATAAAGAATCTCAAGTACCGGTATCTGATACGTAATGAAAACCTGAATCTAATCAATAAAAATATTATTTTATAATTTAATATAAACCTATTTAAGTAAATCTAACAGCTAAAGAATGAAATCTGCAGGAAAACTTATTACATTAGTATATACAGTTATACATTAACCCTTTACTGGTTGCAACATGTGTGAAAAGTAGCCAAAAATGTTTTTTTCACTTCCCCTACTTTGGGACTCTCTGATACATCTTTTGATGAGAAGGGCACATGAAAAACTTTTTTGAGGACAACTTGCCTGAAGTGAAATTCACTAAATCCAGTTAAAAAAACACCAATTTAAGACTGTAGCAGCCATTTTGAAGGGGGTTCAAGACTTGCAAGTTGCAAGTTGCAGGTGCAAGTTGTCACTGACTACTATGCCAACTATGAGATTGACCAGTTGTGTCAATATTTTACTGAAATGAAGCTGATTTAAAGACTCTGATAGCAATTTAGACGATACTTTCCCATATATACTTTCGGGAGATAGATAGAGAACCACAGATAAAGCAGAAAAAAGTATCGGAGAAATTTCCACTTTCACCATATAATATTGGATTTCATTGTACTCAAGCCTTTTATGAATATCTAGTCAATGTTTGAACTAGTAATGCGTTCCATAAATATGATCCCGTATCTAAACAATAGCTAGGGTAACTAAGTTATTATATATTTTCAGACAAGAATAAGTTAATGTAGTCCCATCATATTGTATAGCTGTAGCACATATATGTTCTGATGGTAATGGGTAAATGAGACTGGTTATTGAATAAACCAAAGTTATACAGAGAGTTACAAATAAAACATGATTAATCAATTTAAAAACTTGTGCCTAAGTTACTGTAGCAGATTTAAATAAAACTTCTCAGTGCAGTTAAGAATTGAGTGGTTAAGACAAACCTATAGGTTAAAATAGGAAATAGATAGTCTCATAGTCATAAGCAGATCTTGCGGGGGGTCAGGGGGGGGGGGGTCTGGATCCCGCCTAGAATTTCCAAAATGTACCTGTCCATAAGTGTATTTCTTGACTGTAAGTCATTTTTAAGTGACATGAAGCTATTTTTTGCAGTGCTTAACAAAGATTTAATGGCTATGTAGTTTTTATTATAAATATGTTGCATTATTTTGCAAACAGTGTATAATGTGGTTATGGTTCGAAAGTTTGGACCCCTTTAGAAAAAGTTTTGACCCCCCCCCCCCCCCCCTGGAAAAAAATCCAGGATCTGCCTCTGGGCCTTGCCCTTTTAAATTCGTTGTCAGATTTAACAGTTCGAATGCATGTCTAAATGAGTTTTTTTATATCAATACTTTTGTAGAAGTTTTTCAAAAATAATTATTAGCGAGCTTGAAGAGTGGGCCCAAAGGGCTTGCTCGAAAAGCGAGCTTTAAGGTTACGCGAATATGTTTCTGTACAGTATGGTATTTTGACAAACAGGGGAAGTTGATTCTTGAACCGCTTTGCACATCAGATTCAGGAAGTGATAAAATGGGCTGAAGCTATTGGCATCTTTTTATTGGCTATAAAGATTTACAGTTTCCTTGTGGCCTTTTCCACCTACAAAATAATTTCAAATGTGCTTTTTTACGATGCTTATTCCATGATAACAATTCAAAATATTTTTGGTTGTTTTATTCATTCATTTCCTCATTAAAATATTTATTTATGGCTATTTACAACTGAAATACTTACCAACGCACCGTTTGTTCTGACTATTTCGTTTAGAGATGATAAAACCAGTATGTTTCCGTCACTTAATGTTACCAGGCATTGTTTAAAGAAAGAAACATCTCAATCTTAAAAATTAAATGTTTCATTGAGAATTGTTCATCTCCATCTCAATGCATGTGATAAAGAAAAATGTACCATACAATATTTTTGAAATTAAAGAATTATTCTGTCATGAAAGAATGAGATTTTGTCAGAATCGTTTTGAATGCAATAACTTCTGCTGTGATCTCCCCTAGCTTGTTTAATATATCCCTTTGAAAGAACCTCAATATGATAACCACATGTATGCATAACATTGGCGTAGCTACTATAATGCAAAGAAGGCCTGGGCCACCAAGTTTATCAAGAAAACAGCATTTTCAACAGTACAAAAAATACAATAAAAACCGGAGGGTATGGTGGTTGTGGGTTAATTAAAGTCATATAGTCAAATCAAAAGTTTTACATGTGTATTTGCACCATTGAAAAGAAAATATAATTTTTTGTGATGATGCTTGTAGGCCTATGATTCATTACTTTGTGATGTGACACTTTATTTGTATACAGTATAACAAATAGAATGTTATGAATCAGTGTTTTGAAAATTGACCATGAAAATAGATTTCCCTTTGGAAGGTTCATTTTGCTCCTTTTAATCTCCATTTGTTTCCAGCTTTCCACTTTTATGGATCAAAAGTTAAAAAAAGCTGGCTAGACCTCTGTATATAAGTTGTAATCTGTCGAGCTTGCTTTGAGGCTTTGCCTTAGTCATATTAGAAATATTATAAAGAGCATCATGATCATCTCACTTACTTGGTTGGTTGCTACAGCTTTAGTAAATTAGTTTAAGCCTTTATTATCTCAACTTCAAGGCATAAGGAGTATTTTTTTCTTACACAGATAAATTTAGCCAAGTCAAATGAAGATACAACAACCATCACATTATAACACATATATACGTACGCAAAGAAATCAAAGCGAAGTTCTTCGTTAGTTTTAAGAAAAAAATAAATGTAAGACGCCGCATATCATTGCAAAGTTGCAAATGGCGAATTTTTTAAAAGGGATGTAACTTTGATTATACAATAAATTCTAAAACTAAATCTTTCACGTTCTTTTACACAGTGATCTCTCTTATTAAACTCAAATGTAGGCCCAATAACGCAAATTTCTGAATTCATGTAAAACTACTCAGATTCAGAGACATAGATAACACGATATCCATGTCTCTGCTCAGAATTTACGAAAACTTTGGTAAACGGAGAGTTTAGAATAAGTTACTTGTTTACAATTATACAAGTGTGTATAAACAGATATGGAGTAGGCCTACTTGTTTACAAAATGATATTAGGTATATCTATAAAAAATAGTTTCCCAAAACATATTTGTATACATAAGTCCTCAATCTTATACTTGTTTCTGACACAAGTACTAAGGAATAATAGTATGAATCTTTCGTGAGGAAGCAATTAATTAAGGACTCCGTTGTGATATTCGGTCAGAATTAGGAAAATCATACACAAGAATGTATTGAGCGGACAAACTTGCTTTCTATTAAAAAATATCGATATAAAAATTTGGTATTAAAAAGTTTTTATTAATACAATGTAGTTGATATATTTGCGGTAATGAGACTGGTGATAGCCCATGTGAGTAAAATAATGCTTTTAAAGCTAAATTATTTTATAGAAAGTTGACTACCCTCAAAAATGCATCTAATTTCTAATCTGTTAATGCTGTACTCTTCGCTGTATGCCTAGATTACCATATTCAACAGAGCATTATGAGGGGCAAATGTGCGAGGCCAAATGACCGGGTGGCAAAAGTCCTGTTCAAAACAAAACTGTATGAAGTAGGTTTAGATGGAGTCGCTTTCTTTTTCAAAATCATCCAGAATCCAGATTGGTTACCGATGGAAAGGAGTCAATGGTTATGTTAGCATAGTTTTTAGTTTTGATAGCATCACTTTCAAAATTATGGCCCTCCCCAGGTCAGACGGGCCTGTACAATCAAGATAAATTTAGGACGTTTGTAAATGGTCACACACAAAAGCAGTTCCAGCGTTGATCAGAACAGACTATTAATTTATTTTAGCTCGGTTGTTAAGCAAGTTCTTACAACTCAAACTAATTACTCTCGAATCTGCTTCTAGTCCCTAATAAAGTTTCTTGCTCAAGGAAACAAAGAGGTTGGTTATGGAAGTGATTTGAACCAACGCAGAGTTGGTCGAGTGTTTGCGAAATTGGACTGGAAATCAGACTTTAGATGAGTTAATTTCAACAAAAGATAGTCATTTCAGCAATATTTGATGAATATTATTAATTGATAATTATCTAGTAGATCTAGTTTGTGAAGATATTGTAAGTAATTACTATAGAAACAATACAGCAAATATCACAAGTATACAATAATGTATTGTCTAATAGACATTATGTTTTCTCTTCAAAGCCTTTCAGGCCAAACATAAATTATTTATTTTCTATTATCATTTCAAGAAAATAACAAACTCATAAATAGGTATGCCCGGACAGGTACGGTTTATTTCATTTAACTCTTATACATTTAATTCAAATAGCACTTTCGCACTTGAACAATGGCTCCTGAAAAAACTATTGCCGCTATAACATTGGCATCAATGTCCTATTACATTTAGTGTGGAGATCAATTTCTCCGTAAAAAAGTGTCCAGAACCACTATTCCCTTTCATGAAAACACAATCATACCAATTTCACTTAAGCATTAAAATGACTGTACAAAAAGTCATATCTGCAAAAGATAAAGAACATGATTATTTCATTTCTAAATATATGATACTGAAAGAAAGAGAGAGAGGGTGGATCCCTCTCACAAAATCAAAATCATAAGTATATAACTCATCCATTTTCACGTGACTATACAAAAAGTCAAATCTGCAAAAGATATAAAACACGATTACTTAATTTTAAAGACATTTCAGATACAACTAAAAAGGAAGAGGGTGGGAGGGTGGGTAGTACGATAAAAGTATTTAACGATGTTTCCTTTGTCCTGTCCGAAGCTCGAATGAGTTTTCAAAACTCAATACGTTCAAACCTACACAATATGGCACGTGAAAAACGTGCAAAACGCTCCAATGAACATCTTTACATTCAGCCAATAATAAATACATATATATGATTTCCTCTTATGCGGATATTACTGTTACTTTTATATGGTCAATTACGGATATTGTTAGCTGTATGGGGAACTAGAAAAGCAATATGTAATTCCAACATTTATGTTTTATGACTTATACAAATTGAAACACTCTTGAAATAATGATACAAGTTCCTTGTGTATACAGTAGTCGGTTAACTTGTATACATATATCATTTTGTTACATAATGAACCAACTAACATACAAAGGTATTCAGATGCCTCTAGCCAATAGAGTGAACCTTGTCTCAAACTGCTTATATCTTTTTACAAATCGCCCATCAATGACATTTGCAAATAGGGTCGTAGAATTTCAAAGAGGAGTTTCTTACATCCCAAAGCAATATCATTAACTACGGCTTGTCATTTCATTAAAAGACTTAATAGGTATAACATGGCTGAGAAATTCCGGCTATAAGCACTATTAGCAACTATTATGCGTTTCGTTTATTGGCAAAAACAATATATCATTTTTTCAAGAGGATAATGCCTTGCAGACACACAGGAGTGTCCATTGAGAACAAAAAAGCGCATGATACAATTACACAACATAGACAACAGTCAGCAACAAATCATCTATAAATCGCTTAGGGATGTTTGGTGTTAGTTTAGTAGATGAACCTTTTGCTTCAACTAATGAATGTGGAGATCCTGTTACCAAATATAATATCCTTGCGTCATGATTATCTTACGTTCATCGTCTGTGCTTACGTTGCTCCAATATTGCAACCTTGCATATACATCCGTCAATTTTGCATGTAATGGCATTCTATTGAATACTCAAGAAACCATATAATGTTTGGAATTGTTTAGGCTTTAGAGACCCATTGGATTCAATTTAAATGCATTAAACCACTTGACAGTTATGCAACTTATACAAGCTCACATTGACCTAACATAAAGTAAAGAGAAGTTTGTATGTGCCACATATGCTGTTTATTTTCTTTGTCTGTTTGTTGGGTTTAACGCCGTAGCAACACATTGTAAAGGTCATAATAGCGGTCAGTCAACCTACTCACTCCTCCTTGAAAGCTAAATCTCTGGATTTAGCTGTTAACCAACTACTAAGCGCATACCTTCGTCAGTGACTGACAACTGCCCTATAAAATGTTTTATTAACTAACATAGTTTCCGACAATCATGTATAACTATCTTATCAAGTACATGATTGTTTAAGTGACACTGCAATTTTTGAGCGATGAATCACCATGAATCTGAGGATCGAAGGAAAATAGCTCATGGATTAGATTTTTTGTGAAACAATCTCATCATTATGAATAAAAGCTTTGATACACGCATGGACTTTAACTGTTTCTGTCAGGAGACCAGTCATCAAATCACAGACATCTATCTTTACCATGTCAAACAACTAAAGATAGATCATGTCTGTTAATGTCTAACAGTATGAAATCGTTTTCATCACTTAAGCCATTAACAATCAGTCTACAAGAATAGATAGACATACAATAAAACACACAAACTACTTAATAAATACTCCTTTACGACATGTAACGACATCACTTAAAAGCAACATTTGTTCATAAAATGATTCTGCTTAGGTTGCACGATACAAGCTATTCATTCCCACTCTTGTCACAAAGGTCAAATTAAAACGCATTTAACTCAGTAAACTTTGAAGATGCATTCTAGGTGGAATAAATACGTCATTTCATATTATGAATTTCAGAAACTATGTACACCGACTAGATGATACATGACATATTCTTGCTTTGGACTAAGATACATGCATTTTGTAGTTACTGTGGCATCCAACTAAAATATAACTTATACTATTCACGAATAATGTTTGGCAGTAGCCACAGTTATAGTATGTCCGCCAATTTGAAGTTACATGCAATCCAAATACAAGTGCTTAATTATGGCATAACAATTGAAAAACAAATTAAATAGGATTAAGACGTCTGGAAATGTTACAATAACTATAAGCATTTTATTGATAAACACTCGTTGCATATTGTTTTGCAAGAGGAATATGTCTCACATGCAAACTTATAGTAGTGTTCAGAGAGACAAAAAGAACATGATAAAATGCATTAATATCGCAGACTTTCAGCAACAAATAATCCACTAATCACCCAGGGATGTCAGAAGTTGGCTCAGCTTATGAATGGAGAGATACTCTATCCCAATATAAAACAGATACATCTTTATTTGGCAAAAAAGTAAAACATTACAAATGCCTTTTGGCCATTTACAGTATTCATGGCAAATACCTCACATTCGTGAAAAACAGATATAAAAATGCAATAATAAATATTAAAAAACATGTACATTGTATAATGTATATCAATAATCACGCACTGTACAATATGTTTACCAGTCAACGTTTATAAAGTTTAAATGTTAGAACATGCAGCATACGTGTTCTCTGTTTGAGAAATTATTATTTGTTTTTTATACAACACTATTCTTTGTCTTCGAAAAACTAAAGATATGAGTCGTTCGTAAATACTAACATTACTTCATACCATAATGATAAAAGTGTACATCAGTAAAAGTGATTTGTCGCAATAAACAATTTTTTGTTTGCCGGAAAGGCGTTCGTCTATGTATCGACAGGTATTGCTTATAGGGAAATTAATTTAAATTAAATTTCTAGTATTCCCAGTTGTAAAATTATCTATAAATACAATGTTACTAATGCAATGTATGTTGCATGTCCATAACCGTAACTTTATCTATGAAATCAAAGTTTGCGTGATAACATACATTTCTGTTATCATTCACTGTCTATTTATCGTGTTATCAATGCCAATCTGGTATTCCATTGATATAGTGAACATGCATTTAGAAGTACATATGCAACCATAGCAATAAAATTTTAATTTCAGTGTAGATACACCAAATGTATCTTCCAAAACAAATGGAGAACACGTAGCACAATTTTCGAATGGCACGAAAATGGTACTAAGAAATAATTATGTCCTGCATCAAATAATATATTTATGTATTGTCCAAAATTACAATATTGATAAATTGATTGATTTATAATGGGCATTAATCTAAATGCCATAAACATAACAAAACGAATTACTAAATGTATTTACATACGTTATTACTTATATCTGGACGGCAAATTATATCTATCTTGTCCAATTCATATCGGTAATAGTACATGGGCCGATGGACAAATAGCCTCAATAAATTGTTTGAGTTTGAGTCATCATCGTCGTACTTAACAAATCAGGACACTGGTGTTTCTCCATCATACATTGTATATCATCAGCCAGTTCTTATATACACTTTAATTTGGTTCTAAATATTCAAAATAGTTTCTATATTATTACATGTATACTGTATACATGTATATCAGAACTGTCACTAACATTTATCAAAATAATCTCTGAATCAATATCTGATCTTTTCTAGAATCGTCAACTTAATCCAAACAATCTTCTGAGAAACTATTTAAACTACTTCCACAGTTGTGTACTTTCTTCTCATATCTCATTTTATCTCTATTTTCTCTTTGACCAGCAGCACTTGATCTTATAACACAGTCAATCTCTACATCAGTAACAAGTTCCAATACATCTTTAACTGTACTAGCATCACTAAAGTCTTGTTGATTAATTACTAGTTTGTAGTAAAATAAATATCATTCTATGTCAATTGATGCACTGCAATGTGTGTTTTTGTGTAACCATTGATAGTTCTAAAGTACATTTAGAAAGAACATCAATAGCAATTACTCTTTATTTTATTTCACACGACTTCCTTAACAGTCAGAAAGTTATTGTTTGCAGTTTCTAAATTTAGAATTTTATATCTAGATTCACGCATTACAGACATGCAAAACAGACGTATGTTTCATTGCCCACGTTAATGTCTAATTATATTGAAGTTTATCGTGAGTTAACTGAGAGCTATAGCTTTTATAAAATGCTCTAGATTTTAGACGAGGTATTTCTAAAAAATAATCAGGCTGTGAACAACATTTCTTTATAATTACTGTTTTATTTTTATAACTGAAATGTTCGTATATTCTGTTGTTAGTACTCTCCAATACATCGGTTCGAAAGATTCACTCGTTCACTTTCTACCTCTGCTAAAATACTACGTTCAAGCTGATATTTCTATTTTTAGACAGAGTCACGTAAACATTTAAATCGCATGACTGTCACGTGGTTTTTAAAATAGATGCAAAAAATTCTCACGCCTGTAATTTCAAAATGTCGAAATGCAAAGATGTTTGACAGTTTTGCATTAGTTAAATAATGAAACATTAACAAAAATGAAAGTAAACATTGATCTTTTTAAATGTGTATCTCTGATCTTTTAACTGTAAACATAGAGCAACTTATTGAGCTTAAATAAACGCCACGCTATAATTATATGACGTCATACGAGGTTGCATTCGTCACTAGTATGATCATACCATATAAGGTGTTGTTTACTCGTTCAACCAATGAAATGCGTATAAAGTTTTTCAGCTAAATTGAAATTTGGTAAACTTTCATTGGACGTTCAAAGGTTCATAGAAAAAAGGTCAATATCATAAATCGACTCGTTTTAAAGCAGCGGGTGAATGTAATGTATTCACTGAGCTGCGAAGGGGGCGTATGTTGTTAGTAGCGTGACACTTAAGCAATTGAGAATGTTATATCATGCATCAGCAATAACTTCGTTCTGACATCGTTCTGATGTAAGAAACACCTCTATCATTTAGAGTTAATCTTGATTTATCGGACTTTCAATTTAAGGTGATAAGTTTGAATATTAGTTTTAAAATTAATTTTCATGTTTATTGTTTTTGTTTAACACGTCTAATTATCCTAAATTAAGACATGAACATACTTATAATGATACAACCATGGGAGGTTTTAGGTTAGTTTCCAAATATTTACCATGATATATCAATTCTACCAAGTTTACAAGTTTATTCGATACTCTCAGTACATTTACATGTAATATGAGGTTAACAAACAAAGAACAAAGTAAATACGAATGCTGTGTTAGGTTATTTTTTAACAATGAATTAATACAGAAAAAGATGGTTAATGCATATATCAAATAAGTATTGACGTATCTATAGGAACAATGATTATCAAGAAGGTCAAAAGCCTGGTGGTTAACATTAATTTTGTTTAAAGTAATTTAATACAATGTTAATATACTCTGATATACTTTTACATACTTTTATTTACTCCAATTACTGAAGAGCATAAAATATGATAACAATCATGTATACACAAACACGACAAAATTAAGATATTATACAGATACAAACACTTACTTAAAACAGGTCATGTAATAGATAGAAGGCTACAGGTACGGTATGCAGATCTACAGCAGGTACTAGGCTACAGACAGATTGCAATCCGGACCTGCGTCCTGGAAACAGTATTTTTTATATAGAAGGGTTTTCCAAGATTTTTTCAATGGAAATGACCCAGAAGACAAATAAGAGGTCAATAAAACTGGATACGTCATACTTGTTGCATCGAGTACAAAACCTTAGTAATAGTCGGTACCTTTACAATATCTAACCGGTAAGACCCCAGTCACACTGGAGCTCACGATTACTTGCGACCACCGGCGACGCGTAAAACCGACGATCATCGGCGATTGTCTGCGACCAAACCCTCTTTGCACAGAAAAATTTACTACCGCGATTATCGTACGACCAGTCATTGACAATCGTACGACAGGTCATCAGAAAACGTACGATTGTCCCAAGATTGTCTGGGATTACTTACAACTACCCGTGACCTGTCATGCGATCACCTACAACTTGTCGTACGACCATCGCACGATTTCTAAAGACTACTAAAGACTATCAGTGACTAGTGACAATTTGTAAAGACTGTCTTAAGATTGTTGCACGACAGTTTTGCGATTAACAAAAATCCGAAAAAGACTGATGGATTGGAGGTATAAATAAGGACTTTACAGTGAAACATTCTCATTTATCAGAGTAACGAGAGAGAGTAAACAACACAGAATAACTATGGCCGACGCACCAAAGAGACTGCAGATGATACAACTGCGATTACAACTAGCTCTTCAGTTTCACCCTCAGAGTCAGAGTCGTGTTTGGTCCTTTTCTGGACTTTTCCTTTACACTTTGACTTTTTGGGTGGCATGACGGTGTTACTCAAACGAAAGAAAAAGTGCGTATGAGGAATGTACCGTAAAGTGACTGCTATATATAATGTTAGACCACGTGGTCTGTGTCTTGTCACAGGAAATCTTTAACTAGTCTCTGACGATCGTACGATGGTTGCAATTAATCGTAGAGAAGTCGCTAGTTGTCATTTGTAATCGTGGGTGGTCGTAAGACAAGTCACTACTAATCGCACGATGATCTTACGACTTTGGAAAGACTACCTGCGACCGAGTGACAAGGACATCGGCGCCGACCAGTTGAAGATTATTACAGGCTTTCGAACGATCGTGCGACAGCCTAAGACCTTATAAGATCACTAGCGACCTGTTTGATCGCAAGGAGGTTTTTGTGCAAGCTCAAAAACCTCTCTGCGACTGAAATTGGTCGTGGGACCTAAATAAGATAACCTGCGACTGTCAATGATCACCGATGACCGTCGTAAGACTTTTTAAAGATTCTTCGCGACCAGAGGTCACTGGTGATCGTCAACTGGTCTTAAGTGGTCGTAAGCTCTAATGTGACTGGGGCTTAAGATTATTCAATTTGCTTCGATCAAATACGTGCAAAATATTGGAAAGGGAAGTATATTTCTATTATACCGTGTTATACGGAGTCTACCATTCATTATCATATTAGATAGTTATAATTGTGATGTTAATGGATAACCTATGAACAACGAACGATATCAAAAGAGTTTCATTATTGTATTAATTGCTCAATACCTACGACTGTTACAGCATTTCAAATAGCTCAGATGACTTCGAGCAAATTCGAGAAAACAAATGCATTGATTTAATATAATAAAGTTGCCTCATACAACATAATCTCCTATAAAATTTGTCTTACTCAATACGCAGTTAATCTAACAGTATAAAAATCTTCTTTAAGACTTCTAGCATGAAAACAAGCAATCATTCATTAAACCTCATGACAATTTCAACCGGCTTGTAATTTCCTTAGTTTAACACGAGTGCATTCGTATCTCTAATGCAATTTTGAATATTGAATATTCTGAATATTGAAGACAAAAACATGGGAATGTATTCATATAAATGTTAACGTAAAGTAAATTCTTATTAGCATGTTGCCTTAGTAATTAGAAATAAAGAAAATAATTGAAAGTCGTACACATGATTTTCTATGTAGTTGTGTAAAAATTAGACATTAACTCATTCAAACAACGGTAATTACGCATTATATTCAAGGCTATTTTTACCAATAATTACCCAAAACAAACCTGAAGCAAATCAAGATAAAAAGAACGTTTATCAGAAAACAAAAGTTATAAAAACAAAACTTCAAGAAAAAATATACATCGAGGGTTGCCTGTAAGACTGTAGTAAGTGCAATGTGTTAAAGAGCGAGTTACTACAGTCTTGCGGGCATAGTAGTGACATATAAACACACTGCTCGGAACATATGAAGTTAAAATCTGAAGCGACAACAAACAATTGTCCATGACCTTAAATGCTCCATTAGAATTTTCCCATTAATGCTGTGTTAATGACACGAAATGAATATCAGAAGTTGTATTGAAAACCAGCAACAACTAATCTAGTTACTTTCTAGGGATGATCAGATTATTGAGCGCGCTCCTTTCTGAAATGGAATTCATCTTGTAAATGTATGCAAAACATCCAAGCGGTGGCTGCACTTCTCACAATTCTATGATAACCAAGGGGGCCGTTATTGAACATTTCTATCAATATAGCTGATGCTGGCTAAAAAGTAAAGGAAATCGTTTGGTCATTCTAAAAAAGAGTGATTTTTTATCAAAATTCCAAGTCATCCTATTGATTAAAGGTGTTTTTAGAATCGGTCGAATTTTCTTTTTTGAAACGATCAGCAAAGTAGAATTATATTCTGACAAAATTGTAAGTTGTTACACTTATGAATTATGTTTGAAAATGATTCATTGTAGTTACCATATAATCAGTATTTTCTGCAAAAGGCTTTTATGTTTTAGTAAAGATTAAATGTGGAATGTAAGAGAGTTACAATGTTTATGTGACATTTGACAAATATAAAACAATACAACAGTAATTTACAAAGCGTAATCTAATCTCAAATAAAATACTGAAAAATAATTGTAGCATGCATGTTTGCATACTTTATATATCATATGAATGTACATGAAGTTCTTTACAAAAAGTACTCTAAGGTTGAGTATCATCAAACATTTTATTTAATACATCTTCAAGCCACAGACGATGTTATTGTTTGAAATTACTACTTCTCGAACTTTAATTGCTGATTCAGACACGATATTCAACGGGATAGACATTAATAGATGTTTTAAAATTTACGCTGATTTCTAAATGCGTAGTTTAAACTATTTAAAGGAACATGGGGTTTATTTGTGTTTAAAATAATGTGATATATACTTAACCCCGATTTCAGTATTGTAGGAATTCTTATTTTTCAACATTAAAGTCCGATCGATGATGGAAATGTGTTTTGAACCATATTGACCTTTGATTTCATTGTTTTCATGCTACTTTATAAATGCAAAACCATTTTTGTCGTGCATGCGTTGATATGGGAAGATTTTCTAACTGTTTTGATTGAACAGAAAATTAGCAATTATAAGTCTCATTCCGCAGGTGACGCACCGTCTGGCAAAAGACCTATAACAATTCTTGAAGGGATAATTGAGCCATTTCTTGATTTTTCGTTGCAAATGCACATGTACGACAAAACCAATTTTGCATCAATTAAAAAGCACGAAAACTATGCAAGCAGACGACAATATAGTCCTATACACATTTCCATTAACGATCGGACATAAATGTTGAAAAACAAAAAATCCGACAACATTAAAAGCGGGGTACTTAGAAGTTTCGTTAAGTATATAAATGTTACCGTGACCAAGGATATCTATTGAATGCATTTTGACATGACAATCTAGCTTTAGAGAATGTATGTAATGATGCATATGTTAATATCGAACTTTTGAAACATAAAACAAATACTCATCAAAGAATAATAAGTAAGGCTTATTCAAAATTTAAATTACATTAAGCTAGTATTCATATATAAAACTTAATGAACTCTGCGAGCTCCCAATTGAAATTACCTAATAATTCTAGATAAACAAACTTCACATTTTGGAAACAAGTTGTATAGTCTGAAATGTCTTTATGACAAAACCCATACACTAGTCCATGATTTATTCAGATGAGTAAAATATAAAATAATGTTTCAAAGAGATTTTAACAAAAATGTCTAGTTCATTGATTCATCAGCTCACATCCCAATCCATAAAACTTGCATCAACTTTTCAATATTACTGAATTCAATTAGCAACTTACAAATTATTAAATAATTCAAACATTCTAGAAATTATTTTATAAACGTTAAATAACTACGACATTCGAGCAGATACGTCGGTTTCATTTACACCTATAACAAACTTGCATTGCGTAGCAGAAAGACACTTTTACATATATCACATATGTTTCTAACGCATTCGCTTTGCAAATTTGAGATATATTCATTCCATTTGTATGCTTTAACTTCTTGAAGCGACGTCTTATATCATTTCGGTATGTCACTTCAGTCTGGAGCATCTTGATTGTTACACTTATCTAATCGATCTTGTAAATGTAGCAAATGAACAAAATCAAGGACTTCTAAATATACAAAACATGTATATGTGAACTAAAGAACACCATCCAAATAATTTAATTTTTGATTAATATTTTATAAAAGCGTACTGTTTTACTATTTTTACAAAATCATCACAAAACGAAATTAACACGCTTTTACGAAACATTTATGACTAAATGCTCATCCAAATAAAAAGTCAAATATATTTCCATCTATCTTCAGGTTCTTTATTTTGTTTAGGGTGACATTTTTGGCTAAAATATAACAATTTATTATATTCATTTGATAAACCTTTCATCAATGTTCATTATAATGTAAAAAAGTTGGAGTTTGTTTTGAACAATGTGCAAAATAATCTTTCATTTTAGGTATGCCACATTTAGGCTTTCTTTTAACATCAAAGATAATATGATGCCTTGGGCAGCATATAATCAAACATATTATGATTTTTTAGCGATACAATATAGAAGGATTTACGACCAAATTTAGTCGCAAGACGCTTGATAATACGGGGCCCTGGGCAGATTTATTGTTCGGTATTTATTGTTCGGTATTTACTATAACCTATAAATTGTTAACTAAATTATAATTAAAGCTCAAATGTGAAGAAAAACTGTCACTTTCTAATAATTACGTGATTGACCAAGGAAGGAAATAGTCTGCTGGTATTCCGTAAAGACATCGTATTATTCCAATAGATACTGAATACTTAATTAGCAGTTATCCAGAAACTACGGATATTCCATAATAGTTTGTCAAATGGTACTTCGGAAAGACATCGTATTTATCCCAATATATACTGAATATTTGATAGCAGTTATCCAGAAACTACGGATATTCCATAGTAGTTTGTCAAATGCTTCTTCGTAAAGACATCGTATTTAATGGCAATAAGAGATTTATCTCTGTTTTGTGTCATCCCGGTATTGATGTGCATGAAGTAAGGAATTTTACATACTGCGATATTTCACCATTTGTATGCCTTGTGTCATGTCATTGTTACCGAAATAAAATTATAATTATTATTATTATAATTTATCCCAATATATACTGCATACTTATAAGCCGTTGTCCAGATACTGCGAATATTCCATAATAGTTTGTCAAATAGATGGGATATGATTTTATCTTATGTGGATATTACACATCTTATGTGGATATTACACATATCTTTATATCGTCAATAGCGAATATTGTTAGCAAAAATGTAATTAACAAAGAGAAATTCCATGCAAATTAATGATGTTAGAATATAATGAAAATACATTGTTTTTTTACATCAGTATATTTATGAAATAAATTGTGTTCATCAGAGTTTTTCAATTATGGTTGGTGGAAAAAATAAACTTATTTGTTTTTAAAACTGTACATTATATAACCCTCTTAGTGAATTGTTTTTAACAATGATGTTAAAGTGCAAAACTCTTGAACGAATAATGTTAATCATTAGTTTCTAGAATAAATGATGAAAAGAACAAACTTAGCATGTCGATAACATAACGTTTGAAGTATGTACATTTTCTGACTGGTTACAGTCAAGAACAAATAAACCAGCAATGACGTTATTCAATACAATTATTTGATACAATCTCAGCATGGTTAAACAATACAAAATGTAGACGTTTTGGAATTGTTTATACTTGGAACGCGAATAGATAACGCCGATAAAAATATAAAATATGCAAATTCACATTAGATGCCAATGCCTACAAACGAAGATTTATTACAATGATGTCACCAATATCAATTTTATTGTGTCTGGAACAGCGTCTGTGCCAATTAAAGTTTGCATTATATAATCAGACATTCAATTTGAATGAATATGTTAAATTGTTTGTTTGTTATCAAGCTTTCAGTTAAAATTGAAATTTTCTGATATTTTAATATCATCTCGTTTTAATTCTGCAAGAAGAATAAAGTTAACCAGCAGGGGAGTTTAGATGATATAAAATTTTATAGCTATATGCAGGAATTAAGTTATAAATCAAAAGTTGGTAAATTATATACATACTTAGTTTCAAGCATTTACTGAATAAAATTAAATCGAATTAAAACAAACAAATTAACAGTAATTAGAATTTTAAAAGAACACTCATGTACTGGCATCTTAAAACTAGCACTTTATATAAATAGTGTAATTTATGAAATGGCTTTTCGACTAGGAACAATTGTATTTTGTAAAATATATGTCATGATAAAAAGTGTACTTGTAAGCCGTTTTCAAAGCTCTTAGGTTTCTGCTTTATGGTCAAACTCGTCAGACATTTACCACAAACATACAAACAATCATGGAAATACATAACAGCATTAATAAAATTTTTGATTTTATTCACTTTTTATTCGTTTTGTTATTCCAATACAGACATTGTTTATGTGCTGTCCTTTATTGTAGTATACGATTTGAATTGTAAATAAAGTATTGGAATAAATGTGTTGTTTATTAAATGATGCTAATGTGATCTGCTTGTTCGTTTATTTGTTTTGTTGGATTTAACGCCGTAGCATACCATTGTATAGAGAATTTTACGGCGGTCAGACAACCTACTCACTGTTATTGAAAGGCTAAATCTCTGGATTAAGCTGTTAACCAACTACTAAGCACATACTTTCAATAGTGGCTGACAACTGCCCTACATAATTAAAAATCATTGGTAGGAGGGAGAAAAACCGTAGAAATAATTTCATGACCAAGCTCCACGAAAGTATGCCCGCCCGGGAATCGAACCCACGACCTCTCTATCAGTAGACTTGCGTGCTACCAACTGAGCTAGCCGGGCGGGTTATCTGCTTGTTCAAACATTCAATCGCAAAATACAAAATCGCAAATACATGATAATAAGTATCAAAATAATGGAAATAACTTTAGGAACTATTTCATGACTTGATAAACCAATCTAGACAGTATTCATGAATGTAATGATAATAAGAGACACAATTTCCTGTTACACTTTCAGTATGGAAGATTACCAATAAATCATTTGACCAGGTCAGACATATTATGTCAAATAGCTAAGTCTGTATTGTCAAATAATGTCATGTACCATGAAACTGTACGTGTCATTAATTTGCTTAGCGCAAAAAAACCAGACTGTTGTGGGTTAGACAACACGTACTACATTGTAGGTCAAAATTAGCAATAGACTATTGGAATTGACAATAATGATGGCAAAGCCTTTTCACCCATAACAAATACGCCGCGTAATCATATTAACTAGGATCCACTCGACAAAGACTATGCTATAATAATCCGTGTTCATTGCAAGTTCTACATATGATCTTAAAAGTGCGGATAATTTGATGCATCGCGGAGCTTATTATATGGTTTATATAAAAATGATAGAAATGTATTTGGACATCCGTCTACAGTCCCCATTGATTGTTTTTGATGTGAATTTTCAATCCAGAATGACATGATATCATTGCACATGAAGTTATTAAATGTTTGACTGCATCAATGTTATCAGAGATGCAATTTGTAAGGTATATTCCAAAGTCCAAAAAATTGACAGTTTTAGCCTGAGAACAATTTCTAAGTAAAGGCACAGGAGACGTTATTTTGTTTGTCACACCAACTGTGACTGTTAAGATACTCAATCACATTATAACACTTCTAGATTCTATGTTTTGTCAAGAAAAGTTTAACAAGGTATCAATACACTTGCGTTGACATTTAAGAAAACACCTTTATTTTTCATGTGTATCTGTTTCCTAAGAAAAAAATCCATATTTATTTAAATCCACAGCAACATACCAGGATAAATGCATGTATATATGTTTTCTAGAAAACATTTGAAACAAGGAACTTTAAAGAAAAACAAGTGCAAAACTTTAATACTACATGGCCGACTGCCATTACAATGCGATATAGAAAAAAATATTCTATACAGGAGTTATACATGGTTTGCAGTTGAAAATTGTACATTTGCTATATTATACAAAAATGTTTTTGACAAACAATCTTTATTAACACTTTGTATTACTATAAAACACTATCGGGTAAGTATTGAGTTCTGTTGTTAATGGATAACCTGTCAACAACTCACGACAACAAAACGTTTGTCATAACTGTATAATGGGACTATTATTGAATACTGTTGCAATATTTTCAAATATTTCAGATGACTTTAAGCACACTCGTGCTTACAAAGATGCAATGATGTTAGTACAATTGAATTGCCTATGCCAACAATATCAAGTGTAAAATACATCTACCGGGTAACTCAATACGCAGTTAATCCAACGGCATAAAATATTCTATTAGACTTCTAATGAAAACAAACAGTCATTCATTAGAAATCATGACAAGGCGGCTTGTAATTTCTTCAATTTGACATGAGTGCATAGTATAACTCTTATGTAATTTTGAATTCTATACTATGTACAAATCAAACATCAGCATCATGGACAACATTTATAGCTGGAGGAATCCAAATTTAGATTGTAAGACAAATGTCCGGTGGGAACGTAATCAATAAATATGGTTAAGCCTACATTGCAATACTTTCAAAACCCCTCCGTTCCCACGTACCAGAATAATGAAGTAAGAAAAAAATCATGGGAAATAGAAAAGTAGAAATTAATGTTACGTTAAGTAAATGTACATTAGCAAACTTGTACTTTTGAACTAAACGGAAAATTAAAGTGGTATAGATGATTATCAAAAAATATTTCCGTTTAAATTATAAAAGTTGTCAAACTCCTTAATGTAATTAATTGTCATTTTATAAAAAGTGTCTTTGTGCATATATTCACTGTCTTTGTGTGTCCTTTGATGTCTGTGGCAGTATTTAGTATCACCGGTACATGTATACATATGGCTACATGTACATGATATTAGGTTTGGCTATCAAAGAAAAATAAGCTTCCCAAACATATTTGTATAAGTCATCACTTGCTTTCTACTAAAAATATCGGTATAGAAATTTGGTATTAAAACACTTTTAATCAATACTTGATATAATTACGGTAAGTAGACTGGTGATAGTCCATTTGAGTAAAATAATGCTTATAAACTAAATTCTTTTATAGAAAGGCGAACTACCCTAAAAATGGATTCACGGGGCAAATGTTCGGGGCCAAATGTCCGGGTGGCATATGTCTTGTTTCAAACAGAAGTGTAAGAAGTATGTTGAGATGGAGTGGCTAACTAAATCAGAATCATCCAGAATCTAGATTTTCCTGATGGAAAGAAGTCAATGGTTTTCTATGCCTGGTTTAGTTTTAATAGCATCACTTTCAAAATTATGGCCCTTCCCAGATCACATGAGCCTGTACAATCAAGATCAATTTGAAACGTTCGTAAATAGTCACACACAAACCAGTTTTAGAGTTGATCAGACCATTATTTTAATTTATACTGTTTTATTTAAGCTCGATTGTAAAAATAAGTTCTTACAACTCAGACTAATCACACTCGAGTCTGCTTCTAGTCCCCAAGTACTGAGCTCATAGAATAAAGTTTCTTGCTCAAGAAAACAAAAGCGGTTGGTTATGGAAGTGATTTGAACCAATTTGGTCGAGTGGTTACGACATTGGACTGGTAATCAGACCATCGATGAGTTAATTTCAACAAAAGATAGTCAATTCAGCAATATTTGATGAATGTTATTAATTTATAATTATCTAGTAGTTTGTGAAGATATTGTAAGTAATTACTATAGAAACAATACAGCAAATATCACAAGTATACAATAATGTATTGTCTAATAGGCGTGATATTTCCTCTTAACCGGATATTACAGTTACTTTTTATATGGTCAATTACGGATATTGTTTGCTGTATGGGGAACTAGACACTCTGTGAAAAAGCAATATGTAATTCCATCATATGTTTTATGACTTATACAAATTAAAACACTCTTGAAATAACGATACAAGTTCCTTGTGTATACACTAGTCGCTTAACATGTATACGTACATATATCATTTTGTTACATAATGAACCGACTAACATACAAATGTATTCAGATGCTTCTAGCCAATAGAGTGGTTGTCTCAAACTGCATATATCTCATATATCATACACCAATCACCCATAAATGACATTTGCAATAGGGTCGTGGAATTTCAAAGAGGAGTTTCTTACATCCCAAAGCTATACCATTAACTACGGCTTGCCATTTCATTTAAAAACTTATTAGGTATAACATGGCTGAGAAATTTCGGCTATAAGCACTATAAGCAACTATTATGTGTTTTGTTTATTGGCAAAAAACAATATATCATTTTTCAAGAGAAATATGCCTTGCAGACACACAGGGGTGTCCATTGAGAACAAAAAAAGCGCATGATACAATTACACAACATAGACAACAGTCAGCAACAAATCATCTATGAATCGCTTGGGGATGTTTGGTGTTAGTTTAGTAGATGAACCTTTTGCTTCAACTAATGAATGTGGAGATCCTGTTACCAAATATAATATCCTTGCGTCATGATTATCTTACGTTCATCGTCTGTGCTTACGTTGCTCCAATATTGCAACCTTGCATATACATCCGTCAATTTTGCATGTAATGGAATTCTTTTGAATACTCAAGAAACCATAAAATGTTTGGAATTATTTTAACTGGCTTTAGCGAACCATTGGATTCAATTTAAATGCATTTAATCACTTGACAGTTATACAATTTATACAAGCTCACATTGACCTAACATAAAGTAAAGAAAGGTTTGTATGCGGCACATATGCTGTTTATTTGCTTACACATTTGAGGTAATTTGGCTTTACTACCATGCCATAAATTCCTTTATTTAAGTTTTATTTTTTTGATATGACACTTTTGCCTGAAAGAGTCATTCAAATTAAACGAACACTCATATGTAATAGATCTTGCACATGTCAATGCCACAGTCAATGTTTCAATGTTAAAAACAACCTGAATGTACACTTATTCTAAACCAGAAAACTGTCAGACACTCATTAGTTCCGATCTACAAATGATAAAACATATATATATATATATATATTTGCATTTTTGTAATGTTTTATTTACTCTTTGAGTTGGTCAAACATCTAACATAGTTTCCGACAATCATGTGTAACTATTTTATCAAGTACATGACACTGCAATTTTTGAGCGATGAATTACCATGATGCTGAGGATCGAATGAAAATAGCTCACAGATTTGATTTTCTGTGAAACAATCCCATCATTATGAATAAAAGCTTTGATAAACGCATGAACTTTAACAGTTTCTGTCAAGAGACCAGTCATCAAATCTCCAGACATCTATCTTCACCATGTCAAACAATTAAAGACTGTCTGTTAATGTCTAACAGTATGAAATCGTTTCCATCACTTAAGCCATTAACAATCAGTCTACAAGAATATATATTATATAAGCATACAATAAACACACAAACTACTTAATAAATACTTCTTTACGACATGTAACGACATCACTTTAAAGTAGTATTTGTTCGTTTAATGATTCTGCTTAGGTTGCAAGATACAAGCTATTCATTCACATTCTTGTCACAAAGGTCAAATTAAAACGCATTTAACCCAGTAAACCTTGAAGATGCATTCTAGGTTGAATAAAAACATTATTTTAGATTTAGCAATTTCAGAAACTATGTACACCGACTAGAAGATACATGATATATTCTTGCTTTGGACTAAGATACATGCATTTCATAGTTACTGTTGCATCCAATTAAAATATAACTTATACTATTCACGAATAATGTTTGGCAATAGCAACAGTAATAGTATGTCCGCCAATATGAAGTTACATACAATCCAAATACAATTGCTTAATTATGGCATAACAATTGAAAAACAAATTAAATAGGATTAAGACGTCTGGAATGTTTTATACAAAAAATAACTATAAGCATTTCATTTATTAACACTCGTTGCATATTGTTTTGCAAGAGGAATATGTCTCACATGCAGACTTATAGTAGTGTTCAGGGAGATAAAAGAACATGATGAAATGCATTAACATCGCAGACTTTCAGCAACAAATTATTAACTAATCGCTCAGGGATGTCAGAAGTTGGCTCATCTAATGAATGGAGAGATAATCTATCTAAATATGAAACATTACATCTTCATTTGGCAAAAAAGTAAAGCATTACAAATGCCTTTTGGCCATTTACAGTATTCATGGCAAATACTTTACATTCGTGAAAAACAGATATAAGAAATGCAATAATAAATATTACAAAACATCCACATCAATAACAATGCATTGTACAATAAGTTCACCAGTCAACGTTTATACTGTTTAAATGTTAGAACATGCAGCATACGTGTTCTCTGTATGTGAAATCATTATTAGATTTTGACACAACACTATTCTCTGTCTTTGAAAAACTAAAGATATGAGTCGTTCGTAAATACTAACATTACATCATACCATAATGATAAAAGTGTACATCAGTAAAAGTGATTTGTCGCAATAAACAATTTTTTGTTTGCCGGAAAGGCGTTCGTCCATGTATCGACAGGTATTGCTTATAGGGAAATTAATTTAAATTAAATTTCTAGTATTCCCAGTTGTAAAATTATCTATAAATACAATGGTACTAATACAATGTATGTTGCATGTCCATAACCGTAACTTTATCTATGAAATCAAAGTTTGCGTGACAACATACATTTCTGTTATCATTCACTGTCTATTTATCGTGTTATCAATGCCAATCTGGTATTTCATTGATATAGTGAACATGCATTTAGAAGTACATATGCAATCATAGCAATAAAATTTTAATTTCAGTGTAGATACACCAAATGTATCTTCCAAAACAAATGGAGAACACGTAGCACAATTTTCGAATGGCACGAAAATGGTACTAAGAAATAATTATGTCCTGCATCAAATAATATATTTATGTATTGTCCAAAATTACAATATTGATAAATTGATTGATTTATAATGGGCATTAATCTAAATGCCATAAACATAACAAAACGAATTACTAAATGTATTTACATACGTTATTACTTATATCTGGACGGCAAATTATATCTATCTGGTCCAATTCATATCGGTAATAGTACATGGGCCGATGGACAAATAGCCTCAATAAATTGTTTGAGTTTGAGTCATCATCGTCGTACTTTACAAATCAGGACACTGGTGTTTCTCCATCATACATTGTATATCATCAGCCAGTTCTTATATACACTTTAATTTGGTTCTAAATATTCAAAATAGTTTCTATATTATTACATGTATACTGTATATATCAGAACTGTCACTAACATTTATCAAAATAATCTCTGAATCAATATCTAATCTTCTCTAGAATCGTCAACTTAATCCAAACAATCTTCTGAGAAACTATTTAAACTACTTCCACAGTTGTGTACTTTCTTCTCATATCTCATTTTATCTCTATTTTCTCTTTGACCAGCAGCACTTGAACTTATAACACAGTCGCTACATCAGTATCGAATTCCAACACTTCTTTAACTGTTCAGCGTCACTAAAGCCTTGTTGATTAAGTTCTAGTTTGTAGTAAAATAAATATCATTCTATGTCAATTGATGCATTGCAATGTGTGCTTTTGTGTAACCATTGATAGTTCTAAAGTACATTTAGAAAGAACATCAATAGTAATTACTCTTTATTTTATTTCACACAACTTCCTTAACAGACAGAAAGTTATTGTTTGCAGTTTCTAAATTTAGAATTTTATATCTAGATTCATGCATTACAGACATGCAAAACAGACGTATGTTTCATTGCCCACGTTAATGTCTTATTGAAGTTTATCGTGTGTTAACTGAGAGCTATAGCTTTTGTAACATGCTCTAGATATCAGACGAGGAATTCTGAAAAATAATCAGGCTCTGCACAACATTTCTTTAATGTAAAATCATGCATCAACAATAACTTCGTTCTGACATTGTTCTGGTGTAAGAAACACCTCTTTCATTAGAGTTAATCTTGATATATCGGACTTTCAATTTAAGGTGATGAGTTTGAATATTAGTTTTAAAATCATTTTTCATGTTTATTGTTTTTGTTCAACACGTCTAATTATCCTAAATTAAGACATAAACATAGTTATAATGATACAACCATGGGAGGTTTTAGGTTAGTTTCCAAATATTTACCATGATATATCAACTCTACCAAGTTTACAAGTTTATTCGATACTCTCAGTACATTTACACGTAATATGAGGTTAACAAACAAAGATCAAAGTAAATACAAAGGCTGCGTGGAATAGTGATGTAATAATGAACTAATACAGAAAAGGATGGTTATTAAATAAATCAAATTATTATTATTATTTCAAATATTGACATACTAACAAGAAGTCTAAAGCCAGGTGGTTAACATCAATTATTTTTTTTAAATTTTATATTGGAAATATGTAAATATTGTAATTTAATACAATGTTAATAAAACTGATAAGATTATTTAATTTGCTTGAATCAAGTACGTTCATAATATTGGAAAATGTTAGTATATCTCTAGTACACCGTGTTATCATAGGCAGTAAGCGTTTTCTAGAGTCTACCATTTATTATCTAATTAAGTAGTTATAATTGTGATGTTAATGGATAACCTATGAACAACTCATGATAACAAAATAGTTTTATAATTGTATTAATGGGCTCAATACCTACGACTGTTACAGCATTTTCAAATAGCTCAGATAGCTTAATCTAACTGTATAAAAATCTTCTTTAAGACTTCTAGCATGAAAACAAGCAATCATTCATTAAACTTCATGACAATTTCAACCGGCTTGTAATTTCCTTAGTTAAACACGAGTGCATTCATACCTCTAATGCAATTTTGAATATTGAATATTCTGAATATGGAAGACAAAAAACATGGAAATGTATTCATATAAATGTTAACGTAAAGTAAATTCTTATCATAAGCATGTTGCCATAGTACTAAGAAATAAAGAAAATAATTGAAAGTCGTATACATGATTTTCTATGTTGTTGTGTAAAAATTAGACATCAACTCATTCAAACAACGGCAATACGCATTATATTCAAGACTATTTTAACAAATAATTACCCAAAACAAACCTGAAGCAAATCAAGATAAAAATCGCGTTTGTCAGAAAACAAAAGTTATAAAAACAAAACTTCAAGAAAAACTATACATCGAGGGTTGCCTGAAAGACTGTAGTAGGTGCATTGTGTTAAAGAGCGAGTTACTACAGTCTTGCGGGCATAGTAGTGACATATAAACACACTGCTCGGAACATATGAAGTAAAAATCTGAAGCGACCACAAACAATTGTCCATGACCTTAAATGCTCCATTAGAATTTTCCCATTAATGCTCAGTTAATGACACGAAATGAATATCAGAAGTTGTATTTAAACCAGCAACAACTAATCTAGTTACTTTCTAGGGATGATCAGATTATTGAGCGCGCTCCTTTCTGAAATGGAATTCATCTTGTAAATGTATGCAAAACATCCAAGCGGTAGCTGCACTTCTCACAATTCTATGATAACCAAGGGGGCCGTTATTGAACATTTCTATCAACATAGCTGATGCTGGCTAAAAAGTAAAGGAAATCGTTTGGTCATTCTAAAAAAGAGTCATTTTTTATCAAAATTTCAAGTCATCCTATTGATTAAAGGTGTTTTTAGAATCGGTCGAGTTTCCTTTTTTGAAACGATCAGCAAAGTAGAATTATATTCGGACAAAATTGCCAGTTGTTACACTTATGAACTATGTTTGAAAATGATTCATAGTAGTTACCATATAATCAGTATTTTCTGCAAAAGACTTTAATGTTTTAGTAAAGATTAAATGTGGAAAGTAAAAGAGTTACAATGTTTATGTGACATTTGACAAATATAAAACAATACAACAGTAATTTACAAAGCGTAATCAAATCTCAAATAAAATACTGAAAAATAACTGTAGCATGCATGTTTGCATACTTTATATATTATATGAATGTACATGAAGTTCTTTACAAAAAGTACTCTAAGGTTGAGCATCATCAAACATTTTATCTAATACATCTTCAAGCCACAGACGATGTTATTGTTTGAAAATTACTACTTCTCGAGCTTTAATTGCTGATTCAGACACGATATTCATCGGGATAAACATAAATAGATGTTTGAAATTTACGCTGATTTCTAAATGCGTAACTATTTAAAGGAACATGGGGTTTATTTGTGTTTAAAATAATGTGATATATACTTAACTCCGATTTCAGTATAATTGTAGGAATTCTTATTTTTCAACATTAAAGTCCGATCGATGATGGAAATGTGTTTTGAACCATATTGACCTTTGCTTTCATGGTTTTCATGCTACTTTATAAATGCAAAACCAATTTTGTTGTGCATGCGTTGATATGGGAAGATTTTTTAATTTTAATTGTTTTGATTGAACAGAAAATTAGCAATTATAAGTCTCATTCCGCAGGTGACGCACCGTCTGGCAAAAGACCTATGTCAATTCTTGAAGGGATAATTGAGCCATTTCTTGATTTTTCGTTGCACATGCACATGCACGACAAAACCAATTTTGCATCAATTAAGAAGCACAAAACCATGCAAGCAGACGACAGTATAGTCCTATACATACACATTTCCATTAACGATCGGACATAAATGTTGAAAAATAAAAAATTCCGACAACATTTAAATCGGGGTACTTGAATGCATTTTGACTAGACAATCTAGCTTTAGAGAATGTATGTAATGATGTATATGTTATTATCGAACCTTTAAAATATAAAAAGTACTTATCAAAGGATAATAAGTCTGTCATATTCAAAATTTGAAATACATAAGCTAGGTATCATATAAAACTTAATAAACTCTGCGAGCTCCCAACTGGAATTACCTGATAATTCTAGATGAAGAAATTTCACTTTTTGGAAACAAGTTGTATAGTCTGAAATGTCTTTATGACAACCCCATATACTAATCCATGATTTAATAAGATGAGTTAAATATAAAAGAATGTTTCAAAGAAAATTTGAATTAATGTCTAGTTCATTGACTTATCAGCTCACATTCCAATCAATAACAACTTGCATCAACTTTTCAATATTACTGAATTCAATTAGCAACTTACAAGTTATTAAATAATGCAAACATTCTAGAAATTATTTTATAAACGTTAAATAACTACGACATTCGAGCAGCTACGTCGGTTTCATTTACACCTATATAACAAACTCGCATTGCGTACCAGAAATATACGTTTACATGTATCACATATGTTTCTAACGCCTTTGCTTTGAAAATTTGAGATATATTCATTCCATTTGTATGCTATTACTTCATTAAGCGACGTTTTATATCATTTCGGTATGTCACTTCAGTCTGGAGCTATCTTGATAGGTACACTTACATTATTGATCTGGTAAATGCAGCAAATGCACAAAATCAAGGACTTTTAAATATAAAATACATGTTTATGTGAAATAGAGAACGCCATCCAAGTTATGAGAGTGAAATTATTTCTAATCTAAACAATTTAACGTATTAAAATAATTTAATTATTTAAAGTTATTTAATTTTTGAGTCAATATATTATAAGTTTTACTTTTTTATTACTAAATCATCACAAAACGAATTAACACCTTTTTACGGAACATGTAAAACTGAATGCGCATGCAAATAAAAGTCAAATGTATTTCCACCCATCTTCAAGTTCTTTTGTTATTTGGTTATGGTGTTTATGTTTAACAAAATAATATTATTCATTTGATAAACCTTCCCTCAATTAATGTTATAATGTAAAAGAACTGGAGTTTGTTTTGACCTAGTGCAAAATAATCTTTCATTTTAGGTATGTCACATTTACGCTTCCTGTTAACCTTAAATTTAATGTTTGGTGTTTATAATAACTTAAATTGTTAACTAAATTATAATTATTGCTCAAATGTGAATAAAACTAACAGCGAAGTCTGTCCGTTTTTAACATTAACGTGATTGACCAAGGAACGAAATTGTCCGCTGGTACTTCGTAAAGACATCGTATTTATCCCAATATATACTAAATACTTGATAGCAGTTATCCAGAAACTACGGATATTCCATAATATTTTGTCAAATGGTTCTTCGTAAAGACATCGTATTTAATGGAAATAAGAGATTTATCTCTTTTTTGTGTCATCCCAGGTAAAGAGTTTTTCAACGATGTAGGGTGGAAAAATAAACTTATTGGTTTTTTAAAACTGTACAATGTATAACCCTCTTTGTGAATTGTTTTTAACAATGATGTTAAAGTGCAAAACTCTTGAATGTATAATGTTAATCATTAGTTTCTAGAATAAATGATTAAAAGAACAAACTTAGCATGTCGATAACATAACGTTTGAAGTATGTACATTTTCTGACTGGTTACAGTCAAGAACAAATAAACCAACAATGACGTTATTCAATACAATTATTTGATACAATCTCAGCATGGTTAAACAATACAAAATGTAGACGTTTTGGAATTGTTTATACTTGAAACGCAAATAGATAACGCCGATAAAAATATAAAATATGCAAATTCACATTAGATGCCAATGCCTACAAACGAAGATTTATTACAATGTCACCAATATCAATTTTATTGTGTCTGGAACAGCGTCTGTGCCAACTAGAGTTTGCATTATATAATCAGACATTCAATTTAAATGAATATGTTAAATTGATTGTTTGTTATCAATCTTTCAGTTAAAATTGAAATTTTCTGATATTTTAATATCATCTCGTTTTAATTCTGCAAGAAGAATAAAGTTAACCAGCAGGGGAGTTTAGATGATATAAAATTTTATAGCTATATGCAGGAATTTAGTTATAAATCAAAAGTTGGTAAATTATAAACATACATTGTTTCAAGCATTTACTGAATAAAATTAAATCGAATTAAAACAAACAAATTAACAGTAATTAGAATTTTAAAAGAACACTCATGTACTGGCATCTTAAAACTAGCACTTTATATAAATAGTGTAATTTATGAAATGGCTTTTCGACTAGGAACAATTGTATTTTGTAAAATATATGTCATGATAAAAAGTGTACTTGTAAGCCGTTTTCAAAGCTCTTAGGTTTCTGCTTTATGGTCAAACTCGTCAGACATTTACCACAAACATACAAACAATCATGGAAATACATAACAGCATTAATAAAATTTTTGATTTTATTCACTTTTTATTCGTTTTGTTATTCCAATACAGACATTGTTCATGTGCTGTCCTTTATTGTTGTATACGATTTGAATTGTAAATAAAGTATTGGAATAAATGTGTTGTTTATTAAATGATGCTAATGTGATCTGCTTGTTCGTTTATTTGTTTTGTTGGATTTAACGCCGTAGCAAACCATTGTATAGAGAATTTTACGGCGGTCAGACAACCTACTCACTGTTCTTGAAAGGCTAAATCTCTGGATTAAGCTGTTAACCAACTACTAAGCACATACTTTCAATAGTGGCTGACAACTGCCCTACATAATTAAGAATCATTGGTAGGAGGGAGAAAAACCGTAGAAATAATTTCATGACCAAGCTCCACGAAAGTATGCCCGCCCGGGAATCGAACCCACGACCTCTCTATCAGTAGACTTGCGTGCTACCAACTGAGCTAGCCGGGCGGGTTATCTGCTTGTTCAAACATTCAATCGCAAAATACAAAATCGCAAATACATGATAATAAGTATCAAAATAATGGAAATATCTTTAGGAACTATTTCATGACTTGATAAACCAATGTAGACAGTATTCATGAATGTAATGATAATAAGAGACACAATTTCCTGTTACACTTTCAGTATGGAAGATTACCAATAAATCATTTGACCAGGTCAGACATATTATGTCAAATAGCTAAGTCTGTATTGTCAAATAATGTCGTGTACCATGAAACTGTACGTGTCATTAATTTGCTTAGCGCAAAAAAAACAGACTGTTGTGGGTTAGACAACACGTACTACATTGTAGGTCAAAATTAGCAATAGACTATTGGAATTGACAATAATGATGGCAAAGCCTTTTCATCCATAACAAATACGCCGCGTAATCATATTAACTAGGATCCACTCGACAAAGACTATGCTATAATAATCCGTGTTCATTGCAAGTTCTACATATGATCTTAAAAGTGCGGATAATTTGATGCATCGCGGAGCTTATTATATGGTTTATATAAAAATGATAGAAATGTATTTGGACATCCGTCTACAGTCCCCATTGATTGTTTTTGATGTGAATTTTCAATCCAGAATGACATGATATCATTGCACATGAAGTTATTAAATGTTTGACTGCATCAATGTTATCTTATCAAAATCAGAGATGCAATTTGTAAGGTATATTCCAAAGTCCAAAAAATTGACAGTTTTAGCCTGAGAACAATTTCTAAGTAAAGGCACAGGAGACGTTATTTTGTTTTCATCACCAACTGTGACTGTTTAGATACTCAATCACATTTTAACACTTCTAGATTCCATATTTTGTCAAGAAAAGTTTTACAAGGTATCAATACACATGCGTTGACATTTAAGAAAACACCTTTATTTTTCATGTGTATCTGTTTCCTAAGAAACAATCCATATTTATTTAAATCCACAGCAACATACCAGGATAAATGCATTTAGAAAAACAAGAAAAACAAGTGGGAAACTTTAATACTACATGGCCGACAGCCATTACAATGCGATATAGAAGAATTTACTCTATACAGGAGTTATACATGATTTGCAGTTGAAAATTGTACATTTGCTATATCATACAAAAATGTTTTTGACAAATTTTATTCACACCTTGTAATTTTATTGCCATGTTTGATTCATTAAATGTTCCGATTTACAACCATATAAGCTTTTAAGAAATATTGTAGAAATTGTAAGAGCAGTATTAAAAGTCCACGTTATTTTGGATCATCCCTCGTAATACTATAAAACACTATCGAGGAAGGATCGAATTCTGGTGTTAATGGATAACCTGTCAACAACTCACGATAACGAAACGTTTGTCATAATTGTATTATTCGACTATTATTGAATACTGTTGCAGCATTTTCAAATAGTTCAGATGATTTCAAGCACACTCGTGCAAACGAAGATGCATTGATGTTAGTACAATTTAATTGCCTCTGCCAACATTATCAAGTATGAAATACATCTACCGGGTAACTCAATAGGCAGTTAATCCAACGGCATAAAATATTGTTTTAGACTTCTATCATGAAAACAAACAGTCATTCGTTAGAAATCATGACAAGGCGGCTTGTAATTTCCTCAATTTGAAATGAGTGCATAATATAACTCTTATGTAATTTTGAATTCTATACAATGTACAAATCAAACATCAGTATCATAGACAACATTTTTAGCTGGAGGAATCCAAATATAGATTGTAAGACAAATGTCCGTTGGGAACGAAATCAATAAATATGGTTAAGCCTACATAGCATTACTTTCAAAACCCCTCTGTTCCCACGTACTAGAATAATGAAGAACGCAAAACAATATGGGAAGTAGGAAAGTAGAAACAAATAATGTTACTTTGAGAAAATTCACATTAGCAAGTAATCATACTACTTTTGAACTGAACGGAAAATTAAAGTGAAAATAGATGATTATTAGAAAATATTCCCGTTTTAATTATAAATTTTGTCCAACTTCTAGATGTAATAAAACACTAGACATCAAATCAATTAAACAAAGAGAGCACGCATTATTCCCAATACTATTTTAGGGGTGTAACGGTTAACCGATATACCAGTTAATATTGCAATACGTTTTCTGTCGGTTTTTAACCGGTTTGTTCTTCGCTGAACCGGTTATTGTTGTCGCGTACTAACTGTTTTTATCAGAATATGAAAGAAATGTCTGAATCAATGTTAAAATGTGTTGAAAACTTGAAATAACCTTAATGTGCATTAAATGTTCAATATTTCGACAAAAAAGAGAAAAAGATATCTTCGAAAGTTCATTTCAAAATATGCATTTTTCTAACTTATTGTCCGTTTTTTACAAGTCATTCAAATACTTGAATACGAGATCATTAGACTATACTCATATGTGTGTAATGTTGATCCAATTAAGACGAAGCACATGCATTATTTTATGCATTGTACGTCTTTGCAAAAAAGCGATAAGTATTGAAATATATTGCAATACGGGTTTTGCATATTGCAATGTATTCCAATACGGATTTTACCGTATGGTTACACCCTACTTCTTTACAATCAATTCTTAATATAAAAACCTAAATCAAATCAAGATGAAATAGAATGTTCATCAGACAACACATGCGTTATAACAAAAAAACTCACAGACTTATTTTACATGTAATAAAAAATAAATGTAATGGCATTTTATAGTCTGAGTTTCATGTTTGTTTGTTTGTTTGGGATTTACGGCGCACCAACACAAAAAGGTCATATCGCGCCGAGTGAGTTTCATACTTACGCACGTTCACCGAAAGCTATTACCCCCGGTCATCGGGCTACTGGTATCTACATTGTAAAGTGAACAGCAGCAGTATAACGGGCAAATAATCATATTTCACTTATTGAAAAATGTAATCACGAAACTCAACATCCTGAACACCGCTCCAAATAGCATCGACCATTTTTATATTTGCTGATCTTTGCATAGCGGTATTTAGATCCCAATCAATAAAACTGGCATCAATTTTGTTATGTTACTGAATTCGATTAGCAGTTATCAGGGTATTAAATAATGCAAACATTGTAGAAATATTATCCCTAACATTGAATTAGTACGACATTCTAGCAGCAATTACGTTTCAAGTCCCACTCATACAAACGAAACAACGAGACACGTTTACTTATATCACATATGCTTCTTACACCTTTGTTTTGAAAATGCTTTGAAAATTTGAGATATATACTATTCACTGGTATGTTATAACTTACTTAAGCGACGTTTTATATGATTTTGGTATGTCACTTTTGTCTGGAAGCGTTAACTTATGTTATTGACTTTGTGAATGAAAGTCAAACAAATGCTTAACGTACAATATCTATGCACTAGAAAGCATCATTCAAGTTATTAAAGGGATATCGTATCAGGTTTTAAACTACAAATTTTTACATGTATTTATCTTTGGCTGAATACAAGCATTAAGCACGTTTTCACCAGCCATTTTTGTGTACAGTCGAATGTATTTAGTTTTGAAAAATCATTCGAGCTCCCGACAGAACAAGGGCAACATCGTTTATAACTCTCATCGTATTACCAACTCACCCTGCCTGTTCCTTTAATTGTCTTAGAAATAAAATTATACCGTTCGTATCTTTTGCGATATGACTTTTTGAATAGTCACTTTTTAATGAACGAGTGAAATGTGAAGTGATGAAATCAAGCTGAGGTGAATATCATTTATTTAAATGGGCATTTAAGATGAATGAACATGAATGGCTGTTGTTGTTTAGTTTCTAACTGGTTACAATCCTATAATAATGAATCTGAGAGAATAACGTTATTCTAAACAATTATTTGATACCATCTTAACACTATAACAACATTACAAGATATAGGCTTTTCGTATTGTTTTCATTTTGTAAGCGAACAGATAAAGATTGTAAAATATACAATATGCAAATAAACGTAGTAGCCAAGACCATCAAACAAAGATAAATAGCACTGTTGTCACAAATTTCAACCTAACGTTGTCTGATACGTCTTTACCATTTAAAGTTTAAATTCTAGAATCAGACTTTCAATTTAAATGAATATGTTAAATTGTTTGTTTGTAATCAATCAGTTTAAGTTGAAAATTTCTAATACTTGTAATCTGATTTGTATTATTTACAAAGTATAAATTTAACCGTCAGAGGAGTTACAGATTTATAGTATTTTTGTGTTGAGTATTGAGAAATAAATAATAAGTTTTTTAATCATAAACAGAGGTTGTTTTGAATATTAATCGAATAATGTCTATTTGAGTTAAAAGGACAAGATTAACAGTAATTTGATCATTGCTTTACCGATACGTCATGGCCCTGGTATTTTAAAGCAAGCACGTTACATAAATGTACTAAAATATAAAATGACATTTCGACTTGCAACAATAATACTTAGTATATTATTTGCTACGAAAAAGTGTAAACTGATTTCGAAGTTCTTAGATGTCTGCTTTTTGTTCGTACACAGTCAATAAACGACAAAAATATACAAGCAACCATGGACATACATAATGACAAAGATATATACCAAGGAGAGTTTTGACATCCTTCCCTTTTTTCGTGCTGTTTTTGTATATTAATATCATTAAGTATCATTTTGTTGTACTTAACTGTGTCATAGAATTTATATTGTAAATAAGGTATCGGAAGAAGTATGTTGTTAATTAATTCGTGCTAATCAGATCTGCTATTTCAAAATTTTTAAAATTGCAAATACATAATGATAAGTATCAAATGTAAAGAACGTAAGGAAGTATTTCTTGACTTGATAAACTAATTTCAACAATATACTTATAATATGGAAGAGACAAGATTTCCTGTGACAATTATAGAATAGACGAAACACGATAAATTATTTGACCAGGTCAGACAGATCATGTCCAATAACTAAATCTGTATTGTAAAATAATGTCATATACCATGAATCTGACATCTGCTAAAGACATATACAATGTAAGGTAGATAACACGTACTAAGTCACACTAGCAATACACTATTGGAAAACAATTAGCAAATAATGATGGCAAAGTATTTCACTTGTAACAAATACGCCGCCTAATCATAAAAAAAACTTAGATCTGCTTGACAAAGATTATGATATAGAAACACTAGATAGATATTTTGGGTTTCGTACAGTAGGAGATACTGGCATGCTAAACTCCATGTTTTGTCAAGAAAAGATTTACAAAGTATCAAGTCAGGAGCGTAGACATTTATGAAATACATTCATTTAGAAGTGTTTCTGGTGCTTTTTCAGAAAAAAAACCTTATCCATTGATCGATCACTAGACTAGAATTATTATATGCAATAATGTCCAACAAGTCGTAATTAAAGTAAATAAAAATAATTCGTAAATTAACTTCAAACTGTTAAATCAAAAGCTAACTTCAAAGTGACTTATCAAAATATACCGAGGCATGTTAAACTGGACGCCGCAATTTCATTCCCATGCTGTCAGCAACGTCTAGATCGTTCAAAACAACAAAATATCAAATCCAGCTTTCAATCTAAATTTATACGTTAAAGTGTTTGTTTGAATTAAATATTTTCGTCTTATATGTTTTTTTCTCTAAAAACATTATCTTAATGTAATAAAATACAAGTCAAAAACAAACAAAGTTATAGGCTGACAATACTATTGACAGAGGGAGATTGTATGCATGCTTTCGAAGATCTTTGTACAAATAATGATGTATTTGATCACTTATGAACTAATCCGGGTATTGCAACAACTAACATCACTTTTGACATTTTACTTATAAATGATAGTGCAACAACACATTGAAACGATCTGTATAAGTGCATTTCAATCTGAAATTCAATACTCACAAAAGTATCAGCACATTCAAAGACAATTGGTGTCATTAAGCAGACACATTTCATCGATTTAAACATAACTCTGAATATTTACTTGATTTTAACTAAGTGCTCGTATAAACTACGTTTGACATTATCATCAGCAAAATACTATCTTTATTACAACAAACATGTGAACTTTCAAGAATTCTTAGACATTCGTCACACGAAGTAACTTTCTTTTTAACAAAACCATCCTATACCATTTTGCGTGACATAAACATTTACTTGAGACTTTAAGTTCAGCATTAAATAACTGATGTCAAATAATGAGATATAATACCGATGTAAAAGTAAGAAAAAATCATTAGCAAGTAAAACCGTTTTCAGTATCATAAGAAAAGTATTCAAATGGATATAGACCTCACACTCCCTTGTGGATCATAACAGTCGTGGTGATATTAGAGAAAAGCAACAAATAATTCTGGCAACGTCAAACACAATATACCTATAAATTAACTGCTTCTGTTGATGGATAATGGCACAAAGTATGAACCTGCCAGAATTATTAATTCTGCATATTGATGCAAATAGTAGTTTGTTGAATAACATATGCTACGGTGTTTCTACATAGACTGTAAGTAAAACTCAAAATGCAACATTAAGAATGCATGCTACTTTGAGACAATTGCGGTATATTTGAAATTGATTTGATCGTATTTAATGAAGTTTCATGTTAGCAAGTGATTGTTTTGTCAGTAGTATAGTTAATGGTAAACATGTACTAAACCTTCTACCAACTTAAGTCGATTTTACTACTCATGAGTGAAATGCTTTAATTTGTCGGTAGAATTTCTTTGTTTTTATTCGAATGTTTTAAAAGTTTTTTTAATCAAACGCTTCGCCGATATTGCTTAAAACAAAGTAGCAGAATTTTTTACCAAAAGTGTTAATCAAATAAATAACCAATAACATTAATTACTTTTTTTTAAAGACAATTTAATCTTCGTACAAGCTTGCTGAATTAAATACTGAGATTTTTAATGATTGAAAAATATGTTGTTTTGGAAGATGAAGCTAGAAAACCAATTTAATTATTCTAGTTGTAAAAATTGATTACGGAGATAATACTGTACACAAGTTATTTAAAAAGGGGCGATCATAAGATTATTCAGTAAAATATCTTGAACACCTTTTAATCGCATCTAAAAGCAGAACGCTCAAAAACATTATTAAAAACTAAAGTTTACAGACAAAATTTCCTTTGTTGAACAAAGTATTGGCTCAATATTTTATTGTTCGTCCTCGTAAAAAGCTATAATATTGTATAACATGAATAAACCAATTGATGCCGGCAACTAATAAAGTACTTAAAGGTTTGGCATCTAACTTCTACTTAGAGTAATTTTAGTATGTGTTTACCATTAATGCATGCCATACAAGACAATTATTTGATAACATCTGCATACTATGATAATAAAATGTTCCCTATGAAGAAAGATACTGTTAAGTTGTGTCTGAACCAAATGTCTACGTTAGAGTAGATGACAGATCATTTGGGAATCACTTTTAAGTAAACGTCTAGCTATCCAACATGATTAAGATATTTTTATAAAATAATAATAAAAGAACATTCACGTACTACGTTGCATAAGAGAACACCAATGAAAAAAGCCCCCTTAAAGTAAATGGGAAGATATTAATAAGAAGGGGGTCTGAAAACTACGATTTGCTTATCACATAAGGTATTGAACATGAGGACATTGAAAAACATTGTAGATTAGTTACAAAACGTACAAGTATAAGGGTTGTATTTAAACTCAAGTCTGTGAACATGCACATTTAATGAAAGAATCAATGATAAATAGCTAACACACAAAGACGTGCATAAATCATGTTTCATTTTTGTCGAGGAAATAAACAGAAACGCTTTTCATCATTTTCATTCATATCGTCTTTATTTAATTCCATAGACAATTTCAAACAAATGCATGTGCTTAATTATTGTAAGAAGGAAGTTGTTTGTGGTTGCTTTTTCATTTACATCAAAATGTCTTGAAAGAGATGATATTTGAAATTACAGTCATTAGTTTATAGTTTCAAAAGATCTATTTCTGTCTACAATTAGCTGCATATGTGGGTGAGCTATGTATTTGATAACTATATGAAATTTTTTCGAGTATAAATTCAATATATTTATTCTTGCAATTCGCAAATGGCAAGATTTAATTTCCAATTTCATTTTTTCTTACTTTTAGTAAGTTTTTAAAGGGTGATAACAACAAATAATGCATCAGTCACCAAAAGTACATTTCTGAGCAGATTGATAACTCGTATTATGACTTTTTTCCTTTAAGTCGAATCAGAATGATCAATGCAGTTGATGTTTAACGATTTTTTGAACGCTTCGTTGCTAGAAATGAAGTTTAACGATCCTACATTAAATTAGAAAACATCTGGGTACTCAATAATGCATACATTCTTGTATTATTGTATTGCTACGGAATTTGTACAGCTAGAATTTAATTTCCTTGCACCGATATTGAAAATGCACTTGCTTGCAAAAACTTTTAATGGAGAGCAGACACGGTCATACATGGGACATACGCTTCTGACAAGTTTTCTTTGTAAATATGAGGTTCAGTATATTGACATAAATGGTAAACTTGTTTCAGTGAGGTTTTACACCAGTTAGATATGTCACACAGGCCAACATAGTCAATGATAATACAGCCAAACTTGTAACCGGTGCAAGAAAGTGCAATTTAGGTTATTGATGCGATTTCCGAGGAATTAATCTTCATTTTAATGCGTAAATGCAATTTATAAAAGGTTAATCGATACTTGCCAACGATCATCTATGTAGATCTGTTTATCTTGATAAGGGCATAGCAAAAGGAAAGGAGTAGACACACCAAGTAAACATAATATTCATGAAAAGGTCAAAAGTAGTATCGTCAAGCTTATGTAAGAATTTGATCTCACCAATATAAGGTATGTACAAATTATATCATTCAAAACATATCAATAAATAATACAACTTATTTACATGTACAAATTCAAAATGCAATCTTGAGTATAACTAAAGATATAGGTGTGAATTCAACATTAGTATAAGGTATGATTTTGCACATGTTATGCAAAATGGGAAAATAATAAAATAGAACTACATAATGATTGAAAAACGTATGTTTTACAAGTACGCATTCTTGAGAATTATTCAGTAGAAAAGTGTTTACATTTAAAGATAAAAAACATTGTTGTCATAGATTTTAAATTTCAATTTCCTTATGCATACAACGTCTGCGCAATTCGAATATTACTTTCAATCAGAATTGATATTTTTAACTGTTGGTTTGAATTACCAGGATAACTTTTATGTCATTTTCTAATACACCAATGTCTCTGATTTGTCTGACAAAATGATATAAACAGTTCACAATAAAATAGAAGGTATTTCTTGCAAGAGTTTCTTGATAGCTTTCAACAATCTCAGTAAGAGCATTTAATTTGATTATTTACTCACTTACTTACCATTCTCGTTCCCAGAGACTAGTTAGATCGAGAATCTTGATAACGATCCGGGTACGAGAATGCTTACTAGCTAAAATTGGACACACTTTGTTTGTATTTAATTAATAGAAAATAAAGAGACAAAAATGTCATCTAAAAATACATATTGTACGTTTCATGTAAATAAATTATACAATTCATTAAAAAGCAGATGTTCGCTTACAAAAACATGTAAAATCGATTTTAATTTAACAAAGTAACATTTGATAACATTATCAGTGATTGATTTAAAGTGAGTAAAAAGAACTTTCATAACAACATATTATTGTCTACCTGACATCTTACAAGCTACTATAAAACAAGTGGCAATATGACACATACATGTAAAAGACACATACGTTTAATAGTGGAATTCCCAAGGTATTAATTTCTTAGTACATTAATACCAGAAAGACGTACTATTCTAGTTTGTGTAACAAACAAATTTAGTCGCAAATTGAAGTTTGGCAATATATGGTTAAAGCCTAATGTTGCATCAATGATGTTGACGTGATAGTAAGAACTAAATTAACATTGGCAAATAGCCTTTGTATTCAGAACTATAACTTCCATAAATTATCTTCTTTTATGCATTAAGAGCTCAAATTCCCTCGTTGATCATACCTGTCATGGTATGGAAGGAACACTAACACATCATTTTTACAACGGCAGACATAATATATCATAAAACTTAATACTTTTTTTATGGATAATGTCACTGAACATGAACTTGCCACATTCGTTTATCCGCTAAACGCTTGTCGAGACAAACGGTCGTCCGTCAGACAACACGCAATGGTTTTACAACTAAGATAATTGAAGTACTGGAGTACGGGAGGAACTAGGATTGTTTTAAAACGTATTTACCATTTTGTTTAACACGAGCACCACCTTCCCATTCAAAAGTTATGTTAAATGGAAATGTCATTTGATTATTTATTTCGTCAAATTTTGTTTCATTTCGTTTGTCAGTCATACACAATGATCGTAGCGAAATTAGGTCAACGTTCCGTTGATCCGAATCACAGTATGATATGAATGTCACGCTTTTACACAACCCTAATGTAAATTTGATATTGTAATGTAAACAGAAATCTAAGCAGCTATTCAACCTATTAACTTCTTTTAACACTTGACTCAAATGTTCATATCATCTTCAATACAAAAGACAGAGTCTACTAACGGAAAGAAGTTGGTTTTGTAACCACCTAGTGAATGTGGCATTGCTAGACAATATACGTCTGTAAACGAATAAAAGGGAGATAACCTAAACCGGCATAGTTAGAGATGTCACGTTTGAGCTACCCCTTTTTGTCTTTGTTGATAATTGATGAAGAAAGAGGAGTTACCATTAGAACGATGTAGAGAAACTGTAGGAAATATTTGTAAAATCAAATAGAAACAAAAAATGTACATTTTGTTCAAGGAATTACACCAGATGTACCTATTAGAAAATAATAAATATACATGTATACATGTTGTTAATTGTCGTAATATTTGACAATTTTATAATTCAAGACCACTGGTGCTGATTACTTAACTAACAGTTCTCAGTAACCTGTCCAATGAAAGTATATCTTTTTTTGTTAAATATAATTGGATCAAAGACAACAACCTATACATTTTGTAAACAAACTTAATGTTATGGCCGGTAACTTACATCTTACGATCAATATTGTAAGACTTTTCATTCCTGTCTCATAAATGCTGTCAACAGTTATTCATCTACGATTCCCTCGCCGATCATTTCAGTCATAGTCTGTAAGAACTATTGCAAATCATTTTGACATACTAACAGCAAGTTATATTTGAGCAATAAATAATACCCGATGGTAAATTTCTTCTTGCAGAAACCTTGACAGCTTCATTTATTTGTTGCTCTAAACTGTTGTTAAATGATAACCGGTCATTTATCAGGTTGCACCCTATTGATGCAATTGTAGTTGCAGAACGAAAATATTAATTCAATGTCATATAATCAAAAAAGGAAATACTTGTTGAAACATTTATTTACAACTAGATGGGAGCCCGTGCAAGCACGGGCTTTAGGTAATGACAGTTCTCGAAACTATTCCTCAAAACAGGCATGTTTAAAAGCCATATGAAACTTGATCATAAGAGATTGCAAAATATTTGTAGGAAGTTTGAAATTGATAATTGTGTAGTATCGGAGATATGATTTTGCAAGTATAAGTTTAATCTGGATTTGTCAAGTTCTAAAAGGACTGAACACTGTGAAAATGTAACATGGAGTTATGAAACTTGGTCACCCGAGCTTGTATTTTCATTTCAAAAGTGAATTCTCGATATTTAATCCCTTTCAACATGAAACCTGAAATAATTACATGAATAATATTGATCTGTCTAACAACTGTGTCCAATCATTACAGACCGTTGGGTCAGCGTATAGAAAACATCAGCAAGCTTCTCAGGGCTCACTGGTACATATTGAGCTTGCTTGTGAAAAAAATGGACCGAGAATATGTTCTCCCATATTACACCGCTTCGTAGCTCCCTTTGAAGCGGTCAGCGTACCTTCGCTAGATAGCGTGACCAGACACGTATAAATTTTTACCTATGTTTCTGATAGCTCTCAAGTGATACTTTGTGGTGCAGTAATTACTATAAGAATCTAATTATTGTAACTAACAATTTGTCACCGTTCTTGTGAATTGCGCAGACAGATCGCAGTATCTCTCGAAATTAAATGTGAAGTACGTGAAGTGTTTTATTCTGCATAATGTAAAATATAAGAATTTGGTGAGTATGCCGTTTATGGGTATTATTTCGAAAACAAAGAACGCATGCTTGGTGAATATTCAAAAAATGGCAAGAAGGTTGCACGTATTCTGGGTGATTCCCCATGATAATACAGCAGTTACAGTCATGTGACAGAGGCATTACATTCGATTCAGTAAAGATCAGAAATATTTTACTTCACGTCGAGAATCAAACTCGATTTTCCGGTTTGACGTGTCTATTTTTAGTTTTATCTAGAACTATTTTAGACACAAAAAACCCCACTATTTTTGTTGATTTTTGGCAGTTTTTATTCAAAGCTGCGCAGTTTCTTCCACAAAACAGGAAACTCGCAAAATTAATAGTATAGATATCGAATATTATCATTCAAGGAAAGAACGCTCATAATAATTCTCCAATACTTATAAACGTCGACGCAGTTTTTAAATAATTCAGAAAGCCAAAATGTCACAAGATGTTCCGGCGATTAAAGAAAAATAAGCATACCTTAAAACGATATTCCTTCTATATTTATCATTATCGAAGCAATTTAAGCTTTCTTCAATAAATGCCCAAGTGCAATTACTTTACTCCCAAAACACTGCTTTACAGTGACAGAACGATTAAACGCGCGACAAATTTAACGATCATTTACACAAGTCACAAACCATATACTAAATATATAGTGTGACTATTGTGAAGATGGTATGAGGGAGGAGAAGGAGGTGAGTAATTATGCAACGACGATGATCACTGTGACGAATTCAAATTTGCAAATGATTAAAATGAGCACTCCGTATACGATTTTAAAATGAAAGAATTATAATACATGTTGTTATATCACTTACTTTAAGTTCTGATGTTCATCAGGTAAAGGTTTATATCTACTAACACCACCACTTGTATTTGGTATACTTAATACTCTACAATCTGACTTTGTCTCTTCGCCATTTGAACTTTTACTATGTCGTCCTTTACGTTTTCTTTGAGAAGGTATCTGTAGCTGATTCGTTGCCATTTTCTGTAAATATACAAGAAGAACATTATGATCTGATCAAGCTTTTACATACATTGCTTAACATAGATCAGCAAACATTTGAATCAAATTTTGAAGCAAACCTTTATATTTGAAATAAGGAAACAATTCCTCTGATTTTTCCAGAAGGGTAACTGTGGGACACCACACGAAAATGTACACAAGATATGACTTGAAAACAAAGGACTTGTCTAGAAAAAGATATTAGACAGCAGTTAATGAGAGGCCTAATATACTTAACGGTTTAATCGACGGATTAATTAAAAAAACACTGGTATTGAATGGCAAGCGATCTATACAGTTTACCAGGCGAGTTTCATCTGTGTCAACAGATTTTGAAAGATATAAAATGTTCAATCCAAATAAGTAACACATATATCACATGTATGATGTACTTTTTACGTAAATAGTGTATTTAACGGTTACATTCCTTATACATATAACAGTTTAATCGAATGTTGCATACAAATTGTCAATTGATACTTATACATAATTTGCATATTTTGCATTTATTTATTTAAGGATAGTAAACAAATTAAAGTTATGGGGTAATGCCTAGAATAAAAGCGTTACAGTACGTGCTATACAGCTGATATTGTGACAGGCTATTTGTAAAAAAATATCTTCTCCATAATGTTTTTGTCATTAACTATTAACATGGGACGTTCCTTAAAAAATGTTTTCTTATTTCCTCATACTAATGAACATACACATCCACAGGAAAACATTGCAACTCTAAGAAACAATGTTACTTTTTAAAAAATGCAGCTTGATTTAGAACGAAATGTTAACTGAATAAAACATTTAACACTACGAATTTATTATCAAGTTTTCGTCCTTTTTTAATTGGGAAATCGTGAATAGTTTTTTAAGGGTGTTTGCAAAAAGTATAAAAATGGCATTGGAGATGTGATGCCCAGCGAATAGAAATAGTATACACTTTTCGGCTTAGCCTCGAGTAGGTATTATTTAAATACGACAAGAATTAAAATACTAACAGACTTTTTGTTGAAATCGTAGCATTTGTGATGTCATAGTCACGTGGTATTGCCACCGTGTTGTGCAAGTTGATCTTAGACTTAACAAATAATATTTACAATAAAGCCACTATATGAAGATGTATTCATCAACAGTAGGCTCGAAAGCTGTTTTATAAACATGAAGTTCTCAGAATATATCATGCATTCGACACACAATAAACTGTTCAAACCATTTAGCTTTCTAAACTTGAGTTTGACAAAGTGTCCGTTTCTTTAAAAAGTGGGATACTTTTATAAGAGCACACTATTTCGATTATACACTAATGTTCAATATATAATTGATCCAAAATAGTTTAAGAGCTTAGTTATGTAATTTGAAACAGTTTGTTTTTCTATAACAAGACTTTATCTTAAACATACTGTGATCAAAACTGCTGTTTCAAAAATTGACAACCAACATTCTACTTTCGGTTTTGATCTACTTTAACTTTGAAATGCAATAAATAACATAAACATATTTAAGTTATACTTGCATTTAATTAAAAAATCTTGTTCATTAGAGGTGTTTGAAATAGATAAATGTCTATTTTACTTGCAGTCTAAAAACAGTGTTACTGTTGATAATGGGGCTTTTATATACTAAGTTTGATAGATTTACCGATCGTAAATAATATCTAAATTGAACTTTATTAACTTGTATTTGATAAGGTTGATAATGATATGTATGCCTTTGTTGCATAAAGCGGTTGACAAAGCAAGTTGATGATACCTTAAAAATAAATAAATCCTTTTTAAACTTCAACAAAAACCATTTTAGAATACAATTAAGTCTAACATGAATGTTTAAAATAAAATATTTCTAACTAATTAAACAGCAAATTAAATTTAAAACGGAATAATCAATACAAGTCAGCATACTTTACTTTGACAAAATTAAAACAATCAATTGTAATTGATGCACAGAAACGTATCACAGAGTGCTTAATAGAAGTAAAGATCTGAAATCATGGAAAACACAAAGGGAGAAAATGATTGACAGAACCTTCACGGATTCCACAACACAGTAGCTTCCCTTGTCCTTACGAAGTAGATGTAATAATACGAATGACAACTATTCCTTTGAAAGTAATACGCTGCGAAAACATGTATAAATTTAGCAGTGATATTGGAATTTTCACAAATACAAAAAAAAAACACATGAGCAACAGCTTTAATCAATTCTTTCACATGCTGACAAATGTGTTTTGGCGCCACACTTGGATTTCTACTGTACCGCTTATAGCGTTAAACTTAACATCTTTTTACAAGTAATAATCTTGTTGTCTGGGATCTATTAGACTTTATACCACTAGTCTAATAATGTAAATTGAACACAAACTTAACGCCTTCCTGGAAATAAAAATAAGAGCCACCAAATTTGTTTCCCAAGTGATCTATCAGTTCGGGATCAGACAATTCAAACATTAACAAAGTCGTTAAGATATTCCATAACTTGGAGAAATTCAAGATTGCTATCAGAGAGGACCACATTAAGCATTCAGCATTGTTTGTATGTGTTACTGCAAATCAAAGATATCATGTCGCTAGGATAACTGATTTTAAAAAAGGAACGGTATTGTTTGTATTTTGTCATTGCAAAGTAAAGTACCTTAGTGCAAACAAAGTCAATAAAAAAAATAAAACTTTTTTCAAAAATTAAGTTCTAATGTTTTGTTTGTCTGTGGATGAAAATAATGGCAGAAGTTTCTTTCTTGAATCTTTTTTTATTGTTTTTCAAAATATGATAAAATGGTAAAATAATGAATTCTAAAGAGGAAATATGTTCTTTTTTACAAAGGAAATATACAGCACAGTGGAAAGATAATCATACGAAGAGAATCACAACTATATACAGATTGTGCACACGAAGGGGGAATTGAAGTGTTTAAGATTTATATATGTTTACGACAGAAAGCCTCCAGAAGATACCACAAGGGATTATAATTGCTTGATTGATTGTCCTTGCGTCTGAACAATCATTTCACTTATCCAATTTGGAGACTTGTGATGAAATTCACACATAAGTTCGCTACAAATGTATTTGCGAATATATACATCATATTAAATACAGCCTTGTTCACTCGAAAACCAAATTTCACGATTTCTGTTAAAAAAAGTGTCATTACTTAATTTGGTTTTAGAGCAAAATATACATTGGTGCAGAAATAAGAGAGAAAAAAACGTTAAGATGGTCATTAAAAAAATGGACAATTATGTCAATTATCTTCGAATACACTTTTGACATACTTTTTTATCGAGGACGAGCGATTAATTGAAAAAGGAGCATTCTTAATGAAATCTGGTAAAATTATACCAATATCCAACACTGTCAAAACATTCAGTTCAATGACTGTTCCTTCATCTTAAGGAGATAAACATGCACTTGATATAATCTATTCTAAAAAGAGAACATTTTAACCACTACTCAACGTCTAGTTTTATTTCGAAGCAAACACAACAAGACACAGATAAGCGGATGTATGCAAGTATTAAAATTGCAGTCACAAATGGCTTTTGTCTGGGGAATAAAAGTTTTAGAGATTTATATTGCTTATGACAGAACACCTCCAGTAGATATCTCCAGGGATGATGATTGCAAACCATGTAACGTATACACGTTGACAAGTCAATTATAAATTAGAATTGTTGTAACAAATTTCATCGTTGCATTTTGAATTTCAATATTACATCGGGGTTTTAAATGATTTTCTAAGATATTAACGGTGGCCGACTTATCTGACACAGTTTTTAGCACTTTTCTTGAATACACTTTTTCGCTGATCTTTTCACACGGGTCAATAACATCACTTGTGAAAAGATGGACAATAATGTCCAATTTTCATGTAAGGGGTTGGTCTGCCGCAGTCACCTAACGACGTAGAGGATGCTACCGCCACAGCACCATATTTGATCGAGCAAACTCATTTTAAATTATTACTTTTATTAGTTTCCAATACAAGTATACTCTTTGAATGTTCTTAGTTTCGACAAGAATATTATTTAATATATCTTATATAGATTTTTCCTGATTTTACGTCGTGGGACATGGTGTAAACACACTGTTTTTCAATTAGCAGCATGTATCCTTTGATTTCGCAAGAAATTGTGAAAAAAAGAAATTTACTTAGAATTTCTAAATTTTCCAGTAAATGAAGACCACAATTAGCTTTAGCATGTATCATTCACATTAAAATCTACAAGTTTACGCTTCGATTGCATTAACTATCTCTAGCATAAAAACGCTAATTAAGATACGATTTCATTTCACCAAGCTTGAAAGATCTAATCGTTGAAATCCATACGTAAGTGATGCTTCACAAAGGTCCATAAAACGCAGTAACATTGATTATCTATTTAGATTACTCTATTTTAATTGCTTCGTCAATATCATTAACAATTTACATGTTTAGCTTAAAGACAATAGTTTTAGCAAGATGCAAGATGAAACTTTAAATACCAACTTTCATTCCCGATTTTTTAAGCATTCTTCGATTTCTTATTCAATGAGCATAAATTCGCTTTACTTTTTTAAGAAGTGAGCCATACTTAAAAAGAGAATGTCAATGATTACTATTACTACTTTCATGAAAGTTCTGTTTGGCGATCTTTTATTAGTGTGGCTTCCGTTTTACTCTTACTTACACTAAGATTTATTACTAACTTTGCTGATATACAAAATACATTTCCAATGAAAAATGAACGCTTTGTGATATCTCTATGAATGTCTATACATTTAACAATACATATTTAAAAAATGTCAGGAAAAGACTTAAAGTTGAAATTGCTACATGCCAAAAATACATTTAACGTTTTCTTCAAATAGTACATAATAATTAAATTATGCTGCTTTAAACTTCAAATTTCACACACAAGTTTTGTATCTCGAACGTTAATTCTTGTCAAGTTCGTTCCTGTCAAATAGAAAGGGAAATTTGTCTCTTAGAATTCTACTCGATAAAAAATCTTAACATGCTCGCTCGACATGCATAGTAATTAGAGATTCAGGAAATCAGCAGTTTAAAACGTTTCTGAAAATGGACTATTTTTTGTTCAAATTTTATCATCATGCAGCGATGTCAATCCTGCAAGTGACAATGTCATACGTCTGTGCATTATCAAACGTCATTAAGATCTCAATTACATCGACAAAACCTCCAAAAGAAACGTTCCATTTCAATCATTCTCCAACGATCATGTCAGATGTGTAATTATTCACATAGTTTTGCAAACTTTCTAAAATCTCCCTAAGAACTTAAAGAACATGTGTTGCCTTAGAGGAATAAACGAGGGCTAATTGAGAGTTCATATTACAGAAAATCTAACTTCAAAATTGATTTTAAGCAAAACAAGAAATATCATGTATTAAAAAGATATTCGGTGCTGTGCAGTGTTAATTTAGCTTGAAGTATGATTTTTAGCCAGCGAGTATGACTCCAAACCACTATAAAATTTCACAAAATGATCCTGTTCTTCAAACTAGGAATCTCATAAATGGTATTATGTGTATGGGACTATTTCTATTTATTTTATTTACCCGCATATTGAATATTTGGAACTTTTTTCGGGACAGCGTAGTAGGGACCATATACCAAACTTTATTTCGGGACAATCAATACTAAAATATATTTTACTAATTTCTCAATACCGGAATTTCATTTCACACTCAGAAATGGTAGAGCAAATTGTATTGGTTAAAATATAGGTAAAAAGTTGCCCAAGACAGCTGCGCCGAAAAGGAGAAAACATTAATTTACATGATATCGTCAATATAGGTGCGAGTTATACAAAATAGTGTACGCTGTGCAGAATAGCAAAATAATACGTGTATTGTAACTATTGAATTTTATGGCATGGTTTCATTACCATTGCTTGAATACCATGTTAGGATACATTTTATTTTATATGTTTAGTTATTGTATCCACAAAATAATGTAAAAAGCTGTTAGAACTATATTATTCAAAGGATAATAGGCGTAGTTAACCTTCTTATATAGCGATCATAAAAAGAAGTCCGACGTCACGCAATGTCCAATACAGTAAAACATATTTCTCTTATCACTGCTTATGGTAAGTTTAATTATTTTATGACTAAGAAACATAACTTACATTGTCTATAACATATCAAATATTCATCCAATGAGTGCAATAATGAGTAACCAATGTGTACAATTCCAACATTCAATTGCCATTCTTTGTTTTATTTACATGAGCCAACAATGTAGACCTCAAAGCATGTTTTTTAATTGACCTGCCTCTGGGCACTCCAAAGAACAATATGGTTAATAATATGATGAGCGTAAACATACACACGAAATTTCGTTGTACCAGTTGTAAAGAAATCTCTAACTGTAAATTCTCCTTCTTTCCAGACAGTTATTTAAAAGACATCAATCATATGTTTTGGTTATGAATGAATGTATCACATTGCAAGGAATGAGGGAAATTCCAAATAAATATAAGATAAATGTTATTTATTCATAAATTTTGCTTTGAAATGATGGACCTAATTATAGACCAATCGTGTATCACTGTAATGCCATGTCTCATATCTTTTATATAATCTATTCCATTATTGATATGATGTAACTCTACTTAGAGAGATAATTTGTTCTCATATAACATGGAACTATCTATTCATCTCCCATTATTTTCAGTAACCACTCGCGCAGACGTAGACATGTCAAGTTGTGTCCGTCAAGCCATTATAAGTTGTTAGTAAAATAAAAGAAACTAAACGTCAAAGTAAAAGAATAGCGTAGGTTTGTTTTAAAAGATGTAAAACGATATGCTCTAGAGCAAGGAGGAGACATGTTTTATGCAATATATTGGCGCGATGAATTACTCAGAGGTAGATAGAGGAAGGCATATCTTAGGAAAGTTGGTTTCAATGGAATATGATTCTACAGACAAAGAAATACCCATAGCAGTCTGTGGTTGCAGTATTTAACTTGTAGGTAGTGGATGGAAGTGCGGTATGGGGCCAGTAAGGTTAGGCAAATAATGATATCGGTGGATGACGACAATCTCTTGAAACTTTTAAACATTAAGTATAACCTGACGTCAAGCCTCTGAGTTTAGCCGTCGTAGATTGAAGGCAAAAGTCAGTTTGGTAAACTTGGATTTTCAGGTTAAGTCAGGCTTTATTAATTGTGCTGCTCTATGTTGTTAAGATAATGATCGATTTGAGTTTGGGAATATGGCAATCAATACTTCGAAGCCAAACTCAAGGTTGAGTTTTACTAAACTCTGTCTGGTCAAAGATTAAAGTCTTCTGTTTTAAAAGTTACTATTCCTACGAAGGAACCCTAGGGTTCATGTTGCTTTCATGGTTGACCTATTTGACGGGATAGCAACCACATGTTGAATAAACCACTCCTTTACATCATTATAGGTTGCAAACGGCTCCATAACCATAAACGCCTAGACATTTTCATTACACAAATGAAACTGGCAGCCATATTGTATTTTATTTGATTTCTCAGATTGTTTAATAGATTCACAGGCAATCCTTTCAGATTGTATTCGTTTTCGGTAAGTTTGCTGTCGTAAATGAGAAAGATTTTGATAAATGATGTGATATACATGCCATATAGTTTCTTACAGGATATCACAACTGTCTGCTAGAACACATTTTAGTGTTAAAATATTGATGAATGATATGCAAGCGACATAATAGAAACAATTCATGGCGCCATAAACATTGAAATAGACACTAGTTACTTTATATATATAGCACGTATATATTCATTTACATTTGTTTTGTATATATATTTTGCAATCTCTAACAAGAAAACATTGGTTTCTGAATACATTTGTAATTGTCCGGAAATAAAAGAATGACGTGTTTTGAACGCCTGTTTAATATAATCGAACGCCTGTTTAATATAAACGAACGCCTCTTTGAAATAAACGAACACCTCTTTGATATAAACGAACGCCTCTTTGATATAAACGAACACCTCTTTGATATAAACGAACGCCTCTTTATATAAACAAACTCCTCGTTGATATAAACGAACGCCTCTTTGATATAAACGAACACCTCTTTGATATAAACGAACGCCTCTTTGATATAAACGAACGCCTCTTTATATAAACAAACACCCCTTTGATATAAACGAACGCCTCTTTGAAATAAACGAACACCTCTTTGATATAAACGAACGCCTCTTTGATATAAACGAACGCCTCTTTGATATAAACGAACACCTCTTTGATATAAACGAACGCCTCTTTGATATAAACAAATGAATGCCTCTTTGAGATAAACGAACGCCTCTTTGATATAAACAAACTCCTCGTTGATATAAACGAACGCCTCTTTGATATAAACGAATGCCTCTATGATATTAACAAACGCCTCTTTGATAAAAACGAACACTTTTTTAATAAATAAAACGCCTCTTTGGTATAGGCGAATGCCTCATTGATGTAAATGAACGCCCCTTTGATATAAAAGAACTCTTCGTTGATATTAACGAACGCCTTATTGATATCAAAGAACGCCGCTTTGATATAAACGAATGTCTTTGATAAAAACGAACGCCTCTTCGGTATTAATAACGCCTCACTTTTGAAACAATATATTTATACATGTATATGTCTTCTTCTATAGAATTGACGTGATTTCTAAAATTTTTTGCTACTGTTGTCTGACCATCTACAATTATTTATACATTTGTTAGAAATAATGTTTTAACAGTCAGATAAGGAGATATAAAGATAATCATGTTGTATCAATGTTGTGTAGCATATTAGCAGTCTAAGTAATATTAACATATATAGCTGTAGGCATACGGTTATTATGTTAGGGAAAGACTTCAGTGTGTCAGATATTATTATAAACCTTTAAATGACATGTGCGTTATGTAATACGCGTGCCCAGGGATCGAGAGATCCCGGGTTTGATCCCAACTTGGCGTTGCTATTTTTCTTGAGTAAGAAATTAACATAAAGTTGTTCCACTTCACCCAGGTGTAAATGGTACTGTGTGGGACCGCAGCCTGATGATGATTTCAATGATCCGGGAGGTATCGTACAAGGCTGTGAAGTCGACTGAACATGCAGATAGAAGCAGACTTTGAGCCGAAAACTCTTGTCGGGAAATGCAAGGTATACATGTAGGCCTTAGAAGTATATTCGTGAGCTCATCATGAACGCCTGTGTATTTTTCATACATTTAAAACATCGTAGAATCTTTATTTATATAAGTGAAGAAGACTCTTTGGCAACATCATCGAGTGTGGATAGACACGTTTTCTGTAGGTGTCTCCGAAAATCAAGAAAGAAAAGATAATTCCGATATAACGGCTTTAAAACAGTTGCATTTTGCATGTTTTTTTATAGGTAAAAAGTACTTCAAGTAGCCAATTAAATCAATCAGGCCTTATGCAGTATTATGAATATTGTACGACTTATGTTGGTTAAGATGTTCGAAAATATTCGTCAAAACACATATTATATTCTTTTTGTGACAGTCCAAAACTGACTATCGCCATTGCCTTATATTATGTTCAAAAATGGCCTTCAAATAATTACACAAGGATTTTTTTATTTACATGAGATACAATTCTATCGACAAAACATGGATGGCTTTACACTATTAGGTATTCAAGAAAACTGCTAAGTTAACTTTGATACAAACAACAAATGACATTTCTCCAGTTAAGTCATTGATTTTTATATAAAACTGGAAAATGTCATCCTGTTACGCAACCTAGCTATTGTTCTATTATACAAGACATATATTACATTACATATTGCATTACGTAGAATTGTATGTCATTCATGGTAGATAAGAAATAAACATTTTTGTACATACTGTGGAACACAAGATATAAAAGATGAATCCCACATTGTTTGTATTACTTCATGCTTAAGTAATATACGCAGTTATTTTCATGATCAAATTTATAACACTTGACCTTTCTAGTTAAAGTAGAAAAAGTTAAATTTAATTTTACTTTGGCTTCTTCAGATGAAACTATTTATTGACTTTATCAAAATTAATAAAATCTGCATGAGATATAATATAGCTTTACAATGTAAACACACATAAATTATATATTGTATTGTTTTACAACCAAATCGTGATTCTATATGTGGAGGTCCACTGCATACAGTATATCACTGAGCTTAGACTACGGTCAAAGTTGTTTGTTTGTTGGGTTAAACGCCGTAGAAACACATTATATAGGTCATATAACGGCGGTCAGTCAACCTACTCATTCTTCCGGGAAAGGCTAAATCTCTGGATTCAGTTGGTAACTACTAAGCGCATACTTTCGTCAGTGACTGACAACTGTCCTACATAAACAAATTTGATACATAAAACTAATTCTATATATCAAGTCTTTAATGTATGCACTGTTTTATCAGCATAAAGTTTGTTTAAATCAGATCTGTAAAAGATAATAATCAGTGTCATAGACCCTATGGGGACATTGACGTCTAAAGAATAATGTAAAGTCAATTATACTTATAGCAAGGGAAGTCAATCCATTAAACCAACCAAGTGTTGGAAGTATTGCCTAATTAATGAACAAATCAATTACAAAGCGCCGACATTCGTATTCACAAGGTCTTTGACACAATAATGCAATCGTCGAGATTTATAATTGTCTCACACTATAATCATTGCCTCATTTCTATTTTGTTAACTTAGATTTCTTTAAGGCGTTTAGAAAATCGATGGGAGTCAACAACCAGCTTTAATAGTGGATTTTAAAGATAAATAATTTCCATTAAATAACATTCTCCCTAGAGAACTGAATATGACTTTGCTTAAGGAGGATGATAATTAAATTAAACATTTATTTGTCGTAATGTTTTTATCATTTTCCGAAAGACTGGAGACATAACTTGCAAAATTACATGTATATTTAGCTCCAGTTTGTCTTAATGTATATCGTTTAACATGTACTCGTATGTTCAAACAAAAGTGGCTTGATCATTTGGTTTTCTAATTTATTTATTTGTACCATGTCTTGCCGCAGCAAATTGACTCAAATGATATTCAATTGTTTGATAGTCTAATAACAATGTGAAGAAGCTCTGAATGTGAATAAACCCACATGTCTATCAAATTAAGCACACAAATTCAAAAGATGTACAAGTTTACAACGACATTAACGTCCTTTTGCTAAACGTTTATATTTTGCCTTCTTTCAGGGCTTAAAGCGAAGAAGTTAGGCTTTATACATACTTTAACGATTAATTGTGAATACATTATGTAACATATTTTTAAGATTCATTTTCTTTCAAGTCAGATGAAAAAACCAATGTTATCTAATTACATGTATACCGACATTTGCCTTGTTACTAAAAAATGGTACATGGCACCTAAAACATGGAATAATACGCTAGACGTAAAATAAATAGTAATATATTTTTTGTTTAGTATCGTAACAGTCATCACCATCTTTATGCTTTGAGAGAAATTAACTCCAGCCTACTCGTATAATCTGAGTATTTATTGGACACCATGTTATCGAGTTTCTGATAAGAAAATTGCATAATTACTGCTTGTTAAGACTCTATCTCAGAACAATTAGCATATACAACAGTCTGTACTGTGTATATATAGTATTTGTATAGCAAAAAAGAGCATTTCAAGATCATTTGCTGAGAATTACTGTTGATAAAGATAAGTACAATTCATAACATTTTAATTTATACCAAAATTTTATTTGACACTAAAGACATAATCCAGACAAATATTCGGAAATATAAACATGTGATATAAGTTATGGAAATATGTCAGTTGAAAATGTTTGGAAACCTCTGTTAAGCCAGACAGGTTCTCTACGTCTCTAGTGATGTGTTGAAAAGCACACATCTAAATAAAACTTAAATGAATGTTTTTACTATTTAAGTTAAAACAATGAGACGTGTTATACTGTGAGTAAACTTACAATTTTGTTCCTAATCCTTTTCAGCAACTTTTCTAAATCTTAACACCTATATATCTTAGCAATTGTGACACAATTCAAAACATTAACATTTGATATCTTCAACTGATTCGATCATGATAAACATCATATTAAAATTATATTCATTTATATTTTCACTGTATGCTACAGTTATTGCGATACAAATTGGTCTCAAATAAAGCACAATCTCACTCCCTGTTTACTTTCAAATCTGTGGAAATATCAAACAGAATCGACTTCCAGCCTCAATAAAGGAATTTAATTGCAACATAATGCCATTTGACATTCCACTTTCTCATAGAAAAAATAACTTAGCCGTGGGCGAATAATTTCTGTCGAAGACGCACATAAAATACAAGAATCCCTCGTTTTAATTTGGCACTATAACAGGGATTATTGGAATAAAAAAATATATTTAATACACGCGTTCATAAGTATTGTTACAAATTTAAACATTCTCCTTATTTGTTTTCTCCGACATGAGACTAATTAGTTCTTTTATATCTTGTCTTAAAGTTTTATTACTTATAATCGGACAACTTAATGAATACACGGGTAATGAAGACATATTTTTGTTATCGCTACATTCAATCATTAAAAAAGATTTTATGCATTGTCTAAAGACTTTATTGTTCATAATCGGATAATAATGAATAAATACCAGGGAAATAAAGATGTCATTATTTTGTTATTGCCAAATTTATTTAGAATATATATACATATATTTCAAAATAAAGTAATTGAATTAAAAAAGACAGTCTACGAAATTAGGATATGAAAGTGGTTGTCTGAACAGGTCTTTTTAGCAGCTAGCACTATATCTTGTTAGTAAACATTTGGTTGCCAAAAATAAATATTTGGTGGCCCGAACTAGAAATTGGTTGTCCCGGGCAACCGGACATCCTCTAATTTCGAAAACTGAAAAAGACAGTGAAACATTCGCAAACGTTCACAGAAAAGAAGAAAGGCACATGCTTGCATAGATTATATGCTTAGATAAAATTATTCTATTGCTGAAAAATAAGACCGAATTTCAGGTATAAAATTCGTTTGAGTAATTTACATAAACTTTTTGCTGATGGTTGTTGCCTGACCATTGCTTATTAATGTAATAATGAGCTTGTATGTTTTATAGCTTTCTAAGACTAAATAATGGTTCCAAGTAACAATTAATTTAGCAGATATTGTTGTCTACATTGGTCCATGTAACAATGAAACTATTTCAGTATGTCATATTTTAATGTCACAAATAACCTTCTGAACTGCAATCTAACGTATAATGGCAATAGCCAACACCCGAATCATTCCATTACCACTTTCTTTCAAGTATGACTTCAAAGTCAAACAAGCAGTGGTTTATATAAGCATGTATAAATAAGGGACATATGATATCATTTTAGAAAAGGATACAGCTGTGTGTGTACATCTTAATATCCTGTGTGGTGTTTCGTCTACCAAGGCAAGTTTTGAACATTATGAAACAGTTGAATCACGATGAATCGAATTCGCCTAATTGCATTTTTAAAACAAAACCAAATTGTCTAGTACCTACCAGTCGATAGACCATGAACAACTTGACAAAATATGATAGCATTAAAATTTAATTAGCGCTATCAACTGGAGACATAATATCCTATAAAATCATATTATCTCTTTTGTACATATTATATACTGTCAGTCAATTAATTATAAAATTGCAACATTCTGACATTCAAAATACACATAAAACATATAAAAACAGTAGGTAGGCGATTAGTCTGTTGAATTATATTTTTTGATAATTTCAAAAAAATATGTTTCAGGACGATAGGCTGGAATTACATTATTTGGAATACATTAATCTTTTCAATGTTTTGCCGATGTAGTGATAAATGTCCGGAAACTAAATGCATCAACTTTTATTGAATCAATGTCTCTCTAATAAAAGGCTTTATTGAAATGAAACATTCACAGCACAGCAATACAGCCAACGACTAGCATTGGATAATTAAACTTACAACCATGTTACGTTGGCGGACAGATAATCCATTCAATTTGCTGAAGAAGATAAATCGCTTAATACCGACAGAGAATGGCTTGAATGTGGTCTTAAATGTTAACTTGGGCCAACATTCGCAGTCTAGCCACGTGCAATGCAAAAAGGTAAATCTCTTAAAAGTATGCATTGTTTCGGTCTTAGTTTATGTTGATGAGTCAAATATTCTAGATTTATTTATACCACATATAAACTAAATCCTGAGTGCATGTTACATCAGTCCCTCAAATAGGATGTGATTTTTTTGAGGCCTCAAGCGAGTAACCCCGTTTATTTTTTTTTCTATTATATGTACAAATACATTTTAATTCAAATAAAAGAGTTTGAAATCAAGAGATATAAAAGCCAATGTTTTGATAACAACATTTTTCCCTATAGGAGTTAAAAGACGTGATTTAGTTATACCTATTGCTGATGGCTGTTGCGTGATCATCGCCTATTAACTTGATAATTAGATTGTACGTTTCATAACTGCTACTGAAGACTGAGTTAACGTTCTTAATAAAATAATTGGCTTATGTCTCAAGGGAAACATTTACGTGCATCATATAGTCTGATGTAAGTCACAGACAAAATATAGTGTGACAACTTTGCGTTTTATACAGTGATTTCAAGCATTTTCGTGAGATAATTGAATGTCCCTTGTCGACAGTTGTCTGTATAACAGTACAGATGTATATTGTGTGACTGAATTGAGCATTGACTGTTCATGAATATTAGCATCATATAAATACAAATTTCTCAATACAATTTGTAACTTTATTCGTTTGGAAAGAGAATGAATAGATTGATAACATCATCGAGTGCTGGACAGGCATCTTTTTCAATAGAACTTTCGAGCAGAAGCAGTAAACAAGAGAGGCCAGCAAATCAGTGGAATATAATCAATGATATTGTTATTCTATTGAGGACTTTGTGTATACCCTAGGCTCAACACAAATCATGATCTAGATATAAATGAATTCAAAATATAATGGTAAATTTAGTATGTAATAAAGTTTTGAATTTTAAACACATTTGAAAAGCGCGTATTATGAATTATCTAAATTTTAATTAAATAATGTTTAAAAGCGTCTGAAAGACGTACTATATTGAGACTTAATTTAATTGTTATGTTTCCATTTTGACTGCAACAAATACGAATCAAGAGTTATTGCGCTACAAATCCTTAGAATATTACGTTTTCAAAAGCGGCGTTGCAGTGGATTGCTGCTTTAGGCATGTATTAATCTAGAACATTTTATATAGTTTTAGAAAATAATACAGCTGTGTGTTTCACTCTATTGAAATCATTTTTCCGTGTGGTTTGTCTACTAATACCAGTTTTCGCAACACAAGAACAAAAGATTATTTACAATAATAGCAACTAGCATTTTGAAAATGAATCGAAATGATTTTTTGTCTGGTACATACTAGTCGAAAGACTACGAACAGAGTGATAATATAATGTATGATACATAAGTCGATAGCATATTAAATTGAATTAGTTATATTGTATGGAGACATAGTATCCTATAAAATCATATTATCGCTCTTCCTCATTGTAACATACTGACAGTAAATTCATCACGAGGTTACGAACTTTAAATATTTAAACAAGATGTAAATACAATAGTACATTTAAAACTCAAGTTGTAAGGGGCCGCGGCCGTGGCGTAGTAGTTAGCATGTCTGACTTCGAATCCGGAGATCGCGGGTTCCAGCCCGGTCTCGGTAGGTCATACCCTATACATGAGTTGTCGGCCTCGTGGTAGGGTAAGTTAGTACTGGTGATAGAAAAGTGTCCAGGAAACCTATAGTAGGAAGAGCTGACCGCCGTATATATGACCTAAATATGTGTGGAATACAACGTTAAAAAACAAGTTGTAAAGGGATCAGTCCAGTTTCTTTTTATATTAGTTACACGAAATTACGTTTCAGAACAATAGGTTGGAAAATATCTGGAATACATTAACTGATGTTTATAGCTTATGTTTAGACAATTGTCCAGATCTAAATAAATCGAATATTATTCAATCATTGTTTCCTTTAAAACAACGCCAATATTACTTGAAGCTTCCACAGCTCATCAATACAACCCACGACTTGCTTCCGATAATTAAACCCACAATCATTTTATGTTGGCTGATAGATAATCTATTCGATTTGCTGAAGAATAAAAACGGCGTATTACTCACTGAGAATGGCCGGAATAGAGTCTTAAAGGGTTAACTTTGGTCATTAATTCGAAATTAAGTCACGCATTATGCAAGAGAATGAAAATCCTCTCTGCATTATTTTTCGGCGCAGCTGTCTAAGCCAACTTTTAACCAAATAAATGTGCTTTTACATTCCAGTATGTCCAACAAAATTCTCTTCCGGTATTGAAGAATGCATAACATATATATCATACAATTGGTTTTCTGAAAACAAGTTTATTATACGATCCCAAATATTCAATATGCAGGCCCCCCAAAACAAATATCTGCCTAATCTTGATCGATATCAATTAAGACAGATAGTTACCATATTTAAATTCATTTCGGAATTAAAATGAATAAAGAAAATCCCACACATATAATGTCTATAATGAAATTCCTAGTATGAAAAACAGAAACATTCATTGAAATGGAGATTTTAAAATATTTCGAAGTCATTTTCGCTGGCTTACATTTATATTTCAAATAGAATGAACCCTGCGCAGCGCCGAATATCTTTTTAAAAATATATTTCTTGGTACATTTGCTCCAATAATTATGACGAGTTGCCGAAAGTCGTTATAGTCAAATTCTTAGGTTATTTTTAATCCACATATCATCTTAATCATTTGTGTGTTATAATAATGAGATTGTTTTCAGCTGCTACAAAAAAACTTAGATAACGTTCCAGATAAAATTAGCATACACAATTGACCGATACATGGAATAAGTAGCAAGGAAAACATTTATTATATGCGAGTTTAATGTAAGTCATAAACATTGAACGACAACTGTACGTTTCGGTGTGGCGATAAATGTAAGTATTCGTACTGTCATTTGCTAATGTGATTCTAGTCGGAAGAATTCATTATGTAAACATTTAAACGCTATTTACCAATGCAATTTTTGTACATTAATTATAGAAGATTAATCATGCCTTTTTGCTGTTTGGTATTGGTAACAAACGATATTCTTGCTTGGTGTCTACCAGTCAGAAAACTGTAAACAGCTTGACAAAATATGTTACAAAAATGGCGATAGCAATAAAATTGAATTATCTATATCAACTGCAGACATAGAATTCTAATAAACCCTAAGTAATCATATTATCCGTTTCCCCTCTTGTATGACAGCAAACAGACTGACAGCAAATTTAATCATGTGGTTGCACATTTTCAATATTCAAAGTCCATCCAAATATATCTAAACACGAATGTGAAGTTATCAGTCCAGTTTTTTATATTTTCATTGGCTTCACTGAATAAATGTTTAGGAAAAAGAGGCAGGGAATACATTATCTTGAATACATTAGTATTCTCAAGGTTTTACTGATGTTAATAGCTCATGTAGAAACAAACGTCTAGAAACTACTATGGCTAACATTTGTTTGATCCGTCTCTCTAGAAGCAGTGTTAATATTTATGTTAGAAAGCAATACAGACCACATTTAGCTTCAGATAATTAAACTCACAATCTTGTTACGTTGGCGGACAGTTAATCCGCTGAAAATAGTGAAGAAGATAAACGACGTTTTTCTTAATGCGAATAGCAGGACATTTGCCTTAAAGGTTAAATTAGTAGTTAATTTGCAGTCTAGCCACGCGCGATTCAAGAACAAGTAAATCCCATATGCATAATGTTCCGTCTTTGCTCTAATTATGATGACAGCTAGTGACCATCGAAAGTTGACAAATTTAGTTTTCCAAGTTTTATATTTCATTCTGCTTCTTATGTATCTTTTTTATAACTAGGAACTTAAAAAGGCTACAAATTTATCCTAGCAGGTGCTTGAACTATAATTAGTATAACATTCGTAAATAAAAAAACAGAATTGTTCAGTTTTGGGATGAAAGTACTAAAATGATACTCAAAACTTCGAATTTCTGGAAGCTGATTTTCGTGTACCATTTCAAAAATCATGAATGGTAACAACTTTAAGTGACTAAAAGCGTATCTAAACAAGGGTTTAAATAGCATAAGTATAAATTAATCACTTATATATGCATGTACCGTATATATAAAGCAGGAAGGTTGAAGTGTTGAAGATTGCAATAAAGCAGTTGAGGCCTATTAAACCAGCGTAAGCCAATGAGGGACTTAATCAGTTACGTCCCCTTGTATACTCTTCAAATAGGTAGGTCAAATTAGTTGGATTACTCGGATTTTACCCTTACTTTTTAATGGCAATTTGCCCAAATTTATCTTAAATAACTTTGTATTAAATCATTTAATTTGTTTAAAATTCAAGCTAAGTATTTTTAGGATAACGAACTATCTAAATTTCGAGGACCAAATTCTACTTACCAATTGGATTGTTTTTGATTTTATCAGGGGAAGATAACTGCCAAAAGTCCCTAATTCCAAATACATTCCAACCATTCTTGTTCCATACCTACGCTACGTACATTGGTTTTGGGTAAGGCACATGTGATAAAATATGCTGTCTGCTCGGTTTTGAGTCAAAACTTTTTAACACAGAAGGTTTAATACTTGTAAAATGTTAATTTTACTGAAGTACAATAAGTAGCCACTTTTCTATTTCAATTTATTTTGTTCTTATCTTTGTATATACGAATAGCTCAGAGTTTGCAGGATGACAATATTATATTTTATTGTTGGCGAACAATAAAGTCATGGTCCGATTTCAAATTCGGATTCGAAGTCAGACATGCTAACCACTACGCCACGGCCGCGGCTGAATCCCCTATCATTTGCTATAAATGTATCAAACCTACTAAAATCATAATTTGTAAATACAAGTGAGTTATCTCTGACTCACAGATATGTTGAAAAATACACAAGGAACCTGAAATGTTCAAATTCGAGGTATTGCTATGTGCCTACCGGCAATATCGTTACTGGCCACCTCAATGTAATTGAAAACTAAAGAACTCGAGATTTATTTTTAGAAGACTCTTAGTAAAGTTTATTAATATTGATTTTAAAGCGCAATACTTGATTCTTATTGTAATAAATGGTGAAAGAAAGAACACTAAACAATTTAGATAAATATTCTGAAATACACACTTGCTATTAAAGTTGATGAAATAAAATGTTTGGAAGCCTCTATAAAAGCAGATATTTCACTTTTTGAGGCAAAAATAGACAAATGGAATATTTAATGAACATTTCCATTGACTGACAGCAGTGACTGTTATGTTTTCAGATAAGACAAAGCTAACATTATGGAAAACTTGCTTTCTTAGTGTATTATTTCAACAGTTGATCATCAGTCAAATCATGCCTCCTTCAAATTGAAGAAAGAACAAACAAAATCAACCAGATACTGATGTTTTGCAACATTTGAAATTTAGTGATAATGTTACTTTTAAAATATTAATAACGTGTTTTACTTTACAGAAGCTACTTATTCATAAGTAATATAATAGTAATATAAGAATAATACAATAATATATTCTTTATGACATTTTGATTTGTTTCGATCGTTGTCAGGTTCTTCGCAATCTGATCAAAACCCGATCTAAAATTTTCCGCTCGCCAACTCGCTAATTTAGATCTGGCCTTTCCCAAACGAAGGTCACGTTCAGGTGACCTTTTCTCATCATAATATTCATGACGAAATCGTTATGATACGTAACTTGTTTACATCGTCTACGTCACGCAATTTGAAATGAGCCGCCCAATCGCAGACTGTGAATAATACCGCTGTTAAATTAACATGCGAACCTTGGTCTAAAAATAGAAATTACGAAATCAAAAGTTATTAATAGTGTTTTCGTCTAGATGAAAGCTACGCATTGATTGGTCGGCACAAAGTTCATCTCGACGTGACCTTCCACGGAGACAGTAGAGATCCTGTACCACAACGCTCTACAGGATATCTGTTTACGGAGATTGGGTTCTTCGAGTCTATCTAATTTTGTTTTGAATGTTTTACTATCAGCTCTATGTGAGATAACTTCAGGTGCTTATATATACATTCGCTATGTCCCCTAAGATACTAGACTAATTGGTATAGAAAATCTTACAAAAGTACGACCACAAAACTCGTTTCTATATCTAAATGTTCTTATATATCTGTGGAAAAGTCAAACAGTATCAACAGAGGAATTTAGCGATAACATGTAGCATAGACTTTAAAAAACGCTTAACATTGGACGAATACTAGTAATTTGAGATTTAGATCATCATAATGATATTGTTTTAACACGGGGCGATAGCGCAATTGGTAGCGCGCCGGGATTTGGAATCTCGTGTCCCGAGGGGGGTACGGGTTCGAATCCCACCCGGATAGGTTATACCCTTTCATGAAAATTAGACAATAATGTCAATTTTCCTCCATTGATTAGATAATATTAAGAAGTTTCCGGCCTTGTGGAAAGGTAAGTGAGTACTGGTTATGGACAAGGGTCCAGGAAAGCTAGGTTAGGTGCGCTGAAATGACCTAAAATGTGTTGATACGGCGTTAAATCCAATAAATAAATATAAATAAACAAAATGATATTGTAAACATAAAGTTGTAACAGAACTGTATTATCTTTGACACTCGCATTTACTTTAAAACATCTTACTCTTGGCGAGTTCTTATTATCATCATATTATTGTTTGTTTGTTGGGTTTAACGCCATAGCAACACATTGTATAGGTCATATAACGGTGGTCAGTCAACCTACTCAGCACTCACTCCTCCTGGAAAGGCTAAATCTCTTAATATAGCTGTTAACCAACTACTAAGCGCATACTTTCGTCAGTGACTGACAACTGTCCTACATAATTAAAAATCATTGGAAGGAGGGAGAATGGCGGTACAAATTCTTTGCATGATTAAGCTCCACGAAAGTAGGCCCCGCCCGGGAATCGAACCCACGACCCCTCTATCTGTAGACTTGCGTGCTACCAACTGAGCAAGCCGGGTGGCTTATCATCATATTATAAAACATCTTATGGAACAATACACTTTAAACTGATTAACGACAAAAACGTGTCAAGACCGTTGGTAATATTTTATTTGTATTACATTTTTGGTATTTTCATCGTACAGGTCGTCCACGTAAACATTGCGTATATAAACATTGCCGGTTTCATAACACACTTATATTTAGGAGTGATTTATTTTTACAAATTTATAGTTTAAGTTAGTTTACACTTATCTTATAAACAATTCAATATATAAAATTTGTTTTGTGCTTATACTCTATTAACAATTAATATTTAATATTAAAGTGGTATGTTTAAATCATGTAAATGCTGTTCATGCATCAGCTTATTCACCTATTTAGTGGGCAATTCCATTGTTAAAAGTACATTAACACGCATGACCTAGAATACGACCTGTATTTTGATTGAAAACAATTGTCCTCAAGCTTAACATGTAAATAAATAATGCTTTTGAGCCGCCAGCAATTAAAACAATATAATCTGTTTTAATCAGATTTAACTGTCTTTTATGGACTTTTGTGAAATACCAAAAACTTAGTTTTCTAAGATAAGATCGTTCAAACACATCGGAATAAAACCATATATCACTTTGATTTTCTTTTAGGCATAGTTAATCCCATTTGAGAGGAAACTAAACGATTTTTATGATAATGATACATATAAGAACTGATTTTCATCTTTACAAAGATTTTTACAGAGAAATTTTAAAACTTTAAGCTCCACAATTTTTACCATTTTTTAGGACTAAACGGATACTCACAATAATGAAAAACAATTGTATGTTCAACAAACGTGAAAGCAGACATGGCCTTTGGCTATAAAAGTGATTTTCCTGTTGATAATGAGAGCACGTCAAGAGTACAATATTCTATTGTAAATACGAGTGTCAAAGATAATAAATGTAGTGTAGTCATGGTAGCATGCTCAACTCTGTTTTGCAACCGTGGCAGGTCATACCCTTCCAAGAAAATTCAATATCCTTGTCAATTATTCTCAAGGCCGGCATATACTGAGTCCTTATAAATGAGTCTATGAGTACGTACTGGATAACAACGTGTCCTGGAAGTTCTGGTCATCCAAGTAACACAATAGCCAGCGTAAGATTAAAAAAAAACAATTATTATATGCGGCAACAATTCTAGTTAATCTAACATCATGTTGCTACTATAAATGTTTTGAACTGATTCGTCTAAAAGCATACTTTGGCTTGTACAGATGACATCGTGACATTGATTTTTGGTGTTGCTAACTAGTTGTTTAGCTTAATGTATCACAAACTTGCAGCAAGTCAGTTCATGTACAACTTGTAATAGAAGCCTACATATAACTGAATAGTCCACAAACTAGGCTAAATGAAGTGATTGATGAGACTTTAGAACAATGAATCAAACAATAACGAGCCATCAGAATCCCCGGTGGTATCGTCTTAAGGTGTCTGTCGTAGACAATATAACTCTCAGAAACATCCATTCCCAAGAATTAAGCATTCTTGGCGCAATTGCAATACTTGGATAGATCTGCTTATTTTCGTGTAATACAGTTAGCGTTAAAATAAAATTGTCACCATGTAATTGTTAAAAATATCTCTATTTCTGAATAGATTACATCAGTATAACAATTACTTTATATTTAAACAGTCATAGGACAGAATATTTCTACTTTTTTGAAATTTAATTGATTAAACTTACCCGATTTCATAAACAATGTTTGCCATTTATTGCTTGTCCTTTTACAAAGACTTTCGAAATTGGGAAACAAAACAAGACTACGTACATTACTGATGAGTTTTGTTTAGAAATGATCGACAACTTGAAAGTAATTTTAGCAGTATTATATTAGCACCATTGTACATGTACTTGCTCAGAAATAATATGATAATACTGCATAGCGTCATGTACGGACGGCATGGTGACATTTGGTTTTATAAATACTAATTATGCATTCTGCCTGATATACTCAAATTTGCAACGAGTTATTTTATCTATAATTTTACAACAAATTTAAATGTAATCAACTTGCCAATGTGGATGAGATAAATGATAGTTAAAACGTTCGTCAAGCAGTCAGAATCCCTGATGGTATCTTCTGGAGGCTCCCTGTCGAAGTCTTTAATAAATCTTAAACATTACTTTTTGCCGTTCGTTGCACATTCCGTATGCCATTGTGATACCCGGAGTTGGATTGGCTTTGCTTTGTGCAATATATTAGCTTTGAAAAATACAAATGTAACAATTCCGGTTCAGTATCTTTTATTTTAACATTTTTTGAACTTTTTACCTCATACTACAACAAAAGAACTTATATAAATATTGAACCGTCTTTTTCATCTGGATTACTATTGCCCTAAGGAACATTTGCTTTGAAATTATAAAAAATGAACAGTTCTGAAACATAACATATTAGTCTACGCCTAAATAATTATTTTACACACGTTTTACATCACACTATATTTCAATCACGATAATGCTCAATTGTAATTTGAAACAGATCCTGTCATAGTAACACCCGATGCATAGACTGCAAACAGCTTAGCAACATTAAACTATGGTATAAAATCGATGCCAATGGAAATTGAATTAACATCGTCTGGGGATATACTAGTAATATCCTGGAAAATCATATTATCTCTTTACTCTTTTTAACGACCGCGACAGCAAATTAATCATTTACACTACGTTTTGCGTTAATGTAATTAGTTTTATTGAAGATTTATTTTAATATTGTTTCTGTGAATAATTAAAACTTATCGAAATAAAAGCAGCAAATACATGAATAACAAAATAATGTTAACTGACACAACTGTTATTGCTTTTATGATAAAACATTTTTCGCCATAATAATGAAAGGAATAGTAGCAACCTGGCGTTTTATAGTAAGCTGGTATGCCATATACGAGCCTAACACGAATATAAAGTGACTAGGGCTTATAAAGAAAGCATTTATTAATTCTATTTTATGGATAGTTTTGGAATTTACTGCCATATATTTCCGATTCAGAAATTAATTACCTTGTTTTAAAGCTCCAATAACTTTATTGGAGCTTTAAAACAAGTTAATTAATTAGTTTTAAGTAATATTTAATATAATAAGAACATTAAATTGCATCATTCATTGTCATGTCTCGTGTACATGTATTGTAGTGCAGTAAAATATCTACGTTAAGACCACCTATTGCACTGGTATAATACTATGTGTCTAGGAATTCTATATTACAATTTCAGGGGGAAACATATTTCTCTAAGTATACATCATTTGAATCTTTATTTTTTGTGACAAATGACAGATATAAACTTACATAGACATAGTCTCAAAAGCCAAGATGAACCCTAACTGCGCTGGTGAGCTAATAAATGCCTCAAATAAGCATGAAATCAGAAAGAATAAACGATTATGTCTTGAAAGTATTTAATTATTGCCTCATTTTCTTGAAAAGAGCTAGGTGATAACCATATTTTTCCGAGCCAATGTAATTCTATGTACACCTCAAGGACAAATCTGAATGAAAAATCTGACAATTAAGATCGATAAAAACATCTCTCAATAAAATTTAACTCATTTTACGGCGAGTTTCAGACTAGGATGAATTTTATATGAGACACTAGACAATAGAAATTGTGTAATGTTTGAATTATTTATACTTGAATACATTCGTCAAAAATAGACATAACTTTAAAAATTGGACTTGTATGCATGAAATATGTAGTAAACATCGATTTTGTACTAATATCAGCTTTACAAACCAAATGAATTATTTAATGTGTCTGATCAGGCTTTCAACAGTGAGCGCGATATGACCTTTCTGTGTTGGTGGGCCTTAAAACCCAAACAAAACAAACAAACAATTCAACAGTGAAGAAACTCCCTATCAAAAATAGCAGAAATACAGTAACATTGCTGAAGAATTGTTTCAATCATTTTTGCGACAAAAGACATCGTCAATCACATTATACATTTCAATAAATAAACATCGAACTAATACATAGTTATGCTGTTATGTTGCTCAAGTTTCACTAGATTAGTTTAGATTCATCTACTGCCAGCTATTCTCCTAAATTACTATATTCCATGTACTTATGCGTCTTTTGTACATATATTAAAACTTTATTACTATAAATATACTAATGGACAAAAGTCTTGTCCGGTATGGTTTTCCATAATATTTTTTAAACACGTGAAGTTACGATCTTGAAATTTGGCCTACTTTATATCGCCTGTTTTTCAAACCGGTTTCTTTAATTTTGACAGTCGTCCTTGCTCTAACAAAGGAGATACATTTCCGGCCACGTTTTTCACGTGCTCTCGCGTGTATAAAGTGTTGCGCCTAGTTTGATGAACTGATTTACCTTATTCTCTTGTGTAACGATATCCCAATCGAAAGACATCAGAATATTTTAATAAAATATTGATTTTTATTCTAAAATGAAGCTTTCAAATGAGCAGCGTGCGCGCGCTTAGGCCAACTTGAGGCTGGTGCAACTGCTGCACATGCAGCTCGTCCATTCGGGGTTAATGAGAAAACCATTCGTCGGTTACGCACAAAATTCGGAACGCAAGGCTCCGTGGCAGACCTTCCACGTTCCGGACGGCCGCGCGAAACGACGTTATGTCAGGATAGGCAAATTCAGCTTACCCACTTACGTAATCGTTTTGCCGCCCCAAATGACACGGCACGAAACACAGCAGGTCGTAATCGACCTCGCATTAGTGCTAGAACGGTACGGCGACGTCTCAAGGCAGCCGGGTTACCTTACCGACGGCCATATCGTGGAGCAATATTAACTCCCAATCACACGCGTCTATGGGTAGCATGGGCGTTGCGTCATCAAAGGTGGCGCTTAAATTAATGGCAAAACATTCTGTTTACGGATGAGTGTAAATTTAACATTGATTCAAGCGACCGACGTCAACGTGTCTATCGACGCCCTTGTGAGAGGTTTACGGACGCCTGTGTCATTGAAAATGACCGCTGGGGTGGGCCGAGCGTCATGGTTTGGGCAGGGTTTACACATCATCATAAAACCCAACTTGTATTCTTCGAATATGGTCGAGGACGCGGTCGTGGCTTAAACGCACAACGTTACGTAGACCAAGTGTTGCAACCGATTGTGTTGCCCTTCCTTACTGCACATCTAGGAACAGTCCTGCAGCAGGACAACGCCCGGCCCCATGTTGCAAGGTTCACTCAAAACTACCTGTTGGCCAACAAAGTCCAAACATTGCCATGGCCGGCATTATCGCCTGACATGAACCCAATCGAACACGTTTGAGACTGCATGAAACGGAAGATAAGGGCACGGAACGTGTACAACGTCCATCAATTACGTGACGCTATTGTTCAAGAATGGGACCAACTTCCGGCTAGATTCCTTCGCAAACTTGTATCATCGATGCGTAAAAGGGTCACTGAACTCATTCGGGTTAATGGGAGTCACACACACTATTGAAAAAAAAAGTTTCGTTTAAAGCTGACTCAACACAATCATTTGTAACTTTCAAATCCGCAATGTCAATTTTCAACACATTACTGTGCCGACAGAACTGGCTCAAATTTCACAATTCTTTTTTATGCAATGCATGATAAAATACTCTTTCTAATGATACCAAATGTATGAGTGTGCAATAACAAACAAAAAAGATATTATGGTTTTTGTAGACCGGACAAGACTTTTGTCCATTAGTATACATTGTCATACAATTACAGTGATTTTTCCATGTTCCAACCAAAATAGTGAACTGTTGTGCATCAAATATCACCAAACGTACAATAACGCATCATTAAATATTTAATCATGGTAATGCTAAATTGAAATAGGAAACAATCTACGCATGGAATGAACCAGAAATTAATAGACAGTTAACAGCTTGACAAAATACGGCATACAAATTGATAGAATTTAGTGATGAAAATGATCTTTTTTGAGACATAATACTACAAAACATCATATTATCTCTTTTAACTCTTTGTTTATATATTGTTTATACATGTGTGACAGTAAGATATTCATACAGACCTGCGTAATACTATTCCATATTTGTCACTTATTGCAACAATAGTATTGAAACGTGAGACTAAACATGTATGGCACGCACAGTATTATTGTTAAGTGGTGAATATACAGTTGTATACAAGCATCACTATATTACAAAAGATAAGTTTGCAAAATGGACAAATACTAATTTTGCGGCTGCGATTGCGTCCCATGTTTGCGTTATATTCAATGGTTATAAGTAAGTAAATTATTTCCTCCATTATATGTATAAATGCATTGTCGTCAAAGTTACATGAAAAATACAAAGCAGAACTTATACACATACTTTGACATTTTTAATTAAAGTAAAACAAAGATTCAAGAAAAGGCTTAACACTAACCTTCTCGGACAATGTTTTTTACCAGAAAATTAGAATCACTACCTGGGGCACAATTTAAGACACATGCCATTTACTGTGTTGTGGTTGCGCTAAATGAATGTGTCGCATTTGCATTAGTTCAAAGTGCCCTTAATTGTATGACTAAATATCAATAATGTAAATTACCTGTTTTAAGAAACTTAGTGCATTTGAACATTTGTTATGTTGATTATGTTTAAAATGTATTAGTTATTAACTAATGGAGTTGTAAAACTCTTGAGCACCAATCTCGAAACCAGCTGCTTATGTTTCAATTTAATCTGTTTCCGAATCCTGAATCGTTTCAAGAAGTCACAAACAAAACTAATTATTACATGCAAATAGCTGCTATACGCTGTTGCAACGTTACAAAACAACGTTTACTAATTATTTATCGGCACTAAATCAATATGAATGGGCAGAAGAAACAAGTTAGTTGCTTTACATGCAAAACCACTTAGTTGGTATCAAAGTATAAAAAGAAACATCAATGTATTATTAAACAACGCAAATTGTTATGCCATCAGTCGAGCATTTGATAGTATGTTCCTTTTGTTCCTATTTACACATGTAATATACTGAAACACATTAGTATCCATGGTACTTGCTAAAGGACATTTTCCACAGAGACACACGTTTACTAAGCTTAACGGATTGACTGTTATTATTATAACGTCTTTATTACTACGTCTAGAAATCACATAGAGAAGTTTGTCACGACAGAACAATACTGTCCACGACTAAGTAAGGATCAATTAAGCCACTATCAAGTTTTGTTGGCGGGCGTTTAATCCGTTTTACGTGTTAGAGAAACTTATTGAAAAACATCTTACGGAGAATCATCGTGATATGGTGAAACGAGTTGAATTATACTGATCATTATTCCACAGACATTACCTGGCTTAACCTATTCATCACATTATTTGTTGTTTATGGATTAATTGTTCCCATTTATAACCTATAGCTGAAAACGATTGCTGAAACACTATTTGTGTTCTGTTAATTATATCTGGGCAACAGCAATTCATCTTGTGCTTTTGATTTTCCAATTGGTATACTTCACTCAAGCAAAAGCATTTGCAAAGATGATAAAGTATACTTAAGTTTTTTATAGTTGTTTTCGCATCTGGAAGCTCGACATACGTTGGAACAATTTTTAAACTGTATTATATGAATTCCCAATTAAAGTTTTACGGTAGAATAAAGTTTTTTATCGTTTTATCATAAACAAATTTGTATAATACACATTTTCCTCATCACGTTTGTCTTCTAGGGATGTCTATGCATAGTTTATTAACATAAACTGTGCGACTTAAAAAGGAAAAATGTGTGTCCAAGTGTATTTAATTACATTTGATCCCATTAGGCCTTGCAATGATCTCTTGTAACGGCAATGGCCGTACATAAACAACTAAAAAGTGCCTTATATGAGTTCATGTATAGAAAAATGTACTACACATGCGTGAATATAGAAACTGTTAAAAATATCTAATCTACTCTATCTAATTCATGACCAAGTTCAGTTGGTAGCGCATCGGACGGCCAATCTTGTGGTCACATATTTTGAGTTATATAATGAAATGTAATCACCAGTTGGTGCGACAGTATGTGCTATCATATTTTACGACATATGAGAAAAGTTCTTAGCCGATTCAAGGCCAGTAAATATATTGACCAATGCGAAATGACTTTAAAATTGCCTAAAATATCGATAAGAGCCGTAAATAATAATAACTGTATCGGTTTATTAAAACATTTATAAGGCATTATATTAAAAATGAAAACGTTTTATATCAAATATTTTCTTCAGCATTACCAATAGAATAGTTTGCAAAACAGATTCAAAAGGAAAGTAAAATAACATAACAGCACCTAATAAAAAGTCTCATAGACGGTGCTAGGAGCGCAATAATTACGAGGAAATACATCATTAGCAACACAATGCTGTGATTACACCTAAGAATTCTACAACCAAATGACCTTCTAGCATTTTGTAATTTTGTTCAGTTATAACTATATCCATTTGAATCAGTAGATTGTCTTTAAAAGTAAAGACGCTGACTGAAAAAAAGTTTCTACTAATGAACAGTACCTAGTTAGTTCTTGATTTAGATTGAAACACGCTTCGTCCAGAATAACGTCTGGCATTTGTCCGCGAAGGAGTAAGAAAATGAATGTGACAAAAATGTATTGTAAATATAAACCGTTTTCAGGGAACATTGCACAAGTCTGGATGGTACATTAGTGTCTGATATTATCAGGTTACGTTACATTAATATAATTGTCATAAGACAGACGAACTCCTGTACGTATACAATCTGTGTATGGAATACCGACAATCTTATTAGACATTGTAAATGACATAATCAATTTTAGCATAAGACAGGTTTTAGCACTTACAACGTCTGTACACGAAGGTATGTACCTGTGTTTACTTAAAGGCAATGTTTTTTTCATAAATAAAAATAAATATTTTTTGCATCATTGTACAATAACAATTGTTGTACATTGCTATTGGAAGATACAACAAGAAATGTAATTATGTAAATAAATAAATAAAACAATCTTGTATTTTGTAAATATGTAAACATTGTATATTATAACATAGTGATAAACTATTTGTATTTAAAGACATGAACCCAACGTACGAGAAACGTCTTTGCCACAGCGCTGTAGATTTTGTGTGTGATTTTAAAATAATATACAGTTGTATTTACACAAGTATATATTTAATCTGTGTACTTATGTATTTATACTTCTCGCAAAAAACAAAATGGAGACACGATCGCATGGGAACAGTAGTTGTATAAAACCAAATTCCTATAATAATAAGAATAGAATAATAAATCACTCAGGGTACATAAAATCCACCAAATTTTAAAGTAGATTTGTAGATATACATTATGGTGTTTTATGACATTTCAAAAGTATCATTTGAGGTACATTTTGAAATGTGTTTGTGGTATATTTGACTAATGTTTACACCAGTTTTCATGATATATGTGTTCCACTAGTAAGTGTCAGTTATAGAGTGAAAGTGATAGCATAATGTGATTGTCTATGGAAACAGTGGTTCTAGACGGTGCTACTAATGCAATCTTTGTGTCTGCCTCTATACTCAAATGATTTATGTCACTGAATTTAATCATTGTAATATATAACTGCTATAGGGTCATAGTATCATGCCGGGCAACGTACTAAAAATATGTACGAAGTAGATGTTTTCAGTACAATGTTTTTGGGTAAAAAAAGGATCCCAGGACGGTTGTTCGGAAATGTTTTTTTTCTCAAAGGAAATGATACGAAAACAAATCCCAACGACTGATACAGTATGTCATATGACAACTGGAGCACTTTGGGTATCGACAAAACAGTGGTAACTTATTACTTATTGCCTAAACTTTTTATATAATCCCACAAAATAATTTAAAGTCAAATATTTTTGTATGCTTTCAATTTTCTAATCGATAAAAATGATTAAGAAGTAATTCTTACTATGGTAAATATATACATTGCCTTTTTCTACTCTTCTTAATTCAGTTAAAACATGTTTTTACACTTGAATGTTTTCTCTATTCATTTAATAAGTGTTCTGCCATGTATATCTATCGTGCATGTTTTTTTACATATTTTATACTGTATATATGTTATTATATACGTTATTAGTAAAATGCTGCCAAAGATTTTCTTGGCGATGAACATATAGTTTATGCTTATAAAATATTTTGATTTGATTTGACTTGGCTTGACGTCTTGTCATAAATTCCATCGAGTATCCAATCTCGACTCTACTTACACAAGTGTATACTTAATAATAGCTCATCGGATAATAACATTAAACTTTGCAAGACCCTGTATCTACTTTGGTGATAATGTCTTATATCATAAATGGATATAATTATAATCTACGACAAAATAATTGATGTACCATACTATGGTATTAATGTTATTCAACGTAATTATTTCGCTTCAATTACCGTCTTCGAGACATTACTGTGTTATTGCATTTACTTTCGTATAAGTCAGCATATACGAATCGCGTTGTTTGTATAAATATAGTAAATGGATCTTGTTTTGTTTGTATCAGTTCTTCAATAGAGTCTTGTTTTTCTAAATGTATAAAGTGTTGATAATGCTGAGGGAAAAATACAAAACGTATGAATTTTATGGACATATTTATAAAATAAAGTTTAAGGCAACTTGAGATTAAAGTTTGGCTCATACAGTTTGTAACGCCACTTTTTATAACCGTCAAATAATTTCGCGACGGTCAGTCAATTTTTGATAGGCTAAGAACTTTTTCATACTCGTTAAAATTGGACAGGACATACCGTTGTCAATTGCTGATGGCATTTTATGATCCAATACCACAGAATCGAACATTAGAGCATTCGAAGCTGACACTTGGTCGTAGCATTGAATATAATTTAATATAATAAAATACGCATTGAACTCTGTCTTCAGTGTAAATTCTTTTCAACGAGTTACATATTGTTTATTTATAGTGTTAACCAATGCCATTTAAGAGGACACAATTGATTCGAGAATTTTTATTGTTTGAACATAGTTTTACCTTAAAGGTATTACAAAAGAACTATATTGTTTTAATTATTTATAAAAGCAACATCCTGGCGCTAGTGTAATACTCAGCTGCATCTTGCAGCACTCAGTAACAAAACCTCCGTAAGAAACTGTAAACTTTATATAAAATCCCAGTCTGTTGCTACGTTTTATTATATGACCCTATTTAAGTCAGAGATTACAGTGATTGGAGTTCAACAATCACTCTAAAACAGAGATGGGTACACAGATAATTGTGCAAATATTGTATGGGACCATGGTTTTCTAGAAAATTATACCATCATGTAATAGTATCATTTCTACTCATACTCTAATATCACAATTCACAGTTCTATTCGATTCTTAAAAATCTAGTTGTACATTTATCATGAAAAATGAACCACCCGGCTAACTCAGTTGGTTGCACGCATATCTACTTATCAAAGCGTCGTGGGTTCGATTCCGGGCTGGGCATACTTTCGTGAGCTTGGTCATGAAATAATTTCTACGGAATTTTATCACCCTACCAATGATTTTTAATCTTGTAGGACAGCTGTAAGCCACAGACGCAAGTATGCGCCTAGTAATTGGTTAACAGCTAATTGCAGAAATTTATCCTTTCCAGGACAGTGAGTAGGTTAACTGACTGCCGTAGTATGACCTATACATTTTGTTGCTACAGCGTTAAACCCAAAAAAATCAATTATGAAAATAATGTAACACGTATCAAAGCATATCGCAAACACATAAAGACATGAATAACAGTATACAGTTATTTCATATGTGATTTGGGAACAGTCAAACTGTTGGCCCGAGGTGGAGGGAATAGTGTTTTGAACTGTTTCCCGAGGCCGTAGGCCGAGGGAAACAGTTTAAAGCACTATTCCTGACATCGAGGGACAACCGTTTGACTGTTCCCAAATCACACATAAAATAACTGTTTTATTACCTGATCAATTACTATTTTAACAGTACTTGACATGTTTAAAGCGTCTGGTAAAGTCTAAAATCCCATTGCAGTTACTTCCCTTTATATAAGTACAGTAACAGTTTGTGACGTCAATACGTGACGTCATTACGTGACGTCAGAGCACGTGCGGGAAACAGTCAAAACTATTGACCGGTCAACAGTTCACTCAGAAAACAGTTAAAAATATCGAATTTCACTTATATAAGCAATCAGGTAATAATATAATTTATGAGAAATATCATTGAATAAAGTTGTATAATTATATAGCATCTACCGATTAACAATAATTGTTGGACCATTTTTTAGATACATTATACGATATGTTTTCATTGGCATCAAAGATATAAGTTCTTTCATACACAGACGTTAGTAAGTACTAAAACCTTTCTCATACTAAATCTGATGTTGTCATCTACAACGTCTAATAAGATTGTCGGTATTATATAAACAGATTGTATACGTATAGGACATCGACTGTCTTCTGACAATTATAATGATGTAACATAACCAGGTGATATTAGACATTAATATACCATCCAGACTTGTGCAATGTTCCCTGAAAATGGTTTATATTTACAATACATTTGATTTGTCTAACGCTTTTGAGGACATATATTTAGACATTACTCTCGTTGAACCTTGTTTAACCCGGGTCGGTAGCGCGCCGGGATTTGGAATCTTGTGTTCCGATTGGGGTACGTTATACATTTATAAAAGTGCATTAAATTTGATAACTTTTCAATATGGTACTTCTAATATTGTCTCTCTTTTTACAATTATGACAATACTTGTAACATTATTCTTAATCTAAAAACTTAATCCTATTTATCAGATAAGTTGACATTAATGCGTAAGCTGATTCGAGGTTAGGTACTCCAAATATCTTATTGCTGTATTGTTTAAACATTAGGTCAGGTCTATTAGAGCTTTCAAAAGTTATATATAATCAGTTACATCAAGTGTGAAGACGAAAAACTTAATTTGTTTATATAATTATATTACATGTTTTGAATAGCACCACCATCCTTGCACTAAGATAAATACGCAAATGGCAAACCACCGTTAGGAATTGTCAACATTTTGCGTGAAAATTCAGTTAGTCGCTACGTTTGATTCTATGTGAGACGATGTCCCAGAGGGGATTTTACACAATACCGGGAGAAGAAGAAGATGACCCTTTCTAAGTGAAAGAATACAGTGATACGATATAATCACCTAGCAACAGTGATGCGTACACATATTACTGTATAAGTTGCATCGTCTGAACCTATTGTTTTCTATAATGTTACATTGTCTATCACATTTTAGCGATTATACTGTATACTTTACAATCTTTTGAACATTATTCATAACATATGATGTTACCAGTATCAGAGCATATCACAAACACATAACAATATCAATACCAGTACAAAACAATGGAAATGTCATTTAACAGAATGATGTATAGCATCTCCCGTAGCTATTCAACTAAAAAGTTTGAACAAAACGATACCTAGTTTAATTTTTCATATATAATTATATCCATTGTCACGAACGGCAGAACTTTTGAAAGTAAGATGTTAATATGAACGCAAAAACCTTTCTTAGACTAAAATGGAATTTGTCATTTTCAACATCTAATAAGATTGTCGGTATTCCATACACACATTGTATACGTATAGGAGATCGTCTGTCTTATGACAATTATATTAATGTAACGTAACCAGATAATTATAGACACTAATGTACCATCCAGACGTGTGCAATGGTCCCTGAAAATGGTTTTAAAGTTACAATACAGTCATTATGGTCAACGCATTCGGGGACAAAACTGAGACGTGAGTTTTGATGACCTTGTACCGTTTTTATCACACCAAGAACTAGTTAGGTATTTTTCACCATAGAACCTTCCTCGGCTTGTGTCATTGCTTTAAATCGGTCAATCTCTTTTGTTTTCACTTAAGTTATGTGCGTATACTTTTATGAAAGTGTATTGAATATGGTTTCTATGAAACATGTTACTCTAGTTTTGTTTCTTTTATTTAAGTTATAATTTTATATTAGTAAAGGTTCTAAACTTAAGGTTATACACCCTCTATGTTGTTAATGTAAAACTCTTTATTAGGTGAGTTGGTATTGAAGTGAAAGTAGAGTGAGTCGAGGTTGGGTACTGCCAGTGCAACGCATACAGTATATGCATCAGCACTCAATGATAATCCTCAGCAAGGGCGTAGCGCCCATTACGCAGTTTACGCAACTGCGTAATACTTTTTTGGCCGATTTTTTAAATATGAAATATTGAAGAGCATCCTCTTTGTTAAAATCAAGATCAAAACCAATGTATTTATTTACAACACACGAGTATAGTTTACAAGAGTAATGGACAGTGTGAGACTAACGAAAGCAATCTGAATCAATAATCATTCAAGGTCAGTTTTGACATCTGCCAAAACGTCACCGATGATGTCGTTCCTACGTAACACTTTCACTTCTCGTTTACATGTATGTGTAGCGATTTGGTTATCTAGAACTGGTGTACGAGTACGCAACTACATGTACATGTATCTAACTAAATTTGTTCACACTTTGTAATTTCAAACATATTTAGTTTATTTATGTGATAGATTTGCACATACAGTTTCTAGGTCTACTTCTCTCTATAAGCTTTAAATATCTCTTTTTGTCTATATACCGAAGATGAGCTCCAGAACCCCCCCCCCCCCCCCGACCTCTTCATGGACAAAAGTCCATTTTCCAGTGTTTTAAACCATTGGATGACAACAAAAAATCTTGTCCCGAAGGCGAAGAGTCCATAAACTCTTCCACATCTTGTCCAGAAGGCGAAGAGTCCATAAAATCTTCCTCTTCCACATCTTCCTTAAAACAAGATCAGGCGAACAACTGCCAGAGTGATGGGTATGCAGCAGGGTGCTCTATGGGCGCGCGATTTCTCGACATTGGAACAATTGATGTAACAAGAAGACTCCGAATGTCGGACTCCTTGAAAATGTCTACTTTAACATCAAGATTCCAACCCTCGCGGAGTTGGGTGAAGCCAAAGAGCACGCACGGCAAAAGCGGGACAGCTAGGCGGGTACCTGACCTGGTGTTTGATTATGAAAACTACCCGTATTTGAGGTACAGTCCATCAGTCGATGGTGTATTTTGTGCGCCGTGTTTTGTCTTTAATGCATCCGAAAATACTCTTGTTGCAAAACCCCTTGTAGACTGGAGCAATGTGTCAAGAATTATAGGGATGCACAAAAACACTAGATCACAACAATGTAATGACTAAAGCAGACAATTTCCTAAAAATATGTCGAAATGAAGAAAAAAGTGTTGTTGAGTTTGGCTCAAACGCTTACAAAAACAAAGTTGAGAACAACAAGAAAGCGTTGACATCAATTGTTAAAACAATAGTTTTGCTGGGAAAACAAAACATTGCTTTTCGTGGCAAAACAGAAGAACGCAGTAACTTCAGAGCTTTGATAAATTATCGCACAGTATTTAAGCCCCGCTATTCAAAACGAGTTCATACACATATGTGGCAATCAAATTTCAGACTGTATCGTGCACCGTTGCCAAGATGCTAGGTACTTCTCAATTCTTGCAGATGAATCTGCTGATGTCAGCAATACTGAACAGTTTGCTTTTTGTCTGCGTTACATAGAACGTCAGAGTTCTGGGGAACATGTGCTCCATGAGGATTTCCTTTCGTTTGTTAAGACAACAGAAACAACGGGTGAAACACTTCACCAGTTGCTTCTAGATGAAATACACAAACACAATCTGAACCCAAACTTTATCGTTGGACAAGGGTACGACGGTGCTGGGAATATGTCCGGTTGTCACAGTGGAGTGCAAGCAAGATTTACTGCAGAATTTCCAAACGCAAAGTATATTCACTGTCGCAACCACCGTTTAAACTTAGCAATATGTCATGCTTGCAGGGTACTGTTTGTGCAGTCGATGTTTACCGTTGTTGGGGATGTATTGTTTTTTATAACATGTTCTCCGAAACGTCTCAGGGTTTATAGCTCTCATAACGACGACGGAGAAGCCTTGAAGAAGTTCTGCCCAACACGGTGGTCTCAGCACTCGGAAAGCATCACTGCTTTCTATACACACTTCAAACCAATTAAAGAAACACTTACTGACCTTCAAGTTGGCATGGACACAAAAACTGTCCACAGCGTCAAGCCTTCAAAAGGCTGTCTTGTCTTTTGACTTTGTTGTCGCGTTGTGTTGCGTCAGCGGCCCCTTAGACACACTGAATCCTTTGACAGATTCAATGCAAGATCCTCAATGTGACTTGGTCAAAGCAGCACAGCATGCTAAAGTTCTTTATGGGTTGCTGGTCGAGAGACGCAATGACATTGGGTATTTTGGAGGACTTTGGCAGAAGGCTGTCGCCTTGGCAACTGAGCATGACATCAATGTCTGTCAGCCTCGTGTTGCTGCAAGGCAAAAACACAGAAATAACATAGCCGCAAAAACCCCAAAGGAATATTGGAGGTTGAATATGTTTGTACCATTCATGGATCACCTTTTGTCCCAACTGCATGACAGACTGTGTCTCTCGACTGCAAGACTGAACACTCAGTATCTTTTGCCAACAAAACTCCAGCAGCTTTCACCCGAAATGTGGGCCGACATTAAGCAGGAGTATTCTCCGTTCATAGATTGCCAGGCAATAGATGCTGAACTTGACATCTGGAAGAGATTTGCAGCCGATTCGCCCATTCAAGGTCTAGCAAAGGCAGTTGATGAAACATATCAACTGTATCCAAACATACATATTGTGCTGAAGATCCTTCTGACTATGCCAGTGTCCACGGCCTCTGCTGAAAGTTCATTTAGTAGCCTTCGCCGCCTTAAAACGTATCTAAGAAATACGATGACCAAGGAACGGCTGACTGGATTAGCTTTGATGCATATCCATCGCGATCACGAGATCGATATCGACCGGGTTTTACGTGATTTCGATGCGTCTGGGCATCGACGAATCGCACTAGTGTTAGATAATTGAGGAAATGTCGTCAAATTCAGCGAAAGCAAAGATACATATACATGTATATCGGTCTGAATAAAAAAGTTAAATAAAAATACAAAAAAATAAAAACACTAAAAACAAAAAAAAACGTCGCGGGGAAATCTATGACATCAAATTACATAATCATCACCGCCTGATGAGACCTATTGGAGAGGTCGAAACGTTTTATTCCTACAATTGTACTGATTAATTTCCTTTTTTGTAACAATATATCCCACTATGTGCGTGTCTTAAAATGCACCATAATGCGTCTTTTCGTGTCCCTTTTTTCTGCACCACGGGAGGGGGAAACCCCCTCCCATACCCTCCCCCATCGGCATTTCGTGCCGAGATCTGCGTAACACTTTCAAAAATCTGGTTACGCCCTTGTCCTCCGTTAGGAACTGTCTTCTACTTACATAAAAACTTACATAATCAAAGCACTGGAGTGCTGGAGGAACGATGTCCTGAACTTATTTTTTGATTAAAGAATATATAATCATGTATATTATCTATAAAATAATGTATTAAGTATCAATTAACAGAATTTAACTAAAGGATAGCACTAGACTTCTCAAGTGGTTTGCTCATGGCAAGGTTTATCTTACTTTAGCAAACAAAATAAACCAGTCAAAGAATTAATTTTCATCAACACATTTTAGGGTCATGTACAGCAGCCATCTCACCTAACCAAAGATTATTCTGGACTATTTTCTCTAACCACAAGGAGCTGACAACTTCTCGTTTTTAGTTATCAATGGGTATTTTTTAACGAGATCGTTAATATTTTCGTTAAAATTTTAAAGATTTGGTGTGGAATATCAAGCTGATTTTTTTTCACAAAAACATCGACTTTCTAACAATTAATTTTAAGGGTTTCCCCCAAGTACTAAGATCTTATGCATCAAGCTACATTCCCATTTTTGTTCACGTATTTTAAGTCAAATTAACGTTTTGCACTTGCAATTTATTCACAATTAAATTACTCTAAGAATCGTCAATTTCCTATAAATATTTGCTTAAAATTCCGAACAAAATTATGGATATTCATTCCAAGTTATAATCAACCTCTATAACTTAAAATCGCTCAAGTAAACTTTTAATGTGACACTTTGAAGACGACAACGTCATATCGCCGTATATTAAACATCCGGTAAGTGTATTAGTCATATCCATAATGGCGGGTGTAATAACAATTGGATAAGTCACGTCGGTAAATATTTGTTTATTTCGAGTAATAACAAGTTTTTCGACGGTTAAAAGTTGAAACATTCGCATGTTATTTGACTTCCGTAACTCTAGCCAACCCTGGCAGGGTTGTCTACAGTTACGGAACTTCCGTAACTCTAGAACCTGGGTCTAGAGTTACGGTACCGTAACTCTAGCCACTGCCTAATATAATACGATCATTTAATATTGTTTATTACTATCGAATGGTGTAATTATGCTACGCATATAACAGGCATTGTCAAAAACATCGTAGGCCCTTTTTACTCCAACAAGTAATCATTGCAGTTGTCACGGGTTGAGTTGTCTACGGGTTGAGTTGTCCCGTCTCCATCGCAAAATTTATATGTCCTGAGAGTAACCTCCCTTTTCCTGAAGAGTTTCAAGAACGACAACACAAGCCAGCGTTGTATTACATTTAAATGAGATGTTAATGAGTTTCACGCTTGAACTACGCCTCTTTGTCTATGTTGAAAATTGTTGAAGCGCGAAAAGAGTAATCTTATACTTTCTTATTACCATTGGAACGATGTTAAAACATCGTTCCAAAAAGTCATTGTCTGTTTCTACTTTAGATTGCTTGGCACTGTATCAGTGAGAGATTACAATAAAATTCAACAACATAAATCACTTGACAACAGAGAAAGGTACACATATAATTGTATCAGTAGCATTGTCTGGAACCGAGGTTTTGTGGGAAATTATACTATTACATTATAGTATCACTTCTATTCTTTACTATCTGAAGAAACATTAATCATTGTTCATTGTAAACAGTATCACAGCATATCACAAACACATAACAATATAAGCAACAGCGTGATAAATGTGAAATGCCATTGTACAAAATGATTTAGGTATGTATCCATCGATCTAGACTATTTGATTGGTCACCTCATAGCTTTTTATTGTAATCATCATATTGGTAGGTTGATTTGAAGGCCACATGTCAAGACTCACTCTACTTTGCTAATTAAATTTAAGAATGCAACTTGTATATATGTTTTAAAACATGTTTGATATATTAATTGTTTGTCAAATGCATATTATATTTGTATGATTAGGTGAGAAAAATGCGCTGCTGTTGAAAATGCGTTTATCTTTAAAGTCCAAGATCTCATTAAAAAGTTTCTAATTTAATGTTTCCCTGATTTTATGTTGAAAACTATTCAGACATTTGCTTTGAGACTAAATTTTAATTGTTCGAATGGATTATGTTTTCTCGTGTCCGAGTTAATCTTTTCACATGTAAAAATGTCCTTTGATCCTTACATTTCTGTGCTTCTATATTTGCTGGCATGTTATTTTTTTCTTTCTTATAAAATTATGACTTCTATTCGAAATAGCTCGCGTTTTGTATTTAGGCGCATCTTTTCGGAATTGAGATAAGTGTTAAATCCTTTCCAGTATCCCGCAACAAAAGTCTTCCGTAACAAGTAAAGGTAATTTAAGGTAATCTGAAATCAAGCTGACGGACAGTAAGAAGCAGACATTAGTGCAGCAGACGTTAAGGCAGGCTACATACGACTAAATTTTCAAGCGGACATTTACATTACACGCGGAAAAAAATAAAAATGTACAAATAATGTATGAAATAACGTTGATTACTTCACAGGGTAATAAATGATTCATACCTTTTTTGTCTTGAAAGGATTCAGATTTAAAGATTTCATTAGGTACGACTTTAAATCTGTATAAAAACATAGAACTGTTGATATGCGGAAAATGCAGTTAGGTTCAAACCAATGAAGAACCCTAGCGGTGAAGTGTGACCCTGGAAGACCGGGTATACAGACGTATATTATGTTAATACCAAACGAATGAGCAACATCAAACAAGTCCATCTTGGGGCTCAAAGGAGGGGTGTGACCTCAAAGAAGCCATATAATAGATATACTTACTATAGACGTTTTTTAGAGGGTTCTAACCCCTGTAGAACCCAAACTTTCATTTATAATGTTTATATTAACAGTGATAGTTTCTTCAAACAGCAATCATAAAATCGAACATAATTTTATCAACGTGCTTTAGTAAGATATTGCTCCGGTTTTTTTTCTATGATACAATGCAAACAAATTTTAGGGAAACAAAAGCATCGTTAATCAGCTTGTCAAGTACGCAAACACTGAAGTCCTTCAAATCACTATTCACATGTTTTATTTTCACACTCATAAGAAATTCCACCTCATATAAACCATAAAGCGACTTGTAATTTTGATAAAACAAGTTACATTATAATACTAAAAAGCAGTTAACATGACAATCCAACACAATGCTATTTTGAGTTACCTAAAGATTATACTTAACTGTTTTTTGTTTGTTTGCCGTGACAATCACATTGCTGCATTTCGCAGCAATTTTTTACTTGTTTAATTATCTATACTTGTAATTGGAAAACTGCTCTTGAAATGCAATCTTAATAACATCAACAAAACATCAGTCAAAGATGACCGACATAATGTACCAATGCAAACGTTTTGAAAGGTCTAAAATATTCATCTGCTCGACCATGAAGTAAAACACACACTACAAGCAAACGTTGATGACCTGTCTGATAAAGTGCTTAAAATATTTCAAGAAAAGACCAATTGTGGAGCTTTTTACAAAAATTCTTACGAAAAAAGTTATCGTAAGTAAATTCTATATCATCAGCAGTTCAAAGTCAGATGGACAATAAGCATAATTATGATATGACATTTAAAAGGTATACAATATTCTACACAATTCTATAATACTTGGAATTGATTAGCCAAACAAAGAGCTTATCATAAATGTGTGTTGCTTTTGACTTACGATTAATTTTTTCATAAGAATTTTTGAGAAAAGCACCATAGTTTATAATTATTGCGATAAGTGGACTATTGGGTATAACACAATAATTGTAGGTGTGTCCTGATGAAAAGAAGCTATAAGTGCTATTATTCCGCACCATCTCGAAGCAATGTGGCAGGGGTGTGAAATCGATGTTTTTCCACTTGTCCTCGGACAAATGAAATCTAAACATCAACTTGTCCAGGATCAAAGTGCACTTGTCTAGAAGTTAATCAAAGGGAAATTATTATTATTATATACCGCATTTGTATAGCGCTCTTTTCATATTGAATATATGTTCAAAAGCGCTTCACAATCATATGCATAATAAGAAATACGAGCCTAAATAAAAACGAAAATGAAAAAGATTAAGAGATGATAAAATATAAAAACATAAACTGAAGACTAATATAAAACTAAAAATTAGTGATCAATAAAGTGCTTATACATGTAGAAGTTTAAAAACAACAACAGCAACATAACAAGTGGATTTTAACTGTAAAATATAGTGAATGAGGGACAATGGATTGATGGTAGAACGGCAGCCAAATGGTCGATGGGGAATCAGGCCGAATGCCACGAAAATCCATCATTGCAAGGTGTAAAGTTGGATTCTAATCCAGGGCACCCACCCGAACATCCATCAGTATCAGTGCCCGCGCGTCCCACCAACCATCGTGCATAATATAGTGGTCAGATAAAGTAAAAGTAAAGGTTATGATTAGATTATGAATAAAGGCAGCCACCGACTAATGGGAACCAGACAAGATGCCTTGAAAAATCCATGACTGCAAGGTGCAAAGTTGAAATATAGTGAGTAATGATTTAAAATGCAAATGAATAGCTTAACGCTGGATATGATTGACACATTGAGACATTTATATTATTAAGTATTGCTATGCTAGTGTATTTACAGCTAAAAATAATACTTGTCCATGGACAAGTGGGCTGGAAATAAGAACATATCCGCACCCATAAATGTACGAGTAGGACAAGTCGGGCATATGAATTCTGCACCCCTGTATATGATTAATAATTAAATTTTTTATGGAAGTACGATTTTATACAGATGCAAATTGCCATTATATGTGATGAATGTTTTCCACAAAACGATAATAAACACTTTACATAATTCAAACTATTTTTAAAAACAATTGCAGCAGCCGGCGGTGTTATGATGGAATGTCGCTTGCCAAAACAATAAATAATTAAGTTTCTATGCTTTGTTGACACTAGGCGTTCATTACAATATGAAAAACAAATTTCCCAGGAGATGAGAACATGTTTAATTAAATTTCCCTGTAAAATCGCGCTCAAATATAATTTCCGATGTTTTGTGACGCCGAGAAAAGTTAACGTGTTTCAGTGTAAAGTTGAATGTCTTAGAATTTGTTTGAATTTTTAGTTTAGATTTATGAGACTAAAAAGCACTTTGGAAACTTGTTTCATTATATTGTAGCAGTCAGCTGATATACTCTCTGATATTTGAAATGTTTAGTTCTCCGGGTAAAATCACGTGGTCTTCAACAATTAATGAGGTAAAAAACAACATGCTGTTCGCCAATTTTTCTTTCTAGACAAATGATTAAATGCCATTATGTAGCGCATAAAGAAAGTACATTGGTTTTTCCGAAAATTCCCAACTGGTCCCTTTAACATTGATCAAAAGTTTCAATTATACGCAAAAAATTAAACAGCAAAAACAATTTGTGCAGAGGATTCAGAATAAACAATTACAATTCACAGACTAACACAGAACGTACACAGAAATGTAAACGCTACTTTATACATTCTTTGAATTTTTATTGACGGTGCCCTTTCAGGGTACCGGTCAAAGTTAACATACGGTAATTTCAGAGATTTGCATTGGCTCTTATGGTAAAAACCGAGCCAGTCCTATTCTCAGAAGTTACAAAATCTCATGCGGATTTCTTGCACTACATCGTTTTAATCGCAGTCCGAGAAACTGATTATTGTATGCGGGTATCCTGATCGTCAATTTGTAGAATGAACAGAATTGTTTTTATTTTGGCTATTGCAAGAATTTGGTGGTAAACAGCAATCTGTTTACACTCTGAAGATCACGTAACATGGTTCTCTATACCTTAAATTTCTTTGGTTGGTTTTACGCCGCAACAACATATTGTAAATGATATACTAGTATCACGGTTGACGGTCAATCTTCTCGTCGGTCATGGAAAGGCTAAATCTCTGGATTTAACTGTTAAGTAAACTAGCTACTATGCGCATACTTTCGACAGCAAGTGAGAATTGTCGTGCATAATTTAGAATAAGCGACAAGAGGCATATGCTTTATATGTAATTAACATAAACTGTTTGGATATATCTCTACATGTATCTTGATAAAATCCCATCTTACAAACGGAAATTGAAATTCATTTTCTTTCTGAATGGCAAGATGTACCAACATTAATTAAACACAGACATTCTAAAACGATTACTCTCATGCTAGACGAGTTTGACATAGACTTACTTAGTAAAATATAAAAATATATATAAATCACGTGAAGAATGTCTCACTTCATATAAGTTTATAAAATGAAAATATATCAAACTAGTGCAATCTAGATTTCCTCAGAATTAAATTCTAACATGTTTATGTTTGTTTCAAAGAATTTTCTACCATGTTAAGTGTAACGTAATTGGGTTACAATATCAACATATACATTTAATGGTTGATTGTTTATATCATTACAAAGTTTATATTGATTGTTCTGTTCATGTATGTACTTTCATGATTTCATCAGCCAAACATGTTTTTGCATTCGGGGCACCTCAACTTTTCATGAATGAATGGCCGAGGAGTTCCGAATGATGTTTATGGTGAGGTCCATTTAAGTACATTTTAATGCGTAGTTTGTTAGTGTCCAGAAAATATACCGACGATGGTATACGTGAAATGTCAAGTTGTTTGTGCAACTACCTTGCCAATGAATGGTTTGACATAGGATGCTGAGCGCATGATCTAAAATGTCAGTCTAGTACATGTTGAAGTATAGAATATTGACTGACCTACTCTGAAAAGTCAAATCATATATTGGTCATATACGTGATAAGTTAACTTGTTTACAACATGGAATATTACTCGAATGATTGCGCAATATATAACATGCTTTAGCTAGAGTTTGGTAATCTTCCACACTGGAACTAAGTGTTTTCCTTGGTCATATGATGGATTGCATCAGCCGCGCGTGATAGTTGTCTCAGCATTTCTAAATGGCAATCACGTATACCTGTTACTAAACATAGCTTTTCCAAGGGCATGTTGGCATTTCATACTCTTATAAATACCCATACATGCTCATCCATCATCAGACTCTTACGAGAAGTCTCTTAGGATAAAGACACATAGAAAGAGAGTAACGTTCGCAACTTACTCCAGAAAGCCTTTACGAACTTGGGAAAATAAACGTACTCACCACTATACGAGTTTGTTGAACTTATAACTACGTTACATAATCCCAATAGAAACAACACATATACGCATCTACATTTTTTCTAAAGTTGTTTTGGGGACCGATTCGCGAATTGCATACATGTAGTTTGTAGCATTCATTTATTTCTAGACTGTTCAATGGTATAGCAAATTAAACTCGACGATGAATTGACAGAAAATTTGTTTTGAGTTCAATTGATCTACAACATTACTGTTACACTAAATTATTTTTAAAGCTACCCGTTTAAAGATTTGGCTAAACAATTCAATTTTTTAAAATTATCTGTCAGTGTCTTTAATAATATTAAGAAAATGAATTCTTAACCCCTACAATGCCTGAGCCAAATATGAAAAGCCTTTGCCATCATCCAAGAGCTAGGTCAGCCGACACAACACGTGCTATATGACCAGGCGTTTTGCTGTAGGCTGCTCTTGTCCAATTTTATCCTGAAATCCAAAACGAATGACAATGAACAGGTCTAAAATTGGAGACGGACTAGTCAATTGTGAAAATTCAGTATTGAAAGGGTTAATTTTTTAAGAAAATCTGGCCTTTAGAATGTGAGAAATATCAAAGAAAGTCACAAAAGCACTAAAAGCATATACTACCGTTAGTAAAGGGATATTTTGGTATACATAAAATCCTTATCTTTTACGGGTGTATGTTAATTTGCGCTAAAATTGTCTTATCAGAACACTGTTCTACTACTTCCAAATTGTGTCTTTATAATTTTTGGGAGTTTTAGAAAAGTTGATATTTAAGATGAAATCTGTGAACAAGTTGCTTTAAGTCTCAGGGTTGATATTCAATTAATCACAGAGACATATAGTAATTTGCAGGGTATAATCAGATCAGACTTATAACGTATCATGTGAAGTAAAGCAATTCAAATAGCAGTGAATATGAATATCATGATGTTTGTGATAAAAATGTAAGTTTTATGTACGAAAATTTGTGGCATTATCAGTCTTGCATATCACGATGACTTGGTAGCATTATTCCAAAAGTTCACAATAGTTGACAGCTGGGGTCAAACTGATGTTTTAGCTTTTAATGTTTCATGGCCAAGTGGTAATGTAGCGTATGGTACTTCAGCTGAATTTTATCAATTTTACAGTCACTCACACCGCGGCGGTCAGTCATACAAGCCGCGGTCACTGAACAGGTCTTGGACCAAAGCTTTAACCAATTACTAAGCATACATCTTCGCTAATGACTGAAAACTTTCCTTCTTGATACAGACGTGGCCGGGAAAATGACCAAATCCTGAACGTATCCATGACCAAACATCATGTAAGTATGTAAGTCCCGATAAGAATCGGACCCATGACCTTTAGCCAACCACGCCGACAACTGAGCACGCCAAGCAGGTATTGACATTCCTGCTGTAAACAGCACCACCAGTATACCAAAATAGTGAACATTTGGTCACATTTATTTACAATGAGTTTAACGCCGCGTCAACACAATTTTAGGTTGTTTTAGGGCGTCCAGTGAAACTAACATAGCTTTACTGGACCCTTGTCCATAACCAGTACTCACCTGCCCTTCCACAAGGCCGGAAATTTCTCCATATACCTTATTATTAGAAGAAAATCGACATTATTGCAAAATTTTCATTGAAGGGGATAACCTCCCATGGTGGGATTCGAACCCGTACCCCCTTTGGAACACTTCATTCGAAATCCAGGCGCTCTACCAACTGCACTACAGACCCGGGTTCATTTTGGTCACACATCAGATTAAAAAAAATATAAGTTGACTGTTATATATCTTAATTATTTTCTTACGGCTGCAAATATCTAGTAACGAATCAATTTCTAGTCAATGAATTTCAATACCCATACTTCATCATATTTTTGCTTAATTATATTTTTTTCTGTATAACAATAAATCAAACACAAACACATGTTTATCATCTTTCAAAATCAATTTTCCCCCAGGCAAATGGCTTTCAACAATGTTTCTCTTCCAGTTTATTTAAAACATTCATAAAGCCTCCTGAAGCTTGCATCCTATTACTGTCCCGGAGGACATGCGCATTGCTGATTAATAGATATCTGATACATTAACCTAATGCAAAAGTTCTGGGTAAGCACTGTTACAATACTGCCAGAGGACAAAGCAAATACCAAATAGGCTGAATTATATTAATGTAAGAGATTAACATCGAGTAGTTTTATAGCTTGTCCATAGATTCCTGGTTACTAGATGCATGTTGCGTGGCGTTTTCAACTTGTCTTCCTTATTGAATGGGTACTTCAACATTATACATTTTACCATATTATGTTACTTTTTATATATTTACAAAACAAATATGAGTACATTATAATGATGAGCTTATACTAATTTATTTAAGATCGATTGTAAAACAAGTTCCTACAACTTAGATTAATGACGTCCCCCAGTACTGAGCTAGTAGGATAAAGTTTCGGGCTCATTGAAACAATGGGGTAGGTTTTATATAGGATTCAAACCAACGCGGAGCTGGCTATCCAATGATTACCAGTCCAACGTCGTAATCGCTTGGCAACGCCCGTCCATAAATGGTCCTTATAATGGTTAAAAGTTAGGTGCCATAAAGATAACTGTCATAGTTTGTCATCGAAGATCCAAATTGGCACAAAACATAGCGACTCAGAATTTTCTTTGACAGCAAACAGTCATAGCCATACTTAATCTAGATTGGAATGGTAATGCACAAACAGCATGAAAAGAGATGAAATCTTGATCCTCATCATGAAAACAGACATTGTTGGAATTGCTATGTACGTACATGGACTGAACTTAATGCCATGCCAACATCGAAGGCAATGAGATGGCTGACCGTCTAGCTAAAGAAGTCACTGAGGTACTGAAGCAAAGTGACACAATGGAGATATATCCGAACATACAACTAGAAGTTGTTGCAGCAATGTCGTTAATTGTACATTAAGAAAATATATTGAACAAGTGTTTTTCCTATCAGTTTGACGTCTAAAGCTTATCAATTGATTCTAGCATTTTGCTGAACGTATATAGGTTTATTCGTATTAATCAGAATTTGGCTTAAAGCAATTTCCGTTTTATGTATTTTTCATTTCCTACTCAGGATGACAATTTTTACGTTTAATATCAGTTGGCAATCGCTGTACATGACAGACTGGAAAGGTTCTTGTAACATATCCTGTAAATAATGGAAATTAATGTTTGTATTTATGAACGTTTTTATGGCAAAACTAACTTTTTATTTTCAGAGATTGTCCACATTTGTTAAGGTTACAAATGGCGGTCGAACGCCTTACCATCTTTATGAGACACTTCTATTACAATAAATTGCATACCATTTATATGGGGCCTACATATAACTTATATACGGAGTAAAAACACACTTTTACCGCAAAACAGGGAAATGTATAATCTTCCATGACTGAGAAATTCTACCAAGTTTTATTTCGGCAATTCATACATATGTACATGTAGTATGACATACCAGCTACACATTGTAATCTGAAGATTGCAAAACTAGTACTGGGGCGTTTGCCTTATAGACATACATCAGCATTTTGCCAGTATAAAGAAACAACTTGATGGCGGCAATATATTTCCTATATGAAACAACAGTGTGGTGTAAAATAGCTAACTATTGTACATGCTTGCATATAGCTACTCGTAAATAGATTTTTGTTCGTATTAGGACATTTGAATAACCTTGATTTTTTTAACGTCGTATTCAACACATTTTAGGTCACATATACGACGGCCAGCTCTTCCTAGTAATATAGGTTTCCTGAACACTTTTCTATTACCAGTACTAACTTACCCTACCACGAGGCCGACAACTCAAGTATAGGGTATGACCTACCGCGACCGGGCTCGAACCCGCGATCTCCGGATTCGAAGTCAGACATGCTAATCACTACGCCACGACCGCGGCTGCCTTGAAATAATGATTGTCTATTCAAGCGAATGAATTTGCTCTAAGCTTAGACAGCATTATCTCTTATGTTTGCTGGTTCTTTTCTTAGACTAATTACAAGTCAGACTCTGCTACTAATTGACACTTTTACGTGTTGACGTAACATTGGTGCAAAGACTTTAACAATTAGAAATTATTAACTACTCTGCTTGCTACTCTATACCTTAGAGAGCTTTCATTTGCTATCGACAATTATGGAAAGTAGTACTGGCACTATTATGTCATATGCAAATTTAATCTTAGCTTCTAATTCATTATCCATACTATCTTTATTATTCGAACTACTTTCTTAATATTGAACATTATTTTTCCTTTATGTTTGATGAATGTCAATTTTTTTATGAAACAGTGTGATTTTATCAGCACTTCCTCGTAAGTACCTGAAACCCATTTTAGGAATATAGTAGTTTAAGTTAATAACATAACCGGATCACTATAATGGATTATATAACATATGTATAAAGTACGATTGAAAAACTATACCGATCACAGACCATTATGCATCATAAGCAGACTATCTTAAGTGCAATAAACTTTATTCTTGATGTACTGACGGTGCCTTGAGAATCAGGGACTAAACTACATGAACACACATCAGTGTAGCCACGTATCAGTTGTAACTTACCATTTCATCACATGCTTTAAAGCACCAGTATACGGAACAAATGAAATATACAGTTGATCAATTCCTATTAGAGAAGACAAGTAAAACCTGCTTAAGTATATCGATTATCTATGAAAGAAATAATGACAATTTTATCTCTAATTGATAATAATGAAGATAGATAGTTCATTCAATTGAAAAATGTGATGTTAAATGATCCCACTAATGGCAAGTCTTATTAAATGTCAATGAACTTATCGTGAACTTGACAAGTTAAAGCAATCTGGAAATACAATACTCGTTGCGTGACAATAATAAAACAATACATTAAAACATTATACAGTGTTATAAATTGTTTTGTTTGAGATGCACCATGCCAATCTCTCATACAGAGTTGTCGATCCTTACAGTGATCTTTATCTCTGTTAACGTCTCGAAAGTAGTCCCAAACACGTGATCGTTTAAAACGATCATGTGACAATTTTTGAATTTTATCCAAACGCAACAGACAAACTAAATAACAGATCACCTTTCTTGTCATGTAGATGTTCAAAGGCTTGTCGTTGACAGTCCCTTAGCACTAAATTTTTGTCATAATTTTTAGCAATATCATCTATTGTTGACATTTTTTGCGGATGAGTAAAAAAGCCAAATTACTCAGAATAGGAAGACGTTTCACAAGAAAATAGTTCTTGTAAATATAACTCTTTAAAAATTGGATTTCGCCTGTAATAAAATTATATTTCATGAAAAAATTTGAGATAATATATATAAAGGACGAATTACGCTTTAGATACAAAATCTAAATTATATTACTATTTTACAAGAATCTTGTAAAACCCGAGACGTTTACAGAGATATAGATCACTGTAAGGATCGACAACTCTGTATGAGAGATTGGCACCATGCAATACATAAGTGTGATTGCGAAGCAATTGAGGTAAATGTTACTTGTATGCCTAGTGGATTGCTCTATGGCGACCGTGATAATTAAAAAAGTGGAAAAAAAGTTCAAGTGCGTTTTAAAGTCTGCTTCCATATACAAATTCAGCCGACTTTACAATCTTGTACGATAACTCATGATCATTGAAATCACCTTCAGGCAGGTGCCCTTACAGAGTCAATTTACACGTGGGTGGAGTAGGTAAATTTCTTGCTCGAGGAAATTAGCAGTGCCCCTAGTGGGATTTAACCCAGGACCTCTCGATGCTTAAGCGCGCTTCCTACCACTGAACCACTGCATCTGTTAATGCAGCAAGTCGCATAGCTAAACACCAGTGTACCGCCATAATTTAACAAAAAATGGCTAAACTTTTTATTGCAGAACAAAACAGAGCAACATGTATCTCGATATGACTCTTACTACCCGTATTTCAATTAATATCATTGTGGACTGTTATATCGAGAGTACCCGTATGGCTTAAAGGAACTGGCAAAATTATCATTGCAATTTGCGCTGCGATATGCGTACTGTGCTGGAATTGCTTTACTGCACTGGCAATCATTATTGTTGCCTATTGCTGCACGTTTGTAGACAATCAAATTAAATACAGTAATTTTGCAACACCGTAACCGCCTAGGTCTAAGTCTGGAACAAGTTAATTTATTTAAGCAAATGAGCATTGCTCATTTTGTATCAACAGACGAGTTGAGTTTTTGCCGTAACTGTATAACTCCATACGTCGGGCAAGTGCTCATGAAAACATAAGGCAATGTCTGCATGATATACGCAAAATACACTAGTAATTCATATCGGAATAAAATCCAGGATCTCATGCAATATACTCACGAGGATCGTAGATGATCAAAGAGAGAGTTATAATGAAAACATTATTGATTCTACTTGGTGACTAGATTTACTACATGTGGATGTCATTCTACATAGAAGCATTTAAATGTCATATATTGTTACTTATTTAACTTCTAAATGGATACTGCTTATATACCATTACGTGAAATGTTCTTACACTTAATACTAGGAATGATTTTTTACAGACATCTGACGTTTTAGCGACTGATTGCCGCCATTATCAAAGACTAAATTCAACTTAGGCAATATTTGGCTATCAAGAGGACCTACACGCGTTCGTTTAAGTGGTAAACGGTTTTCGCCAGAGCTCGGACTGGCGGAAATAGCCAGTGATTGCCGAAGTTGCAATTAGTCAGTCGTCGAGACGTTGAGACTAGTGTGAGTCAATAGTTCTAGTAAGTTTCAAAATCATTTCCAGTAACTAAATTATCTACTAAATGAATAGTTTTAAGGAAATATTGAATAAATACAAAATTGAAATCCAGTTTGAAAGGCACTATTTTATATGTGCACATGTAATGACTTGATAAACTTTCCTAGTAATAAATTAACAAATCTAATGACTATCAGGCTTCAACCTAAATACTGCATTAAATCTTATATGTTACGGGCAGAACTTAGGTCGGCTTACTAGTATTCACATTTACATTAGCACATTCCGGGTTTTCGGGAAAGCACGCTTCAACGACTGCGTGCACTAAATGATAAGAATTCTCATTTCCTTTTAAGCACCAAAATCCCACTTCCCTTGTTTTAAAAGTGAAAGCAGTGCTTTAAATATTTATTTGTTTATCTATACTGGGTTTAACGCCGTTTTTTACCTACCCTTCCACAAAACCTGAAACTCCTCCATATACCTTATTAATGGAGGAAAATTGACATGGAAGGATATAATCTTCCAGGTTGGGATTCGAAACCGTACCTTCTTTGGGGTACTAGATTCAGGCGCGCTAGAAACTGCGCCACTGAACCGGGTTCTTTTAGATTGGACTTTACGCCTGTATCTATGTAGACACTTAATATTAAGTTATCTACAGTGGCAGCCTACCTAATCAGCTTCCCTTGACAAATTCCTTAACCAATACTAGCTTACCATTCTCTAATTAATTAAAAGAAAGACAAGCAGAAGGCGATGGAAACTTTGATGTTTTCAGATCTATTCAAGGTAAGAAAATCACGTTCTCAGACAGATTGTCTTCTCTGAAACAATGTTCTTTTTAGACTAGGATAGCAAACAAATATCCATTTCTCTAGACGTAAAAATCAAGACTGCGTCTTGCAATTTCAGTTATCTATCATTCTCAAGGCAAACTCAAGAACAAAAACAGACAAATATTTCTGATTTTTGTTGTTGTTGGGTTTAACGCCAAAGAAACACATTGAATAGGTCATATATCGGCGTCCAGTGAACCAAGATTTCCTGGATCCTTGTTTAAAACTAGTACTCACCTACCCTTCCACAAGACCGGACACTTCTCGATATACCTTATTAATAGAGGAAAATCGGCATTATTGTCAAATTTTCATGGAGGGTATAACCACCCTGGGTAGGATTCGAACTCGTACCAATTTCGGGACACTAGATTCGAAATCCAGGCGCGCTATACATATTTCTATACTTTTAATTAAAACAAACTGGCATTATCAGTTCTAAGCTGTTTCCGAGAGACAAGATTATTCCTGTAAATTTGTAGCATATCAAAGACATCCGATATCACCTCGAGAACGAGTCATTCCTTACAAAAATATAAAATGTCACATTTAATTCTGTAGAACTATGGTGTGTCTCAGGAGACGTAGGATTACACTTGTGTTAGTTTAAGACCTCTTTTAGAACAAACAAAATACGATTCTTGGCCATATGATTAATATCGCCGACTTTTATTTACTTAATGCCTTCATTGAAAGTTGGTTGAGGATTACAGCAAAGCAACTGACTTTGACTATTTCGTGTGATGAACTTGGCGGTCACAAGGGTAATATTGCGATCTCTTATTTACTAAAATGCTTCATTCAAAGTTGGTTGATGAATCTTGCACAGAAACCAACAATCAACTTTGCTTTCGTTGAATAGGAGTCTAGAAACTTTGAATTAAATGAATGATAGTTATGTGAACTGTCCGCCTCGTATGACTCTAACAGGTTCTGATGGACACGCCATCCAAATTATATAAAATACGTGTTGTTCCTCTGACAACATCAAACTCAAACTATATATTATACAAGTTGCAATGAAAGCAATACTCAAAATGCAAAATCCCGCACTGTATAACTGACAAAATGTCGAAATATTGCTTCAAGTCCCAAAACATACCATTATAACGTACATTGCGTTTTGTATACACATCGATGAAATTTTTATTGAATGCTTTTATTGCTTATTTTCTCCGTATATTTACAATGTAAAATTATCAAAGGGATAACAACATTCAAGTATCAAATGAAAAGATGCCCACGACGTATAATGTACGCATATGAATGTAACTTTACCGGGTTATTTGATCAAAATATTTATCTCTGACTGTTTCGCTTCACTCAGGTGCAAACGAGTCCTGTAATGTTCGTCTGTTGGAAGTTTTTTCCGGACCTCCGGACCCCATCGCCTATGAGAGCTAAAATTCCTGGAATGGAATCACTTATAAATAACTAGCATTAAGTAATTCTTTACAACATGCTTATGATGCCAGAAATGAAAATTCGGACAAATAATATGGCATTTTTTCTGGACGAATAAACGTTAACAGGACAAAATCTAGATTGCCACCTCCATTGTATACATTAGTGTTTTAGTTGTTTTAGGAGCATTTAAATGATTGAATTGAATCCATTATCTATTCACACATATATTTTTATCTAATAAAAAGTGAAAACAACTTAATGGTCATTCGGATCACTTGTATTCTAATATAGACCAGTCTAAGAGCCTTTCCGATATTTTGACGAATACACATTGGAAAAAACGAAGACAGCATGTTACGCTCGACATAAAATAACGAAATCACATAAAAAAATAATGTACTATTATATAGCAAAAGATGTCACTCTATCTGTATCGCGTTTTCTAGTGTTATAAATCACATGAATCACACTGAATGTCATTGGCTAAGTTTTTCCACCGGGCAGGAAAATGTTTAATTAGCCGTATTTAATATGACTGGCTGGTAACAGCTGGGAGTATGCTTACTGCTACGAGAAGGCATTTATAAAACTATGAGTGTACTCTTTGTGGGAATGAGTCAGTAGGTCTGTTTTAAATACAGGTTTTAGAGTTTTACATAAAGGTTTAACCAATTCAAGCCCGCTAAATCATGAAATACTACCGTACGTAAGTGCTCATAAATATTTTCTAATGCTATACACATGCGAACACTGATTTGCATTCATTACATATTAAAATTCAGTAAAAGATTTACTTAATTTGGTATAAACAACTCAATAACGCTTTCTTAGCGCTACCAATCGAAACCACTTTATTCTAGCCCATGCATATAACCAATTTAGGGCTGCAACAATTCACTGGAAAGTCGATTCGATGCGATTTGATTTTTTTCTTTAGATTCATTTTTTCCCGATTTGATTCATTTCATTAGATATTTAATACCAATTGTACATTACTTGTAATACATCCATTTGAGCTTAAAACTAATTTATATTGATATAATAATATTGTTACTTGAATTTTTAACATTTATTTCATACCAAGATCACTGAAGCCAGGGTTTATTTTATTTTTTTAATTTTTACTAGTTCATCATTGTAACAAGAACTCATCAATCCTTATAATTTTTTATGGCCAAGTTTAAAGGCCAATATCGAACCGAAAATCGTGGGTTCCAAATCGAAATCGAATTGGTGCCCTCGCAATCGATTTTCGATTTATTGAATCGAATCGAATCGTAGCAGCTCTAAAATTATTGCTTGTATTTGCGACATACGCGCGGACCAACAGCAAAAACACTCGCCCAACATATCCACAGAAAAAACAATGGTTACCTGTGCAGCGTGTTGCAATATCCTTAAACGTTGTCTCTCGATAATTTCCTTACATGAACTCACTTGTCTAAGTAAAAATTGTCTTCACAACAGAAATAAATCTGAAAAAATCTCAAGCCAATCAATACGAAATGAAGCTCCTAAATTAACAAAGTGATATGAAAGCCAATGTCTCTAGACGACTGTATCATGAAAATAATTATAATATTAACGTTCAGTATTTCCCATTATAAAGAAGAAAATACGGCGTGTTGTCACTCGCTGATGGCAAATACAGCCTCTGTCAGGACACGGACTACATTCGTCAACAGATGTGAATATATTGATCAAAGAAGTATGCCATGATGTCGTGAATATTTGTATAACGTTAATTTACGGAGACTGATAGACTGAGGACATGGTATATGATATTAATGGTAAATCTTGGAGATCGTAGAAATAAGAAACTAATAAGATTTGGTGTCACGTAAAGATGTTTTATACGATGTATTGGTCACATATGTATGGAAAATGGAAACAATGGGACATAGTATGTTGAAGATCTAATTTTAAATAATTATGTGTTATTTGCCCTGTGAAGTGCAAAATCCACTGCAAAAGTACTGCAAACCCTATTTAATAAAGCTAAAAATAGGACGGATATCTGTTTTAGGGCCAAGACACTTATTAGCCCTGGTCCAATAACAAGTTTCTACGCTCTTATTAGTTGATAAAACAGGACCAATATCAAAAACTGGTCTATAAGTAGTTATTTAATAAAAGTTTCATTAAATAAATGATTTGAAATAGACCCTGTTATTTTTCCTCGGGAAAACATGATATATATGTATATGGTAAAGGTCGTTCAGGATAACTTGAGTCAAAACTAAACGATATTCAGTGTAAACAGTGTCTCATATCATCCTAAACGAAACAAATAGGTTTAGATTTGTTTCTGCAGATCATTTGTCGCTGAAAATGAAAAACAATCGTGTTCATTTCTATGATGATAGTCGTTTTTGTATATCACCTATTGAAAAGTGATATGACACAGATGTAGATTTGTTTTCAGGACAAAAATTAGGACAAATATGATATTGAATGTCACATAAATTATTCGTAAATTATACCGTTTAATGATAATATGCTATTCAATACAAAACAGTAACTTACGACACTATTTTTCAGACCAAGACCGAAACTAGTGAAATTTCACCTTCACCTACGTATTCATCTACCCAAATACGCCTATAACCCAAAGAACATTAGTTTATTGCATATGTTACAACTACGAATGCCGAATGGTGACACATAAAAATAAAATTATACTATGTCGTAATAACGAGATAACTAACTCGTAATAACGAGATAAATAACTCGTAATAACGAGATTAATTATTTCGTTATTACGAGTTAGTTATATAGTATAATTTTATTTTTAATTTTTATGTGACACCATTCGGCTGTCGTATACAACACATTATATTCAACTGTAATATTTGCCTGTGTTTCGACTGATTCTAGCTTTTATGTTTTTTCTTCATTATATTTATATAATACTCGTAATTACATATAGATATATCAGCATTTTGATAATATACATTGTTAAAGTTTGGTCTCTAATGTTCTGTATTTTTTCAAATCGATGAGTTCATCTTTCTTACATAGCAATATGATATCTATGGTGGCATCTTTCTGCCATCAGATAACCACATAACTAACTAGTTAGTTAAGAGGTTTACTAGTTATGGTTATTAGTTAACCTCTTAATTAACTAGTTAGTTATGTGGTTATATGATGGCAGAAATATGCCACTATAGATATCGTTTATAAGTGTGTTTTGTCATAGTTACAAGATTGTATATTTTATGTCATTCATTTGTATGTTTACAGGGGTCTATTTACCTATTGATTCTCAAATAAACCTTTTTCATATTACATGTAATAATTCGAAGCAAAAATATTAAAAATACATATCTGGAATTTTGAATCTCATAACTATTAAGTATAAAATTGTAATTTCAAGAAATTCGGTCATTAATCAATTTAGAAAAGCATTTTTACCCTCAAAGCAAATCATCTTGGTAAAAAGTGATCCGTCATGTTAGATAATAGTTGCTTATATTTCTTTTCACTATTGAAATTCTGAGAAAGTGCATTTCAACACCGAACGCTAGGATCTTCACGTTTCACTTCGTTTGCACGAATTCAAAATGACATTTTCGTGCTAAGAAATAACTTTTAAACTTTCGTTTCTGAACAGTCTACAAAAAGCACATTTACAAGTTCAAATGTCTAAATTGCATATTTTACGAGCTAAAAAACTTTTTTTCGTATATAGATAGCTGTTAAAGTTCTTTTACCCTACATTTTAGAACCACCATGACTCCACAGGGAAATTTGGCTGTAGAATTAATATGTTAAAATCTAGGAAGAATTTATACCTCGAGGGTTTTCTCAATAACGGAATAACGAATAACTGACTAAGAAAGTTCAGGGACGAACGTCATCTAAATACAATGTATGTATTTGGTCATTGCTCCTTGTTGAAAATAGTGGCGTTGAATTTAAATTTGGTTAAGATAATTTTGAAAAAAAACTGCTCTATACTTGCATGATGAATTTTAAACTTGAATGATGTGTTAAACATTTCCATTGGCGAATACATCATGTAATGTTTGTATATGTTTCTGATCACTGGCACTAGAGTCCTCACATTCTATAAAAAATGCACGCACATATAATATTTTGTCAACAAACACAATTAAAAATCGCTCCCGTATTCATTACCGTGTACGAGTTATAACTAAATCTATACAATCATTATAATATTATATATTAGGTGGTGTACATGTATGTATGCACAGAGAACTATATATAGGGACGTACGCATTATTTTATGATTATAAGATATGGACTCTGGTGCCAGTGTTTCTGATCTGCATCTTTACCAAACTCCGTAAACAGATATCCTGTAGAGCGTTGTCGTACAGGATCTCTACTTTCTCCGTGGAAGGTCACGTCGAGATGAACTTTGTTTCGACCAATCAATGCGTAGCTTTCATCTAGACGAAAACACTATTAATCACATTTTGATTTCGTAATTTCTATTTTAGACCAAGTTTTGCATGCTAACTTAACAGCGGTATTATTCACAGTCTGCGACTGGGCGGCTCATTTCAAATTGCGTGACGTAGACGATGTAAACAAGTTACGTATCATAACAATTTCGTCATGAATATTATGATGAGAAAAGGTCGCCTGAACGTGACCTTCGTTTGAAAAAGGCCAGATCTAAATTAGCGAGTACAGGAGTATGCGAGCGGAAAATTTTAGATCGGGTTTTAATCAGATTGCTTCTTTACAATAATGCATCTGATGTGTTAAGTTCAGATGTTTGCTTTTATGTTTAATGTGCATTATGTTTTTGTGTATGCTTTTCATGTAGGTATTTTGAATGTGTTTACTGTAAATATGTTTGTGCGTTTTGTAAATATTGTAATGCCATTATTGTATGTCATGTATATTTGCGTTTGACAAATTGCTTTTTAGCAAAAGTCAAACAATGGTGTTTTTAATGTGTGAAATTTGTACTTAACTACATATAAAATTAAATTATAAATTTATGGCAATTGAGTGTCGAGTAAAATAAAACATTAATGTTGATTTGAGATTGTAAATTGCTTGTTAAGTGAAAATACATAACTGTAAAACATCATGCTCTAAGTATAACGTGCTGCTGTAATAAAGCCGCGTAAAATCATAACGCCGAAAGACAATCTTGAAGACAAGATATATTTAATGAAACTTCTAAGTTCCCCGATTTAAGTAATGTAAGAAATGTTTATTTTTCAACATTTATATCCGATCGATAATGGAAATGTGAATAGGACCATACTGACCTTTGCTCGCATTGTTTTCATGCTATTTTATCGATGCAAAACCGGGTTTGTCGAGCATTCGTTGATATGGGAAGATTTCTAATTTCTTTGATTTTTAAACAGATAATTAGCAACAGTATGGTCCTATATACATTTCCATTAACGATCGGACAAAAATGTTGAAAAATAAAAATTTCAAACAACATTGAAATCAGGTACTTAGAAGTTTCGTTTAGTATATATTCATATAAACAAAGGAGCAGGCTTGGCAAAAAAAATAGCGTGTTTGGAGCGGTAATGACTTTCATATAGCCTTAACTGCTATGAGTACCAGTCCGTCCAAATCTGTTCTAAACAAGACATTATATCCCTGCTGCTCAGGTTAACAGGAGGCAGGCTCAGAAATTATTAATTTAAATTGAAATATCTCGATCTACTATTTAATTGAGACAAATCAACGGTTAAGTCCTTTGAAACAACTGCAGCGTACAGTTCTAACAAACCACTGAAGCCACCATCTTGGCAAGTTTCATGATTATGAGTTTTTCTTCTGTGTATCCATCAAAAATAGCAAAATTCGGTAGTGTCTGGGGTAATATTAGAAAAATGTTGACTCACATTTGTGGTTACCCTTGATGAATAAGTTCAAAATAGAAGATCTTAGTGCATGTATGCGGCGTATGTTATTGGCATCTCAAGAAAAATACGTGTTTCTTGTTCTTTTTTACCAAAGAAAAGTGGGTAAAATCTTGGCAATCAATGGACGAGAAAACATCTAAAAATTTCAGCGGGAGAATATATTTCCCTATGTTCCAAGAGCAGCGTCATGTGAGAAAATAAGTACGCAGTCAATATTGTAATGTTCCCATGGAAATGTAGGAATGCGGTTTGTGGTATAAGGGAAATAACTACGATATGAATTTTAATAAAATTTATATCGGTTGTCTCCCCTAATAAGAGGAAATAAGAGTCCCGTAAAGAAAAGTAGCTTACAAATATATTTACCGTATTTCAGACCCTATCCCACTTTGAAAATTTACCGAATCCAGAAGTAGTCCCTCGATCAGTATATATGTATAAAGCAATTCAACAAGATCGTCTGCTATGACGGGCGCATTAATACACTAGTAATCCGAACTATATCTCAGTCGTAAGAATATTTGCTGGTATGTTGTGCGTCTCAGTAAGAATGATTACGTCATCTTATGTAATAGACTAGAGGGTACTGGTGAGAGAAAGTTGTCCACGGAAGCAGGAATAGTGAATTGACTGCCGATGATGACAATGTATTGATAAAATGCGTAAAATCAAAATGACGAAAAAAATAAATCACAGACCAGTATTCAGAGCCGTGGATAAGTAAAACAGTAAACACAAACGTTTTGTACTCTTATTCAAACTTGTAAGATACCTGACACATATTTTACTATTAATTTTTGGTCAGGCTGATAAGCCTCTATTTTAACTTTCTATCACCTTTGAAAAGTAAGAGATTAACATTTTAATATTGTATTGATAAATACTTGAGAATCTCTAAAGTAATTGGAAACAACTTCTTATATCCTATACTTTAGATTTATCAATAGTCTTCACATATTGTAACACCTTAATAACCTAGATAACGAATTGACAATAATTTCCAGATGTGGATCTAGCCACTGTGAGAGGGTCCGACATAAATTGTGTCATTATAGTTTGGATAAATTTTCTGACGCTTATCAGTACAAAATTATGTTTTTGCCTTCTTTCGGTACTAATAATATATACATTCTATGCAATTGTATTATAAATGAATTAACTAACTTCTGCTCCTTTTTTATTCTAATTTTTATGTGTTTATTATATGTACATTTATTTAAGCTGTTCGAGGGTAAAACAAGTTCTTACCATGAAAAAGTTATTACTATCGAGTCCGCTTCTTGGTCCCATAGTACTAAGCTAGTAGGATAAATTCTCGATCAAGTTAACGGGGGGGGGGGGGGGGGTAGGTTTTGGATGTATTTTGAACCAACACAGTGCTAGCTATCCAATGATAAAAAGTCCAGGGTCAAAGTCCAGGGTCATAACTACTCGGCCACGACTACTAGGTATTTTAATTAGAACCTCTTTTCTAATTCTCGTTTTCCTTTTCGTGACTTCAAATTCTTTGTCCTTTTCTACAACTTTCAATTGTTTTAAACAAATCAATTTAATTATCTTTTAAAAAGTAAACTTACTCATGTTTCAATGTACATTCCGAGGGTTGCCCGAAAGAATGTAATAAGTGCATTGCGTTGAAGAGCAAGTACTTCAGTCTTGCGGGGAACCCTCGATTTGTGTGACATGAGAGTCCCCTTACAATTGTAAGTTTTACTTCGTTTTCATCGTTTAAGTTTGGGGATAACTCCCTGCCCCCCCCCCCCCCCAATGTGGCCGCCATGGATTAACGCGCATGTCTTTAACAAAGGTCTCTCTCCGAATAATGTTTTAGTCAAAAATCAAATATTGCAATCATCAAGAGATAAAATGTCTTATATATAAGTAAAATGAACTGTCATAGTAGCTGGAAACAGTAAGATAAGTGTATAAGACAAAGTTGAAAATGATCATTCTAATGACTGGGAAAAGATTTACGGAATATTTGATGTTTATGTTGATTTTCCTAGTAAGAATTATTTTCATTTTCATTTTTTTATTTTCAAATGATTTAAAGTTATTATTTTGTTCCATTGAATACACCAAGTCGTTGCAATAAGCTTTCGCAATTTGGATATAAGTTTAAACGTTCGTTTCTTGATATTCGCACCGATAGTGTAGCTCTGTCGGTAACACATGTATATGGCTATGGCTACGATTCCAGGCGTCGTGGTTGTGATTTTAATTCCAGAGCGGGGCCAACATGTATTCGTAGAATTTGGTCAGTGAAAGTTCGGAATTTCATATTTAGATCGGGTTTTCTATCTTTATTTGAGGGTGCGTGCTACTCACGGACTGTTATTGGACGATTCGTTGCATAAAACAAATGTCAGCAAAACGTGACACTTACGTCTGTAAAAAAACTTCTCTAAAAGTAGAGTCTAAACTCGGATTTTCCAGGCCTTACTTATAGTCGACTTTTCGAAAGCGACTTTTCACATGATTTATGGTGAAATGTCTGCTATTGGATGAAAATATACGATGGAAATATAAAATCTCATATTTAATTGTGAAAATATAATCTTACATTTTTATCTTAAGAGATAAATAATGTCATCTTGAAATTCATCGAAAATACTTTTAACAAAACACAGAACTAAGCATATAACAGCATATTCATTAATTTTGGAAGATGATTTTCTATGAGCTACAAAATGTATGCAAATTGCATTTTCGCTCATGGCTTTGCTACTCGTAAAATAATGTTTTCCGAGCTCACTAAGTGAAATGAAAGTCAACCATACATCAAAGTTAAGTCGGGAATGTCCTTCACTGTATCTTAGTTTATATTTCTATTTACAGAATGTTATACAGATCGTCACAGCTACAGCTACTATAGAAATACGGCTGTTAAAGTATGATGTAAAGGATGGCTTACTAAACACTAAAAGATGTTGTGATACAACGGCAACCACTAACTGTCCAACCAATCAATGTGATCCATACTTTAACCTTTGTCTCCAAGATTTCTCAGTTTTAGAGTAAGATGCTATGATTTGGTAATGTATGAAATGACATTTTGTTTCAGCTAGCATCTTTATTATTAAAATAAAGACTTGTTCTTTTTTTGTGTTACCCTTGGTGTTGGAAAGCATGTCATGGTACTAAATTCAAATGCATTTTTTTAATGTTCTGTTTTAATTCATTGTCTTGGTAATTAAAACTAAATTTAACATTCATATTTAGTCAAATTGTATACATTGTACCATTACGTGTTACCGAATGCCGAAATAAATAAAAAAATATATCATTTTTTATCAAAACCTATTTATTTTGGTTATTTATGACGTCCCACTTACATGTTTTATTTTTGATTTCGCGAGAGGTTAAAAATCTTCAGACCGTATTTTGTAATTTATCTTAAAAACAATACGACAAGCGTCTGTTGATTTCAAATAAGGCGGTATGACGAATTTACAAATTTTAAGCAATGACGAATGCGGTGACTCCGTACTAAACACATTTAATTCCGTTGCGTCAATTTGTCGGCTGCAAATGAACAAGTAAAAGACTCTTAAGGAAGATTGATAGACAGATAGTAATAATCCAATGATCTGGGTAAATAGCTGTGCATCAGCATGAAACGTAGACAATCAAACGACATTTCCTTACTTTTTTGTTAAAGTTAGCCGCTTTTACCGTATGTTTCAGTGGATGTCCTCTTGGGTCCGAGACAACAGATTTTACACAAAATAAAGATCATATAACTTTTGGAAACTTGGTTGGGACAACAAAAAATGAATTTTTATTTCACGTGAATGAATACAAGGTAAGGCTTAACTTTCAATATAATATACATGTATAGAACATTTTCTTGAACAATAAAAGACGTTATAACTAAAACTGCCACCAGTGGCGAAAATACCCCCGCAACGGCAACATTTCAAGATGACAGCAAGTCAACATTGTGGAAGTCCAAAAAGGTAAATGTTGTAAGAAGAATAAAAACCATAATAAGAACAGGATGCAAACATCAAATTGGAAATGAACAGCAAATTAAAGTGTAATTCACTATGGATAAGAAAAGCAAAATGAACAGTAATGGTCATATTTCAAATGATTTTTTACATGAAAACTAACACCATTTGGTCATTATGAATGTAAAGTGGAACATCATGAGCATGTTGTAACCAGATGAGCAAAACATAAAATGTGTTTGTATTTTTTTATAATTACTGATAAATATGGCAATTATAAAAATGGTAGTCAGCAAACACATATAAATCAAACAATTAAAAAATATGTTTGCTTCACCAGATATTAGAAAATTCAACATAGCTGCCAGTCAGCCATTTTGAATTTGACTTTAGAAAAATGCCAAGCGCATCAACTTAAACAATTGCCAACTTTCTCAAAGTCTGTAGAAAAAGTATCAAAAATTTAGAATGGCTGCCAGTCAGCCATTTTGATTTCGAAAAAATATCAGTACACCAAATAAAAAGCTCAGCAACAAGTATTTGATAAAAAATAGCAGTACATAATAAACTACAGCAAGAAGAAAAATGTATAAATGCAAGAAAATTAATAAATCTAACTTTTATTTTTCTTGTTCATATTATTTAGTGAGAAAAAGCTGAAAAATATATATTGTGATACCTGTATAAGTTCTTAGGGGCCATATTTATCATTCTATTGTACACAAACTATATAGACATGAGAGGATAATTTCTACACATATTTCTTTTGTGATTGATACTTAAATCTTTGTTATGACTATAAGTATTTAAATATAAAAAATATATTTTATGCAGTATAAAACATATTCATGTTTCCAGAGAAGTTTTAATATAGAAAATGTTAACTTGACATGTTTAAAACTTTAGACGTGTGCTTTTGTTACAAACCAATTTATTGTCATAAATATTGTGTATAAGGGTTCAAGATTTCTATGTTGAAGTTCGGTGAAAACCCAAGTGCTTTGGTTCTGTTTTTTTACGGTATTGAGGCACATTTTTTGTTTGACTCTTTAGAGTTGAATACCAAGTCCCTTATTGAGAAAATTTTAGTGGAGTAGTCTCCCTTTAGTTATGGATCTGCTTTTCGAACCGTTTTAACTCTGTTTTCAACGGAGTTAAAACGATTTTTGTGTTCGGCTCTCTCGAGTTGAATACCCGTTCGGGGGGAGAAGGGTCGAGTAGTTCTCCTCCCTTGCAAGGGGAGTTTCGCTGCCCTGAGCTCCTCAACTCTGTTGCTGACAGGATCGAGGATCTCCGGTGTCCTGTGTGGAACAATGTGGCTGCTTCAGTCAATTTTAGAATAGAGTATTCGTTAAATACATGATAATGATATATGAGTTCGTCCTTGAAAAAAAGAAAATCAAAATTTGCATTTGAGCTAAAATTAACTAAACCTACCCGGTTAGCTTAGTCAAAAGCATGTCTGACAGCGAATCAATAGATCGTGGCTTTGATTTTGTGAATGCACCTTACTGTATATTCTTTTGTTGCATCAATGACTATTTTTGTCATCTCCGCGCTTTTATCGGTGTGCCAGTGGTCGGTCACTGATGAAAGTTCATATATATTACTTGTTCAAAGCTTAGGTCCATGTATTGCATATAGGCATCCCCGTGTACTTTGTAAAGATCAACAGACCGGCACAAAATCATTGTAGGAAATTTCGAAAAGCTGCCTGGGGCAGGATGTTACTATGACATTAATTTAAATATCTATATACTACAGGGTTTTATACCAAAGATAAATGCTTATGATGAAGACAAGTCAGAAGGAGAAGATGATGATGAAAGATTAGATTATTTACAATATGTATATACTACATCTGCAGACATTGGTGGAACTAATAAAATATACCATTATATACAACTACGTGGTCAGGTCTCGTCGTAAGTATTGTACTAATATAACATACCATAATATACAACTACGTGGTCAGGTCTCGTCGTAAGTATTGTACTAATATAACATACCATAATATACAACTACGTGGTCAGGTCTCGTCGTAAGTATTGTACTAATATAACATACCATAATATACAACAACGTGGTCAGGTCACGTCGTAAGTATTGTACTAATATAACATACCATAATATACAAACTACGTGGACAACTACGTCTCGTCTTAAGTATATATATTCTTCAATATTACAAGAAGTAAAAATGAAGCTTTAAAAACCACATTGGTTATTGAAAAATCATGCATTATTTGACACATTTTTTATTGCCAAAATATGTAATTGCATTTTATAGTCGTAGTTTCATGCTTAGGCACGTTCATCGACTTTACAGCTATTACCCCTGGTCATCGGGCTACTGGTATCTATCGATCAATCTCCCTCGGGAGTCTTTTTACTCTGCTTACTATTGCAGCCGACAAATTGGCGCAACGGAATTATACCATTCTATCAGGTACCCATTTAAACCTGGGCGAAGTAAAGCAATCGCAGGTTTTCTTGTTCAAGGAAATTTGCAGTGCCCCTAGTGGGATTCGAACCCAGGACCTCTCGATCCCTAAGCGCGCGTCCTACCACTGGACTACCACTAATACAAGGGTCCCTGTATTAAGACCATTTCGCTATAGACTTGATTCGGAATACAAGGTAATGATTTTTTCCAGCTTAAAAATGTTGTATGTACTTGATGTATCAGTGTGGAACAAAGTTAATACACAGAACAATCGACTTTTATTTGTGTTGAATACTTTTGAGCAATGATGTGCAAAATAATTCCGTTCTGTGCGGATGGGTCAGGTGCAAACAAATTTCAATCAGCTGGGAAAACCCATAAGTTTGAGTTTCGAGTAAGAACTACTAAGACCATTTTGATGGTTCTCATAGTGGAACTTACATTAAGTCTGGCCACAAGTGCTCGCAACTTAGTAACGATCGGGGAATGACCGTAATTAAGTTGTGAGAACTTGTGGCTAGACCCCACTGTCATTTTTGTACATATATACCTGTCGTTGTTGTATTTGATTTATGCGAACTATTTGACAATACATTTTATTACCTAATGCTATATATATAAATGTCAATTTGCTATGTTTAACTGTTTTTAACTAATTTGTCTGAAACCGGATTTAACCTGTTATGTTTTACTGCGCAACGCCACTGCGCATGAAACAGTTTTGACTGTTGCCCGCGCGTGCGAACTGTTGCCCTCACGTGAGAACTATTTCATAGAATGAAGTGCCAAGGGAAGTAACCGCATTAAAAAATCTCCAAGTGTCCAATGAGCGAGATCATTGCAAGCGTCTTTAGAGTTACCAAACGAAAAGTAGAAAAAAGTAAATTCTGTAGATAATATCTACGATATGTCGCGGTTTAAAGACATCGAAGTACATTAGGTAATAAAACACTTATTGCATGGGTGTTTGGGGAACAGTCAAAACTATCATCCCTCGGTATCAGGGACAACATTAAGAACTGTTGCCCTCGGCCTAACGTCCTCGGTCAACAGTTCTTAAGTTGTCCCTGATACCTCGGGAAAATAGTTTTGACTGTTCCCCAAACACCCATGAAATAAGTGTATAATGTTTAAAGTAAGCACATGTACATAAAATTGTATCCATACAGATTATACTTGTAATTATGGGTAATCACCAATTGCACGACTTCCAAGCCTCGCATATAAATCAAATAGTTCTTTTACTGTGTATCTTTCTTCTTTAGCTTAGACATCAAAGTAGCTGTATATTGTGATAAAGACTATTATGGAAGCACGTGTGACACTCATTGTTTATCTGATTATCAGTATTACTGTTCAGATTCTGGTCAAAGACTCTGCAAACTTGGTAACTATCTCTATTTCGTTTTGATAATTGTTACTTTTACTGATTTGATACTACATTTTACGTATTTGCTTAACGTATTATACTGATTTTACGCTTCTTTTCTCTAATTTAAGTTCTGCGCTTTACTGCTTTTTATGCTAAATCTTTTTGATATTAATGCTTAAGTTACACAATTTAATGCTGCATTTAAACAGATTTTAATGCTACAATTAACTGATTTAAATGCTGATTTTTACTGGTTTTGAAGCTAAATTTTCAAATTTTATTGCGCATTTTACAAATTTCAATGCTGCATTTGAAAATAAAATGTTTTACAAAGGATGTCAAAAAGGTTTAAGTTTAGAAATTGCTCAAATATTACTCACTTTTAATAGCCTTCGTTCTGATGCAGTAAATCATTGCCATTAACTTAACGTATGTTACTTGTAGTGGAACAATGGCGGCCATGATGTTTCACATTTCATATTTCAGCATCGTGTGGTCCTGAGATTACTACATCGAAATCGGACATCATATCGAAAGTTCCAACGACTGCAACACTTAAATCGTCTACACTAACAGCTGTTGAGCAGTAAGTTATTTTATAGAAATCTATTGAACAAATAAAATTACTTCAATCAAAACGTTTATTTCATAGTCTCATGCGACGACTCTAATAATTATAATGTTGACAATTAATTATTCCACTAAATGACCGCTAGAATAGATGTTTACGGGTCATTTTCATTTGATCTTTTTCGCACTCCTTGTCGTAAAACACTTAAATCCGGAAAACACTTAGGTTGACACAAATGGCTGTACGGCGTCAATAAGTGATATATTCGTATACATAGATACTCGGGTAGTTATTGAACTTGTTACATTATGAAATCGTTATTCCTTTTACTTTGGTTTACACGGTAATTACATACCTATTACTTGTGTTTGTTGCTTTTATAAAACTTATATTTTGATACATACGATCTACTCTTATTTAAACCTTAAATCATAAAGGAAAGTGGATTACTTTTTTCTCTGGGTGACATGTATCATCTATATCTAATTTCCATACAATATTTCATGGGTGATAATTGAAACCCACTTTTTTATAATAGTGCCCACAATACAAAACTGGGACGTATATAGAATACATATTTTTTTCAGAACTACACCAACTTCAAGCTTCAACAAAAAGACGTCTACGGTAGCAACTAACGATCCATCAAAGATATTACCAACGCGCGACACTGCAGAAAGTTCACGTATGATTTTATTAGCGTCCACTACAAGCCCAACCATTGTCTCAACTATAAATTCATCCATATCGCCATATAGTACTTCCCTTGTGCAAACTAGTCAGCAGATGGTTAGTATTTATTGTGTATTTACTTGTATATCGTATATTCGTTGATGTATACTCATTGTTTACTCGTCGTGAACTCATATACTTATTGTAGACTGTATTAATTATGTAATCATTGTGTACCTATGACAATCTCATAGTACATTTATTGCACTAATTGCATACTCATTGAATATACATTGAATACTCATTGTATACTCATTGTATACTCAATGTATGTTAATTATATATTCATTGTGGTCTCTTTGTTTATTCATTATATATTTTTGTTTATTCATTGTATACTCATATACTCATTGTTTATTCAATGTGTAGTTATCGTGTATGTTTTATCTAATTTGTGAATTTTCATTGTATCCTTTTTGTACTAAAGGTCGTTTAGGATAACTTGAGACAAATTCAAATGATATTCTTGACCAGGCTCGAAGGGGCTACAATGTGCACAAACTGGTCATCAAAAGTGTATGATCTCAAACTAAGTGTCTAAACTTCACAAATGTGCAAAACATTTGTTTGGAATTGGTCGTTTTGGTCCTTTGGTATATAACATGATATTTATTCTTTCGTTTTCTTACAGTCTTCAGACAAAAACAATGATTCGTCAAAAGTTCCTATTATAGCCGGATCAGTGTCAGCCGTAGTTGCCATATCTGGATTGTCGACAATGATTTTCTTTCTATATAGAAGGTATGAGTTCCTTAAAACAATGCTGTGCCTTGTTTCTCTTACCGTTTTTTAATTTGCCAAAAAACACCTTGCGTAGAAAAGGTATGTGGTTTTTGAGATCAAATTTACAGAGTGATCTGCTTCTGCTATATTCTTGTTTATAATGCTGAAAAATTTGACAATGTTTTAATTGAAGGCATATTGACTTCAATAAATGTAATACAATATTCAATATAACATGCAATAACTGCCAACTGCTATCAGTGGTCACCTGCTTTAAGAGACCAGTCCGACTTCCTGACGACGACAAAACTTTCTATTTTGCAATTGTAATTAGCAGTCACCTACTGGATGTTGTCAGCACCCACATATTTCATTCTAGTATCGTCGTTTTACTTGTAGTCAGCGGCAACGGTCCAATATTTTTTTTAATTAACACACTGTCATGTAGCTGTGTAAGGGGTAGTCAACCAAGATGGCGGACCGAACGCTGATGAAAAGGTAAACATATTTTATTTTCTCGAGTTCTCTAAGTTCTTCTATCAACATGTATTGCTGTATAATCAGTTGCATTCATACCGCAATAAATGTGGATTAAGTTAGAGAAATCGAGAAAAAAATATGTTTACCTTTTCATCAGCGTTCGGTCCGCCATCTTGGTTGACTGCCCCGTACACAGCTACATGACAGTGTAACAGCGTGACACGTGTTACATGTATGCAAGAAATGTTTCAAAGAAAACGTCGTTTTACCAATATCAAGATAATTATGTCAAGTAATTTTGTGCACGTGTATTCATTGCAAGTACACGATCATTATTTATGTTGCTTAATCAACATAATACCACTTAGTCAAAATACAATTAAGACTGTGCTAGGTCTAAAAACAGTATTTTCAAATTGAATTCGTACACTAAATTACTTGTTTTATTTCTTGCATTTTAATCGAAAACACACGATGGTACAAGAACTAAAATTATTGAACTTTATCAGAAGCATTGACTACTTTCTTGCAGATTTTGCCGCCGATCAAAAATCCAAGATTCAAGTAGTTTAGAAGATGGACAAAAGAAGGGCACTATGTAAACAAAAGAAATAGATCACAATATTACAGATGCAAAAACAAATACTAAAGCTACAGATTAAATAGTTTTCGAGTATCAGATGTGCACAACGAGCGTTCCTCTCCTTTTGCAATTACTTGAATCATTTGGTAGATAAGATAACAAAATAACTCTAGTTCAATATCATTACTATAACTAGGAAGGTCAAACACTTTGGATTCTGAAGATCAAATATTTAAGTTTTAGTTGTACTAGTGCAATAGAAACAAACATTATACTAATATGACAAAGCAACATGTGTAAGATATCAAGGCGGAAATCACATACTAACTTGTAGACCAATCATTTATTAGCACTGAGACTTTTGATTGTACATGTGTATAGTTCTTCTTTTTTTGAGACAAAGCTGTATATGTAATAAACTGCTTTATTTAGATCGGTAGTTTTGTTGTCCAAATAAATGAATTTATGATTTTTATTGTGTTTAACGCTTTCAGTGTCTGTTGACGTTTGTTTTACTAAGTCATCAATAATAAAAGGTAATGAATCAATCGGTAAATGAATACTTTATATAATAAGTAAACAATTTATTTTGAAAATCTTCTTAAGGTGACGAACTAGAAATCACCCAGTATTAAAATTACATAACTTTATTATTATACTAGAGAAGTTACATAATGATGTCAGAAATGAATATTTAGAATATATTTTTATTTGTTGAATATGGCACCATTGAAGAGATATGGTAAATATAAACTTAACTAATATGTGTACTTCAATTTTCACTCTTTATTGATTGACTTTCTTTTGTTTCCCAAAAAAATATGGCATAACTTGTAGAATATCGTAAGGCAGAACCCTCCTGAGGTCTTTCAAAGATTAATAACAATCTTGAATGACACAAAGAGGTTCCTACCTAATGTATAATGTATGATCATATGTAACATATCAACAAAGCCTGGTATCATGTATATATTCATATAATCTATGTACTGTTTTTCTCTCTAGTACCTCTATTCACATGTATCATGTCCTGAGAGTAAAAACCTGTTAAACTGTTAATAAGTGAACTACAATTCATAAAAATACATTGTAGTAAAGATCACAGTTTATCAACACTTAAATGTAATTGACTCGATATATAGCATATATACATAATACAAATTGTACATAAAGAAAAGTAACCATTTACATGAAGAAGAATATACAAAAGATGGATTGAATATGGCAGACCATACTTAAAGACTTACATTATACAAGAACATAACTAGTATAGAATTTAAACATAAAATCGACAACTATTACATAACATTGGAAATGGTATACATTATATCATCAAAATGATAACAAATGCACAATAAGATGCTTGCTTGAGAATAACAGGCTATCGTAAATTGCCTCCTTCACGTTATCATCAGCCACATTTGACACGTTGTATGTGATAACATCTCCCCTAGCATCGTCGGCAACCACAGTACTTTCTTCCGTTACACTCTATACGTACCGTGTGCAATTTGACTGGCCAAATTTCGTTTTCATGAATATGCATAAGGTAGGGGGAAACCAATCTTCTTCCAATGAAATTGCATGTTACTATTAATTACTCTTCAATAACAATGACGTCATACTGATATTTTCTTTCTTAAAATAGAAACCAGCGCACATGTTTATTTCCTCAAAATGGTTGCGCCTTGGTTTTAATATATTGATATATTTGATCTTATTTATACAAATGATGAAGTGTGGCTTCTGTGTATCGGAAAGTTAGTTCAGTGAGAAATTTTCGTGTGATTGAAGGCGATTGGGTTAGAACAGTTAATGATAGACATTGTGAGCACTCATGGAGGTCGCCATTTTGAATGGTTAACCAAACCTTAGATATAAAAAGTAATTTTATTGGCTAGTTTCTGGCAGTGGTTTCCTTGCGGAACCAATGAAACTGCCTCGTTATTCACGATTACGAGATTTTCTTAACCAAATGGCCCAGGGTACATAACGCAGCATATTAGAGTAATGTATCGTGAGATAACCGACGATGCTCTACTAGTTTCCTTCTACCTTTTCGACAGATAAACATAGCATATACCAGCAAGTAGTACACATCCACCAGCAATGTAAAATGTTAAATCATAATTCCCTGTTTTGTCGTACAGCAAACCTGAAACCAGAAATAAAACATATTCAAAGACAGATAAAGTCCAATGCTGTTCATTTGTTCTTCAATGTCGAGCTAAGATTCCAAATAGTTCGAATTGTAGATTTTCTTTTCATCCCCAAAAAGTTCGACACCGTCATGAATCATGCCGAAATTAATTAGTTGGTGTAAACCATTTAATAATGAACAGATAACAGTCTAAAGAGTTTGGGCTTTTAAAAGTTAAAAGGTGGGTAACAGATTATATCGTATATTTTCTCATAACGAATAAACGAAACGGTACATTTTTCACCGAAATGGTTAGGCGAACTACTTACAGCTTAAAACTATTTGAGAAATTTCGGCTAAGGTCTCTGGAATTTTGATTAAAAGGTTGTTCAATCGCTATCGTCAGTAATTATGTATATTAGAATGTATGCGCTAGCTGTACCATCTGTACGTTCTTTGTTGTATATCGCCACTAAGCAACAGTGAAAGTCACTGAGACTGACAAGTCACACATTTATCTTTCCTGATATGCGCTAGCACTAGTATGCCTTAGATGTCAGCAACTGTCTACTTTCTTAGTGCAAGAGTTATGATGGTTGGTTCACATAGCCCTCTATTATTTGAGGTTAAAGTTATTTTTCAGTGAGTGCAAAAGTTGAGCTTACGGGCCAATAATACATTTTAAACAGGGTTCTAAAATATATGAATACAAGAAGGTACATGTTAAAGCAACATCGTATTTAAAGCATATAATATGTATTAACAAAACGAAAACGCAACTTGTATTTATGAGAGATACGCATGCTTACCAGCGACAGGAGGTCCAATTAGATTTGCCACACCTTCCATGAATAGAACTAATCCACAGAAAACCCTGTCAAATGCTTCTTTTCCAACAATGTCTATTAAAACAATAGACAATAACGCTTCGGTCGCAGCGGAAAATAATCCAAAACATCCACACACCACAGCAATGTCGATAAACTTATACAGCAGGGGCACGATAGCAACCACAGCGCCACACAGCGCTGTTGAAACACCATAGAGAAGTTCAGTATTTACACAGGTTGTATCACCTATTATTCCATAAGCAATGATGCCAAATAAATGAACAAATCCAATGATTGAAAGAAGATATGATGCTTTGTTAGGGTCTATACCAATATGCACAGATCTATCAAACATAAATACGTATGGAACATCATACCAAAAATACATAACAAAATTAGAAAAAGTGAACACTAGAAACGGAATGCTTTTTAATTGGTTTAAGTAAGAGTGATGCTTGTTTCGAACTCGGTCAGTATTGATGAATTCTTGAGTATTCAAAGCAAGTTCTTCATCACAATTTGAATGAAAATCTTGATTACTTTTGAAAGAATTAACACAACAACAGCATGCTTTTTGACAAATCATTCTAAAATCATTGTTTGACTTTATTTGGCGTGTATGAATTACCTTAACTGGGCGATATAAGGCACCACACACTATAATGTTAGCAACAATACCACATAATATAAGCAATGTACCCTTCCATCCGTATGTGGACACAAGGTACTCAGTAAATGGAGCCATTATCATCGTACCTAACCCCGCACCGGATTCGGCAATACCTGAAGCAAGCGCTAATCTTTTATCAAAGTAATCTGTTACTGTTTTTAATGAATTAAAATACGGTAAAGACATTCCAAATCCACCAACTAATCCGTAAAATATTATCAACATCCATATTGATGTGGAAAATGCACCAATAAGAAAACCTACTGCAGCGATAAAACCACCTATCATTGTGGCTTTCCTGGAACCAAGTGATGACGTGTTCAATGACGCAATAGGAGCACAAAGTAAAGGTACTGAGAAGAACAATGATCCAATCCATGCGGTGTTACTTTTTGTGTCTTGAAAATGGTCTAGTAAATCTGTGTATAGAATGCCAAATGAGTAGCTACAACCATCGTATATAATATTAAACACTAAGGTTGCAACCACGACTACCCATCCCCACCCACCATCTTTGGCTGGTCTTGATCTAGTAGCGGAGTTATAACTTTCACGCGAAGTTCCGGAATCACTCTTCCGTTCCGATGTCCGCTCCATGTAATTTATATTCGGATCAATATATTTGGTTCCTCTTTTTCATCTGATGCAAACTCGTATATACAAATTGATTATTTTTTTCACCTATTGCTTCAGTAAGTTGTGTTATGTGCTGGTGACGAGTCACTTGTCCTGAAATGAACCGCTACATTCACATACGTTTGAATAAACAGATAAGAGAATAATCAATCACCAATGTATCCTTGCAATCGTAGCAAAAACAGTGTAATGATTATATTATGTTCTTACATAGTATACGCTACACATCCACTGTTGGTAAAAGTAAATTCAAACTAGTCACATTATATTGTATTCCACAGACATTTTATTTGAATAATTTTAATTCATACATTTCATTACAGTAACGTCAAAATGAAGAAACTCTGTTAAGGTTAACTTTGTAATAGTGTAACAATACTAATAAATAGTTACTGCATCATAATAATGCTACTCGGTGTGAATAAGCTATGAAAACCTAAATTTATGCTGTATCTATTTTGCAACATATTGACTACTACCTCGTGTAGTATAGAATTTAGTGAGCTTTTGAATGTATAGAACATACGACATTTGTAATTGGTGTTCAACGAAGTGAAAACAGTACATTAATGAAAAGTTAGTATATAGTACTTTCTCTTATACGTTTTATCATTTTCATTTCAGAACGAGACACGCGTTCTTCAAAGGTTATTTTGTTAAAGTTTGCGTCAATTCATTTGTATCCTTGCAATTAGTTGTGGTTGTTTTTCATTCTCTATCGAGAAATGAATATTAATTGTAGTACAAGCACTGCTTGGTAATTTTCCATTTAGGTGTATTGTTTTTATGGACTTTTTTTCGCGTCAAACTGCTCGTCATTGTTTATTGGACAATAAACTACTCCATCAGACAAACCTAAATTTCCAAGTTAATAAACAAAGCAAAACATAAAAACATACAACATTTAATTCCATTTGGGTCAATAAGATGCCATGTTTTGAAAATTGATTTATGCAGCATACATGTATAAACACTATATACAATATACATATATACATGTACATACACAATAAATACAAGTAGCGTAATAAAACATAACAAAACAACTACATAATGTAAAAAAGTACAATTTATTTCAATTATGTATAAACACATACATGTACATTCATAATCTAATCCACAAGTTTCGAAACGTCTGTCACCCATTTGGTCATATGGTTACGTGTGTTAGCAAATGCAGTTATTGGCCGATGAAGAAGCGGTCAAATGCCTTGGAAAAACACAACTTGCAACTTATATCGAAAATTACCTTAAGACATTTCCCACAAAATGAAATAGCGACACATTTTCAAAGTAACAAGTCTTGTAAAACAAATTTAATTGTTCAGTTCTATTCATCGTTATACAAAATGTATAACATTTAATTATAAGATAACTTGTTTTTAAATCGATGATAATGGAAAACTTCATTTTATCTTCATAGTTATTGACAAATACACTCTTCTCTAAATTACATGCAAAGGTAAAATACATACATATATAATGTACGTATAAAGTTTTTACAAGTTGTTTAACCACAGACATAATAAACAGTTCTAACAGTCACATGGTGTAGATGTACACGGCCATCCTGATTGACATTTCTGACACAGGTCAGCACGGTGCGGTGATTTGTTGTCCTCATCTTCGTCATTGTCATAATCACACTCGCACTCCGGCGTCGGGTTACCACATATTGAACATCTTAGATAATCCACGTGGTATGGATTGTATGCCTCTCCACAATTGCCACATTCTTGTTTGAAGAAAACCTACATCAGAAATATAATAAAAACACTAAATAACTCTCTATTGACGATAGTCAATAACTTGAAGTTCATTTGTATACAAATCCTATACATGGTCATACTCATTTACGTATATGTACTTAATATGATGGACCTTTCCACACAATACAGGGAAAAATGATGCACGTGCATCTTATTACTTATTAACCAATACTACTTTGACATCCAATAGCATTGCCTGATTGCTTATATAAGTGTAATTCAATATTTTAACTGTTTTCTGATTGAACTGTTGACCGGGCAATAGTTTTAACTTTTCCAGCGCGTGCTCTGACGCCACGCAATGTTATTCGAAATGTTACTGTACTGATATAAAGGGAAGTATTGCCAATTGGATATTTGTTAAGCGTCAAGTCAAGTTTGACAAACCTAGGTACTTATTCACAAAGACACACAAACCGAAAACGAAAACGCAAATACTTTACGACAAAAACAATACATTACATATATATATATACTTAATGGAAAACATCATCACAATATGAAACAATAGTCTGAATTCCTTATGAAATGACTAGTTTAAGCACAGACTTAAAACATATGTTTTTTATAAAATGACTAGTGTTTTAACGAAATTGTCGTTATCATTCCTGGAACATCGGAATTACTTCAGAAAAATTCACCGACAAATTAGTGTTTTTTTTTCGGATTAAGGACTCTAAAACCTACGTGCACGCTTAACAAAATTCCGATATGGCATGGCCTTATGATGGTTTTAAGTCCAAATAATAAAAATCACATATAACCGAAACTTAAGACAACCAGATTCTTACAACAAGTAATTTGTACAAAATAACACTAACCCTAAAAGTGTTTCTCACACAATAAACGTGAGCACTGGACCATCTATTATCGCATTCTTGGCAGTGAAACTCCCCAAACATACGCTTCAGAAACTCATCAACGTAGTAAGGATAACATTGCTTTCCACATTCTCTGCATACTTGTCCGTAGTAAGCCTACAACGGTAATATAACAAAACATATTTAAGCTATCTTTCGTCAACAGACGATGGTTTGAACTTCATTTATACAGCAACAGATTTTTCACAATAAACCTTGAAAGATTACTTATTACAAGGAGTGGACACTCCATGTTATCGTTATGTATTATACGGAGCATTGTGATCAAAATATTGTTTTAAAAGTAAGAATACTTCCGGGCATTCAGCAATTTAATATGTCCAGTCTTGGCGTTCAAAACCACTTTATAATACAAAAGATTCATTACAAAAAACATAGCGGAATTGTACTACAAAAAATCTGGTTGTAAATTGGTCATTGAATTCAACTTTCGTTTTTGATCTACTTTCATTTTAAAAAGTAACTGCAAATTATTTTAGTTGAATATGTTGATGATAAATATTTAATTTTGATAAAGCAATTTAAATACATACTTATCAAAGAGGAGCAATAAAACATTTATACAGTGATTTACTCTTAATGATTCGATTGAAAATTTTGGTGATTTCCAGCCAACTAACCAAATTGCTATGTCATTGAAAGTCTAGGTCAGGAATTTCGAAGTCAATCATTTTCAAAAATAACAATAAGTTCAACATAGTTTTTATATCAAAATGAAACTTTTCGTTTACAAAAAAATGAAATCACAGAGAAAAGGAACCTAAGGCAAACAGAAAATGACAACAGAAATGTGATGGTCGTATTTCAATATAATAGATACGACTTACCTCATACGTTCATATCACACAATACACTTTAGTACTGGACCATCTATTGCCACATGAGCATTTAAACTTCCCAAACATACGTTGCAGAGGTGGTGGGCCGCCTCCGCGTCCTTGTCCGCGTCTACCCACTATTTAAACGTCCGGATCACAAGGTAGTTTGCTGAAGTATGTAAATTATATCAAATAAAAACTAAGCGATACATAAAATGCATGTACAATTAAATATACTGACTATATTGAATATTTAAAATTCTTTAAGACTATTTTAGTACTATATACTATTGTATAGACAAGATGATAAAATAAATTCGCTGTATGTTTAATTTGTAAATCAACTAAACCAAGAGCATTCAGGAGCATTGTCAAGTTTTTGGACTAAGTTTGTAAGAGGGCAGATTTATCTGGTGGGAAAGAAAACAATGGTTTTCTACGTCTGATTTAGTATTAGTGATATTGCTTTCAAAAGTATCCTTGTTGTGTTTCTTTACACCAGTCCTGACCAACTCCCCGCAGCGGTTATTTACCTTTATTAAATCAATAACCACTGCCACCACAAGTAAATTCTTCCTCAGAAAGCCGATTTTTTTTTTCATTTTTTCTTTCACATTTTAATAGTTTCTAAAAATTGAGTCTTCCATAACTGAATAATCATAATCAAAGTTCTCAAAGATAAAAGATAAAAAATGATAGTTTTTATTGATAATTCCTAAAAATAACGAGATTACTTTTCACACAAACACATTGGTATCACATGGTAATTCTAGCGTCACGTTCCGTAACGTAAGGGTCGGAACAACTCAACCCAAAGACAATTCAATCCCCTACTAACGGGTTGTGTTGTTTCACTTTTGGGTTATTCACGGGCTGAGTTATCTTTGTTTTGAGTTGTCCTGTATCCGTAACGTTCGCTAACAGTCGTTACTGAACACGCTGCTGGGTGCAGTTTCATCAACGGTTTCGTAACTTAACTAACCTTTTGTAAATGCGTACGAGTCATCCAGTTAAAATCAAAATGATCGCCCCACTTTTCTTGCTAAATAATAAAACAGAGGACGGTTCACTTTCATCGTAGAACATTGTTGAAAGACGTGGTATGACGAATACATTTTGTATTCATTACACTAAGCATTTAAGCTGAATGCGGCTTTTTACTATTACATCTACGGTGGCATAGAGGTGACATGGAAATATATCTAAAATTTACGTGGCCACGTAAAAGCTTTACGTGGCCACGCAGTAGCTATTACGTGCGCACACAGTTGCTATTACGTGCGCACGCAATAACGTTTACGTGGCCACGTAAATGGCCGCGAATTTCGACAACTCTCATTGGTCAATTATAACGTGTGCACGTAAATCTATTGCGTGGCCACGTAAAGCTATTACGTGGCCACGTAAACGTTATTGCGTGCGCACGTAAAGCTATTACGTGGCCACGTAAACGTTATTGCGTGCGCACGTAATAGCTACTGTGTGCGCACGTAATAGCTACTGCGTGGCCACGTAATAGTAGCGGTATTCTAAAAATTTTCTCCATGTCACCTCTATGCCACCGTATACATCAGATATTTGTGCGTACATATATTCCTGACAGTTCTGATAGCGCGTTGTTTCGCTCGTTTAACGCAAAACGCTTTTATATTTTTGCGTTTTGCGCTTTTGCAATCAATTTGTACTTGGCTTTCATTCATAAATAGTACACAAATCTTTTGTTAAATTCATGTGACAGGCGTGTGATTAAAATGCACTTCGCAGTAAAACCACCCTTTAGTATGATGTACGCTTTATATCGTTTACGAATATTTTATCAACTGTTAATGGATTGGCGATTATTCAGTTGTTTAAAACTTTCAAAACTATGCGATATTTCAAACTTTACTACACATGTATGTATTTCAGACATTGGACATTTCGATAACACAAAACTTTGTTGTTGTTTTTTGATTATCCAATCTCCGCATACATATATCCTACAAACCATAATTTCACCCATGGATCCATCTATCGAGGATACCAGGAACCATAAATCATACCATCTTACCATTTGTCGAAGGTTTATGTAAGCCTGTATTTCTACTATGTCATTCATAACGCACTTAATACATTTTACAATTTTGAGGTTTTTCTAATGTGTTTTTTACTTAATTTTTATTACTTATGTGATCTTCATCAAACATAAAGTAATCTTTATTTTACTGATGTTGACAATATCCTTTATGTTGCTATTATCGATTTAAAAACTTATGATAACTTATGCTATTCATTGCAAATTTGTCTTCTCAAAACAAAAAGAGGATATTCGTCGATATCGGTGTAAGATCGATTTATATTTCACCGAGAGAGATCTGAAAACATATTTTCACGAGTTGCGTAGCCACGAGTTATTTTATAGATGAAATTGCTGTACAATTTTGACATAAATATAATCTTTATTTAAAAAAATTAGTTCAGGTCATCGTTCCTCCAGCACTCCAATTATTGTGATGTCATGTACCGTGGTTAAACGGAAGGATTTATCAAACGATATTATCAGGCGACTGGCCTGATGTACATGTTTCCTTCAAAACCTGAAAATGACGATATGGATATAAGAATGATGTAAGGAAACATATACGCGCTGAAGGGGTGTGCCATTGATTTTCCGAAACGGCGAAGACTCAAGCACGTCGATGATTTTTGAAGCCAGTTCATTATATCTTATTTATGAACAGATTGACTTGTTTTAATACTAGTCAACCTTTATATTTACCGCATAATGACTGGGTATTCGTCAAATTAATCACAGAATGGAATTCAATGCACATAATGCAGTTTTGATACAGAGTCAACGTTCAGACTTAAGTTTTTCTCGCTTGAGTTGAATGGTGACGTAAGTGATTCAATGATTTAAAATGATATTCTTTGTAAAAACCTGTATTAGAATAATTTATGTATTATTTTATTTTTTACTTGTCATAAAAGTACGAAACTCTCGCTTTTGACCCCAATTATGCAGAAATCTCTGTTATATATTGTCGCATGATTGCAGTATAAACTGAAACTTGAATAAAGTAGTCCGTCATATTTTTTTTATATTTTCATCGTAATACAAAATATATACCTATATTTTCATCGTATTTTCATCGTATATTTTTACCGAATAAATCAGCATTTCACCGTAAAACATGGAAGAAAGATTAATTTTCCACTTAAACCGTACATTTAATTATCAAAAAATAAGACGGTCAAAAACAGTTTTAATTAGGGAAAATCAACTTTAATAAAATCAAAAACTTATCACAAGAAACTTCATGTATACGATATATAAAAACAACATTACAGAACAGAACAGAACAGAACATACACTTTATTTGCTCTCACCAAGATACATGGTACGTGAGAACAAATGAATATGTTCATAATACAATTATTAATAAAGATCACATGACATACAGACAATATATATATACACCTCCCTTACTCATTCACACTTACAACCTTATACACTAAGAGAATATGAAAGAACTTACATTTTCAATAAATAAAAAGAACAATTAATTTTTTATATGATCAAAAATTATTTTTATAAATTTACAGGTTGATCGTTGAATATTCAAAGAGTCATTTGATAAAAGTTCATTAAATTTTAGTATATTTGGTCTACGATAAAAATATGGTTTTAAATATAATTTTCTATAGAATTCAAAGAAAGGATGTATAAATATGCGATAACACGTATAACTTACAAAGGGTATTTATCACACTACATTATAAAATGTCTCACAATTTGCATTCAGTGTCTTCGAAAATCAGTAACGTCCAGTTTCCTTTTTATATTAAATCACGTTTAAATGTATATTGACATGATTTACAACACATGGCTGATTGTAAACTTGCGTCTAACAGTTGATAATGCCTTCCATAATTATAAACCATACGCGATAACTTGACCGATTGTCATGACCAAGTCTCAATAAATGTTTACTAAACACTTGGACATTTAATCATCTTTTATAATTTGTTTCATACATTTTTATATACGTTATGTCCCTTACAAATCACCACAAAATATGATTACAAATTAAAAGCAAAATGTCAACTCAATGTTCATATGAAATGTTAAACATATGATTTCACAACATCATGATTGACAGTTCTAACAATCACATGCTGTAGATGTACACAACCATCCTGATTGACATTTCTGACACAGGTCAGCACGGTGCGGTGATTTGTTGTCCCCACCTTCGGCATTGTCATAATCACACTCACACTCCGGCGTCGGGTAACCACACATTGAGCACATTAGATAATCCACACGGTAAGGATTGCGTGCCTGTTTGCATCTGCTACATTTTTGTTTGAAGTAAACCTACATCAGAAATAAAACAAAACATTACTAAGCTTTCTATAGTGAATAGACAATGATTTGAACTTATTTAATATAGTAGCGAATTTCTTTAAATAAGCCTTCTACATATGGAATAATTATAAGGGGCGGACACTCCAAGTTTTTTCCATAAATATAACAGGAGGGTCCTGAGTACCATGGGAAGCTCACCTGAGAACAAAGTCAAAAGGGCATCTGCCTTTAGATATTAACGCATTCATATCTAGCTGTATAAAAACTTTGACCCCATGTGGCCGGGACATTTTTAACCCCATAAATAATACTGGAACAACTTTGTACAGGGCTTTCTGATGCAGTAGCGTGCATATAATGGAAGCGCCAAGCTTGATAATTTTAGAGAAGATTTTTTATCATTTCTTATATTCCTTCATACATTCCTTATATAACTTATGTAAAACTAGTGTTCTCTGGGGAGGGGCAAATGTAACCCCAAAAGGCAAAACTTTGTAGAGGAATTAAAGATGATGCGCCATGCATAATTTGAAAGCTCCAGGCTTTATTGTTTTAGCGACACTGTCCCAAAAGTTTGGGAGAAGATGGTTAGGTCAAAAAGTTGACCCACCCCGCCCGATGCCCTACGGACCAAGGTCGATCTCAATAGCTCACCTTCAGCATTTCTAACTCATGTTAGCAAACATATTAGAATTAATTTAAATGTTACAATTTTTACTTGCTCGCCCGGCTAGCTCAGTCTCCCTCCTACCGCTGATTCTAAGTCATATAGGGCAAAAATCAGACACTGACTGAAGTATTCGCCTTGTAGTTGGTTAACAGCTAAATCCAGAGATTAAGCCTTTCAAGGAAACGTGAGAAGGTGTGAAATAACCTATACAATGTGTTTCTACGGCGTTAAACCCAACAAAACCCCCCAAAAAGAAATAGTTTTAATAGTCAATCGAATTCTACTCCTGGTTTTGGTCTATTTCCAGGGGCGTAGCAATGGCTTTTTAATGTGTACGCAGAATCTTAGGGGTCAAGGACATGCCCCCCCCGAATTTGTTTTTCTGTAGATCATCTCAGGATCGTTTGGCAACTATTCAAAACAATTTGTATTATTCATTCCGGGCACAAATATAGGGAGACCACATTCGTACCAAGTATCATTCATATTCAACTAGCGTTCAAAGAATTATATAGACTGGAGTCAAATGCAAACAACGAATTTAAACTGTAGATTCGAATCCTAAGGCAAGTTCCATTGAAACGTATCTTGATAAAAAGGTTAGTTAAATAACGAGCAGTTTTGTTTCACACACCCCTACCCCCTAAGACCTAAGTTTTTATTGCATTTTTTGGCGTTTGTATTTTCACAATTATCTGAACCAATGAGTACGCAGCTGTGTTCTCTGCGTACTGGTAGCTACGCGCCTGATTTCCTTTTTGAAATGTAACGAAATGTAAGCGAGTAAGATTATAATCTTTAAATGGAAATTAATTCAGACAAAAATGTAGTTTCGACAAAGCAAGTTGAATAGATCTTTAACAAAGGGGACCAATTCGAACATTTACATAGTGATTTACTTATTTGTATCGATTGAAACTTAGGGGGAATTCCCGCCAAATAACCAAACTACAAAAATGTATATCGTCTATGATAGTTAGATAGTTTGAAAGCCAGAATATAGACTATCAAAAATGCTCAAAACATTGATCAACATCAAGGAGCGGGCGTGGCCGAGCGGTTACGACGTTGGACTGGTATTCCTTGGATAGCCAGCTCCGCGTTGGCTCTAATCTAATCCATATCATATCCCGTTTTTTCTTTGAGCAAGAAACTTCATTCTACTAGCTTAGTACTGGGGGCCCTAACCAGGAAACCGTATCGAAAGTGATAAATCTAAGTTGTAAGAACAAGTTATATAGTATAACCTAATCAAAATTAAACTACGCAACCACAATAAAACAAAATAACTGAGAACCGTAACCTAAGGCAACAGGACACTAGAAAATGTTAATGGTTTTTTTTTCAAAGTAAAAAATAATTCTTACCTTAAACGTTCCTCTTACACAATAAACATGAGCACTGGACCATTTTTGGCCACATTGACAATGAAACTCCCCAAACATACGTTGCAGGGGTGGTCGTCTGCCTCGGCCTCGAACCATTTTCTAAAACTTCCGGGTAGTTATGTAGTTGACTTAAACTGTAAACGCGTATCAAATAGATATAAACATCGATCTATTACAGATCAATGAATATAAAGATAATGCACGTATAAATGGGTATTCCAACTTAATACATTTTCAGAAAATGTAACTATTTTTAGAACAAGACATAACTATTGTATGTATACTATTATGCAATAGATGATAACAAACGTTCGTTACATGTATACTACATAGGATGTGTTAGAACAATTGAAATCAACGAAGGACTATTGGGACCATTTTCAGATTTGGGGGAAGACTAAACTTTTTGGAGGGCAAAAATTCCATACAAATTTTAATATGTCTGATATACTGGAGAGAAATTTCCAGGATAGCGTGCTAGTTTAGCAGACACTGAATGGAACCTCACAAAAGTGTTGATAAAGGCCAACATAATTACCGTATGTGCATGTATATAGAATCATGTACACGTTTAATTTCTTATTAAAAATCTGTATGTTTACAAAAGGCAAGTTGAAAACAAAGCAAAAATTAGAAAAAAATATTTCTTAATTTTAATATAATGTTGGCAAATTAACACGATCGCTCTCAATGAAATATTTGTATAGTGTTTATATTTCTCACGTGTATTCAACTGTTAGTGGCACATACGTTAACCCCGCCGATTTAAATACTCGGTATTTTTTCATTGATTCTCGTTTATAAATACGGATATATATCTTATCGTGCGTACTACTGCAGTGATTATTAAAATTATTGGGGTTAATGCGTGCATAACTGACAGCTGAATAGAATTTAACAATACACTGTGCATAATATTGCTTTTAGTATCTTATAAAACCATATCGTCGTGGTCACTTGAAAATGCCGGAACTACAAAAAGCTAAGTTTTCAGGAGACGAAAAAAAAACCAGTATTCCGTGAAGAATACAAATGAAAGGAAACTCATCTTTGCATAAATTTACATCAGATAAATATCTTTAAGTGCAGATATATGCCTTCGTATCGAAACTATTAATATTTACTGAAATAACTGAAGCTTCTTACAAAAAAAAAAACAACGAAAAATCGAAATTTTGTCGTTCCGAAATTTTCAAGTGACCACGACGATATTAACCATGTTGTATTTAGTATTTTCTGTAGAGATAAAGATACATGTTTATGATCATGTGATACACTGTATGATTACACAAATAATGGTTTATCATTTAAGAACAATAGTTCAAGAGTAATGTTCATTGCATATAGTTCACATGAATGTCCCTTGTATATACGGTACATACAATTGTTTTCGTATAGGTTTTCGAAGCGACATATTTCTTGCAATGTATACTAGTATAATGAAAAACTTGGTAAAATACCGAAAATTTGTTTCTGTGATAAGTTATAGACATAATGTTTTTAAATGTCAAAATGAAGTGTTTTAACGTTGATAATGAGTGTTTTCTGCTCGTGACTTTTTTTAAATTGAAAAGAGAAGTCAATTTCGAATCAATCAATGATATGTCTACTTCAGCATTAGTTTATAGTATTATACTTTTAAATGGATCAATCAATATAAAACAAAACAACAAATGTACTTTAGAATACAAAAATAATTCTTTAAAACAAAGACTTTATCTATAGATGCAACACAGTTAGTCAAATCCCAATCTTCCCTGTGAGTTTCTTGGCAACAATATTCGTATATACAACCAATCTGATTAAAACTCGATCTAAAATTTTTCGTTCGCCCACTCGCTAATTTAAATCTGGCCTTTTTCAAACGAGGGTCACGTTCAGGTGACCTTTTCTCATCATAATATTAATGACGAAATTGTTATGATACGTAACTTGTTTACATTTCTACGTCACGCAATTTGAAATGAGCCACCAATCGCAGACTGTGAATAATACCGCTGTTAAGTTAGCTAGCAAACCTTGGTCTAAAAGTAGAAATTACGAAATCAAAATATTATTAATAGTGTTTCGTCTAGATGAAAGCTACGCATTGATTAGTCGACACAAAGTTCATCTCGACGTGACCTTCCACGGAAACAGTAGAGATCCTGTACGACTGCGGTCTCACAGGATATCTGTTTACGGAGATTGATATACAACAAGCAAGGTAAAACATTTGAAAAGTAATTAAACATGCATGTACTTAAAACGAATGCTTATTCATTTCATAGTTCGAGTGTAAGGCAAGTTCTTACAACTTAGATAAACTACGCTCAATCTGCTATTTGGTCACCTAGTACTGCGATAGAAGGAAAATTACTTTTGGAAACTTTTTAAAGGAACCGATGAGGTTAGTTTCGATTATAGTCTGAACCAATGCGGATCATGCCAGCTTCTGCGTGCTTGTAATGAATAAAAACATAAGACACGCATACCATTATAAAATTATGTTCCTTCTTAATAAAAACCTTCCGTTTAATATTTTAGACTTTGTGCGATGATAAATCAATAAAATTGTAATAAATGTTTATGCTGAAAGCAGTGTCCTTGCAAAAAGAAATATGATTAACATACCAATCATGGTAACGGAAATTTAAATAACGGAAATTTTAAATTCGTATTGAAATTACGTCGTTTGAGCTCTACCATGTTTTAAACGAATAATTATTCGATCTTCTATGAACAGTTATAGTCAATTGATGTATTAATCGCCATTATACCGTTTCAATATTCATATAACTGGTATTTTCAATAATTCCGGTAACAGAAATTTTGTTTAAATTTACTTTTCATTCACCAGTGAAAATAAAACGTTTTAGTTATACTGTATATGCAATATACCGTAAAAAATATAAAAAGACATATTTTCCTTAACGCTATTTTTAATAATGTTTTATTTTAAGGCTTTTAGAACTTAAATTAAATCAATTTTGTAGCGGATGATTTATACCATCAATTCCTTAATAATTTTATCCACAGTAATGTAAAAATAAGAAAAATCTACATGCATTATCTAAGCTTCATGCTAAAGCCTATTTATTAACCCTTGTCATAGGATTCGAGTGCCTATATTTCAGTCTCCAGGATGAGTTTTTAACTCTGATTGGATGCAGTCACACATTTCCTCAACAGAAGTATACCACCAGTGCTGACCGCAATTTACTCCGGGGTGAAGTGAAGTGAAGCAGTTGCAGGTTAAGTTCTAACTCAATGAAACTAGTATTGCTGACTATAGTAGGGTTCGAACCGATCGGGAATATCGATCCCCAATAGCATGTCCTATCCCTAGACCACTTTTCTTTCAAAGTGTTTAAATATACACAAAAACTCTCTATTACTTGTTTTCTGCATTCATCATGATCATATCACAAAAACAAGAACGTTTCAATTATATAAATGTGTAATTACGTACAAGGGAGTAAACTCCAGAAGAATTACGTTATGTTTCTCCGCACCAAAAACGAGTTGTCGAACATTAAACATGCATTGTATTTGCTATTACTTAAAATTGACTCAAGCGTTCCAAGATATTGGTGTGAGTAAATATCAAACTGCATTTAATTTGTAAACAAGCAATATACATTATAAGGAACATCCGATAAATACTAAATAATGTGTTACTCACAAACAGCATCTATATAAGTACAAGCGATCGTTCGACTACAATACGATTGTATACTTACGTTAGTCCTGGCAAGACCGCACCACCAGTGTATCTATAAAGTTAGGGTGCCTGTAAGCGTCTAGATGTTGTTGAATAGACATGACTATCTCAAGAAAAAAACCCAGAGAGAATGAGCAAACAGAAGTCATTCTTTTTGAGTTCTGGTTGTTATCAAAAATTGTAGTCGGAGGACATATGTCTTACGTGAAAAACAAATTCAAAAGTGGCGATGGCGTTTAAATTCGAAATTGTTAAGACAACTTACGATAGATGTTAAACCGACCTTACTACCCAAATGTTTAAGGTAAAATTCTCCTTATGTCAAATCATAGTCATTAATTTATTTGACAACCATTAAAATTGATTGCAAAGCATATAATATTTATTATTTAAGAGGACTTCTACCCTAAATTGTCACAAAACAATGTTGTTCAATCCGGTCGTTCTAATAGCTGGTCCTAAGCAGGACTAAGCCGCCCGGCTAGCTCAGTTGGTAGCACACAAGTCTACTGATCGAGGGGTCGTGGATTCGATTCCCGGGCGACGCATACTTTCGTGGAGCTTGGTCATGAAATTATTTCTACGGCTATTCTCCCTCCTACCAATGATTTTTAATTATGTAGGGCAGTTGTCAGTCACTGACGAAAGTATGCGCTCAGTAGTCGGTTAACAGCTAAATCCAGAGATTTAGCCTTTCCGGGAGGAGTGAGTAGGTTGACTGACCGCCGTTATATGACCTTGTATGTGTTGCTACGGCGTTAAACCCAACAAAATTAAAAACACCTAAGCCGGATTGAGATGTGGAGAGGGTAAAACTGGCTAGAAACTGAATGAAAACCAGTAAGGGAAATAGATTCTTTAAATGGAATGAGACTACGGTGTTAATTTCAAGTATGAAGTTTAGTTCTAGTTGGGGTCTGCGCATTATGCATCCTTAGGCGCGGACGGACCGGCTTAAAAAATTCAGAACTACAACAGGACGTTGTGATGCAATTTTACATGTATCTAGATGATATTTGATATAATGAACAAAACATATTTAAGTCATATTATTTAACTGCCTTGTTTCGTGTAATTACTTCCGGGTATGTTATGGATATGTGTCAAATTACATCAGATACATCAAATTCAAGCTCAGGAGATATGAAAATTTGTTTTATTGCGCGTAATGATTAACTTAAACTTGTTTTAATTTTTCTTCATAATTCTCGAAAGTTGTAGTATCAAAATTGAAATGTAATTTCATTGTAATTGAAATGAGCTATATTAACCTTATATTTATGCAATATTTATTTCTCATTTATTGGTGCAATGTTTTAAATATCATACCAGGGGCTGATCCAGGATTTTTTAGGGGGTCCGAACATTTTCTTGGGGGTCCAAACTTTCAAAACACAACCACATTGTACGCATTTTGCAGAATAATGCATTATAATAATAATAATAACTGCCTAACCATTAAATCTATGTTCGGTAACGAGAAAAAATGCTTCATGCTACTTAAAAATGACTTACAGTAAAGAAAAACACTAATGGACCGGTACATTTTGGAAATTCTAGGGTGGTCCGGACCCCCCTGCCCCCCCCCCCGCTAGATCCACTTATGCATACGATCATATGCTATCGAAATGAAGCCGAAAGCTTAAATTTTAATCGTTGTACGACGTCTTACGATAGTCCTGTAAAATGGAAAGACAGGCGAAATTGCAATTAATCATAAGGTGCATACAGTTTTAACCACATTACTGTTGACGACATACAAAACATCATCATCTTCAGATCAAGTTGTTATGCAGACGGACAATTCTTCTTGTTTGTTGTTGGGTTTTACACTGTTGTACTCATTGTCTCGGTCAAATCTTGGCGGTCAGTGAACCTACCCACCATTCCTGGAAAGGCTTCATCTCTCGAATGAGCTGTTAACCAATTACTTAGCGTATACTTCTTTGAGTGACTAAAAAACTTCCTTACACGAAGTAGATTCAGTTGTAGGACGTAGGACCGATATCGACCGTAGAAGCTTTCTGATGTACCGATGTATGTACCGGCTGAATCGAACCTACGACCACTCTTGTGAGCTAGATAAAGGTTGGAATAGAGTGAACGAGAAAACATGAACTCGCTTATATGGATACAAGCCAAAATTGAAAGACATGATAGAAAAGGGTAGAAGTAATCTTCCAATCAAGTCGCGTCCATGCAACTGGATGTGACCAAATAAACTACATTTGAGGTTAATTGGGCACTACGCCTACTGGATTTACTTTATTGTTAAAAGGAAGATCCCGATTAGAAGATGGGGGCAGCGATAATATGAACATACAAAAAAATGGCGGAATGGCGGAAAAAGGTTAAAATAAATGCAATAATCTGAAAATATACCGGTAATATAAATATGAGTGTAAAATATCTGCTTCCTTAATAATCCATCAACATATTTCTCCTTTAAACAGGTCATACGACTCATAATCTGTAAAACTGTCATAACGATCGGTAGAAATACCAAAATGCAGAAAAAAGCACCATAATAATAAAAGGAAATGCAATGCATGTACAAGACAGCAAATACGCAAATAGTACGAGTAATTGTCGTTTTGGGGATTTATTTCACAAAGTAAATCCATAATTACTTGAATTAATCATCGCACGTGCTCAAATGAAAGCATTAGAATTTGGTTCGACAATTACTTGGAAATGCAGGGACTACTAATTACTTTGGTAAGAAAGGCTTATTTCTCGACAACTAATTCCAACTATAGCGTATTGATTAGTCTTTGTACGTAGCTCTAGAATATGTTTCCGTGACGCACGCATTCTTTATTCTCTCACACGTTGTATTTGTCAATTTAGCTAAGCATTGTGCCACAACATAATTATATATCAACTGTTTGAAATATGGAATGAACAAGTCTATCTGCGATCGTTTAAGCATTCATCGCCTTTTGTATCGAGGAAAGGTTCTCATTTCATACACTATGAGAAATATAGCTATAGTTCAATAACGAATTGTCGAAACATAATTATTTTAATATTTCAGTGGCGCATATCTAAACCCTGATGATTTGAATACTTACTGCAGTGCTTCTGTAGTCATGCTTGATAAAAACAGTTATCCGTATCTACAATATTGCATGAACGGGGGTATTAGACTAATATTGAAAATCTAAATCAGGGGGGTAAATGTATGCATCATCGACAGTTGAACAAAATTTAACAATATATGTATCAAATTGTTGTTTGCAGCCAGACTCGACGATTGTCGTAAGTTAGATTTCTAACTTTACCAATTACTAATAATGGTCCGCCTTGTCTCATAATATGGTTCGCTTTGTCCCGAAGTATGGTCCGCTTTGTCATGGTCCGCATCGTTGCATAGTGCGCCTTCTCCCGACACCATATTAACTATTTGGATTACAAAACCATTTTCGTCTAGAGTATGTATTAAACTAGACTCAGTTTTAATGATGTCAAAATATTTAGAAACACAATCGTCTGAATTCAGCCAATAATTTACATATTCATATATTTTATCACTGAATAGAATATGTGTACAAGTATGGTTATGCCTCAGTCCTATTATATCGTGGCTTGTTGCGGACCCGTACGTGCAGACAGTCGTAGGCCGTGGGAAACCTTGCGTATTAAAGTGACGGTACGCACATGGCACAAAACAGTACAACCGTACGGAGGCGTAGCTGGAAAATTATGCAAGTTTAATCCATACTCGGCCACGATTTTGTTCACGATTTGACTTTGAAACTGATTCGTGTATCCACGTTTCATCTCACGGACCCTGATAAAAACGTAACAGTCCATACGGGTACGCAAGAGTTCGTACGGGTCCTTGCGGAGCTTGATCGCACGGCGCCCTTACGGTGCCCTCACGGCTACTTTTATGTTTATGGGACTGCAGCATCACGTATTGATAAACACACAAAGACGAGTATTTTTTTAATATCATACACTGAGTTTAACGCAATCTAAACACAATTTAGTTTACTTACAGCGGCCATAGCACCCAACCCAGCTTTTCTTGACTGTTGTCTATAACCAGTACTTACCTACTCGTCCATAAGTCGGCAACTTCTCCATATATCTAATTAATGGAGTAAAATAGACATTCTTGTCATATTTTCATGGAAGGGTTAACCGTTCCAGATGGGATTCGAAACCGTACCCACTTCGGGACACTAGATTCGAATTACCGGCACGCTTCAATATGCACAACGATCGATTCTAAATTGATATGTACGATTTATTACGTGCCTTTACTTTGTTTGAGTAACAAATGATTTCAAACGTATTATAGCGATTGATATGAATTGCTGTAACTTTCACAGAAAGAATCGTCCTTTGTCTGTCTTCTTGTGGTAGCGTATCTATGGTTGATACACATCGTCGAATACAATCGTTTGACGTCATGTTTTCAACTTTCATTTAACTTAAAGTGCAATATCAGCGATATATCTTCCACCCAATAGAGCAACTTTTATAAGGAGAAAGCAACTCGCTCATAAATTTAAATTATAACCCGCTGTACCGTAGGCTATGCGATTTCTTATCTAGTATTCTGAAGGTGTTGTTGCTGGTTCGATATTCAATATTGTCGATTTTCCTCCATCATTAAGGTGTATGTAGAAGCTGTCGTCCCTTTTTGAAGGGCGTGTGAGTACTATTAATAGACCAAGGTCTAAAAATGATCATAATTGTGTAGCTACGGCATTTAACCCAATAAATAATCGTAAATCAGTTTGATAATAATACATGTAGTTGTTATTCAGACACAACATTATTTATTGACTCATTTTGTACAATAAGCGTTCCTTTGTGTATAATGCAAACAAACTACGAGATAATAAAACTTCAGCCGGATGGCCTTACACTCAAAACTAGGAGTTTATAGTAGGACAAACATTCGTAGCTCAAAAATAATCTATACAGTAACCCCGAGTAACATCTACATCAAAAACATGTCCTTTCTAAATCAGCAAGCACATCCGTAACAATAAGGGATACAATAACAACGCAGTTCTTTTGTAAATTTGCGGTATTTCTTTGTATAATCGTATACTCCATCAAAGAGCATCCTTTATTGTCGAGAGGTGCTTCACTCAGCGACTATTTTCGTCAAACAGTTGAAACGCCGTGCTGAACTTCCGGTTGACGTTTAAAGTAAACACACATAGAAACCGATTGTGTAAATATTGACCAAATGACTGACTATACAATACAGTGAGCAAACGATCGATAAAAATGTCATTGAAAAATGCAAATGAGAACGGGGGGGGATAACAAAAGAAAAAATAACGGAAGTAAAATTATTTTTTCAAAGTTTTATTTTTTCGTCAATCGACCACGTGGCCTTTCATGAAATAAATATTAATACAGACATACAATGTACATACAGATGAAAACACAAACGTAAAACATGTTTTACGTATCCAATGTTATCGAAACATGAAAAAACACAATGATGTGTGTAAGGGAACGTGACGTCATCATTAACAGTCGCGTGATCTACAACTTCAACCATTTCCACGGCCCTGAATTAAGAATTGTTTGAAAACACTGACTTAATTAAAAAAACGCCATATTGTCGCCATTTTGAACAGTTGTTGTTGTTGTTGTTGTTGTTATAGATCACGTGACCAATATACGATCAAAAATACGAACAGCTATATGAACAATGAAGTACAATACCAGTTGCATTAGTGTGAACTATTATAATTCTAAAGTGATGCGGATTTTCTGTGAGAAACGTCAAAATCTTGCTAAGTGTATTTTGCATATGCAGGTCGTTTGTGTACGTGTTGTAATCCACTAAGACTAACAGCATTAGTTAATAATTCCGACGGACCATGACGGATCATGGAAAGAAACCAGTCTTTAACAATTATCTTTCCGAAAGTACAACGTAGATCTATAGGAATTATTAATGTGCATCCTGAACTTATACCAAGTTTACTATATACACATATCAGCATAATTCATTAGTTCTTGCCCTCAAGTTACGGCGAGAACAATGGTCAATTTATTAATGTCTCAAGTCATTTTGTGGAAAAAGAACATATACATATCATGGTTTACTTTTTCATGGTAGTCATATCTACATTAATATGTTCTAATTCATAAATATTTAAGTCTTCACTTAAAAAATTCGGACGACAAAAATCATCGTAAGTCAAAAGCAGAAAACATTCGTAAAATAAACAATACTTAGTGCGACCAATGTTTAAAATGTGCAAATTATACAGAACTATGTACACACATGAACATTGTATCAGCAATATTTAACTAAATAATTTGCCCTTTAGCTGCACATTTTTGAAATGGACTAACGATGCGCCTCGTTGTGAGTTTCTATGTGTGAAAAAATGAACTTTTTGTATATAAGTCGGGCGACATATTATTACATTTACTTGTAGCTGTACGGACGAGCTAAAATCGCTAACCACACAATGTTATCTAAACTTCGTGATAAACCTATATAAATTAATCCAGTTCACTCAATTTGAACCATACGCATGACGTACTTTACGACACTTCCGGCGTACTGCAGACGACATTAGTCATACGAAAAGTTGTAAAAATTCAACTACGCTCGTAAAAATATTCACAGATTTTTATACCAGAGAAAATATCGTACATGAGGTATATTCATGGAGCAGCGTGACTTCATCGCACGTTTTGCTGATTATTTTGTGCTGGAGTGAATATCACGATCGTGTTAAATTGATAGACGCCGCCATGAAAGATATAAATGTTTTTGCTATGTTAATATATTCTTAGTGTAAACAAAATTCAGTCTGACGCAAGTGTAAATATATACATCTGTAACAAGAATGAGAGTTTAATAGATATTTTGCGTAAATACAAAAATGTGCCATTGGAATGCGCTTGTTAAATACCCCCAAGTATGTTTAAATACAATCATATAAATTACGCATTGAAAATTCAGATAAAATGAAATGTAAAAATAATAACCAAAAAAAAGTTGCAATCATATATCAAACTTTAAAATTCAACAATAAAATCATTAAAAGCCGAACATTATTACAAGTCGAATTCAAATAAGTCAATTGTGCTCAATATGATTAACAGTTAAGAACGTTGAATTTAGTATCGTCAAAATATTACAAGGAATCGCTAATGTGCGTAAATCAAACCATTGTTTGCGGCGATCGCCTCGTAATGTGAAGTAAAGACACAAACAGAATAGACAATTTGGCCTTTGAACTATACTTGTCTATAACGTCACGAAATGCTGGCGGCAAGCAACGGTCGTTAAACGCAAGACCGAAAAAGTATAAGGAGTATGTAAAACGAAAAAAGTACAGAATTAATTTTGTCAAGTATCACATATAAAATGCGCATTATCATTTTAAAAACAAGGCGTAATTATCAACAGCGTTAAAACAAAACAATAGAATGGGTTTCTAGGCGACTGGTTTAATTGTACATGATTCATACGTGTTGAATGACATTTGATACACGTGCTTAGTCAAATGAACAAAGAGAAACAGACGTTCGTTCATGGCTTGTACCTGCGTTATGTTTACTGAACGTGCCAAAAATGTTAACTTTTGTAAATACGACGATTATACTAATGAAAAACGTTTTTATCCAAACAGCGTGCGTTTTGAAAAAGAAATCTTGCGAAAAAGATATCGTAAGTCAAGTTTTATAAATAAGCAGTTTAAAGTTCGAATGATAATAAAATTCTACATAATTCTAGAATATTAAGAATTGTTGAACCGTGCACATAATTGACCGTGTTATGAATGTTTCCTGCTTTTGACTTACGATGATTGTTATCGTAAGATGGTTTGTGAAAAGCGCCACAGGACAGTTGTATATATCTTTACGTCAATTCTAATCGTCTCGGTAGGCATGGTAACGACGCTAATATGACAAAGAAATAATGACACCGGCATCTGGAACGCGTCAATAGTGCAATATAAGGTGCTTTACATTTTATGGTATTGCAATTTTACCCTATAATCTAAAATGTGCATACGAATCAACCATAATCGTGAAACTGTCTGCAATTTTACAGTTCATCAATGAAATTAACAATGTTTTTAACATGCTGTTTCTTTAGGATGCACCAAATTATATTGATCTAATTACAGTAAATGCAGCCATTTTTCACGAGTTAATGTGTATAAAACTATATCTGACAGCTATTACCAAATATACTTCAAGTCAATGACGTAAGTATGTGCCTAGTAATTGGTTAACAGCTCAATCCAGAGATTTAGTTTTTCCAGGAACGATGAATACGTTGGCTGACCGATGTGATATAGCCTATACAATGTGTTGCTACGGCGTAAAATCCAACAGAAAAACAACATAATCTTCAAAATGTATAAAACAGGATTGATATCAAGTGTGTCCAAATAATCATTTCTTCAAGATTTATATCATCAGAAATAGCGTTATACAATTTAGTCTACAGTTTTCAAATAAAGTCAAATTTGTAAAAAAAAATGCGTTTGTGTCGTCTGAAATAAAAGACAATGGGTGTCACGTAAAACAAACATGTCAAAACACATTTTTGTGAGAGAAAACGACAGGCGTCATCAGTTTTGCGCTCATGATCCATTACAGTTTTACATTCAAGTGTATTTAAGAAAGTAAACCAATAATAACAATGAATTCAAATGCAAAATGATATTTACACGCGTTCATGGCAACTCTTACGACACTATCAATAGCTTAGTTTAGTTAACTTTAAATAAACTTTTAAAACTTTACGATGTCGGTCGGGTTTCTAAAAGTTGTATATATATCTAATAAATCCACAAGGTACGTCGTAATGACTTCCAACAGACAGCTATATTCTGTCACATAGTTTCATACGTCACACATAAACACACATACACACAATAGTGGTTGACAAAAACATTCTGAAAAATGCATTGTTTCGGGTGCTAATGTTTGGAATTCATTTTAAAGTAAGGATTTCTGATGACCAGTACGATTCAAACACGAGACGAACATTAGTGATGAAAATGAACACTTTGTACATAAAAATGGAATAAATTAGTCCGGAATTCAGTTTTTATATAAAAACTTGCACCAAAAAAATGTCTAACAACAGGATTTCTATGAATGAATACACTGCTATGTAAAATACACTAACGAATGAATTGATTTCATCGTTGCCGTCCCAGTTCGAAGCACAAGTCAGGATAAATATATTCAAGTTTAACATAATTATCAGCACATTTACATGTATATACAACAGACGACGGTAGTCCCCCTCAGATGTGTGCCCGCACAGTCGTCGGTCGATGAATTCGACATTCTTGTCGTCGGGTTAATGAATTGTATGCTTTCTCTCGTCGATCTTTGACAGCTTGAATTAATGTTAGCGCAGGTCCAACTTTCATTCCGAGTGTTCGTGTTAAATGCTGCGTAGTTAAGTAAGGCAATAATTTACCACTGATTCCTTGATCGCGGAATGTCTGGAAAAGAGATAAATAGATTGAATACATTATGAGTACAGCTTTACACCATTAAATATGCAATTACTGTCAATATCATAAGGCAGAAATATCAATGGTTGTAAATAGCCAACAGTCTGTTGCGGAAACGCTCAGGGAACTAATGTCATAACGATTGTGGATAGCAATTACATCAGGCAAAAAAGTGATACTAAATGACGACTGACTTATTTTCGCTTGTATTATAGAGATTTATTTGAATATGTGATTCGGTAAAATTTAGGTGTAATATTAAAATATATTGAATAAGTGTAAATTTTATAAATTTGCGGTTGAAATAAAATAAACAAAGTACTTAAACAGAAGCGATTTCATAGCCTTTGAAAGACTCACTACCATGAATCTACGCGGTACGCCCATCGTTCAAACGATCGTAAAAATGGAAATTGACACCAAACACATAATTATCAAATTGTCCGATTTACGCAGTTTTGTTCGCCAGGAGAAATAAATACTTTGAGAGCAATGAACGATTTTGATATTCGGGAAGCGTTTTATCGTTTTTTTTCCGTACGTTAGACAGGAAGCCTTAGTAATAGCTCGTTTAGAATTTTAGTCAAATAGAGGAAACACGTGGTCTATAAATCAAAAGATATGGTCGAAATAGACCAAACTACTCTGAAATAAGCGTGCAAAAATTACCGTCAGGACTCAAAATATCCTAGCCATCAGCATTGATTATTGGTAATTTTCATCAGTACCACGAGGTAACAGCTGTCATGCAAATATCGTTCAAATCTCGTTTATTTACGAGAATCGTAAAGTTTACGATAGTTTCTATTCTAAACATAGATTGTATTCTTCTGAAGTCTATCAAAAGAACTATTGCATTTCTACAGCACTAAGAGGCAAGCGGTTTAACCATTACGATCAATCGTAAATATTTCTTTATACAAATGACACCAAACATCTCGTCTGCAAGCATATTCACGCCGCGTGCAAAGAAAACGACTCATACATTACGAATCGCCTAGAAGTCTTAAACATTTGGTATATCGAACAAATAACACGCCATCTCTCCGCTATTGGTTTTTAGATTACGAGCTAGACAGGACGTGACGTACGAACGATATATCACTTTTTACAGTAAGCCTATCAATATTTAATACCCCGCTCACTAAAACCACTCGAATAATTGAACGGTCTAAATTAGACACGATGTCAAATTCGTATTTTCGTGTGAATATACCATGAAAATGTAAAATGTAAAGCCCGAATGTATAAATAAGCAATCCATTGAAATTCAAAACCGTTCCTCCGTATCGTAGCTACTATTGACGGTTTATAACAAAATAAATCGTAAAATTAATCTACTTTAAACATTTCCAATTCAACGATGCAATTTTTTATCGTCAAAAGCGAGCGTTTCATAAAGTAAAAGCGATTTAAAGCCGAGGAGTGGCAAGTAGCGAACAATTATTCTAAGCCCGTATCTTGCACATCGTAATGAGATTTTAAACCGATTTAAAACTTAAACCTAAATGGAAATATCCTAAAATAATGTTAAATGTCATCGGTGATCTAGCTATTTTGAACAAAACATTTCATTCTGTGGATATTACAACAAAAACGCTTAAGCGTTGGTCAATCCCTAAAATGTCATATTCGAATCAGTAACCGTGCTAATATAATGGCAATCGCGGGAATATGAGGGTTTCAAGTAACACAATCAATAAAATGCTAACTTATCAATATTGCCGTAAATTAAGTCACACGCATGATCACTTTCGCCTTCATATATATAAGTATTGCGTCAATTGTATCAGAAATATGTCTATAAACAGTGTGATATACGACAATGCTTAAACTAGCGGCGATTATTTGATATAGTAACTGAATTATTAAACCCTCCATAAATTCCGACATGTGCGTTTCCACAACCTACGTCAAGCTCTTTCTATTGATCATACAAGCGTAGAAAATATTACGTACATAATGTTGCGTGGTATGCTTAAAACCGTTCAATAAAACAAACAAAAGCCGAAAAGAAGTGGTTCAATAAGCAGTGATTCATTTTGAAGCTGGAAAACATGAGTCCATGGGACTCACATATTTTGAAACAATGAGTCCCTCCCAAACGACAATGAGTCCCAAGATTTTGTTCACTAAAACATGTCCTTCAAATGATGTATGATTTTGAAACATTCAGCAGTTACTTAATATCATTGTATAATGCAAATGGATGCATCTGTATGTGACTTAATTAGCAAATTACAGTAGTGAAATCACTTGAAGGGTTAAAAAATATAACTATTACATTTAGTAAATGATATGTCTGCTGTAACTCACAAGTAGTTTATTAAATACTCCCTGGATGTTTGGTTACTGAGTTATTTGTTCTATGTTTTACACAAAATTCACAGAACCAATTGATTTTGTATCAAATTGTAAACTTAAATTATCTAATTTTCATTTCAATTAAACGTTCTTCTTTTTGGTTAAGCATCTTTACTTGCTAGTATTATGTTATCAAAAGAGATTAAAATGCATACACGACCATTTTTGGAAAATGTGTTATCAGTATCCTCGTTTTTGACCCTTCTTTGTTTAAATATTTTTTATCAGATTATTTAATTAGGTTTTCTTAAATATAACATATTATGTAGCAATGTATGCTTATTATTGATTTTTTAGAGTCTGCAAGCGGGTAGATTACGTGACGAATACTACGACTATTTTCATAAATTCACTTGAACCAACCGGCGTTTATTCTTGAAATCGAAAAATTGAGGGTATTTCCCGTTATCTATAGCTTCATTAAAGAAGTTAAAATCAAAATAATACGATTATTAAATTACTAACGTAGATTTAACCTTGCTTTATTTGATTGACGATAGCGTGGGTCTCGAAAACATATGCAATCATTGGCAAACTGCTAATGACGTCTTTTGTGACTGCCTCACAACTTGCTCATAATTTAATACAATTATCAATTTAACGGCAAGCATCCAAAAAGCTTTATCTACTTATATTATTGTTGTAGCACAGTTTGACACGTGTTTATTAATTTCAATCATTTAATTACGATATCAAACTTGTCGGGCCGACATATAGCACTATCGATTTTTTAAGCGGACGCTGGTTGATCTTAAAGGTGACAATGTACACAGGGGGCATTGATATACTAACGAGTCACTAATTATCGGCTTTTAAGGCCTGTGTACTAACAGCACAACTCCCGCGTAGTTGATAGGTTGATTACATAAGAAATGCAGATGTAAGGAACGTTCCACCCGTTGTTAAATCGATGTCTCCAGGACTGTCATAATCTAGGTCATAATTCGTTATATTGATTTTCCGAAAATGTCGGCGACTTCGTTTTCGCTTTGATGTGCTAATAGAGCGAAGTTATAACGGAAGGGGCGACTTCTTCGCCGAATCGCCCTCTCGGCTCTTCCTTGAAATAAGCATTTTTACCGCTTTTTCATAAATGAAGTTTACACTTACACGGGAAAACTAGATGTTCATAAAAGATTTTGCGTCCTAAGGACGCCCATACTTTGAATTCATTGCGTCCACGGTAAAAAGTTTGCGTCTCTGACGCAGGACGCACGGCAAAATGAATCACTGAATAAGGTAGACCATGACACAAAAAAGTGGTGGACCGAAGAGACAATTGTAAGCAAGAAAATAAATGACACTCCCATGGCAGCGTAACTTAACGTTACGAATCATTGTGTCTTTCGTCCAAATGAAAGTCAAATGCTGGCGCATACAAATTACATTTCAAGTAATCATACCAGCATAGAAAAATAGATATTCTAAACAGTTCGACGCATAACAACTGACCACAAATGCTCAATTTGTGGACGATATTCCGTGTCAGACTTCGCCTGATCCGTCATCTCATGGACATTCACATGTCTGAAACCATTATCATTGACAAATTCAAAAAAACGATAAACAACCAACATTATTTACCTTTGAATAACCTGCACACCCATCCAGGTTCTTCAAAAAGTAACAAACTTGTTCTACACTCCATGCCGTGACGTCATCCTCCACACCACTAGCGCAAGTACAGACAACTGGAACAGTTTTACCCACACTCTGTTGACTAGACCATCTCCGTAAGTGTTCAGCATCAAACAACGAACCATTGTTTATTCGAGAATTAATACCTTTGCTGTTAGTATCAATATGATGATACGGGTATTGCACTTTTTTCATAGAAAAGTCTAACGGCGCATCACACTGCGCAACTTCCGGAATAGATGGCGGTTTGAAATTTCGGTTTATTTCAGTTTTTGGTCGTTTTACTGACAAGTCAAGAGCACAATCACCAGTGTCATTTAATTTCCGTTTTTTCGTCGATGAATTATCCGGGGAAGGCTGCACTGGACGGCGAGCAGGTATCTCTGAATGCTCCGATTTTGGTGCTGGATGTTTAGATGTCGGTGACCAGTTTGGTTCGTTGTACAAACTGTAAAACTGCTGAGTCATTGCAAGAAGAATTTGCTGTGTCATCATAGGATAAAGTAATGACGCCGAACCATTCAGTTGACCTTGTGCTACAAGTTGTAACATACTCATGTCGTGGCGTCGATGCATTTCTTGTAAAGCAGCAAATGCGGCGTCTTTTGAATTAACCGGAAACGGAAGTGGTCTGAAATTTAAAAAAACACATACGTATTACGTTTAAGCCAACAGAACTTAACTTATGTGCCGAATCTGTAACATTGTTAGTAGCATATCGGAATCTTGTATCTAGTTTTTCGAAGTTAGTACGGACTCGAGTACAAACCAGAGGCGGTTATATGAAAATTTGACATAACTTATTTTCCTCCATTATTAAGGTAAATGGAGAAGTTGCCGGTCTTGTGAAAGGTTAGGTGAGTACTGTTTATAGACAAGTGTCTAGGAAAGCTAGATAAGGTGCGCTGAATGCCGTAAAATAACCTAAATCGTGTCTACACGACGTTAATAAATGAAGGCTCGAAATATAAAAAAGAATACCAAAAGACAAGTAGAAGCCGTATATTAAGTAAAGGACATTCATATCTAGTACATTTGAGCTGACGTAAACACTTCCTGACATAATACTCTTCCTGACATAATACTATCTTACAGACATCTAGTAAACCATCGCCGTACACTTGAAGAACATATTTAGTACTAGCATCCAATGCATATTCCCTTGATAGTACGAAACTAAAACGTTCCGTAAATGACATGAACTGAACAGTTAACATTGATTAAAGTTATGGGACAATTTGTTTGTGCATGTCACATGTAAGCAGGTTTTAACGAGCCAATTTTGTATTATGTTGCAATTGTTTGTAGACGAAAGCAATCTAATTGCGTCGCCATGGTGAGATATAGGTTTTTGACTCAGTTCTTCTTTATATTGAATTACGTTCACTTATAACTGTCTAAGAAAATGACTTTACGATCGACCGAATGTACATTAACATCTTGGTAATAAATAGATATTGAATGGATACAGAAAACGTCGGGAAAACAGAACTTACCCATATATCGATGACACAACTGTCAGAAAATCTTGAAATGACATTCCAGATAAGTTTTGCATGATATCCATAGAAGGTAAACCATTTGGAGAGGTTTGAACCTTCGGCAACTGTACTGGTGCTCGTCTGTTCAATACATCATGCTTGGTATGGGAATATCTGTTGTTGCCATTCTGTATAAATGGATTTGGTCGATCCTTTTCTAATGGTCTGCTGACACTTGGATATGGAATGTTTGGTAATAATGATGAAGAAGATGATGATGATGATGAATACGCTAATGACGGAATAGACACTGAAGGATGCATTGTATGTGGATGAAGTGATGAAGCAATGTTTTGTGGCATTATAATGTTTTTTCTATTGTCCATGACTTTCGGTACTGGAACAACATCCGGAATCTGAATTAATGGTTTGCTTGATGGCGTTGTAACTAAACCTGATGGCGTTGTAACTAAATTCTGTTTTAATTGTTCTTTGTATCGTTTAGCCGACTGCAATGCATCTTGAAGTAATAGTGATTGAATGTTTGTTTTCATATTAGCCTTTTCGCCATCCATAGATTCCGCTGAAACTGTTTTGCATAAAATATCTTCACCATTTTCCGCTTTAATCTTTTCTCGATTAATTGTCAATTTTAGACCGTTGCTAGGCGACGCCAGCCGGGACTTAAATGTTTCAATCAATTTTTCGTCTTCGGTTTTTCTATCAATTACCGGCCTATCACTTGGAGGGGTAGGCGGTGGTGTAACGGTTGCATGGAAATGATCGACGCCGACACTTATATCGTCTCGTTGGTTAATTTGACCACTTGGTGAGGTCTGGAATGCTGGAGGAATGTCAGCCTCTTTTTGTAATACTGGCATTTCTGGCTCATCTTCGTCGACAGGGTCACGTTCGTTCTTGACCTTATCAATTGTAGAAAGCTCGGGCGCTTGTTTTGGCACTAAAAATAAAATAAAAATAAAATTGATTAAACAAATTATCAAGTAAGCGTTCCTTGCAATAGTATTATTTCATTAGTCGTTATTTGTTTACACATGTTGTAGTAGCAAAATTCAAAGAAAGCGTACTTTTACATTTTCATGATTTTCTCGTAACTTTGCTAACCATTGTCAACTGAACATACATTGGACATTATAGTAAGTGAATCAATAGCCACTTCAAACCAACACTAAATTTTATGAGAATATATCATAAATATACGCAAGTTTCAAAAATATTTGACGATATATGACTTCTGTGACCAAATACCTTAATATGACAGTACGAAGTCATAAACAGTCCAAATAGGTAATAATAGTTTGACCCGAAATATAATCCCCCGTAAATGGTTTTACAAGTCGAGAGAGCAAATGTCGTCAAATAAAGGGTCGTGACCCCGTCGCCTCATTTAATCCTTTCATTCAACTGCGGGGGTCTTTTTTTTCTGACGACCAAACTATCAGAGAAAAATTAACACAAAAATGACGAGTTATTGATGATTTAAATAGTTTTAGATACAAATAACTCTGATGGCAAATTAATTCATTGCCTCAAAAACTGAATAAAATGAAAAACTTTATTCAGCGTTTGAAGTATGATACAAAAGTTACGCATTGTTAAAGTAGAGGGTTAAAATTTACGACAAATTAATACTGTTTACGTGGTGTATATAATCGTCGTACGTTTCTCTTTGTTCGGTTTAAGTGAATGCAGCACTTAGAGGTGGATATATTTTAGCTCTATATTAGTAACTATTCTCCTGGCCGCCGATGTATCCCATTTTGAATTCCTCGGCCATTCACTACGAATTACTCAAATTCAAATACATGCAATGAATGGTCAAGGTGTTCCGAATGCGCTCTACTAAAGCAGGACAGTTTTCAATTTTACAGTCACTGACGGAGGTACCAGCTCAGTTGTGGTAAAATATTTATGCCAAGAAGTCTAAGCCGCTCAAAGGTAGTTGACTAGCCGCAATATGGTAGGAAACGTGTACAAAGGCGGCCTTGAGAACCCACCATAGATTTCGTACGATACTTATACATTTTGTATTTCTATTTTTAAATGCGCAAGTACACGATTGTTCATAATTGTAGAGAATAGATTCGTCTTAACATTATAAGTCTCAATAACATTCATAATGTTAAATCATCAAAACGGAAATTAGAAGTGATTCGTGTAAAAGAAATAAAGCCTAAGGGTGTAGTTAAATCAATTTATTGGAGAGTACAGAAACGTTCGCCACGTGGTAATTATCGAACAATTCGTATTCAAAGTATCAGGCAAACGATCTTCAACTATCATTAAGAAAATATATCAGTAGGAGAAAAATAAACCATTTTTCTATCGCATGAATAACAACTTGGCGCTTCAGTGAAACTACGATAGATTTCTGCCACGATTATGTATACAACGAACAAACGCCGCATGGTTTTATAAAAAAACTTTTCCGAGATAGTTTTCAGTATGTTTTACCACGATTTTTTAGATATTTTAGGAACATAGTGATAACAGCACGCTTGGAGAGTAATTAAGGATGTTGACCAAATGCAAATACTTAAATTCTTTGTCAATCGACGTTGCCCCCTCATAAAACACAATATTGCATGCTTTGGCTGTTCGCAACGATAAAAAAGTCGTCGTCAGAGAAAAAGTAAACGCCGTTGCCATGGAAACACCCACGTGTTTTAATGAAATTCCTGATAATAACTGATAATAAGCATCTAATACCCGCGAGAGAATCAAATGACGGCTTGTTCAAAGCACGAACGCCGGCGTGAGTCAAGCTAAGACCGTTAATTAATATTCAAATTCTTCAGAAACTGGAGATAATGAATAAAATGTTTTCATTGTTACTAAATAGTGTACAGTATTGCGTGACCAAAGTAATAATAATCGCGTTTATTCTTCCTAGTAACTGAGTGAAAGGCATGCTAATGAAAAATGACAGAAAATGATTAAAAAACAAAATGAAGTTATGATCGTAGTTCATTATTCCTAACTATCATATTGTCATTTTTCAGACGTTATTGATATTGTGGTTTTGTTTCAAAGTGCGTGTTTTTTCGTGTTTATAAACATGTGAGGTTTTTCTCTGAAACTTAAAACTATCCAACCGCTTACATGACCGGTTGAAATATGTTTAATATTGTTTAAAAACTGATAAAGCGTAGATCTATTTCAGAAAAGACGATTACGTGTAGACGATTACGTGTGTACTTAGTCACTTGATTATGTTGCTACGTTGCATCCACGCGGAGTAGACTGTACTCTCTATGGGGAAAAATTCGTCCACGGCGCAAAAATTCCGAACCTCGTATTTCTGATTAATGTTTTGCACCAAAATGCGTTTATCAGACACATTTACCTATCATTTTACATGTCAGACAGATTTTTAATCCAAGTCTATAAAACATCTAGGATAAAAAACCGAAACACTAAAAAACGCCACACCACGTGGATAAGCAATATCGTTCAGGCGATAAAAGTTTCATTGAGTGAAAAATGGTGTACAGCTTAGACATATGGCCCTAATCAGTTAAGACTTTCTCCAAAGCTTTTTATAATAATCATTAATTTACAACACGAAAAATGGTTAACAGCGAACGCAGCGCGAAAATCTAAATGTCGGCCGTAAATGATCACGTACGTTTCAATATGCCAGTGAACAACCGCGTGCTACAGCACGATAACAATCTCCCAGGCGATTATCCTCGGCGACAATTTAAGCATTTAACCATGCTTGTTTTATTGTGAATTCCTGTCGGAAAGAAACTTATCTGCAATCAATGAAGTTAGTCTGGTGTATGGTAAACATTTCGTGGCCAACAAAATAACTTGTATGAATTACCGGATATCTCCACCGACATAATAAATGGTTGAGCGTATTCATCCGCTGGTGTGGAGTGTAAACTGACAAAGAACCTGAAATGCGTGTCCATACTCCGCTCTCAGCTTTCAATTAACACGCACCACAAAAGGGTATTATAGTGACACGTACTACAAAAATATCGATTTACAAAGTACGCGTTACAAAGTACCAACACTTTTTATAAGGTTATGTTTGGCGAACAATTCACCTAACCAGCTTTCATAGATACTTGATGCAAACATAGAGAAATGGTAAATTATTGACAAATCTAATGAAATGGTATGCCGTGTCGCGTCGGGGAATCGAACCCGTGTCGCCGGTTTAAATGTCGAGTGTGCAACCATTGAATCTCGACCATGACTTTACATATATTTGTACGAGGATTAAGTTTAAAAGTAAAAATACAAAATCTAAAGTTTAACACAAAACTGGGTGTAAACAAGAGTAAACAGGTATACAAGCACATAGATTAGGCACGACTAAAGTCAAATTTATCAGAGCATTCAAACAAAGATATCGTACCACGGGAAACAACGAGATTTTGATTTCCTTGTACGGATATTGCCATGTTGACCAACGTGAATATCTCCGACTATCGTAGCAACGACGTCAGGTATCTATTACGAAGAAATTAATTCTGACATAGGTACGAATCAATATACAAAATTATCTAGAAATTTACGTCAGAAGAAGACAAATTGACAGTGATGGCTTAATCTTTGCCCTTTTTACGCTCTCTTTCACAGAAAACGATTCCTCTGTGATAGTAGGCGAGAGGCGTTTGCAAGGTTTCATAATCTCCTGTCTAAAATGCTAGAAAACGATTCATGTAACCCCCCCCCCCAACAGATAAAAGTTTTTGGTTCAATATTCGTACCATAATATATACTTAACGAAACTTCTAAGTACACCGATTTCAATGTTGTTAAAAAATTTCATTTTCCAGCATTTATGTCCGATCGTAAATGGAAATGTGTACAGGGCTATACTGCCGTCTGCTTGCATGGTTTTCATGCTTCTTAATTGATGCAAAATTGGCTTTGTCGTGAATTCTCAGAAAAGCGGAAATGTGCACGTGCTTAACGTGCAAAAATTGCACGTTGTCAGTTTTAGTGAAAATCATTAGTGTGTTGATAAGCACATCGAAAAATCAAGAAATTTCTCGAATGTCGCTTCAAGAACGAGAAATTACCATAGGTCTTTTGCCAGACGGTGCGTCACCTGCAGAATAAAACTTGTAATCGCTAATTTTTCTGTTCCATCAAAGCAATAAGAAAATTTTCCCATATCAACGCATGTGCGACAAGAAAAGGTTTTGTATTGATAAAGTAGCATGAAAACCATGAAAGCAAAGGTCAGTATGGTCCAAAACATATCTCAATCATCGATCAGACTTTAATGTTAAAAAATAAGACTTCACGCAATACTGAAATCGGAGTACTTAGATGTTTCGTTAAGTATACAAGAAAATTCATACGTATATGTGTAAGATATACATTTGTATAAAAATCTATTTACTAAAAATATATATGTATGAATAACTCTTAACCTCAAAGCAAATTATGTCACCTAAGAGTTTTTTATCACATCGTAAATAGTTTCTTTCACGATATTGGGTACGACTTCCCGGCGATTTACGACACAAGTGAACGGTTGAGATGTCATTAGAGTGAATATTCACATTCCATTTTAAAAATCTAACGATCGTTTTCCTTCATGCATGGCATACCCAACTTTTAGACCCATCAGGACTTTCGCTTTATGATACAGCCATATAGCTCTGATTGTAGATACGTATGTTTTGCGATGATATAATCTACAAGCCGTGACCCCATGTTGTGATCGATTAGATAAGATAAGGATCATAGGTCACGATTTTCAAGTCATATCAGGGGATTAATTATATCCGTAGTAGACAAATGTTTTATATTGTGCAACAAGTGTAAATTAATAGATAAATGTTTCACAACTACAAGGTGACATTTTGTATACAATGCAGTCAGATAAAACAAGAATGATGATTGAAATAATTTTTTGATGATCAAAATATGTTAGAAATGAGAATTATGTACCCATCTATCATATGAATTTATTAATGCCCATCCGTTAATTTAGATATGCCTTATATTTATTGTTTTAAAAGCTTTAAATTTAAATGAATAGTTTTAAAACAATATTCAAACCTCATCGTTATCGTTAAGCCGCCAATAACTATTATTTTGTTTCGTCTACCGCTTTATTTTACTTGGACTAAAATGGCCATGCATTAATTTGTATAACAGTTTTATTTGTTTTAATATTTCACCTTTTTAATACAATCGTTCTACAATGGTTTGTAAACTAGTAAATAAAAAAGTTTTCGATGTATTAACATTTTTATTAGTATAGTGGTAGAGGTAAACTAAAATCAATTGATATCTTTCATTTATCCTTATGCCGCAATAAAAAAGTAATATGTTTATGATACTGTTTCAGTAATACGTAAAGTCAAGTAAATCTTCCCGAACAATAATTCTTTGAATAAATAGATAAATTACATGTATGTATTTTCTAACCTGCCTAGAATCCAAACACTTTCATTATAATTATTTCTGAACCTTTATTATAACATCATTTGGCAGATACATGTATATATTTAAAGTGATCAATAAAAGAGAGACAGGAAGGTTATCCTGTCATAAAAGTGTACCCGCTGTGCCTTGCTATGCGCAGTGTATTATACAATCACACCAGGGGTCCATCAATCCAAAAGCGCACACTATAAATTTAAGAAAAAAAATACATAAAAAATGCAAAGCTTTTGGAAAAAAGTGCAAATGGGACCAAAACTTCATTAAGATATTTTAAATTTAAAAAGTGCTCCGAAAACTAGAAACATACGGCTTTTTCATGTCGTTTGCACAAATTTGATCAAAGAACCGGAAAGGCTTTATTTTTCAACTTATATCAGCATGGGTATTTATTTCCCTTCTTTGTTTATAGTAACGTGAGTAATTAAATAAAACCTTAAATGGGACCAAAACTTTACAATTTTACAAAAAATTAAAAACAATCAAATAAAAGAAGAAAGTTTAAACTTTTTTGCATCATTTGCACAAAATTGATATCTTTAAAAATAAAAGAGTTATGACCGTTCAAAGAATTTTCCCCAATACTTTTCTATTGAAAATCGATTATCGACTTGGGATTATGTATGGGTCTAAAAGTTGGACATGTTCTAAATTGAGATGAAATGGTACGGTACAAAATGTTATGTTCGTATGAAAAGTCACGTACGATTGCAATCGTAACACTCGGCTATTTCCCTAATCTAAGTACATGTACATGAATACGTTTTCATTTTTTCACCAAACTGAGCACGACTTGGTACGAACACCGTCGGTACGACCGGATAACTACGACTTTTATGCGTTGTAATCAATGGATACGGAAAACGTAAACAATGGATACAGAAAATCTAATGAATCCGGAAAAGCCCGATGTTTTACGACTGTTTTTCCGGCAAAGAAGACATGCAATATATTTACGTACATAAGATCGCAGTCCGAACACTCAGATTCATCTCCGTTATTACCCTTCGCTACCGGATACGGAAACATCCGATGTTTACGGCTGGCTTTCAGGTAATGAAGACCAAGAATATAGTCATGTGTATAGGATCGCAGTCTGGACAATCTGATTCATCTCCGGAACTACCCTTCGCTATAGGATACGGAAATACGCGATGTTTCACGACACATATCGGTAACAATGGTTCGAAATACATTGTACATTTATGTTTCACTATACATGTATTTGAGTACATATATGTACATTATACAACAAAGGAAGGTTATGTGCGTTATCTAAGTGAAGTGACTTTGTGTACAATGAATTATGAAAGCCTCAAGCACTCCTATTAGGATAATCAAAGACGGATGTAGAAGTTCAAATGTCAACAATGTATGTATGCAAATGCACACGTTTTCCCCATTGTTATCGCGAACTTAATTTCATACTGTGAACAAACACGTGCTAGTATTCTATGCGATAAGACACGTCGACAGCTTGTTATTATAAATGAACGTGGCGAGATGAAACGAGGTGATACGAGATTTCGCCGAGATTTCGAGTCAAACAATCAACACACGCAGTACCGAGGTCAAATAAAGCGCCCAGATAAAACGCTCTTTGATAAAAAATTTCAATGAAAGATTATCAATTCTTTGAAATCTATATAGTTAATTATAAATGTATATAGTTTATCAATGCATGACTACCATCCTTATATGGAAGTGAATATACTGTTAATATCGTAATACTAAATCTGCATTCAATAACTTCTTACGACAGGTTGTGGGACCGAACGCCGTCAGCAAAAAAAACTGCTATATGATCACTGAGAAAAAGTGCTATCTCAAAGTAATTTCAAGCTCCTCGATATTTACAGCTATCGCCATCTCGAATCTTTTAGCACACTATCAACTAAATCCGTCAACCAATGAGGTATCGACTATCAACAGTACGTGCCATGTCGTATAATAAGCCGTTGTCAAACGTAACCAAAGTCAAATGCTCATAGTGTTTGTAAGTTTAGGTATTTAACGATACATGTTGACTTTTATAAAATGTGTGCCTTATCGGCGGAAGTAAAAATGGGCCCGTATTTTGTCATATGTCCAGAGAGACGGTTCAGATCCAACACAAGCAAAACGGCGGGCCTCCTATCAACAGTTGTATTCAGTGATTGCCTGCAATCTCTGTGTGGTGTTGGCTTTAAACAAAGCTATAGCGCTATTACCAGCATTTGCTTTTACAACTCATTGTTCAAGCTCAAGTCCGTCAATGATGTGTGTTTTCAATTGCTTATTGTTCTTACCTATGGCCTTTGTTAATTTTAAAGTTTTCACAAATTCATCAAGTCGTCGTTCCTCTGGCGTACGTGTATCAACCAGTGCGTCAGTGACTTCCTTCTTAATATCGCTGTAAAATAAAATGTTTAAAATTGTGATGCAAACATTCTTTGTTTTTTATTTGGGCACGCATAAAAACCAGTCTAATCATGCATGAGCACATATCGTGCGTTGATAAAAACCTATTTTCCGTTGTAGCGACGGGGAAATTAAGATTTTGAGCCGATAAATATCTAGAGATACGAACAGGACGAGCGTTGTTAGGACCGAGTGTTTGTGACACGATCAGATGGATTTCAGATGAATTAAGATATTCAATATTGATTTTTTGTACAAAATCGTCCAAATGTTTCGTGATTTGCATTCAGATCAATTTGGTCTTTATGGTTCAGGAAATTAACGAAAAATTACGGAACGTTACGAAAAATTACAGAAATCTCCAGTGCTTTACGAATATGTATTGACTGTAGAATTTTATATGGCGTTCGTATATTGAGGATGTCTACGAAACAAAAAGTGTTAATAGTCGTTCGATATTGTCATAAAATAATACGACTGTCTGAACAATTGTAAATATAAGTCAGTACAAAGTCCCTTTAGAGAGTTTCACTGTCGCCAATAGTCTGAATCTACGCGCAATAAGCGACAATTTTATGAATAGATATCTACAAGGGGACTTCCTTGATAAGAACAATTTTATCAAAAGTATTAAAGCAGATGAAATTTGCGCGTTCGTGAAAATATTAATAAATACGAGACGCGCCATGGTTTTATATATGAATATTAAGTTCATAGAATACATTTGAATGGTTATTGCTAATCATTGTATAATAGATTAGAACTACAACGAACAGCCATTTCCTGTTTTCAAGCCTACCTATTTTCAAGAATTGAAGTGCGTGTTTCCGTGTCGTCTGCTAATTTGTCTTTTGTTTCCAATAGTGTATTGATTCCAATAGGGTTCATTATGGGGTTTTCATATGATGGTTTAAATCTCATCCCTTTCTTCCAATGCTTCCCCTTTTTAGGTTTACGGCCCCTTTTGGCTTTCGGAATCTGAAAAAATAAACGACAGAATCCAATTTAACATAAAATGTACATGTACAACGTAAAAACCTGACATTTCGACATAAGGGATTATTGGTAATAATGAATTTAGACGTAGTGGAAATATGGCACGCAATCCTGTGCGATGGTAGTTTCGTTAAAACGCTTAAAGCAAGGCTCTTAACGATTGAAATGATATGATAGGAGGCAAACAATTATCGACTAAGCAAAAACTTGGTAAGTCTCCATAATGGTACGATAAATTTACGCGGTTTACGCACGTAATGAACGCAAAACATATTTTATTTAGAACAGTATCGTGCATGCATATCGTTGTATTACGAATATATTCATCTCAGCTAGACCAAGTCTAATATTTTCTGCTAACTACGTTCGTTATTCATCAAGGAGAACCTTTTATCGGTACGCATATAGAAAAGCAATAATTGCGGAACGATAATATCCGTTAACGCAAATGAATTACTCTCAAGCAGGACACGCGTAAGCTATATGAAATTACTTCAGCAAGCCGGCGGCGAGAGAGTTTTGTAAATAAGTTTTACGATCAAGCTATACGAAACTACGCCGATAATTTCCTCTTATATTAATGGTATTTTTATGCACAAGTAAATTATTTCTATAGTTTTAAGCCTGCTTTGTTTGTACATGTCTTACAAACCGATATGCATTATTTATTTATTGTGTTCATTTTACAGAGGCTTTGTTTGTTTGAAGTAGTACATTCAAAGATAAAATTACGGAAAAAAATTCTCACATTGGCACTAAGCGCCTGATTGTTTGCTTTTCTCGCGATTTCTCGAGATTTCACGTCAGAATCTCGATGTACGTGAATATTTCCTGTTGTTGATAAAGGCATTAACAATCGGTCGCTTGGATCAAAAACGCATCCGATTTCTATGCACGAACTAACCGACGCCAAGCGTTAAACGACGCGAATAATTGGGGTAAATGCGAATTTACATTTTCTGTCGTATAAACTCGCGGCTGTTACCAACTTAGTTATTCAGACCGTGTTCTAGCATATAATTAAGCGTCATTACAAACCGGAACGGTTGCCAATGGTGAAATTATTTTCCGTCAATATCTGGGGGAGAGAATTGAGAATAATTGAACACAACAACTGGCCATTATGCATCATGTTGTCAGAATGACCAATTTTAACTTACGCAGATTTTGTGCATCACTCTTTTTTACCTTCGCCTATCGCTCGCCATCGTAAAACGTCGAAAATTTCCGCCAACTTCGTAAAGCACATATAAATGGAAGCGAATATAACCGATCTGACACGATTGCTTTTACTCGCTTAGTTTGAGATGTGAATTAAACGAATTTTATGACCAAGCATTTTTATGTCACATATGACGCACGTACATGTAGATCATTATTTTAATATGACGCAGATTGGATATTTTGGTCCGCACTGTACACGAAATGTTATAAAAATCAATGGTTGGGTTAACTCTCGAAGCGTTATTGAAAGAATATAAACTAATAGTCAGGAACAGTGGTTAACAGTTTGTTGTAAACAGTTTTAAAGAAATAAGTTACATGTATATAGAATGCCACACCTGCTCGCCACACGTTCGTGACGAGACGATCATTTTACATTCTACGGCACATCCACGTGCATTGTATCTATACAACAGTGTAGAAAGTAGAATGCAGGCAAGAAATACCGATCATTCACGTCAAACATAAAATAATCTGCATTCTTAGAAAATAAATAAGCTTGAAAACAGCTTTTAACTACTTTATTCGCTTCGTACAAAGTTTGATAACAATACGGAGGATGACAGCGAAACATCAGCGATTAAGAAAAATTGAAACTCTCCCCTAAACCATTTTCTATATTGGTGTTAAAGCTCATCTGTCGAAGTCTTTGACAAATAAAGTGTCATTTTGTCTACTTTCATAGTACGTTAGTTTAACCCCCGAGCCAAAATTGCCCAAAAAAACCACAATAGTATTGTATTGTGACGTAATAGGATTTACGGTGAAAGTCGGTCATAAGACCCTTTGTTAATAAAGGGCCCGATGGTTTGTCACTGAAATGAACTTACATGCAAGCAACTTAACCATATTACGGAAGATATTTTCTTCATATTACGGTTAATAACAATGAATTTAAGCGCGAGATAATTTTTGATCATTAGGGAGTCGTAAAATCCCTAGGGACCCGTATTATCAAAGGTCTCACGACCAATTTTTCGTCGCAAATCCTTGGGTATTACAATACTACATTGTATTTGTATTGTAAGCTTATTTATAATATGGACCCAAGCCCCTAATTTATATATTATAGATCATATAATCCTTTAAAGCTATGAAATTGTGTTCTTAATGTAACTTATCTTCGCGCGTACGCTATCAAAACGTTAAAAGCAAATTGTTCAACTTCATTGTATTTAACGATGTTAAAATGCCTACTATTGTTTCCCTCAAAACAAAGAAAAGAAAACGAAATGGAGAACACATTATCCTAGTCGTAATGTTTTGCATGTTTCACCAATTCTGTTTATGTAATTAAAAGTTGTCGTGGACAGTGACTGACGACTGTAACTGCAGGCGTTTCGATGTTTTTGGCGGGAAGACGTCACTCGACATGTAATTATTGTCTTCAATTAGATATCGCTTTAACTTTGTCGTAATTGGAAATGTGGTTAAAACGGTATGTGGATGACATAAATAATTTATACCTTCTATTTCGTATGACGTAAACTTGTTTAAGCTATTCTAATTTCGGTGAGCGAAAACGAGATCGCTAAACTTATTATAACAAAGCGAAAGGTCGTACGGACTTACGGCTCAATAAATTTGTTTCAGCGTTCGGTCGATTGACTGATTGTATGAGGATAAATGTAATACATTGAGAGCTACGATCGACAGGAAATGGAGAACAGACGCTGCTAAAATTGTTAAATGTATCGATTGTATACAAGGCAAATTGTCTGACGCGTGCACGTGACAGCTTGCGTGCATGGCGCGTGAGTTATCGTAAAATACGAGACATTGCGAGATATTAAACAAAAGATTTGCCGGCAAGTTTTAACCTGAATATTTTTTTCTCTTCTTGTGCCTTTTTATTTCGCCACGACGCAAAATCGCCCAGAGAAAAAAAATAAATGATGGAAAGTTATTTGAAATCATTATTCAAGATCACGGAGGATAAACGAAGTAACAAGACGACTTCTTTATTAGAAAGTTTAGTTTACATATATTTCGGATCAGTTACTATAAAAACGACATTTACGACGCCATTTCGTGCCGTGTAATTATTGTATTTGTAAAAGTATTATACCTGTTAGATTACGAAAATCAGTACTAGGCGTTATACGGAGAAAGGCTTAAATATACAATCTCAAATGAAAAAAGCCGGTGTTACAAGTTATTTAATACGGCGAAGTTAGCGGTGTTGAAACAATGAAAAATCAGTACTTAAGTAAAACCTCAAAAAATCCGGACGAATTTTGAAACTGAGTAATATACATTAACATAGTTTACAGTTACATGTATTTCATTACAGAAAATGGCTTGTCAATTCATTAGTTATACAATTGACGGCAGCTGATACTGAGAGGTGTACCTCAGTGAAATTTTCATTAATTAAAATTCACCGTGAATAGCAAACAAAAGTTTCATGTCTAAAAATGTAATTTTGTATTTAAATTCGAAGCTAGGGTTAAAAGTTGAAAGAATGTTTCACGCGGACAAACAATCGACTTGGCGTTTTCATACATTTTACAATGAATATTGAGTTACATTGCGTGTCGCTAAGAACAGTCCTGGATTTTTTGTTGCAAATTATTTTCTCAACAAAACAGCACAAGTATTCTCTTTATGAAAACGTAAAGAATCGACCAATTTTAATGTCGTTATCTTCTATTTGCATCATGAATACAACGTAGGGGCGCATTCAATCACTCGCCATTTTTCTTAGGCAATAAATTTCTGGCGCCAAATTTCAACACTTCAACACAGATGGCAGATGAGGAACTCAGCGATCAAGTCGTCTGGTAGAACGTGTATAATTATGTGGCCATGAAAATAACCACCGTCTTCTTCAGCTTTAAGATTTACTGATATTTACGACGCATCTTGGTTTCTTAAAACAATGGTTTTACTACTTTTCCCTATTTCCTCATTTTAATTAGTCGGATAGTACTTGCGATCGACGCGTATAGTTTCTAAAACTCTATTCACGTATGTTTAAACAATAAAATGCAATATTTTGGAAGTTCTGAATATATAACTTGTATAGATCTAAATTATTTAGAAATTCAGACTCTTCATTGAGAAAGTTATGTTTCGTACTAAAGCGTCTCTACGGTATGATTATGCACGCGTTCCAGGGGAATTTAGAATTGTATTATCAGTTAATGGCCGCTCCGGGGCGAAAACTGAACGCTAATGATAATACTTGAGACATTGTGCATTCAAGCGATGTAATTTTGTATTAAAGATTCCCGCCCATTGCCGCCAATATAGTATTAAAGCATTCAAACATAACGTTGAAATGCAAGAATGGGTTTTATCGTACGCAATTTATTTGATACAATCGTACGACCGGGTAATAACATACCGTGACGTAGTCTACTTATAGTTAAGAAACAGTTGGCTCCAAACAAAGAAACCGGATTTTTGTAATTTATCCCTTAATCTAGGGATTATTCGCCAACAAAGCGTCGCCACCGACGCCGCGCAGAACTTATGGGTTCAGTTAGGGAGCTAATTAATAATTATTTCCCATTTTTCTTTGTGTCATTCAGAATGAGCATTTCCGTAAATTTAGGGGAACAAAACAGTTTCTTCATGCATTATGAAAATCCATTTACAAGCCATTCACAATCATTCTAAAGCAAGGCTAAACCTGTTGTAAATGCATACTCCTAGGAACACGCTTAATACTTTAGACAGAATCGTAATGTCACGGCGTTAGGACAACTGTTACAAAGAGTGTGACGATTCTATCAAATAATGTAAATTTGCAACTGAAAAAAAACCACTCGTAATTTCGAACGGTTCGTGTACTAGTCACTACAGTCGTAGCACATGTAAAAGCGAAACATACAAGCATTATTCATATGCAACAAAAACATCGACGATATGTGTACAAATTAAGGCAATATGGAAAAACTTTAAAAAAGTAGCTTTTCAAAATATCTTATTATTCGTAAGTCTAAGTTACGACAAACGCGCGCGAACGAACTTTATTAGTCGGTTTATCAAAGATTCATAAAATGTATAGTTTTGTAAAAGGAATAAATCGTGGGTAAGGGGTTCGCATGTTGAAGTTACCGTTCCACATGATTGCTAAACAGTATTTTCTGTTTCATGATAAGCCGAACAACAATTACCCACGCAAACAACAACAAAGAATCATTTGAGAAAATTCCTAATTCAACAATAATTGGTTTTATCAAGAAACGATTCAAACTATTTTACATGAAAAGCTTTATTTACATATATCGTAAATTACTTGGGGTATTTATCAACAATAATTGTTTCTCAAATATTCATTAGTCCAAGACAGTGTTTAGGGTACGATACTATAAATGTATGTAAAATTAATTGACTGACTTCAAGCACTTCAGGTTCTATGCGAAACTTTTATACTTAACTATAATTATCGTCACAACAACACGTGATGTAACTCATGAACAGTTACTAGCATGCATATTTTTTTATTAGTTATACGTGTATATAACATTTGTAAGAAATACGACTAGCCACAAGTATATTTCTCTACAAAAAACATAATTTTGCCCACTTCCGTAACTAAGTGTCGAATTCACGAAAACAGGATTGATTTTTTGTATGAAACGTGTTACCTAAAACTTTGAGATAGCGATCTTTCTTCAAGCAAACTAACCATGCATAAATACACGAGAGGAAAATTACCCTTGCACCGTATTTCTTCGTATCTTAGGTTACTTTTGTAGAAAAATTTGCATACATTAAAGGCTCTTATCTAAGGAAGAAATTTCCCGCTCTAGTTTATCAGAAAACCCTTAACGTTCAGTTGGCCACGTAAATGATTATTGTAAACATTTATTTAACAAGCAAATACTTGAGGCTTTATCTGATACCAATATAATCGTCTTAGATATTTCCGAAATAGCCGATACGATATGTTAACGACGACGCCATTGTGAACTCCGTCCGTCAACCCACGGCGTGTTATCTACGATTTTGTTAAATGATGTCCATTGCGCGTAGGAACACACTTCAAATGTCAAGGATAGATAATGGTCTAAGTTCAAATAAGACTAATAGTAGGTTATAAATAATAAGTTTAAACTAAGAAATTAGCTGACTGATCGCTCTGGTAGTCATTCGGAACTCTTTCATTTTTACCGCCACCAAAGTTATGAATATTTACTTACACTATCGTCTACATCTACAGCAACTTGTTAGCTTTTAAAGTAGCGGCATAGAGACCGGCCGCTCCATTTATTCGTTTAATGCAACGTTGCGAACCGGTACGTATCGGCAGTTTTGGTATCGTGAATTGTTACTGAACACAAACCTGTTGCCAGCTTCTTAAGCATAGCGCTTCCTAGAGCTTTGTCCTCTGGAACCCTTCTTGGCTCAAAGGTAATAAGCTTGTGACTTCAAATCGAGGGTACCAAGAGGGCGAAGCCCTAGCTTACGATTTATTATAACTGGCCACTGTAATATTCCTTCTTACATAGTAATATAAATTACCGTACAGGTCGCAATATTACCGTACGGGTCGCATTTAATAAACTATTTGATTCAACTTTCCGTAATTATACAGAACATGCTTATGAATGAATAGAATTTTAAGTACGGAACATGCTTTAAATATGTAGGCATAATAATCGTCTAGAAAACGACCACGTATTTAGTAGTATAAAATTGTTATTTTCTGGCACATGCCACAAATTTGTCATCAGCACATTTAGTCATAAACAATCAATCAGCGCATTACTTTGTACATGAAAAAGCTCTATATAAGCTCTCGAGAGCTATTGAACCGGAGGCGGAATCTTGCTTACATCGTTTTTGCGTTTTCTCGGTGGATGGTCGATTTTTTGTCAAGTAAGTCGATCTATATCGTATTTAATGATTGTATAAAACACGTCAATACGTTCGACCTGTGTTGCCAGGATTGTATAAAATCACGTCAATACGGTCGACCTCTGTTGGTGAACAGCATTTGTATTAGATGGGACATGACGAATGTGAATAACAGTTTTATTTTACAGCACAGTTGGTCGGCCGAATTTATTATATGGTTATAGCTAGGTACACGAATGCTTTATACGATACTCAGTAAAATTAATGGTCCGTAATTAAACGGATGCATGCATTCTTTGGTAACTATTCACGTCGTTCTTTAAGCTAAATCGATTTTCGTATCACGCCAGAGATTCATTTCACAAACAGTGTACGACTTCTTACACGAATAAACACGAAAGTAATCCGAGATTTACTTCACGTAAACCGGTATGCGCATTGAAATTGACACGCTAGTAAAGGACCTCTTTAGTCGAATATTCAGTCCTCGAAATTCAAGATAAGTTCACTGTAATACGACGACTTTGGTTAGATTTTTTTGGTCATTAGTAAATACATTTGTTATCGTTAAATACAAAGTACATTGAGCGCATGAAAGCTATTCAAACTACATGTACATGTATACATGATCAGATACGTATAAAATGTACGAACAATTACATTGACTGGGGCGTTTTCGTAGTCATAACGAAATATTTCAAATAAAAAATTACCAAATAATGGCGCAGAGATTTATTGTACATGCATATACATAATACAATGTAGATTTTTCTATCAGATCTTCGAAATCCATATCTGTACGGAAATATAAACAATTTACAGACACTTGGTTACCAGTTCACAGTTTATCTTCAAAAAGTTAATTCTTTGTTAGAACCGAGTTGAATAAGTACAGGCTTGCAGCTTCCAATTTGACCTTTATAGCATAACATTTCGAATCGGAAACTAATAAGTGAAGTTGGTTAGCAATCAATTAGCGATAAAGCGAAAACCTAGAATTGGAAACTTGGTAGCCACCTTTAATGACGGTCATATGGAAATGCATTCGGTACACCACGATCTTTCATGAACGAATAATCTCGGAAGAATTCGTGGAGGTCTACCCTGGCGGCCTGGGGTTTTACCAGCTACGCAAGGCGATGCACGTAACGGTTATGCAAAATAGTTCTTGTAGTATACTCACAGATCTATGTCAAAACATATTTCTAAGTTATATATTGAACCAAATATTGTTCAGCGATATCATTGAAAAGTGTAATTTCATATTTACGGACTAAAAAGGAAGCATCACTCATCACCTAAATGATCGTGTATTTGTTTACTTCAACAATGGCGTCTAAATATGTCCGAGGTTATTCGTAGCAAATGACCGAGGAGCTCCGAATGATGAAAACGGTTCACTAACGACATGAACCTGTAATTTTAATGTAGATATGTGCACCCTTTATGTACATATTTATACATGAAGGATCCTTTATCGACGGGACTAAGTTGTTGTATATAATATAAACCGTAGATAAACAAGTTATTTTAAATCAGGAGATATATTATTACGCAAAAATAAATTCAGTCGGCGTTTTATTTCATACTCTACTGATGTAGACGATTTAATAGTTTTCTCTCTCATCAACCCAGCGTTCTGAATACTACGTCAATGTTACAGAATGCACTTCACACGTGTTTCAGAAAAAAACACCCTACGCACGACCGACTTATTTCCGCCGTAAAAGATATGTACGAATTAACATTTATACGATCCGTGTGCTTTTTGAGATATAACACACAGACCCTGGGTAGTATTGATTTACAACAAATGAGATATAAAATAGGAAAAAAGTGTGCATGTATATTTTTACAACATTTTATAAACGGAATTTCGCCATACTTAAGTTTCGGCGGATATAACTTAAGTAAAAATGTACGCTTAGTCATTGATAAAGCCTAAAACACTAAAATATTTAGTATAAGCAATCAGTCCCGGAAGTTTTCGTGCCAATGTATCATTAATAACGTCTCCACGAGCCAAAGCGGGAAGAACGCAAAGACGCCGATGAGAAAAACGATCGAGGCACAATGTACATGTATATAGCCAGCGTTCTTAACGATCGTAATTAAAGACATGGCGAAAACGTTTGAATCAATCAATGACTTCCAAGCAGACGACAGCAAGGAGAAAACTTCGACATTCAGTAAGTCGTAAATAGCTCGCTTTCGTTTTCTTTACGGACGGAAATCCGATTGTGTGAGAATTTTAAGATGAATACAATAGCGTGGTATAAAATAACTCGCTTACAATTTCCATTACGAAAATAATCAAATATCGAAAACTGCTTTTAACGCCAATAAAAAATAAATAGTATGAATTTAACATGTTGAAATGTTTGAAATGTAAAAGTTCATGTACGTATGACGCGGTATTATGTGTCAATCTACAGCGTTTATTTACAAACCGTCCTTTGTTTGGTTTGGGAGTTTACCGCCGACCACAACAGTCCGGGACACTCAGCGACGTCGTCATATAATAGCTAGCGAAAGTATCCTAATATTTATTTATGGTAATAACAAATTATTGTAAAATACGCCAGTTGCCAAGATAATAACCGTTCCCTGGTTAAGGATCGAGCCGAGCAACATCTAAGGTTAATCGCTGGACCCTCACATTGTTTTTTCACAGACGACCAAGTATACTATATCCCACCATGCATGTACAGGCGAATAATCGCACGTAGGCGACGTTTGGCGAGTGAAACCACTTAAAGCATGCGTACATGAAACACGTTTAAAGTTATAATGCCAGAATAAAATCGACAGAGAGCAAATCGCGCAAAAATTCTATCCCTAATTTTTTTTTTAATCTGGCTGACTGTAAAGTGCCGTATCAGAGTTTAAAGCACGCAATCAGTTTAAGATTCGGCTCCGTAGAACAACATTTTATCGCAAGTTAACAATTTTGAGCAATTAAGATTTAAAACAAAAACATCAGAGAGAATAAAATACGACGTGCATTCTATTTCTACTTTGTATTTAATTAAGTAGTTTTTTCTGGAGTGAGTCATCCGTATTAAGCGGAAGGCGAGTGTGCGCGTTTCCGCAGAACCTCGCGCAATTTTAGAACAGACAAACGCCGTTGTTTGGAGTGGTGTCACGCGATGTTTATTGCGTGCAGAATGCCTCTCCGCCTTATACATGAATACTAATTTTTGGAGAATAAATGCGAGACTTACAATCGATTGACGATGAAAAAAAGTTCCGTCTTTTAAAGGAACGGTCGATTGTAAAGAAGTACAAGTAAATGGACAATGATATATCAATTCTATGTTTTACACCAGAGTGTCATGTCTCTTTTACATGTCCGTCATGAAGACATGATTTGAATAGGAGATTTGTGACAAATTACATTTGGTCAGGGTTTTTATTTTGTAAAAACGATGGATAGCGAAAATCGTAGTGTACATTTTTGTAGTTAGAAACATGCAGTTGAACAAGGTAAAAGTCAAAATAAGTAAGCCTGAGTAAAACTGTATTAAAATTAAATCAAGCTGTATTAAACATTTCGAGTCCAAACTCTGGCTCCCAGTACTTTAGCTACTAGAATAAACAGCCATTGTCTAAACCCATGAGCCCAAAGCCCGGAACCAGTTAAAACTTACTCGGGCTATTGAATAATAACGATAATGGTTTACTATGGTAATATTTCGCCAATCGACACAAAGAATAATTAATCGAGCTAGAGCTTGTGAAAATAAATGCGATGACTACAAAGAATATAGTTCATGTATATACATTGTAGATATTTTCTTAAAGTGGTTTTAGGTTGGGAAATTTCATAAGAAGCAATGATGTCCAATACTATAAATCCCTTAACCGACCTCTTGGAACCGCGCCGACCGCTTCTGGTACATAACCTGGGTTTGGTAATGCTTATGTTCTGATATGTACTGTTTCGCTTTGTTATAGCTCAGTAACCGACTTTCCGCTCAAATACGTACAATAAACATGTGTAGGTATCGTTCACAGGAGAATAGCGCACCTGTATTAATTATAAATATATTTTTGCGTTAATGAGATTTCTGACGCACATTCAGATATAAATATTATTCTATCGTTCTACAAAACTTGTTGTAAATAGTAAACTCTAGTTTTCTAAAAGAGCAATTAATTCAAGCACAATTTTCGTATCCACTTTCACGCAGGCGGGTTCTCATTAATGTTTTATAATAGTAAATAAATTATCGTCGCGTTCAAAGACCAGTCTAAACTTATTATTCTTAGCGGTCGTCTGCCTGTTTTAAGGTTGAAAAATAGTTACGATCAACTACGACAGCCGCTGTCGTAAAAACATGCCACGACGAATTTTTGATTAATCTGCCTTTCAAACTCCCTAGCATTGATTTATCGAATACCAACATTAATTTACGTTCATATAATCAATTCGAGTGATTCGTCACACACTAAGGGAAAACGATATCCAAACTCATGTGTTTATTTAATGTAGGCGAACGCTCGCTGTGTAATTACGCTAGTCTCGTACGATTCAAAATTCTTTGTTCCAGAAAATTAACGGCCGTACAAGTGATGCAAACATAACATTGAATTGCCGCTAATTCTAAATGCGAAAACCGGCGTTCAAATAGTGAAAGCTCGTGTGAATGGCGCCTCGTAGATAAACAAGAAACTTTGTATTGTGGTACTGACATTTAAACAAACACAGCTAGGGACAATTGTGTTAATTTTGTAGTGCTAACAAAGTGCAATCCGCTTTTGCATTAAGTCGTATTATATGATACTTTATTAATATGAAATTATATGTATAGCCGTACCAGGCGAGTTTTTGTATGCAATATCTCTCTTATGAAATGGGATAATAAGGCGCCGCTGTCGCATAATTACGATTATTGGCCAGAAAACGAACTGTCTATTTTCCGACAGCTCGAAGTATTGCCGATACTAGAATTAAGATCCAATACGACGTTAAACGATTAGCGATAAGGCAAATCATCTAACTGAGGGTTTTAACAAAGACGGCGAAACGAAAACGTGATTATTATGTTCAGACTCCCGAACCTAATCAATCGATTTACTCCGACGTTCGAGTTACATTCACCGAGATACACCAAGAAAGGAAATTGTTAGACATTTTGGGAGGTTTATTGGTTCGTGGGGTACATTGATCTATTTATGTTCTAGTACGAATTTTACGATCGTGACGCTTGCGATACTCGGTGGTTATTGCACGGCGTACGTTTGGCAATATTGTTTTATACCGCTCTAGTCCCTCTAGGCTATTGCAGACCTTTTGGAAGAAACGATAATGTTCGCACATTGTATATTAGCACTTGGCACTTTAAACCATATCCTCACTCCCTTTCGTGTTTAGTACTTTTTCTAGTTATTTTATAATGCTAAACTCTAGTTAGACGTGAAGGTATCTATATAATTCGTATGTTTTATGATTCACATTTACAGCCTGCGGTAGACACCATTATCTGTAATTGGCTGTACACTGTATAATTATTCTGGCACGGAACTGTCATTTAGTTTATAAAGATTTCAGAGCGTTAAGTCTACCATGAGTGAAAAAAGTCTTCATCGAGTACAGTTTACGTGCCAAACAGACGACCGCGATGACTTCGAATTACGACTTATATAAATAGACAAAAACTTGACAAATGCGATAGTTAAAGTAATTGTACTAAGCGATAAATGTGGCTAAATCAATTCAGATAAGCTCATGTTTCCGCTAAGGGTAAATTGTGCGTTGAAATAATGAGGCGTCTTAAGTTCATATGCATGTATATTGAATTTGTGCGTAGTGAAACGGTTCTACGATATTTTGTATTTTATTGCCCACGGCATTATCAAAAGCGACCACGTGGTCTATATAGGTCTTAACCACAACGGCGAGACGCGACGCTTTATAACGATCTATAGGGTTCTAATCGTGGCTTTATCGCTAACTTTAACTTATAGATCTATAAGCAAACAGGCAAGACGGTATTTTATTGTCCGTGCTTAACCATTTTATCTTGCGTTAATCAAAAACTTCTTGTTACCGACACACGATTCCTCACAATGTGTTAAGATACGAGCGTTAGATAGCGCAAGGTTTTATTGGAAGCATTTACGTCAGTATATGACGGAAATAGTTTGTCTATTGCATATCGTAAATATATTAGACGTGTACAGTGTACACGTGACTTTTTGGTGCCTGATAGCTTTCATATCTTTGGGGATATTTTATCTAATTACATACATGACGTGGTTATCGAGTTTATCGTAATTGAGGGAGAAATGCGTTATTATAAATCGAAATCCCCGTCGTTAGACACTTGGATACAAATGTTATCTCTCGCGCACACATCTGTGCATTTGCAAACGATATTTCCATTCGTTTGTATAGGTTTATAATCCGCTCTAGTCAGCCGCAGGTCGTTTGAAATCTATAACCCATACAAAACACCGCCGTCGTTCGCCAAGCATGATCAATTTTTCATACCAATTCGTGACTGATAAATATATTTCAAACATGTGTGATAAATATATGATTTTGGCTTTATACATTTATACATGAAGGTAGATATCTACTGCGTATGTTTTAATCATGAAGATAGTAGCAATTATATATACAAACATACATACATTCATGAAAATGATATTTATATAAATATACAAATATAACGCGCAATAAGCATACACGCATAATAGATTTGTAATACTTTAAGATCAATACGCGTTTCCGACGTAATTAGGTGTACATGTTAAATCGTATACTTGTACTTGAAACGTGGCAAGTGTTTAACAATGAATAACTCAGCGTGAATAAAAGGCCGGCGATTGTACACTAACAGTTCAGTGAACGATAATAAAGTCTTCAAACAATTTTGTGCATTTTATTAATAAGCTCGTAAATTTAATAAACACTTACGACGTAAATAGTTCTACATGTATACCACTAAGCACGCACGTACTAAGTACGCTACGATCGCAATTACTGCCATTTACCAAACAGTTTATAATTCTCATAAAATGTCGGAGTTATTTACGTTTGTATACAACATAGGAGAGAAAAAATGTTTGCACCTTTTTATAAAGCCGTAAAATTACGATCTTAGGAATAAGAAGCTTATTATTATTTGCATAGGGACTTACGATCACTGCACTCGTATCCTGGACCATCTTTTGTTCGGTTGTGTTGTCACATCCGTCAGCTTTATCGACACCATCTCTCGTAGGTTCGACGGTTTCCGGACTTACTGACAAAATTTTAATGTCCTTGTTAATTGCTTTCTCAATTGCCTTTTCCGTTGACTTTTTCGGGGAAACACTTTGCACAGTTATAAGTCCCTTTGAAATGAGTAATTTTAAACTACGGCCTTTGTGGCGGATCGAACGTTTCCAGTCCTTGGCAGTTTCCCGCCCACTAACTGATTGGAATTCATTTGGTGTTAACCAGTTGTCAGAAAAGTTAATACACGCACCCTTACTTCCAAGACAAAGTTTAGATAAATACAACACTGCCTCGTTATTGCCACATTTAATATCAATGCACGTTTCGCCGTCGACCTCCGTCGGATATATAATAACTTCGTCCGTCGTAGTTCCGTCATTGACGGGCTTCATTTGTGGTTTTCTAGGTTTATTTTTATTAGGTTTTCTACCTTTTGGTTTATTTCCAGTGTCTAATATATTTTCCGCATTTTCCTTACAATCAAAATCACTTTCCATACTTCCATGAGTTAAAAGTTTATTTTCCGCAAGTTGTACTCCAACACATAAGTCACTATCGTTATTAATATTCATTTCTGAGTTTATTTTACACTGTTCCTCCATTTTTAACATTTTCTCAACAATCTCGCCGTTTATCTGCACTTTTCTATCTAACCCCGCAAAATTCCGTTTAGCTTTGTTCTTACTTCGCCTTTTCGCCATTTCCGTAACTACGTCAGTACTCGATGAAATCCGATTATTGAATGTCACACGGCTTCGATTTCACACCGGCGTTTTACCAAGTATCTATACACACTGCAAACAAAGGACGTCCGCTCTTCGTCTTCTGATAACGGGTTGACTGATACGATATTTATATTCAAACTGTGATATTTGTTAAACCCATTAATCAGCCAAAACCAGGGCGGACCCAAAAATACATTTAAAACCGTCCTGAGTTCCGTACAAACGATTTTCCGTCACTAATCGTTTCAACATAAACCTCCACTGTTTGCGTAAAAGCTATCCACTCACAGCTACAATATATATATATACATGTAAATATAAATATACACGAGAGGCGACGATAAGCTCCGAACACTCGACTACGAATCCATGTGCGCGTCATGCAATGTAAATCGAATAGAATTAACAATTCATTCTCTGGGTAACATACATGTCCACGCAGGAAGAAAAGTTTAAACTATATTCACTGATACTGTGATGAAATATCTCTCCTGCAGAACTGGTATATCGTCACGATCGACTCATTAACGCATTCAATCGTTTAAAATATAACATAAAATCCAACAAGCGTAAAATAAAACGTATTTTTCTGTAAAACGAATAAAACCGTTTTTTCTGAAACTATACTCTAAACGCTAGACACTAAACGTCGGAATAAGTATTTATTTGATATCCAAACTATCGTCAATAATATCCGCTCCTTATTTCACTGAATTAAATGCGTGAATGATTTCGACTAAAGGTTTCGCAGTTTGATGTTCTAATCATTTGTATTTAGAGAAAACTCTTATCCAATGCTAGGATCTTAAATCGTTAAGTTTGTGTATATATCTAAACGAAAAGCGCGGAAGTGGTTATATTCATCATGTAACACGACAGTTAGTCAAGCAAACAACATTTGCCTGAGGTTACAAAGAATCAATATCGCTCGATATTTCGATATTTTGAATATATTTAACAGATCGGCCTGCGTACATTACGACAGGCGAAAAATAAATAACTAGCTTTTAAGTTCCGTACACGCACGAACGATATCTAATTTCCTTTGTTTAGCCAAAGCGAGACTCGCTGTACAGTCCGTTTGTTTATTTGTTAATATTTCGTCGTGCATGTAATTTAGAAAATTGTACTTAACATAGTCAAGTACAGTGAATGTTTAATATCAACAATTGCGTCCTGGTTAAATGTTGGCCTAATCTGTATCTGACACGTCACATGTTGAATTACAATATTTCCTTGTTTCTAGTTTTAAGTACGCGACACTTAAGAACGAGGCGGCGGAAACTTGATACAACATTTACAGAACAGAACAGAACATGCATACATATATCAGCAAGTATATACATATTAGACTCGTTTTTCCCTAAACAAATGTTCACCCAACGGATTATAAAGTGACTTTATTTATTTGAGTCTAAAACTTGTCAATAATCAACTGATTTTTTGTGAGTTGAGTATACATTCATGTATATATTGCGACGGCGTCGGACCCCCCCCCCCCCCCGATTTAAGTTCGTGGACACTTTAATTGACAATTCTACTTACATTTTAGATTTAATAATAGAGGACTCGTCTCGAATTTGATACGAAATTTGAAAGAATTTGCATTTTTAATCGTCAGAAAGACTGGCAATAATAATAGAAAATACCACAAAATAACTAACTGTTTCGCCATGAATGACGCGAAATTAGCATAAATAGCGATGTTTCCACCGAAAACGAGTCATTTTGAAATTCAAGATGAGTCTGATAGGGGGTTATATGAAAAGAGCAGACGCCACATGGGACAAAATGTGTTTTCATTCTGAAGAGTTCGATCTATACGCTAATGAAACGCGTTAGTTCCGGTTCACTATTTGTACATTGAAACTTTTCGATTTATATGTGGGAGATATTATTAAATAAACTCAAGTTTGTGGGAAAATGTCGACGAGCTGTATTGACTGTTGCACTTTGGAGTTGAACGTACCATGTAAACAATATGCTTGCGAACACTACCATGAACTTACGATAGATAAATATACAAAAATATGTTAGAACAATGAAACTGTTTGTAATCTAAACACGTCACTTTTACGATTCGCACATTTCACCGCTTAAATATCACCGTCGCCATGGAAACCGCCTGACTTGAATTTCAATGTCTATTGTTTACAAAAACTTCCGATGTAATTTATTCGACACACGTTGATTGATATTTTCAACGTTTTCAAATACTATTTTATGGCATTTTGTGATTTTATTGGGTGATATAGGAGTAACTTTACCGTTTCAAATGTTATCAATACGGCCTCCGTAGCTTGTATACATGAACGCAAATTTATCGGTCGATGTTTGTTTGTAGGGTTGAAGTAAAATCTAACAATCGTTTAAACATCGTCAATCCAATATTTGCGACCCTGCCCGTTTTGTAATCTTTAATATAAATAGTAAGTCAATAAACGACGCTCATACTACGCAGAAATAATTATCAAAATGTAATAGCTAAAAACGTCGTTTTGAAAATGGTACAATTAGTGCAAATTGACTTGCGACAGATTAATACATTATACGCTTCGGTAACTGCACCACTTTTTAACTAGTTGTATGTATGTAAATTATATTTAAATGCACTTTTTGTCTCTGGTCAGTTTCAACAAGCTATGCATGGTAATGGTAACAAATTGGCAACGATCGCTTTTCTGTAATGTACGAATATTGTAAATGTACTGAGCGCACGTTTCGTCGTGCGTCATAGACTAAAGTAATATTGATCAGTCGCTCACATCAAATTTTTCTTTCACTCGCATCAATATCCCTACGATCGTTACTTTACGATCACCATATGTTATCGTAACGCTGGCTTGAAATATACATGAATGTAAAATTACGCTGCGTTTCGTGTCCTTGGGCTATTTATCTGGAACGTACGATAAATCTTATTTTAAACCTACATGTATAATTACACGGTAACTTCGTACGATTTGATTACTCAACTAGACTGACATAATTATGTATTTTTGACTGGATTCAAACCAAGAGAACATAATATCGTACGAAATTAAACAGCGCGAAAATAATTAAATATGGCGGCGGCGACGGTCACGTGACCGGATCACTAATTCATTCCAATCTTACGAGATCAAATGATAATTCAATAGAGGGAAACAAAAGAACCGCAGTACAAGGGCATGGCGGAAAAGCACGTGGTCAGATATAAGAATTATGATCATTGTTCACTGTTCACTCCGACCAAACGATTTTTTTCAACCGTAACAAAAATGCGATAAAGTAATGTTTTATCGGCAAGGCGAAACTTTCTAGTCCGCCTCATGAATAATGGATTACTAATTAAACCCAAAACGTTCATGCACACGTTAAGAGCTTGAGAGATAATTTCGTTCAGATCTCTTTGTTTGATCTCGTCTGCTAAGTTTCCGTAAATAAATAAGTCGGTGAACGTTTTATAATCGAACAAAAACCACATTTACGATCGTCGATCGTACGTGTATACAGAACGCTGTATGGATTAACAAATCTATCGTATTTTTGAAGAGGGTTTTTGAATTTTTATCTCCGCTGACCTACATCGTGCATTAATCTTCCTTTAATTCTAATGTCACCATCGACTTAAATACGATATCATGCAAATACCTCAAACATTTGTATGCGTGTTAAGAACGATAAGCGTAAGATGTTTAATCCATGAAAAAACTCGACTAAAACCTATTTTACAAAGCTTGAACGGAAATAAACTAGCAAGGTTATACTATGAATATTATAGCTGAAGCGAAAACACCCTGCGAGCAATTATTCAGTTGTATATACATGTACATGTCAGGGGCTGATCAAGGACTTTTTCTAGGGGGGGTCCAAACTTTTCTAGGGGGGGTCCAAACTTTCTAGGGGGTCCGAACCTCGAACCACGACCACAAAGGCAACATATTGATAAAAAAACTACATAACAATTAAATCTATGTTAAGCACCGAGGAAAAATTGCTTCATACTACTTAAAATGACTTACAAGCAAGAAATACACTGATGGACATGTACATTTTCCAAACTGTAGGGGGGGGGTCCGGACCCCCTGACCCCCCCTCCCGCTGGATCCGCCCATGCATGTATATTTTATATATATGTATGAGTTTTTAGCAAACATGTACATTCAACATACGATACGAAAATAATAAAATAACATTGACGCAGCGTTAAAATATGGCGAACAAAAACGTCCCGCAATCTAATGTCGCTTTTACTGTAAAAAACAATCACGGTGTTTTTTTTATTTATATAAAAAGTGTACTTTATCGCGATGAGTTTTATTTGAGTTTAACGACATGGCAACACAATTGTGGTCGTTTTACGACGGCCAGCTCACCCAATCTAGCTTTCCTAGGTTTTAATAATGGAAGAAAATCGACATTATTGTCAAATTCTATGGAATGGTTTTACCGGTCAGTGAAGCTCGAACCAGCAATACTTTAAAGACACTCAGTTTGAAATCTAGCGCGTAGTCTATAAACCCAGTTAGTTTTTATATTAACAAAATAATAATCGCTTCGTATGTTGCTCTATATTAGATTTTACCCGAAACATGGAATACGAAATGACATATTTTATTTGTCTTTTCATATTGGAACTGCATTCCATCGGAAAAGTACATGTTTTGAGATACAATCAATAACTTAAAATGCATCAATAATGCATACTGATTCGTTAGCACAAAGCATGTCTATACGCCCTTCTATATTTACATATAGCTAGATAAGTTTTGGCAATAACCAATCGATGCGTTTACAAATTATGAATAAAAGTCAGCGTTTACTTAAGAGACATTTTAGGGTAGATTAAAGGCAGCATAATATTCAGTTGTTTGATACAGAAGTACAATAATTGTATAATTTCTATTTCGAATATAATTTGAGCCTATCTTTGAATGTGCACGTCACCTGATTTTTATTCGTATCACGTATCCGTATGTAAACACGCATGAAGGTGGCATTTTCCAAGAATGTGTTACTTATATCCGGAACCATAGTTTTGAAAACAATATAATTCATTCAATTTGTCTTGATGATTATTTATATTTTAAATCTTGTGCGTATTGACGTGCGTAAATAATATGTTATTTTCGGATTTTCGATTTTTTTTTTGGGGGGGGGGGCTTTCTTTTGCTTTTACTTGTTAATTTAGCTATTTGCTTGCACGAATTGTTAACCTTTGGTTAGTGTGCGTCCAATCTGATTAAAACCAGATCTAAAATTTTCCGCTCGCCTACTCGCTAATTTAGGATATCTGTTTACGGAGGTTGGTGTGCGTCATACGTCAATCCTTATTTCATTGTAAGTGTTAAAAATACAAAATATAAAAAAGTATGTATATACATTTATTTAAAAAGTTGGTGTTGGTAATTTATTTAAACCATTCATTGTTCATGAAGCAATCCGACCAGCTCAGTTGGTAGCACGCAGTCTACTGATCGAGGGATCGTAGGTTCGATTCCTGGGCGGGGCGTACTTTCGTGAAATTTAGTCATGAAATTATCTCTACGGCCATTCTCCTTACTACCTGATCATATAAGACAATTGTCATTCACTGACGGAAGAATGTGCCTAGTGACTAGTTATCAACTAAATCCAGAGATTTAACCTTTCCAAGAATGGTAAGTAGGTTGACTGATCACCGCGATAAGATCCTATACAATGTTTAAAGCTACAGCGTTAAACCCAACAACACAACATCGTTGTTTGTACGTTAAGAAATAGACACGGATGTCAATACGGATCTGTTGTAGTGTACATGGAAAAACATCTTAAGAAATGAGATTATTCCAAGAAATATATACACTGTAATTTCATCAGATCTCTCCAAAGTTTTGGTACAGCTACAGGCCCCGCTACACCAAACTACTTCCTAGAACGTTCAACCCCGTCCTAAAAATATTGCGAAACTGAGTGTGAACGAGCTAGAACGTGTCGTTTCAGTATAAAAATGTCAGCTTTACGATCATAGTTCGTTCCCGATACGTGCATTTCGTTTCTATCCCGTCCGTAGTCCGTTTGTATCGAGTTCACATCGGGAAAAATTGGTCGTTCTTGTAAAGAGACACCGTCTCCAACTAGTTCAAACCCGTTTCTCGCCAGTTTGAACTTGCTCATAGCTAGTTCTTCTAATCTCCTTTAAACGTGATCATCCCGTATAACACAGTTCAACTCGTTCTAAGTACGTTCTCATCTCGTTCTTAGTGCGTTCTGAACGTAATGACATTACGTTCTGACCCGAATGTTATAAATGTCCAAGACGTTTCTTCCCGTTCTCATTCTCGTTCCGCGCTTCAAGCAGTGAGAATGAAATTCATCAAGCATCACTGTGACCATCATGCCTCAGAAAAAGAGCAGAGCCAGACAGGCGGCGCGTGTTAAGACAATCGCTTCCAAAAATCACCTGCTTAGATGAAGCTTTTGAAGACCAGCCTCAAGTTAAGCCTCAGGATGCTGAGCCTCCTGAGCCAGTCAATGAAAAAGAGGGCGTTGTATCTCCTGCTTCTTCTAATTACTCATATAGCCAGGTTTCGGGAGAAGATTTGGGGCAGAGTCAGAAGTCAGAAAAAAAGAAGAAAACTAAGACATACACCCATCTCTTGGTGAGGAATGGTCTGTATTTATACCAAACCTTGCCAGATCGTACTGTAAACGTTATTGTGTTGTACGCACTGCATACGAACGCAATAAACTTAGGGCCCCGTTACAGCAAACTAGTTCTCAGAACGTTCGACCCCGTCCTAAAAATATCGCGAAACTGGTTGTGAACGAGCTAGGACGTGCCGTTTAAGTCGGAAAATGTCAGCTATACGATCGTAGTCCGTTCAGAACCAGTTCCAAATACGTGCATTTCGTTTTTATCCCGTCTGTAGTCCGTTTGTATCGGGATCAGATCGGGTAAAATTGCTCGTTCTCGTCACGAGACACCGTCTCCAACTAGTCCGAACCGTTCGTAGTCAGTTTTAACCCGTTCATAACTAGTTCTTATAAGCTCCTATACTATTGACCATCCCGTTTAAGACAGTTCAACTCGTTCTTAGAACGTTCCCATCTCGTTCTTAGAGCGTTCTGAACGTTATGACATCACGTTCTGATCCGATTGCTATGAATATCCAGGACGTTTCTACCCGTTGGCATTCTCGTTCTGCGGTATAAGCCGTGAGGACACAATTTGTCAAGCATCACGGTGACCACCATGCCTCGAAAAAGGAGCAGAGCCAGACAGGCGGCGCGTGTTAAGACAATCGCTTCCAAAAATCACCTGCTTAGATGAAGCTTTTGAAGACCAGCCTCTAGTTAAGCCTAAGAATTCTGAGCCTCCTGAGCCAGTCAATGAAAATGAGGGTGTTGTATCTCCTGCTTCTTCTAATGACTCAGACAGCCAGGTTTCGGGAGAAGATTTGGGGCAGAGTCAGAAGCCAGAAAAAAGAAGAAAACTAAGACATACACCCATCTCTTGGTGAGAAATGGTCTGTATTTATACCAAACCTTGCCAGATCGTACTGAAGACGTTATTGTGTTGTACGAACGCAATAAACTTATTAAAAACGAGCAGAACGTACCGAAAACCTACTGCGAACTTTAAGAACTGCGTTAAGCAAACTGGTTCAGAACTTTATAATTTGTTTTGATACATTTAGACGGGATAACAACGCACTATGGACGTAATCAAGACGAGTGAAGTCTGTGTGGAAACGGAATGAACCGAGTTACAAACGGAACAGGTCGGTGTGTAAACGTACTGCAAATTGATGCCCGATCAAACTACGACAAGTCACGTCCCGCAGTACGTCCATTCCGTTGCCAGTAAGTTGTTACGCAGTCTAGTTGCAGAACGGGATGGCCGCAAAAAATTTTTGAGTCGACTCAAAGTTCTGAAACCCCATTTTCGATCAACCCCGTCCGAGCTCGTCCATCACGTTCGTTCACAGACCGTAGAAAGTTGCTACTACGTCCAATCCGTTTTCACGCAGTTGGAACTCGTTCGGTCCAAATTTTCAGAACGTAGTTGTAATACCCCCGTTACACCAAACTCGTTCTCACTACGTTCTGAAAAAATGGACCGAACGAGTTCCAACTGTGTGAAAACGGAATGGACGTAGTAGCAACTCGCTACAGTCTGTGTTCGAACGTGATGGACGAGATCGGACGGGGTTGAACGAGAAGGGGGTTTCAGAACTTTGAGTCGACTCAAAAATTTTCTGCGGGCACCCCGTTCTGCAACTAGACTGAGTAACAACGTCCTGGCAACGGAATGGACGTACTGCGAACGAAATTGCCGTACTAGCATCGTACTCGGGAAGTGACTTGTCGTAGTTCGATCGGGCCTCAATTTCCAGTACGTTTACACTCCGACCTGTTCCGTTTGTAACTCGGTTCATTCCGTTTGCACACAGACTTAACTCGCCTTGATCACGTCCATAGTGCGTTGTTATCCCGGCTAAATATATGAAAACAAATTATAAAGTTCAAAATTATAAACCAGTTTGCAACACGTTAACACACAATTCTTAAAGTTCGCAGTAGGTTTTTGGTACGTTCTACTCGTTTTTAATAAGTTTATTGCGTTCGTATGCAGATCGTACAACACAATAACGTCTTCAGTACGATCTGGCAAGGTTTGGTATAAATACAGACCATTTCTCACCAAGAGATGGGTGTATGTCTTAGTTTTCTTCTTTTTTCTGGCTTCTGACTCTGACCCAAATCTTCTCCCGAAACCTGGCTGTCTGAGTCATTAGAAGCAGGAGATACAACACCCTCATTTTCATTGACTGGCTCAGGAGGCTCAGAATTCTTAGGCTTAACTAGAGGCTGGTCTTCAAAAGATTCATCTAAGCAGGTGATTTTTGAAAGCGATTGTCTTAACACGCGCCGCCTGTCTGGCTCTGCTCCTTTTTCGAGGCATGGTGGTCACAGTGATGCTTGACAAATTGTGTCCTCACGGCTTATACCGCAGAACGAGAATGCCAACGGGTAGAACGTCCTGGATATTCATAACAATCGGATCAGAACGTGGTGTCATTACGTTCAGAACGCTCTAAGAACGAGATGGGAACGTTCTTAGAACGAGTTGAACTGTCTTAAACGGGATGGTCAATAGTATAGGAGCTTAGAAGAACTAGTTATGAACGGGTTAAAACGGACTACGAACGGTTCGGACTAGTTGGAGACGGTGTCTCGTGACGAGAACGAGCAATTTTACCCGATCTGATCCCGATACAAACGGACTACAGACGGGATAAAAACGAAATGCACGTATTTGGAACTGGTTCTGAACGGACTACGATCGTATAGCTGACATTTTCCGACTTAAACGGCACGTCCTAGCTCGTTCACAACCAGTTTCGCGATATTTTTAGGACGGGGTCGAACGTTCTGGGAACTAGTTTGGTGTAACGGGGCCTTAACGGGGGTATACAAGTATGCGATCGTTGTGTATACTGTGTGATTCTCGTGTCATTCGTCAACGATGACGGAAAAGTGTGTCATGGTGTACACATCTCAAATGTTACATAAGTTATGTACTGTAGCGCCGCTAAACATCGCAACACTAACACAAAACGTCGCATGGCGGCTAAACGTTGCAATTAACGCTAAGCGTCGCAACGCCGCTAAACGTCGCAATGAACGCTAGACGTCGAAATTTACTAGTTACCTACGGACTCATTTTGCTGACTTGAGATAGGTCAGCTATTCTCTAATGAACTTTTGCCAAGCCAAAGAGAAATTTAGTTTTTTATTTTATACAAACAATTCTTGTCCATCGGAGACTAGGGAAGTTTTAACTACTTTACTTGATAATATTTGGACCACATTCATAAAACGCATTTGTTTCCCAAACCAATGGAACTAATATGATACCATTCGCCTTTTGGTTATGTTTGCTCACGCTTAACGGATGCAGACCTTGGTCTTACTGAACAGTAAAGAAGTTGCATTTGTTTTCCTCATGTTCACTCATATAAAACTCCACTACATTAACTTCTACCATAATTTAATAATTTAACGCACACCACAGCAGTACATATCCGTAAGCCAATGACAATTAACGGTAAGGATCATTAGGTCATGAATTAAAACGATGCAATCCCTCCAGCTTGCCGCCTCAACCAGTCGAGAATGTTGACCGTGCGAAACTTACTTTTTATGTTGAGTTAAAATCAATTTCAACGCACATTATGGTTCTTTTACGACAGCCAGGTTACCTGACATTGCTTACCTGTGACGCTTTTCATAAAAGTTCTTACGATGAAAATCATCTTAAGTCAAAAGCAAGAGGCATTCATAATACGGTTACTTTTTGACCAATCGGTTTCAAATATTATTGAATTATGTAAAATATTGTATAAATTTTGAAAATCGTATTATAGTTATGTTTTTTCTCCTTCTGTCTTTGAACAGCAAAATTTATAAAAAATGACTTACGATAACTTTTTAGTAAGATTTTTTGTGAAAAGGTGTACAGGAAATATGTCTAGAGCCAATGTTCTGTTACCCTTCCACAAGACCGAAAATTCTCCATGTACATTTACCTTACTAATGGAGGAAAATCGACATTTCATGGACGAATATAACCAGCACAAGGGAGGGTTTGAACAAGCAACCCATTCGGTACCCTAGATTCAAAATAAGCCTACTGCACCACGAATCCAAGGTATACAGTACGTAACAATCGTAAATTTTGAACGACCATGTGCTAAATTAAGGTGTAAAATGTGTTGTAGCGAAATCCAATAAAATAGCTGTTCACATATAATTCGAAAAAATATGTTATATTATTATTATAATTGAACATGAAATAACAAGCTTGGTTTCGTCTCAATTATTCATAGCTTAAGCGTGATGTAGCAATTGTAACATTTATAGTGTTTTCCGTCGTTCACTGCATAAAACCACGGACCTGTATTGTATGGATTAGTAGGGCTATAAATCGATAAATATGCCCGATGATCGGTTATTTGTCGCTTTCGGTACATTTCGTTAATTTCCGTTCACTATCATACTACGGTTTTAAAGTTGAAAATTGTCAACCCCTAAATAAAATCTCTCTTCAAATCCTTAGTTATGATAACATATTATTGCCACCAGATAATTACATAACTAACAAGTTAATAAAGTGATTAACTAATTACGAAACTAATTAAAATCACAAAAAATAAGTTAGTGCAATGGCGGACCTAGCGGAGGGAGGGGAGTCCGGACCCCCTAGAATTTCCAACATTTACCTGTTCATTAATGGTTTTATTGTCTGTTAGTCATTTTTAAGTAGCATAAAGCAGATTTTCTCGGTGCTGAACATAGATTCAATAGTTATGTAGTTTTAATTATAAATTTATTTGTTGCATTATTCTGCAAAATGTGTATAATTCGAATGTTCGAATGTTTGGACCCACCCCCTAGAAAAAGTTCAGACCGCCTAGGAAAAATCCTGGATTCGCCACTGCAGTGATATTTTACATAAGTCGTCACATGTTAACAAGTTACTTTACTAGTTGACCTCTAAATTAACTAGGTAATAAAGTGATTATCTAGTTAACCACTAAGTAACCAGTTCGAGATATTTTTGAAAAGTGGTAAATCATTAAGCAGTTTAGGTACCTAGTTAACATATTGCCACTTATCTTAAAATGTATATACATATTGTTAATTGTTAGTTTTTACTTAAGGTAGACAATGGATAGATTAGGACCGTCTGTTATTCTAAACGGGGACGACTGACGAACGACGTATTGATGGATTGGCGTGCACCTGAGATATCCGAATAGAATTGATAAAAGAACCCTTACTAACATGTACGATATATTTGCGTTTTAAATGTAACATAATTATACTAGAAATTATGTTACTGTCACATGCAAAGATATCGATTTAATAGTAACATCACTGTCGTCTGCGTGAAGGAACATATCAAGAACTTGCGATATAGTAATAAAAAAGACGAAATAGTACGAGGCCGAGTAGTTACGACGTTGAAGCACAGTATCTGTTTTTTATGGCTGATCAATGACTTGAAAACTATTTAAGCTTTCGAAGTTGTAAAAACGAAGTTGTCTAACGGGGTATAGAGCCTGGGTCTAATATTTTAATACTCATGGATTTATCAATTTTTTTCTGGTCACGCCTATATCCTTCGTTTTCTAAGATTGAAAATGTATCGGATTTACGCTTTCATTAAATCAGATTTTGTGCGCGTTAATTGCAGTGTATATCTAGTGGAGCGTTTGGTAGTCTGATTTAATGAAATCTAGTTCTATATGCACGTGCATGAGATTTTGGTACATGTAATAAGGAACCAATCAAGAAAATACTCGACGATGATTTGTATAACCCAGTCATCCTTCAGATTGGTTATGTGTAGGGATGTAACGGTTAACCGATATATCGGTTAATATTGCAATACTTCTAACGGTTTTTAACAGGTTCGATTTTCCTTGAACCGGTTTTTGCAGTTATGTATCGTACTGTTTGTTTTTATCATAGTCTAAAAGTTAAATGATTAAAAAAATGTTAAAATGTATTGAATACTTGAAATAGTCCTACTGTGCTTTAAAAGGTTAAACATTTAGTCAAATTAGAGAAAAACATGTTTTCGAAATTCGTTTAAAAACAAATAGACCATTTTACACTAGAAATAAGGAGTGAATAAAAGAGCATTTGAAGGACCCATATGCGTGTTATGCTGATGATCCAATTAGAACGAGGTACATGCATTAATTCATGCTTTGCATGTCTAAGCAAAAACCGGTACGTATTGCAATTATATTGCAATACGGGTTTTACCGTATTGTTACACCCCTAGTTATGTGCATCGAGCGATTCAACCGCTCGACATAAAATCAAACCAGTTATATGATGTATCCAACATACCTTATAGAACGTGCAAACATTTGTCTATACATTCAACAAAAACTAAATATCTAAACAGATATAATATCTGTAATAAATCACGTCTCATTAACATTGCAGTTTGTGGTTTAAAGCACATCTGTACGACTGTTGCCTCGAATGACGTCACTCCGTAACCAAGTATTTAATTCTTAACAACCGAGCACCAAAAACTTTCAATTTCATGCACATGGTATTTACACCTTACTTAACAATTAACTAGGTTTGTTTAAAGAACAGTACACCGGAAATGAGATTTTGCGCGTTCTTTTTGATATAAGAACGCTTGAATAAATGTTTTATTTCGTCTGCGAGACTGCGACTAAATCGATGAAATCAACTTCGAGGAAAATTCTAAATTGGTTTAAATTAATAGTACATTGTATACTATCACGAGCCATGACGTCATTGCGGACAGGCGTGCCCACGATTATCCTTATGATGTTCACGTGCAGACGAAATCACATTTTAACAATATTAGTATATTTATATGTACTTACTAGTGGTTTCCGGTCTTGCCGACGAGACTTTAGACTTCGACCATGCTTTTTGTTCACGTGGATTGAGAAAACAGCACACGAACAATTAATAACTAAATAATGACTAAATTCAGAACCGTTTTATGTTGTTTACGCACAAGCACTAAATACGGAATTAATTCTAGTTTTTCCATACAGTAGCGTGTTCAATTACACTAAACGTTACAGAACGTTACATAACGATACGTTCGGAACTCCTCGGCCATTCGCTGCGAACAATCTAATCTAATACACAAATATGCGATCGTTAAGGCGATGAGTGATGTTTCAAAATTTACGGACTAACAACGAAACATCACTCAATGCCTAAACGATCATATTTTTGTTTACTTCAACACCGGTAGTTTCAAAATAGCGTCTACATATGTCCTAGATTATTCGCAGCGAATTGCCGAGAAGTTCCGAATGTATCGTTACGGAACGTTTTGTAACGTTCGCGGTAACTGAACGCAGGCGAATAAACAATATTGTGTCCCCTTATGTGGAAGTTTTCGGCTGTTAGTGCCTAATTTCATGCTCTACACTTTTCTCAGACGATCATTGGGGCTTAATAGCGGACATTTACTACACCACTCACTTCTTTCATAAAGATAATAATAAAATATTTCTGAGTATATTCATTGCTGTTTTTTAAGTTATACTCATCTTTAGTTACATTGACACGTCAAAATAAGACATTTACCTATACATGTACTTTTAATAAATATATGTATAAACAGTAATTGTTCACTAAACATGTTCGTTTTGGTCTATTTTCACAATGCTTACTCGCAGACGATGTATTTGCCTCCAGCGTTCTTCGTCCTGAGATAATTCCAAACTGTTACATGTATTGATGTCATCGATTACATTTTTGTGGCAATTGTTACTGCAGTTCTCCGTGATGAGTATAGGATATAGCCGTTTCCGATTGATACACTATGCCTGATGTGTGTCGGCGAATATATAGGTTTACAAGCTGTTACCCCGCTCATACAAAACGATGCATCGTTTGCAAAAAATAATAGTTGGTTTTATTCAAATATGTACAAACATTTATACATGATATACGTGTTCTGTACATTAAGAGTAAAAAGTTATAATTATATCGTATTAGCCGCCCGGCTAGCTCAGTTGGTAGCACGCAAGTCTACTGATCGAGGGGTAGTGGGTTCGATTCCCGAGCGGGGCATACTTTCGTGGAGCTTGGTCAAGAAATTATTTCTTCGGCCATTCTCCCTCCTACCAATGATTTTTAATTATGTAGGGCAGTTGTCAGTCACTGACGAAAGTATGCGCTTAGTAGTCGGTTAACAGCTAAATCTGGAGATTTAGTCTTTCCGGGAGGAGTGAGTAGGTTGACTGACCGCCGTTATATGACCTTATATGTGTTGCTACGGCGTTAAACCCAACAAAAATAAACAATGATTATATCGTTAAAGCTGTCCATAGCCTTGGCGTAGCACTATTAATAAATAATTATAGTTGTTACTCATATATTCTATTATCAATCCTAACACTCAACAGTACACATTCGATGACGAAACGCAAAAAAACGAAAACGCGAAAGTTCGACGACGAAATCGAGAAAGAACAATGACGAAATCGAGGAAGAACAATGACGAAAACGTGAAAGAACAATGACGAAAACGCGAAAGAACAATGACGAAATCGAGGAAGAACAATGACGAAATCGAGGAAGAACAATGACGAAATCGAGGAAGAACAATGACGAAATCTAGGAAGAATAATGACGAAATCGAGGAAGAACAATGACGAAAACGTGAAAGAACAATGACGAAAACGCGAAAGAACAATGACGAAATCGAGGAAGAACAATGACGAAATCGAGGAAGAACAATGACGAAATCGAGGAAGAACAATGACGAAATCTAGGAAGAATAATGACGAAATCGAGGAAGAACAATGACGAAATCGAGGAAGAACAATGACGAAAACGCGAAAGAACAATGACGAAATCGAGGAAGAACAATGACGAAAACGCGGAAGAACAATGACGAAAACGCGAAAGAACAATGACGAAATCGAGGAAGAACAATGACGAAAACGCGAAAGAACAATGACAAAAACGCGAAAGAACAATGACGAAAACGCGAAAGAACAATGACAAAAAAAGCAAAAGAACAATGACGAAATCGAGGAAGAACAATGACGAAATCGAGGAAGAACAATGACGAAAACGCGAAAGAACAATGACGAAATCGAGGAAGAACAATGACGAAAACGCGAAAGAACAATGACGAAATCGAGAAATAACAATGACGAAACCAGAAAGAACAATGACGAAATCGAGAAAGAACAATGACGAAATCGAGGAAGAACAATGACGAAATCGAGGAAGAACAATGACGACACCAGAAAGAACAATGACGAAACCAGAAAGAACAATGACAAAATCGAGGAAGAACAATGACAAAACCGAGAAAGAACAATGACGAAACCAGAAAGAACAATGACGAAACCAGAAAGAACAATGACAAAAAAGCAAAAGAACAATGACAAAAAAGCAAAAGAACAATGACAAAAACGCGAAAGAGCAATGACAAAATCGAGAAAGAACAGTGACGAAAACGCGAAAGAACAATGACAAAAAAAGCAAAAGAACAATGACAAAATCGAGAAAGAACAATGACGAAATCGAGAAAGAACAATGACGAAATAAAAAAACGAACTCATAACGCGTAAGCATGAAGGCGTAAATTCTAAATTTCCAAGACGAAAACTCAAAAAAGATTCCTAACAGGCCATCGTACCACCTACATTTTGTCATGTACATTTGCGCGACCGATTAAGCTAACAATCAAAACATTGATAATTTACTGACGTCATTAACCACATACTTAATAAAAAGGTTACAGGTTGTTTTATGATATGAGTAAAACAAGTAGATACCAACATTCCGCATGTTATAGTTAAACTTGTTTCTTAAGTGGAAATCAGCTCCACGAAGTGTAGTTATACATTTGAACAATTTTAAAAGGTTCAATGCTACCGTTTAGAAAATTGCAACGCCACTAAGCGTCGCAACATAGCTAAACGTCACATTTGACGCTAAACGTCGCAAACGCCCTGACGATAAATATCGCAACACTGGCCCATATTCGTCGCACAAAAAGTGACTGTCACATTTCGTAACGTTAAATGTCACTCTTGGTAGGAAGATTAAGTATCGAACCTGAACAACACACATGCTTATCAATGGCGGACAAATATCATATCAAAGCAACTCTTGGATAGACCCATAGCAAATATCCATACATCCCCAGCAATTTCTCGTAGTTAATGTACTATACCGACCTATTGTGGCGCTACGGTATATTAACAATACTGTGATGTATCTTAAAGAGCATGAAGGCAAACAACCACGCCCAGTAAAGACAAAGTATCGTCTATACTGCAAGGTCTCCTAGTTAAGGTTTTCTACCATTCTGATGTCGCATCCTGGAGTATGGTTCGTCGATTGTCTTCAGCTAGCAGTTCTTCTTTGGACATGCTTTGGAAACAATGTTGGAAACCAACTGTCCTTTATCATAAAAATACTCTAGCGCCATGAAAGAATTATCGAGTGCTATCGCCGACAGTTTTGAAATGTGTTACATTTCCTTTATACAAGAGCACTTTTATGTACAACTCGAACCAAAAAGTCGTGACAAAAAGTTCGAGCAAATTGGATGTTGGATCCGTTTGAATTCGACGCTATTGCAGCCGTTTGCTTCTTACTAGTTTTTCTAGAAGTTTTGCACATAGATAGATAAGAAAATAATGGTGCCATGTAAAATTATTCGACCTATCAGGGTTGTTCGAGCAAGTCGGATCAAAGCTTTCGGATTTTTACTGTATGTTAATGTGTAATTGACGTCAACAATGTACATACTATCTCATGAGATAATAGGTAATGGACGAGTGTTTCCAATCAGGTGCGCAACTTAGCCCAAATGGCAACAAGCATCCTTGAAGGAAGTCCGTCACGAGTCATGTGTACAAGTGTTCATGTTAATGATCAATACCATTACTAACTTAGAGAACAAATGTATCGCACGATCATTATCTAAACTGTAATAAATTTTACACCTACCCTATTAAATGTAACTGCAATCTCATGGTCGAAGGTTTGTGTTCTGCGTCATAGTGTTAGTAGTGCGTGTCAGGTGAACACCCTTTGCATTGTGAGGTCGCCAAGCGCTTCTAATAAAAAAGTATATGTTTAAATATTTATTTTTCACGCCTACTTCTTTTTAGCTCCTTTTCCTAGATAAAATATTACAAATCTCGAGTAATGTCTTTAAATATAGCCAACATTTTCTAATTAATACGTATGTGTAGGTGTGTATTTGTTTGTTGTAAATTTGCGGAACAAACATTTCTCGCGTCTGTGAAGAAAAACGTGCCAAAATGCTAAATTGAGAGAAAATCGTTTGAATGACTAATTGGGTAAGTGTAATATGTGACGAGTTGTTGACTTAAACAGTACAAATCTACATCTGAAGATTTATCATATTTCAAAAGTCTCATTCAAGACAAACATAATACAATACACGTACACTTGTAGACTCTGACTTTTACTGAACAGAACAGAGCCAAACTTTATTTTTCTCAAACCATGCAACATGTAACATGAGTTAAATTGACTATAAAAGATAAAATGAAAAGAAATTTAATTGTAAACTTGACTTATAGTGTACCAAGTTTGAAAAGAGTGGCAAATCTTATTATTATAAAATTTGGCCCTAAATTTCGTTTTTGCACAATTCTATTTTGAAATCATTGCCAATTGTGTGAATTAAATTGCAAAGACAAATTACTTTTACTTTGGTCTAACACTCGGATATTTATGTGGTATAGTTCGTCAGTTTACTCAGTTATGGCCTTTTATATCTTTAAACTAGGTTTTCAAGAACTTTCAGTTGATGGTTTCCATGAATCGTTTTCATGCGGCTTTGTTTTGTCAAATCCTATCAAGACTCATGCTTTATCGAATCACTCTGATTGAACCACCTCTTAGTGATCGTTATTACTAAGTCTAATGCATTCATGTGGACAAGAATAAGGTTGTAATGCTGCTACACGAAGCAACACCGCTAAATATCGCAATTGACGCTAAATGTAGCTACACTGACGCTAAATATAGCAACAGACGCTACATGCCGCAATTGCACTGACTCTAAATGTAACAACGCTGACGGTAAACGTCCCACAAAAATCTACTGACGAATATTGTCGCAATATTAACGCTAACAGTTAAACTAGGTAGGAAAATTTAGCACCAAACCTGAACATTTATCGTCGGAGCAATTGCAACTATAAACTTTGGTTGCGAAACTTAGCGTCAGTGTTGCGAGCTTTTGTGGGACTACCTGACTTAGGAAGAAAAAAACATACGATCGGTTTCTTAGTGAAATTTTTTGAACAGATCTGAATCATACTATCATGTTAACGAAAGTTACAAAATGATATTTTACCAATTATGATGTGAATTTATATCTATTTACGTCAACAATTATGTTTACTTAATAAAATGCTCATGGAAACGCGTATGCTTTTGGTCAATATTCAAAGAGAGTTTATTTTCGGAACAGCTAAACTTACTTATAGACTTTGTAACATGTCGGTTTTAGATCATGTGAAAATAGAAACGAAAAATTTCGTCGCAGACTTTCGATGAAAATAAACGAAGACAATAGAAAATCTTATTTTATCACTGCGGTGGGAACAACGTCACGTTTTATTCAGAAATAACTTATATTTGTCTATATTTCGTCGTATATTAAAAAAATAAGATACGCACGCGAGATTTGATGCGTAAGATTTCAATCACGGATGCAGTTACATACAGTAAATATACGCTATTAAGACCACGGTGGTGTTTGCAAAATCAGGGGATATCTGACGATTTTCTGGTTCCAAATGTTTAGAAAATTCCTATATGTATATAAAGACAACCGCTATTAAGGCAATCGATTTTGATTGTCGTAATAGTAGGACTTAACTAAAGAAATAATAAAAATATTTATAATTACAAGATATCATTTGTGATGGCAAAAACGGCATCTCAGTGTGTCCAATCAATGTTTAATGTGTTGGTGCCCGCAGTTAACTGCTTATACTAAACAAAAGAAATATCCCTTCTTATTCATAGAATATTTCAATATCTTAACTTCGCCCTATTAGAACCCATCTACTTGTCTCAAAATGCAGCAAAACTTCTTATGCATATATATCATAACAGCGTCTTGACGAGTGCAGTTCCGCTAGTATTATACGATTTGATCTGTGGTTATTTTGCATATTTCATCACCATATAAGTAATGGGATTATTAACGCAGACGGTATCGTCAGATCATTTCCGAATGTGATACTTTGTCTATACAGAACGCTCTCTTTATCAAGTAAATTTGACAGCTCATAATCTTGAGACAAAAATCGTGGGCTATCATCTTTTTTCTTGTATGCTTTACAGCGAAATGTCTTATGTCGTTCCGCTAAAAGTCGCGACGCCCCTAAATATCGCAATTGACGCTAAACGTCGGATAACACTGACGCTAAATGTCGCAATTGCCATTGCGATTACTTTCGCAACGCTGTACAGTTAAACAATACAATAAAAAACAAACAATATTTTTTTTTCTTTATTATGCTGAATTTATAACAGCCATAAATGTATATTGCAATGCTCTTGACAGGAATGACCGTAAAAAGTGAAAAGTTACAAAAATTGAAAGACCTAAGCGTAGTTTAGCGGTGATTTTACTCAACTCTGATATTGTTGATCTATGTTCGAACCCTTGTCGCGAAAGCAAATCGATTTCAAGAAAATGATGAAATATTTTATTTATTATGTACATGTATTATATTTTAGTTTTATTCTCATATGTTAAACACATAGTAGAAACCAGACAAGTCATCAAGAATCGTGAATAGTTTTATAACAAAGTTTCACTTTCCCACTAGTCTATGGTGTAATAATAAACGAACAAATAAAAACAAATAACGGATAGATTGTAATTCATATACATTTTTTGTATTTACAGGTCGTAGGTCATGCGTGTTTTTGTACTTTAAACAATGGACTTGCCCACTAAATAGGTGAATTAGCTAATGAACATCATTTACTGATATAAACACATCACTTTGATATTTTACATTTATTTAGATTAACTGTATATGCACATAATAAATTTTATGTAATGACCTGTTTATTAAATAAGTGTAAACTAACTAAACTATAAATTTGTAAAAATAAATCTCCCCTAAATAGTGTGTAATGAAACCTGCAATGTTTGTATACGCAATGTTTACGTGGACGACCTGTATAAAGTCTCTTTCTGTATTTTTCTTTGTATTTAAATGTTTGTAATAATATATGCTCTCCAGCTTGGAGGAAATTAAAGTACATCTATGTACATACTACTGGTAAATTTGTCACCACGCGGGTGATATGTACGCCTACATAGCTGGCACCTATTCTGACACCTCTGTGACAGTTTAAAACCAGATCTACTCGTAAGTCAATGTACTGTCTGATACACTCGTTTTCATTGTTTGTTCTGCGAGAACATTGCACAGTTGATAGCGCGCCTGGATTTCAAATCTGGTGTCCCGAACGCGATACGGATTCGAATCCCATCAGGGGAAGGTATTAAACCTTTCCATGAAAATTTGACAATAATGTCAATTTCCCTTCACTAATAAGGTAGGTCTATATGGAGAAGTTTCCGGCCTTGTGGAAGGGTAGGTTGAGTACTGGTTATAGACAAGGGCATAGGAAAGCTATGTTAGGTGCGCTGGACGCCGTAAAAATACCTAAAAATTGTGTTGACACGGCGTTATACCCAGTATAAATAGATAAATTGTTCCGAGAGATATTCTAGTCGTTTACTCTCAGATCAATCCGTTTGTAGAATTGATTTCAGTTATCTCACAACTTACGTACAAAAGTCATTTTCAGACAATCGGAAACCGTTAGACTCTTTAATAAGAAATTAGAACCGTTGATTGATTTTCTCATTGTTAGAAAACACATTGATGTTATTGGCAATCGACTTTATTGAGTTTTCATGCTCACCAACAAATGTCACGGTTCCATTCTTTTTAAAACAAATCTCATGTACGCTACCGCTATATACTCTAATTGATCTATATTGACTTTCATACCAATTTTACCAGTATGATTAGGTTGTCATTTAATGACTAGCTAAAAGAAGCGTCAAATTACCTGAAACGTAATGAAGAACTTCTCACTATCATAAGAATGTTGTATCGTATAGATTGATGTTTATAGCGCCGCAAAACGCCACAACACCGCTTAACGTCGCAACACCATCGCTAAACGTCGCAACCAACGCCAAATGTCGTAATTGCCCTGACGTTTTACGTCGCAACACTGACGCTTATAAACGTTGCACAAAAATCGACTGACACTTAATGTTGCAACATTGACACTAATAGCCGCCCGGCTAGCTCAGTTGGTAGCACGCAAGTCTACTGATCGAGGGGTCGTGGGTTCGATTCCCGGGCGGGGCATACTTTCGTGGAGCTTGGTCATGAAATTATTTCTACGGCCATTCTCCCTCCTACCAATGATTTTAATTATGTAGGGCAGTTGCCAGTCACTGACGAAAGTATGCGCTTAGTAGTTGGTCAACTGCTGAATCCAGAGATTTAGCCTTTCCAGGAGTAGTGAGTAGGTTGAATGACCGCCGTTATGTGACCTATACAATGTGTTGCTACGGCGTTAAACCCAACAAAAACAATCAAACCTTGACGCTAAACGTCGCACCTAGTATAGTTCGAACAAAAAAAAACAAACCACTGTGCGTAATAACAATACAATAAACTAATCCACGACGAGGGACGCTCAGGATGACAATAACATAAACATGTGATATATATTACGATTGTCTTAGATGTTGGTGTAATGGAAAAGATTTTTACCTTTACAAGCATTATTTACCAAGAAATGGTTGCATCCATTATGCTAATTTTGTTAAAATAAATTACACACATTTTATTTTCAATACTGCCTACCCCTGAAATGGATTGTCTCATTTTTTAATGTTTATCCAAACACGTTTTGTTTTTTGTACGCGCTATAGGATGTAATGGTATAGAGCCTAAACAACACACGAGGACTTCAAAGCAACCACTCTTAGAATCATAGCAACCATTTCACGGTTTTAAGACACCTTTCATGTCTGCTGAAAATGCAGTTATTTGTAGCTGTTGGACCGGGATAAACAGGGAATATTCGTAAAGAATATGCCCGGATTTTCCCGGAATAAGCTTGCTATGGTTTCCCTCCCCGGTGAACACTGTTTTTGATTAACTATTAAATACCACAGGGGCCACTCCCGCTAAATGTCGATTTAGCACGATTTATCCCGAATGAATGCGGTTCTTCACGAAGTTCCGGTTTGACCCGGTGTCCAAACCGGGACGTAATGTGCACCTGGACTGTGTGAACAAGACAAACGCTCGATCGTTGATTCGAAATAAATAGCTATAAGTACTTGTATTTTGAACTGAACATAGGTATGTTTATTCATAGATCAATAACATTAATTTTGTAAATAAACCAGATATATAAACATTTTACAACTCATGTTTATATGTGATTACGTAGATAAGTAAGTATATCCGCCGCCCGCCGGCGACATAATTATTTTGTATGTAACAAGACGAATAGTTTGTACAAATTGACCTGAGAAAATATACATGTATATATGATGCAAGTTCATGTTTCAGTAACTATACTATGGCCAACTGATGAAACTATTGTAAATGATATTTCATAAATACTAAAGTATTCTGTGTTTCAGGTTAAGTTGCAGTTTTGCTATACTTATGCATTATATAGCAATCTTTATATTCAAATTATCTCGTTTATCGACCATTTATTATTTGAGAGTACCACGTGACTTGGGTAATTAAAAATCCAGAAAGAGAAAACGGCGAATGTGGACATCATTCAATTCGAATTGCAAGTACATGTATTGTCCATTTTTTCTCAACTGTCAAAGTTTGAATAATTTCACGGTGGGTGAGTACACACTTTCACAATATCATGGATGTTAGACAAAGAGCACGAAGTCTCCGTGAAATTATTCATGTTTTGACAAATGAGTAAAAACGAACTATAGTTTTATTTACACATAAATCTGAGCAATATATTTTGTACAGGTCGTCCACGTAAACATTGCGTAATATAAACATAGCCTGTTTAATTACACACCAATATTTAGGGGTGATTTATTTAAAAAAAATTATAGTTAAATTAGTTAACGCTTACTTTATGAGCATACCATTATATAAATTTTACAATGTGCATATTCATTAAAAATAAATGTTCAATATCTAAGTGGAATGTTTAAATCTGTTAAATGTTCTTCCATTGTCGGTAACCCACGGTACTCATAAATTATTATCGTTGACGTAATACCCTGGGTTACCGAGGATGATGTTCTTCATGCATCATTTCATTCACCTGAATTGGGGGCAAGTCCATTGTTTAGAGGACAAAAACATTCACGACCTAGAATACGACATGTACATGTGCTACAGAGCTAGCCGTCCTAAATACTGTATTCTACTCTATAAATCATTATATTTGTCAATTAAATATGTTTTGTTAATTGTAATACAGCAACAACCACAACTTTTAAAATATTTGACGATGATGAAGGCATGGGATAATTTTAAGATTATTGAAAAGAGGCGAACACAATGTTAATACAATTAGTTTCCAGTAAATCATTGTGTAATTAAAATATAAAAAACAACAACAACAGATGATTATGTGTCAGTCATGAATATGAAACAACAGTTCAAAGAAGTTAAATTCAGAACAGGAATCAGGTTATAAATAATTATAGCCATACATTGCATTTGAAACAAAAATAATTATATGAAAAGCGAGGTCGAAGAACGGCTTGAAGGTATTGTTTGCCACAGTCGCCCTGTGAATGGGTGTATTACCCAGTAAGTATTGTTGATGTGTAAGGTTGTAACCTTATAAGCAATGTGTAAGTGTGGGACGTACCCAATATAACCGGTTATTTACCTATCAAACCTGACGGACCTCTACTTTGAAAGATAACATTCTTGATTATATACTGAACGTGAACTGCATAACGGTATATCCTAGAACATAAAATGCATATTTCATTAAACTGTTATAATGAAATGAAATATTCATCCATTAACGAAGATACTTTACGATTAAATGTGTACGGTAATATCCATCCGATTTTATTGTTTGTTTTGAAGAAATAATCTGTAAAAACCTTATTTGATGCTATATCTTAAAATGAAAGAAACTCGGTATGTGTGTTTATTTTTTGAATATTTCTATACATAGATAATCTATTTTAAAGTCATTTATTACGAATGTAAAACATGTTTTTTGTAATGCAAAATGTTACTAAAAATACGAACCGCAATGATCAATACTTTATACATTTTCAATAAGTACGGAACGGTTACGAAGATTGTCCATGTAAACATTGAGTATAGTATAGATCGTCCGCGTAAATATTGCGTGTATAAACATAGCCAGTTTCATTACACACCAATATTTAGGGGTGTATTATTTTTTCAATTTTATAGTTTATTTATTTGACTCTTGTTTTATAAACATACCACTTTATAAAATTTAAAATGTGCATATTACAGTATTTAAAATTAATGTTAAATATCAAAGTTGTATGTTTTAATCCGTAAACTGTTGTTCACGCATCAGCTTATTTAACTATTCTGTGGGTAAGTCCATTGTTTAAAGTACAAAACACGCATGACCTAGAATACGACCTGAAGGTACCTTATACGCACAGTATGCTCTCAAAGGTCAGATAGAATCGACGCCTATTTGTAAACTTAACTTATTTTTACTAAACTCACATATCTCAACATTGATTTTTACTTCCATTTATATTCATCTTTTAAAGCCCCTTTACTAAATAGAACGCTGATAATTGTCAAGTATCACGCGTTTGCTTAAAACTCTTGCAAACATTAAATGAATATATAAAACGCACCCAAGGCACAAAAAACTCAAGTATTTTCTCCAGAATGTATACTAATACTATTTTAAAATTAGCAATAAAACCCAAGGTAATGACTCTACGGAAAATCACGGAACGCAACGAACGAGATCGGAACATCCCGTCGTGGCTAAAAATAATCACAACTTCAAATCGGAAGAAAACGAATTTTCTTCTTTGATAAATACACTTTTGTATAGTGAATTTCGTGCGAAAGCTAATTAAAACTCACGAAATCATGTAAATAGTTTTATACATAAAAATGTACTGACGGGAAAAAGAAACGAACCAATTAACGTCATGTGTGGTGAAAGGGTGACCGTTCATGCCAAATGAGTGTGAAATCTTCTTGTTTGGCGTAAACGATTCTAAAGTCACCGTCACCAACGTCTATCTCTCCGCTCGTATCATCGCGATCATGTACTTGAGTTGGGAGAATGTAGAGTTCAGTGAGGATTCGCGTTTCGGCTAATGTAACGCCCTCAGATTAATCAATGTTTCAACACGAGTTTAAGTCACAACTCGTTGTTTGCCAAGGTTGGACATACACATAGACCAGCTTTTATGCTCGGTGAGTGTCTCTATATTTTGGCAACGTCATGACTGTATCTATCAGCATAGTAACGACAGACTTTACGTTGAGCATGTCACCAAGGACTTCTTACAGGGTGAAAACATTAATGTTTCCTTATATTATTCTGAATCACGAAAAGTGTGTACCTAGTTGAAATGAGGCGTTTCTTTTTAGCATCAGTTTAAATGTTTGCGTACTCAATATTTGCACGCACTGATTTCTCGAGTAAACCACTGGAAAAACGATATGACATATCCGTCACTTTACAATTTTGTGTAAGTTTTACCAAACACCTTTTAAGCAACTTGATTGGCTGAGAGGGTATCTCCGTAATCTAATTTGCATGTTATAAAAGTACCCCACTTTTATAAGAAATTGATATTTTGAATAACTTGACCCCTAAAAGGGAGCCCGCTACAGAGAGTTATTATAATCCAAAGGCAGTTATATTCTATTGTCTTTTTGATAGTTTTACTTGTTTTAAATTAATGATAAAGATTTTGTCTTCGTTTAGTGGCTTTAAAGAAACGCGTGAATAAATGATTGACAAAGTATTTGATACATGAAATTTTATTACCGAGTCGATCGTTAGTCTGTATTTTTTTACCAAGATCGCGTAGTCCTGTGTATTCTTCGATGATTGTTTACGCAAAAATACCAATATCTTCGTTGAAGATCGTCGTAAAGTTCTGAGTGAGTTCTATGATGTCGACATTGAGAGTGTCCGACAAGACGAGTTGTACTGCACGGCGTCCGACAAAACGTGTTTTACTGTACGGTGATTAACAAGACGTGTTTAACTGTACGGTGATTAACAAGACGTGTTTTACTGTACGGTGATTAACAAGACGTGTTTACTGTACGGTGATTAACAAGACGTGTTTACTGTACGGTGATTAACAAGACGTGTTTACTGTACGGTGATTAACAAGACGTGTTTTACTGTACGGTGATTAACAAGACGTGTTAACTGTACGGTGATTAACAAGACGTGTTTACTGTACGGTGATTAACAAGACGTGTTTTACTGTACGGTGATTAACAAGACGTGTTTACTCTACGGTGATTAACAAGACGAGTTTCACTGTTCTTGTACATGTACGTATCCACTTACGAGACTTATAAGTATACGTAAAATCAATCGATTATATATTGATTTGTAATCAATAAAACAGTTTTAACTCACGTTTAATTTTGCTGTCAATTATCTTGTCGCCCGGGGTATTATTTACCAAGCTACCTTTTAACGTGTGTGAGTACGCCAAGCCCAGATCGACTGTGTACATTTTTTATTAATATCCATTTAGTCACGTGATCTTCAAAAATGTTAACAAACTCAAAATTATTGCGACATATTTCTAACTGTTAAGCGATTAACTAGATAATCACTTCCTTACCCAATTAATTAAGCGTTTTCCACGATTTCAAGGAATGTTCATTTTACTAATAATAGCTTAATTTTTAAAGATAGAACTGCGGAGTGACAGATGTCGTACGACTGACATTCGTCGTATGTATACGTATAGATTTTAATAATTGTACAACTGTTCGTAATTAGCCCTCTTTGAGCCCTGAAATATTGTATCCCTTAAAATAGCATTAGATCGGAGACTATCTGATCTTCTGACCAAAATACAATTCTGACAAAATCGTGCAGAAGAGTTCAAACGTTTAATATCAATTGGGCTGTTTAGCGGCGTTGTGACGTTTAGCGGCGACACAATCATGTATAACAATAATAATAATTCTTATAATAATAATGATTATTCGACTTAAGCATTAAAATTCAAGCGAAGCTTGTTAAGAACATATATATAATGCAACATATAAAATCAAAAATCGAAATAAGGCGTACGAAATGTGGTATTTACTGTTTGTATGCAAGTTTTGCGATAATCTAATTTTAAAATTATACTAGAAAAGTTCCCAAGGGAGTTAAGTAATCGACAACATGATGTAATCAAATGATACACTCGATTCTGTTTCAGATAAACAGGTTCAAACAAAGGATCAGATGGGTGAAACTTCACACAGTATTTGTTTACCCAATTATTGCTAACTCAAATTGTATGACTAAAATAACACGTCCATGCCTTTAGCGAACTCTTTTATGACCAAAAAATCAAATACTAAGCAATATTAGTTTGAGCGAAATTTGAAAGTTTTTAAGGTGAGAGTTCTGTTAACTGAAGGTTAGTTTTTGTTTGATTTAGTAGTTTGAACTCTTCTGCACGATTTTGTCAGAATTGTATTTTGGTCAGAAGATCAAATAGTCTCCGATCTAATGCTATTTTAAGGGATACAATATTTCAGGGCTCAAAGAGGGCTTATTACGAACAGTCGTACAAATTATTAACATCTATACGTATACTTTCAACGAATGTCAGTCGAACGACATCTGTCACTCCGCAGTTCCATCTTTTAATAGTAAAATGAACATTTCTTGAAATCGTGGAAAACGAAGCGCTGATTAAGGTCGAAATGCCACCTCACGTCCCAATGCTGCCAAACGTCGCAACTCTAACGCTAAGTTTTGCATGACGATTAATGTCCCAACGTATATCGCAAAGGTTGCGACTTTTGTGCGACGATAAGCGTTGAACTTGATTGTGACATTTGGCGTCCATTTATAATATCGTCGATGTCGATATTAAACATCGTAGCTCAAAAATGCAAAGTTTTCAGGAGATGGATAAAAATGTCTCAATATTTTATTAGTGTGTCCTAGAAATTGAAATTCTGAATGAAGATCAAACTAATGAAGATACAATACGTAGTATATGTATAACATGTGTAATTCATACCAATTTTTAGTAATGGTAGCTACTATATTTTTTCACTTAGGTTTTTATCGTTTTTTGGAGCTACGACTTTTTGTCTTGTAGCTACAGAATAGGCATGGAATCGCTTTCTTTACAGTGAGTCGATGAATTATGTTTCATTCTTAATAAACTGATGGTAATAAATGATTAATACAAAAATGTAGTTCTTGATTAGTGTTTACAATCTAGTACTGTGGTAGTTTGGTAACGTGGTGCAGTGTTCATGTCCAGAATTTCGAACCTAGCTTAAAATGGACTCCTTATTGCAAATTTGCTAAAAGTATGGACTTCCCTTTTTCATGCTCTCTATACGTACGTATTAGCTATTGTGTGTGTTCGTTTTACCTTATTTGTCGCCACATACTAACTCCTGTGCGGCGACAGATTAGCAAACGCATGACCACATTTTAACTGCGTAATAGCTTGTATTTAGCCACGTAATAGTAATAGCATTATTTTTAAAAACATTTTCTCAAAGACTCTTTCATGACACAGTGCGCAAATGAGGTAAGTGCCAACAATACTAAAATAAAGTTGTTAATTATTTCTCACAAATAAGAATATCATTATCCATGAGGCAGTGGCAACGAGTTTTCAAAATAAGCGAGGATGCTGGTTTGAATCCCACTAAAGCTAATGACTATATTGTCCGCTTTTTCTTAACTGTCAAAGCTTGAATAATTTCACGGTGACTGAATGCATTGTTTTTGTACTGGTTGCCTAATTGTTATTAAAAATAGCTTGACTAAAACATATCATACGGCATAAGAAGATTTACTCAATCATAATACGCACTTTTGGAAACTCATGGGTGTATTACGACAATAATTTTAACAAACGCATTCACCGTGAAATTATTCATGTTTTGACAGTTGAGAAAAAACGAACAATACCCAATTATGACATCTTGACAAGACAGTAAGGCAATTTTCTCCAGAAATAAGGTACACTATTATAGAGATTTTAATTTCCTCTGGTATACAAGTACTGGTTATAGACAAGTGTCCAGGAAAGTCAGGTTTGAATCTAAAAGGACGTTGAACAATCAAAACAAATAACAGAAAAAAGTACTTTGAGCAAAGAACTTTATTTCCATACAAACTTGAGAACAGAACAAAATTGTCTTATTGACAAATCTAACTGTAAACATAAACAAAAAACAATGTTACGATACACTTGCTATGGTTGAAATTAATTATTATGGCCTTGCTTAAAAATAGTTGATATATTTGTTTGGGAGTGATAGTATCACACATAATAAAATGATAAGTTACAAAATGTTGTTAACATTTATTATGTAGAAAATTTAGTAAACACTTTGTCGTATCTATTTAATGTAGTATTGTCAAAGTAAATTAATTTGAAAGTTCACTTTGTAATGTACGATGTTCTAATGGAAAACACATAAAAGTGTATTTTCAACATAATACGTAAGACAAAATTTAAACAAACTGCTAACATTTAAACACATATAATGGCGGTTAAAGTTCCTGTAAATGTGTACAGAATAACATTTAGTGTATCATTTAGTATTAACTGGCAATTCGTCATAGAACGAGTGATAGTCTTTTGGAAGAACGCTTTTGATATCCTGTAAGTGTTTATATTTAGTAAGCTTCAGTGGAAGTTTTCTAGAATACAACGGTGTCGGTTTATCTTTCAAACCCGGATTGCTGGTCTTTCTAGAGGGCAGCTCTTGAAACTCGTTTTCATAATCTGTCTTGTATGAAATGGTACCATCAACAGAGTACATGAGAACACGTAAATCATTTACCGTTTTTGACCCGACTCCGATTCCTGGACGAATTGACATATATTCATTTTGGTGACTATAGTCTAAGAAAAACGTGTAGTCTAGATACTTCACCTTATACGGCTTAATTGTACGAGCAGATTGTATTAGATTCACATAATCATTTGGAACGTGAATATTTCTGTTTCGTAGTTTACGTTCTATTACACTATGCATTGAATCGCATTCCATGTGCGTGTGGCCTTTTTCCAAGTATTTATGTTCAATCATAACCTGTTTACTTTTGGCAAAAACTGATAGGGCATTTGAAAGTGTTACATTACGGTTTTGATAACCGCAGCCATCTGTGTATATTATAACATTTTGAGTTTCCTCAAGCACATGTGTTTCAAGATAGTCAATTAGGCACGAAGTAAAATTATTAGCCGTTAATTCTCCATCTACCTCGTGCCAGAAATAACAAACAGCATCATGTGACACCAAATCAAATATTGTGTAATTATGACATGATAATTTTGTTTTGTAATACAAACAACTAGCGTTTAGTTTTGGACAAAGAAGAAGACTTTGTAAGTCTGCTGTAATGATAAGTGTTTTACCATTGCTTTCAGATGCTGCTTTCTTATCTTCAATTTTAGAAATATTGGCAGAATTCTTTTTTCGTATATGTTCATTATAATCATATTCGTTAATAGTTCCTGCTGTATAGCCTGTACATATATCACATAGATCTTTCTTTGGTTTATATATACTTAGATTCATACTGTTAAATAATTCAGTGAAAATTGTACTACCAAGAGCTTCTTTGGATTCGACCTCACACCTGTCTTTATATTCCCTATACAAGTCAGTAAAATTGGTAAAAGATGGCTCAATGTACTCTTTGCTAGATGATGACCTGCAATAATGTGAAGGAACTTTTGGTAAATTTACCAAGAATTGTCTAGCAAATTCCTTAACTAGCGTCTTATCATTGCGTGGCGGTTTGGTTACTTTTGGTGACGGCATTCCATAATTTGAATCTTGAATCCAATGATACATCATTTTTTCGCCAATTCCTAGTGTGGACAAAAACATTTCTTTGCATACTATTAACCTGTTTTCGCCAATTCTGAGAAAATAGGTATATGAATACTCTCTCCTCTTGTGATCAGCAGGGGTTTTTATTCGTTCAATTAAACTTGAGACATACACTTTCTTTTCAGCCCAACTCATATGGTACCAAACCTTAGAAAAGATTGCTTGCCTCTCTGTTTCTTTAACATCCATACATTTACGTCCTTCTTTTTAGTTTCGACATTTTTTACCACACTTACTTTCGGTCAGAATTCGTTCACCCTTTTCAACAATATATTCATTTTTCCCTGTTTCGCTTTTCTTTTGACCAAGATATTTCAAGCCGTGTTGGCGAAGGTTTTTATTTCTCTTTCCAACATGTTTTGTAGATTCAATTTCATTTTGCAATTTTTCTATTTCACCTGATTCTACTATTTCCTCATGATCTATTTGATTTGAACATTCATCAAGTTCTTTTTCAACAAGAGCAGCTACTTCATTGATGAAAGAAGAGTCTGAATCAATTATTGAATCAATTTCATTCTCGAAAGTTTCTTCATTAGTGATAGGTAATTCAGAGACTGAATCAGTTTCTTTCTCGAAAGTTACTTCATTAGTGATAGGTAATTCAGAGACTGAATCAGTTTCTTTCTCGAAAGTTACTTCATTAGTGATAGGTAATTCAGAGACTGAATCAGTTACATTCTCGAAAGTGACTTCATTAGTGATAGGTACTTCTGAAACTGAATCACTATCACTTGAGTCACTAGAATACGACAAATTAGGCTTGTAATTAAGAAAGTTACCGCTAAATATGTCTTTGTAACTGAACTTTTTCTTTTTTTTGACTGGTACATAATCAGGATCACGGACATCATCATCGTATTCAGATTCCTCAGAATTACTGATTTCGTCCTTATGAAGAGATAACACTTTTGAATTTATTTCTGACCGAGAGGCTGAATCTTCAGACACAGAATTATTATTGTCATCAACACATTTGTTATGTTTTTGCTCTGACAAAGATTGTTTAAGGTCGTACGTAAATCTGGTATTTTTAAGTTTGGTTTTTGCATTCTTCTTCAAGGCAAGCTGAACCATACGTTGTCCTCGAGAGAACATTGTTATTTCATTGATACAAAAGCAGTCCTAATTCGACAGCCTAACTGCTTATCTTTAAGTTGGTTGATAAAATTATGTGATGATTTTACTTGGTCAAATGATGTTATGAAACCTCGTAGCTGCAAAAGAATAACACTAATTGATAACAATATGTCGGAATGAAATGTCGTAGCTATCGTCTTAATGACGTAACATAAAACAGGCATTCATTATTTTCAGTTGGAAATATCGTACCTTTCAAACATGCATGATTTTGCAGTTATTATTATTAAATGCAACTTTCATTGTGCTTGATTAAACACGTAATCCACTGTTATTCATTAATGTTCAGCGATTTCATCTACTGCGTGAGCGATTTAAAAATGAATTGGTGGTGTAAAAACAATATTTTGCTTTCAATTTTTTGCTCTCACAAAAATGTCTTTAGGATCAAAAACAGCGATATTTTTTATGATATAATATAAAAATAAACACTTCAAAATAACTTACAGTTCAAGAAATGGTTACTGGTGTAGCTAAAACAACAATATAAGACGTTTATCTCCACTCCAAAATTCCGTTCTGCTCTGACGTCATTACGACATTTCCTCCGTCATAACAGGGGACCAATCAAACTACGATGTTTTGTCGCATGACAAGTTAATTGGGTTTTAATTGGAGTAGAGGTACGATATATAGACGAAAATATGCGCAAAGTGGAAGAGATTCAGATAAAAACAATTCATTTTTTTGTAATTTTTGGAGCTACGAGGTTCAATATCGACACCGACGATATGCTACCCTGGTTGCCTATCGTACGAAGAGAAATGAAATGTCAAGGACACTCGCAATTCTTGCGTTGATAGTCCATTCATGAATCCTCGGTCTTTTCTATGCAAATACCCTCATCTCCGTAGAAGATCGCCGCGGATCACCCTCCGTAAGAATCTCAGTTCTGATTCTGAAAAGTTTCGTACTTGAGGATTTTCATAAATCACATCGTATAAACAATTGCGTGTTTTAGAATACGTGAGTGTATGCGCGTTCTCTTCCTACTCGGGATTACGTACACATGTATCTAGCTGTGGCATATAAATGCAATGTGATTACGTCTTGAAATGAAATGTAATTTGTACGGCTTTGTGTTTCCTCGTAGCTATACAGAAGATTTCCAATCGCAAGAAAAGAAAAATTGACCTGAAGCCGCTGTCTAAAGTAAATTACGACGTAAAATTAAAATGCAAAGACATCATTGTATCGAAATACAATTTCACGGAGAGTTTACATTTTATCGTAGAAGAACTAAAATTAGTAAAACCCGCTTTGCTAGCGCATGCTATTTCTGTCTAAATTCTTAACTGTTTTACTGGCAGGAAATTACATAGAGACAAGTAACGTATGCATGATGGCATTTTTGCTGAAAATTGCCAAATAGTATTAGTTGATATATTCCTTCAACGCAAATGCATTTGGTTGACGAATTTAGAGTTACGAAATGAAGTTACGACCCAAACATTAGATGCATACATGCGGAAAACAAACATGTTTTAAGATTTAAAAAAGTGTTTGTTTTGAAACGCCATTTTGTTTTGTCGAATCGCCATTTCGTAGAAATCCCTGTTCGTTTAGGATATTATATTACTATTTTCTAAATGAAGTAAAATTTCGCTAAAATGGAACACTCACCAAGAAAAAAAATAGAATATAGCACCTATGGGATTACGTGAATGCGTGCATTAGGAACTGATTTGCATACTGCTGATATGCAATTTACATATAATTTCTAATAATGTTGATATTCAATATAATGTAGTTAAGCATATTCTGATAGTGAAAGCTCAGTAAAACACGCGATAAACAAAGTACGTCAGACTGTTTATCTGTCTCCGTAGGCGGCCGGCATTGTTCCGAGACAAAAATACTATTTATCTAGTTCATTTTTTCTCAACTGTCAAGTTTGAATAATTTCACGATGATTGAATACATGTACTATCACAATATCACGAGTGTTAGACAAAGAGCATCAAGTCACCGTGAAATTATTCATGTTTTGACAGTTGAGAAAAAAGAACGAATTATTCTTACAATTTATAGTGTTTAGGGTAGAAACTGCCGGCTGCCTATGATTCTGTCGTAGAGGGCACCCAGATCGTATGTAGTAACATCAGCCTTCTGATTGGTTGAGAGTTCAAAGGTTTTAGATTCAACATAAACTAGTGGTATGTTTTCGCCATTTTAAATGGTCTTAACATAATAAGGGGCACTGTAACGCTAAACGCGTCCCACTCAGTGTATCGAAACTAAACAACACTTAAGGATCACTTTGGACAAATATTTGGCGTCAATGTTGCGATTTTATGCAGCAGTCGATTTTTGTGCGACATTTAACGTCAGCGTTGCGACATTTAGCATTAGGACAATTGCGACATTTAGCGCGAGTTGCGACGTTAAGCGGCGTGCCGACGTTTATCGGCGCTACAAACACCATATTTAGTAGGAAATGTTTTCTCCTTTAAAATTAAGATTTTGATTTCGCTCGAGCTTGCTAGATTACAAATAGCTACATCACGTAGTTTGCTTAAACCAGTGTCATTTAACATTAAATAATTGAGAGCATGTGTTGAATTTAAAATCATTTGTAATTCGTATTTGGCAGTACCTACATGTATATATAGTAGTACATGGAAAGCTGTCGTAAATATTCTCTTACAAAAGCAATACATTTTGATAACAAACTATTATTTAAAAATGGAATTATTATCAATTTATGAACATACAATCTAAGTGAACTATTTGAACCAACTACGTGCTATGTTGATGCCAGGCACCGAACTCGTCTACTGTGTTGACAATCGTAACAACTGGGTACCTGCTGTTGTGACCTGAAAATATATGTTTTCATTAGACAACCCGAGTTCGGACTGCTATGTTAATGCCAGGGATCGACATAGTGACTACATTGTTGACGGCATCTTCAAAGTATACAGAATATTTTAGTTGTTTACTTCTCTACTTGTTCTAACTCTCTGACCACAAGTAAGTTATAGTTTCCGTTTCAAATAATAGTTTGTTTGGAGCAAGTGGCTTGACTTATATCAAATACAACCAGAATCTACTTTTGTTGTATCATCAAAATAGATATTGCATTTTTAAAACACAAAATTTAAATTAACTCAGTTCAGAAGCAAAGAACTTTGATGAACAAAACTTTTACTAGCAGTTACGACAGTTTTCCATTCAGCCCTTGACTCGCACTTACGTCATACGCACGCAACATGTGCACAGCTTGACCGGATACCGGATATACTTACGTCGTAACAAAATTAGAATGTTGACACGCTCACCGCTAGAGGGTGTATAATAATTAAAGGATTTGAAACTTGTCATATTTGAGAGCTAAAATCCGGGTATTTTAATATTTTAGCGTTCAAATTCAATTTGAAAGAACGACTTATATAAAGAAACCGCATGTAATAGATATGAAACCTGATGCATTTTTGTTGATTGAAATGCATTTTAAAATTCTCGTATAATTGCATACCATTCAAATGAAACCTAGCATGTAAAAATGCTTACTTTTAATAAGATATATAACAAAGTGTATACAAATATTCATCCAAAAAACACATCATGCATTCATTCTTTGTCGCGTATGCTGTCATAGCAAAATACGGAAAATGGTACACCGTCTTAAAATGCCCATAGGTTACAATTTATTAAATTACGTAACGCAGCGCCTGACACGAAAAAAAATCGTAATTTTGTTGATTTATTTAAATGCCTGCTTTAGCAGAAACCTTACATTACTAGCTTAAGATATCTGGCGTAAATCATACTAAAACGAGAGAAAAACCATTACTGGATACAACGCAAACCAAGCTACCACGGAAAAGTAACATGTACTCATAAAAGACCCGTCTACCCATTAAAAATTCATGAAATGTTCATGTACATTTACTTTAAAACCAAACACATGTTTCAACATTGAATTATCGTCACAATTTCTCAATACGAAACAAAACGTTCACAGTAGTAATGAAATGATAATCGTATTTCATCGAGTAATCATCTTTGACACTGTCATCATGGAAGCAATCGATCTATTAGACAAAAACATCTTTAAGAGAAAATTCTTAACGATTCTTAAACCGCGCACTGGTATATGAAGTTCTGTTATAGCAACGCCGTATGATATACTTCATACCTAAATCAATCTGACAAGCACATAAAACGAGAACAAAGACATGAGTCAAACAAGTTCGAAGCGCCGCTTAACGTCTAAAAGTCACCAAATGTCGTCTGAACACTGACGCAATTTGACACAACTATGCTAAACGTCGCAATTGTCATGACGATAAATGTCGCAACACAGACGCTAAAGGTCGCAAAATAAATACTGATGCATAATGTCGCAACATTGTCGATAAACGTTGCACTTGGTAGAAATGTCAGGTATCAAAACCAATCAACTAACCAATAATACTTAGGTTAAATATGACATAAAGCAACAACCCTTAGACGCATAGCATTCCTCCTCATATCCTCAAAATACTCTCGCTGATATATAATCTAAATATATAACGCTGAGACTGACACGAAAAATCGTAATTTTGTTGATTTATTTAAAATGCCTGCTAAAGCAGAAACCTTATATTACTAGCTTAAGATATCTGGCGTAAATCAAACAAGAACGAGAGAAAAACCATTACTGGATACAACACAAACCAAGCTACCACGGAAAAGTAACATGTACTCATAAAAGACCCGTCTACTCATTAACTATTCATGAAATGTTCATGTACATTTAGTTTAAAACCAAACACATGTCTCAACATTGAATTATCGTCACAATTTCTCCATACGAAACAAAACGTATAGCAGTTGTAATGAAATGATAATCGTATTGAATCGAGTAATCGTCTTTGACATTGTCATCATGGAAGCAATCGATCTCTTAGACAAAACATCTTTAAGAGGAAATCCTTTACGATTCTCTCACCGCGCACTGGTATATAAATGTTCTGTTATAGCAACGCCGAAAAATATTCTCCATGCCTAAAAGAATCGTACAAGCACATATAAAGAGAACAAAGACATGAGCCAAACAAGTTTGAAGCTTAACGTCTCAAAGTCACCAAACGTAGCAAATGACGGTAAACGTCGCAACACTGACGCAATTTGCCACAACTATGCTAAACGTCGCAATTGTCATGACGATAAATGTCGCAACACAGACGCTGTAGGTCGCAAAATAAATACTGATGCATAATGTCGCAACATTGTCGATAAACGTTGCACTTGGTAGAAATGTCAGGTATCAAAACCAATCAACTAACAAAATAATGCTTAGGTAAAATATGACATAAAGCAACAACGCTTAGACCCATAGCATTCCTCCTCATATTCTCAAAATATCCTCGGTGATATTTATTTAAATACAGAACGCTGAGCCTGACACGAAAAAACGTAATTTTGTTGATTTATCTAAAATGCCTGCTGAAGCAGAAACCTTATATTTCTAGCGTAAGTTATCTGGCGTAAATCAAACTTAAACTAGAGAAAACCATTACTGGATACAACACCAACCAAGCTACCACGGAAAAGTAACATGTACTCATAAGAGACCCGTCTACTCATCAACTATTTATGAAATGTTCATGTACATTTAGTTTAAAACCAAACACATGACTCAACATTGAATTATCGTCACAATTTCTCCATACGAAACAAAACGTTCATCAGTAGTAATGAAATGATAATCGTATTGAATCGAGTAATCGTCTTTGACATTGTCATCATGGAAGCAATCGATCTCTTAGACAAAACATATTTAAAAGAAAATCCTTTACGATTCTCTAACCGCGCACTGGTATAGGAAGCTCTGTTTAAGCAACGCCGTAGAATTTATTCTATGCGCAAATCAATCGCACAAGCACTAATTGTGAGAACAAAGACATGAGTCAAACAAGTTTGACCTTATTTATGAATGGGCTTATTAATGTGGTAAGATTGGTGGTTATGCTCCGATTCATTAAAAAGGTTTTACGTTCTCTTGCCGTGCTTACACGATCTGATGGGCGCCATTGTAAAATTTGTCATTAGCAAGAACATTAATTCCGCTGATTTAGATACTCACTACAGTACTTTAGTACTCTCGATCGATAAACAAGGATACCTGTATTATACATAATATGTATTGTTCGTTTTTACTCAACTGTCAAAACATGAATAATTTTACGGTGAATGCGTTTGTTAAAATTATTGTCGTAATACACCCATGAGATTCCGAAAATGTGTATTATGATTGAGTAAAGCTTCTTATGCCGTATGATATGTTTTAGTCAAGATATTTTTTATAACAATTAGGCCGCCAGTACAAAAACAATGGATTCAGTCACCGTGAAATTATTCAAGCTTTGACAGTTGATAAAAAACGGACAATACGACTGTGGGATTAACATATATTATGCACCACTGACATTTGCAAAAATAGCAATTACGGTAACGTATCGATATAGTATTTATATAATCATAAGAAAAGTGGATCAGTCTTTTATCAGTCAGTTAAAAATTTCAATCACTCGCAGTGATGTCACACTAACGATAATCTTTTCTTGGTGACAAACATTTTCAACTGTGTGTGATGGTTTTAAAGGTTTAGACAAAGCCGCCGCACCGTCATTGATTTCACTTCATTAATAATGTATTTTATTAAAGTCTCCAGCGTTATATGTTATTCATTCAGTTCTAGTTACTCCTGGGATCATTTAAATTTACATCATCATTAAAAACCATTAATTCCACATTGAAATGTGATCAGAAATATTATTGCAATGCTCTCCAACCATTAACATTACCTCTCGTGCATTTATTTGATGTTTTATGATTTCAGATTTTGTTATAACTATAGCAAATACTTTAACAATAGTATCATCAATGTTAACAAACATCATTCCATACTCTTGTCGATTTGTAAATATGTTATGAACTTTAAATATATGTATTAATGATAAATAAGCACAAATATAACTATATTTATGAAATGGACACCACGTGATTCCGATATGAAGATGCAGTCGCCATTTATAGACGAGCCGAATTATTTGAAGATACGGTCGCAGTTACAGGCGAGCCAAATAATTTAAAGATACGATCGCCGTTTCAGACGAGCCAAATAATTTGAAAATACGGTGGCCATTTAGAGCAGCCGAATAATTTGAAAATACGGTCGCCATATTAGACGAGCCAAATTATTTGAAAGTACGATCGCCATATTAGACGAGCCAAATTATTTGAAAACACGGACGCCTTTTTAAAAACGCCAAATTATTTGAAGATACGGTCGTCATATTAAATGAGCCAAATTATTTGAAGATACGGTTGTCATATTAGACGAGCCAAATTATTTGAAAGTACGGTCGCCTTTTTAAAAGCGTCAAATTATTTGAAGATACGGTCGTCATATTAGACGAGCCAAATTATTTGAAGATACGATCGTCATAATAGACGAGCCAAATTATTTGAACAAACAGTCGCCATTTTAGGCGAGCCAAGAAACGGTCGCCTATTTAGTCGAGCCTAATACTTTAAAGGTGCGGTCGTCATAATAGACGAGCCAAAATATTTAAACTAACAGTCGCCATTTTAGGCGAGCCAAGAATCGGTCGCCTATTTAGTCGAGTCTAATAATTTAGAGGTAAAGTCGCCTTTTTAGACGAGCTGAATAATTCAAAGATACGTTCGCCATTTAGACGAGCCATATAATTCTCTTTGAAAGTACGTATTTAAGTATGAATATTTTAACATGCATTTATACCATTTTGCACATATCATTCAAACAGTTGTACCAAAGAGCATTTGAAAGTACACATGTACGCGATGCATATCTAGTTTAGACGATGCATGTGTGAATTATTACATGCTTTGCATATCTACAAAAATGTAGTGCAATACTGCTTTTGCGTATTGCAATATTGCAATACAGCTGCGTGTTCAGTAACGACTGTTAGCTAACATTACGGGTACAGGAGAACTTAACCCGAATACAACTCAACCCGTGCATAACTCAACTCAAAATTGGTACAACTCAATCCGTTTGTATTGGATTGAGTTGTCTCGGATTGAGTTGTCTTTGTATTGAGTTGTTCCGACTCTTCCGTTACGGAACGTTTTGGAACGTTCAGGGTACTATCGTCCTAATATGATTAAACAAGTACGGCGTTCGTTAGGGATTATCACCGCAAACCACTGTTCTCGTGCGTTATGAATAATGTCGTTTACGAATAGAACCATAGGTCAAAGAGGATGGTTTGAATCAAGAAAATAGCATAAAGAAAGAAGCTTTCAACATGTTCACCAGCTAAATACATTGCTAGTTAGTTTTGTATCCATAGCGGACAGAGACCTAGTTATTTAATCTTTGTATGTTGTTGATCTAGACAAAACAACATCATGGACGTATCATTTAAGGTAAGACGTAAAACTTTCACACCAGCGACAGTAGATAAATTTCCAGTCATAAGAAACTCGGTCATATTAATTGATTTTATATGTCCTTAGAAGTGGTAGTGCGGGTATTCAACCGCATTAAGAGAAGAGAGAAATATATATATTTATTTTTTGAGTGGTGTGTTTTATGTGTGAAGGATCAATTTCGTAATTATATTCCGCCTACAAAGCAGTAATTCATTTTACACATCAAGCTTACTATTCCAAAAGTTTTCAAGTAGAAATTTACAGCAGTTCTTTAACTTTTCATGTAATATACTGGGTTTAACGCCTTGTCAGCACAATTTTATGTTATTTTACGACGACCAGCGCACCTAACCTGTCTTCCTTGGACCCTTATCTATCACCAGTACTCACCTACACTTCCGTAAGGCCGACAACTTCTCTATACAAACCTATTTAATGGATTAAAAGTGGCATTAATGTCAATCTTTTATGAAAACGTATAACCGCTACGGATGGGATTAAAACCCGTACCCATTCGGGAAACTAGATACGAAATCCCGGGGCGCTACCATATACGCTTCAAACCCGGTTTAAACTTTACACATTACGATTGTAGTCGACTTCATTTCTAATTTAGATTCAATAAATTTTCGACTCTCGTATTTCATTTTTCTGCCTAATCTATCATTCTTGTCACATAGATTGTACTTTAGAATTTACGATGCTATCAAATAATTGAGAATTACGGTCACTGGAACACGTGGTTACTTACAAGTGACTGATTTACGATAATAATCAAATTGTCGTAGCGTTAAGTTTGGTAATTGTAGGGTTTGGTATAAGTCTTGTTATTTGACTTACGAACTTGTAGGGAGATGTGCACCCTTCACTCCCTAGGGACAATCGTAAAATGGCAATATATCCATTGACCAATATTGCAGGATTCAATATCACGTGACTTGATTGATGGTCAACATTTTAATGAACTAAACTGGGTTAAATCATAGGAATCACGCTATTTTGTAGCATATAGGTTTTATATAGCATTTCTATGGCTTAACGAAGGTCGACTACCTCTTAAGAACCTATCCTACGGAGCACAACTGGTAAGATCAGTCGGTAGCGCGTCTGTCAATCCAGATATCGAGGCTCAATTCCGCGGGTACATACTTCGTAGAGTTTAGTCATAAAGTGCTTTCTATAGCCCTTCTGTCCTACCGCTTTATTGCACTGGGTCCAGACTTATCTCACCATAACCACAGGCAGCCGGCACGGTCCCTAATCAAAAACACTTTATATACATATATGTATACATACAGGCTTTTGATTTGGGACCGTGCCGGTCGCCTGTGACCATAACAGTGAGAAGTCGACAGTCCTACGTAATATCACTTTTTTTAAACGAACGTAAAGAGGAGCAAATCTTCATAAAATCCAAACAACAATAAGTCTACGAAGATGAAATTCTTGTACTAAGACGCTATTACATCTCAGAGTTTAGCTGAATAAATACATGCAGATTATAAATATGGCATGAGATGTAGAAACGACACATAAACTCAATTCAATCAAAACTCCAGCAAAACGGTGACGATTTATGGCAAATAGATATAAGCGTACCATGAATTTATGTCTCACCACGAAAAGTAATTTGTATAGATTGGAGAAATGAATACTAGCGTTTGTAATCTTCTCCGCTTCGTCGACAAGATGTGTTCCATTCTTATATTTGCTGATGGCCATGTCTGCATTCATTGTACTCCATGTTGCGCCTGTTTTCCCATTTTCTTCCATTAGATTCATTTATTATGAACTTGGAAGCTTAATTTGTCAGCTGCTAGTCAAAACGTCGGTTTGAAACGCTTCAAAAGACTCTTCGTCAAGTAACAAAATACGTTATTTATCTGTAATTTCTCCCTCGAGGCTTATCCGCTTGTTAGATCATTTTCACGATTTCTGTTTGAAATGTTTAACTGAATTCAAAGTGTTAATGAGCGAAAGCATTAATATTTAAAACAAATACGGCTGCAATGTTCAAGTTTAAGTATGAAAAGCACATATGAGCTTTTTCAATATTTCATAAAACTAGACGACGTCGGGTAATTACAAAATGTCGTTTACGGAACGTGGTCGGACCGGCGTTCAATAAAAAGTTGATTTTTATCTGAAACCTATTGTTGAAATTCAATACACTTAATCAATGCTTGCACTGCGTGAGCAACCTAGCGAACAATAACCATTTAATTACATTGATAAAGCCCAGTCTGTGTGATGGACAACCATGTTTCTATACAAATGAAGGAGTGTGGTCAGTTAACCCATACAATTAACCCTGTCCATGGAGTGACCGTCTAACTTTTCTACAGTTGTAAATCTGCACTGACGATATGACATTTAAATGTCAGTTAGGATGGGGACAACTGACGAAGACCTCTTTGCTTAGATTGTGACTGTAAATCAGGACTTGAATTTAATCTTGTCGACACCGTTTAGTACTTGAGTAGAGAGTATAATGGGTTGATCCAAACTTAAACTTTTTAATTTAATTAAACGGCTATTTCTATATTGCACATTCAGTGGCATTGTACATAATGGACAAGTTGTTAATAATGATAATAGTTATGTAATATGTATTTGGCATAAAACGGCATTACCTATGTCTTTGGCCATTTACAATATTATATATGATAATGATATTTGATGTTTCTCATGATGCTACTGTTAATTGGACTTGTCCGAAACAATGGAACATATCAACCTAATCGTTAACCAGAACAGAACAGATTGTTTTGAAAATTTGATCACATTTCCTAAGTTTACCAGGGCATTTGTCTCAGAGTAAATTTGGACTGTTGATGATGAAAATTATAATCAAGTCCAAAGTTTACCTGGATGCCATGGACCCCTTAATAATGACGTATTTAAAGGATTTGCAAGGCAAAAGTTCAACTTCATATTTCCTGATTTTGAATAATATTTTTATATCTGTGAATGCAACAGACACACTGTTATATTACTTGGCAAAATATTTCTTTATTTTCTCGTAATATTTGGGGTGTTTCATAACTAGACCAACGTGGGTAAGGTTAGCTAAAATAGATTAGTCTTAAAATATGCATTTACTGATGATAAGATACTAGAGCTTGTTATTGCGCAATATTAGTATAATTCTATTAAAAAGGTATTCTAACCGCCTAAGAATGTTGAAAAGACAAGAAGCGACCAGTGAACATGTTTAATTTCAGCAAATACGTCATATAAAAATCTATAAATAGCTTGTTGATTCCATCAGTATCCTACTTTCGTTTTCAACAAGGTGTACATGTTTTAATTCGTTCAGTTAAATGTTATCAGTGACAAATATCATTAGTAAGGGATTTCTTACGTTCTTAATTAATACAGTTTTAAAGACTAAACTTGGTTCTATACTTTTGGCACAGTCATTTGCCTGTATATCCCTTTAATCTCTGACAACAACATTGTTCGATACGTAATAAATGTTTCACTACAACATGAGGTGAATGTTATATGATATGATTAAATAAACACATACATTTCTATCTCATACATTAAACATGTGACGATGAATCCACGTGAATACAATTAATTGAAACAGATTAAACTAGCTTTTAAAGCTATCTTCTCAATCCTCTCTTTTGCAACATTTGACTATTACTGTGTATATGTATTTATGTTTGTATTTACCTAAATAAATATTGTTTAAACCAATTGAAACAGATTCGCATTACTCGGAACATAATCTTATGCGATGCACGCCGTAACCTGTCGTGATTGCTGAGTTTTTATAGGACTATATCTTTGTTTGTTTGTTTGTTTGGGTTTTACGGCGCACCAACACAGAAAGGTCATATCGCGCCATAGGACTATATTTTGAAATGACGTATAGTCTGTACACATTGACCTGAGGCAGATTAATACATAACAAGTTTCGGTTACTGTAGGAACAGTAGTCCAGTGGTGGGACGCGAGTTTAGGGATCGAGAGGTCCTGGTACGAATTCCACTAGAGGCACTGCTAATTCTTTAAGCAAGAAATTTACCTGCAATTGCTTCACTCCACCCTGATGTAAATGGGTACCTGTTAGGGTCATGCACTGTATGATGTGATTGCAATCTGCACCGTATTTTAACAGTTGTTGTGTGACTCGATGATCGGGGAAGTTAATGTCAAGAGTCGACTGAATAGTGATACTAAAGTAGACTAAAGTTAACTTCATTACTTTTAAATATTTAATATGTGTAAATTACAATATTTAAATTGTTCTTAAAATTACAAAATTAAAAAAAAATTGTCATGTTAGTACTGCTGCTGTTTGTTTGTTTGGGTTTTACGGCGCACCAACACAAAAAGGTCATATCGCTCCGAAAACATTTGATGATACTTTTAATTAAATCGATAACAATGATTTAAAATCCTATATTTTATTATATGTATTTATTTCCTCCAAAAAGTTAAGTATTGCATATGATGGTACTGACTCAAAAAGTTATTTAAGTGAGTTAATCTTATAGTACTGCTGCTTTTACGTTGGTTTGTTAATATTATATTCCCTGGAGTGATATGAACAATTGTTTACAAGTTTTAAATAATTAACATAAGTGTACTGTATAGCTGTTCAAACTTTAATGTGACACTAAAGCCTCCAATCCAGCAGCTAAAACGCTGCGACTACAACATAATTTGAATAAACCGTCGAATATCAGTACTGAAATTCTATTTTTTTTTTCTTTCAAGGTGTAAAGACGCCTTAAATGCTAAACAACAACTTGATTGTTTAATCAGTAACATTTACACAAGTTAATTAAACAGAATTTTCTTGGGGAAAAATATTGCATTCATTACAGTTCCTCTTAAGTATACCACGCATTTGTGACAATGACTCTGAGATGCTTATTTGTAAACCAAGTCGCTTCTATTTGCAAGCAATGTAAGATCGATTGGCGGTTTTATTTTTATCTTTTTTGTTTAAGTTGTTTTTTTTTGTTGTTGTTTTTTTGTAAAAACTCCATAAAGTGCCAAATTTGTCGACAAAAGAAGAGAAAGCATGTCGATTGTAAAACTGCATTACACGAACATTGTTATATGGACACAGAGACTCTAAAAAGGTATTAAGTAATTAAACAAAACGCTACGAGGCTTTTGTTCTAATTTACACAATTTTAATTAGAAACTAGCGACAAACTTTCAAAGGACAGCCTCCATTATGTCAAACTCTCATTAGCTATTTGGTAAGAGCAGTAGTCCAGTGGTAGGGCACGCGCATAAGGAACGAGAGGTCCCGGATTCGAACCCCACCGGAGGGGCAGTGTTAGGAAGAAATTAAACTGGATATTGCATTACTTCATCAAAATATGGCTGGGAGCCTGAGAGGGTGGTATAATTCCGTTACACCAAATTATTGAATATGATGGCTGCATTAAGCGGAGTAAAATACTCCCCAGTAAAATTACAAGATAGGTGCGAATAGCACGATGACCTTGGGAAGTTGCTGTAAAGTTGGTGAACGTGCATAAGCATGAAATTTAGATTATAAAAGCCAATTACTAAACTTTACTTACTTATTACCGTTTTATATAAGTTTGTTATTTAAATGCCGAATGATTATGATAAAATACATCCATAACCACAAATATGGTTATCAAATTACATCAATAACGCAAGTAAATCGTGAGCATAATGAAACCATTAGAAACTTTATTAATATTGACTTGTATTACATGCATCATTAGAGCGAGCGGTTCAATACCGTGATGTGCATTATAATACATAAATGGTTGATACGGCTGGGTGCCAGATCACGCAAACACTTTTGAAAAAATAAATAATTGATAGCTTTGAAAAATAAAGGTGTGTCACTTTTCATTTGAATGATTTCTAAACTACGATTTTTCTAAAGGAAAATACCATATAATTATGAAATTAATTTATGTATGTTTACAATATTAATTACACTTCTGTCGTCATCAGCTTTCTAGAATTGTACACGGCGATACTGACATTCGATCTAGTGGGTCGTTGATTCGATTCCTGTGCGAAACACATCAAGTTTGTTTGTTTGTTTGTTTGTTGGGTTTAATGTCGTAGCAATACATTGTATAGATCATTTAACGGGGGTCAGTCAGTGAGTAGCACTCCTCCTGGAAAGGCTAAATCTCTGGATTTAGCTGTTAACCAACTACTAAGCGCACACTTTCGTCAGTGACTGACAACTGCCCTACATAATTAAAAATCATTGGTAAGAGGGAGAATGGCCAAGCTCCACGAAAGTATGCCTCGCCCGGGAATCGAACCCACGACCCCTCGATCAGTAGACTTGCGTGCTACTAACTGAGCTAGCCGGGCGGTTGAAACACATCAAGAGAGCTTTAACTAAGTTACAGAACTTGTGACCCGATTGCCATGTATACATATGGTTATTTGTTAATGGTTATTTGTTATTATTATATCTGTTGTATTTTTGTATTTGTAAATATGTAATAAGGGCAATAAAATAAGTTTTAAACTACAAATCAAATGGGACAGTTTTCATTTTTTGTCGAATGCTTACATTCATTCCTGTTTAAAATCTAATGTCTGGAGGTTTAATTACCTCATAAATAGGGTTCTCACGATATACCGGTATATCGCAATACGCAGCTGCAGCAATATGTACCGCGATACGATTTTAATGTACCGGTATTTGGCGATATATTTTATTTCATTGGAAAATTCTTCCCTTCGCGAAATAAAAGAAGCGAAATGTCAGTTTTTCCTTTGTACATTCCATCTAACATTAAGTTGCAATAATTTAAACGATTGGGGCGCGCCTCAGTCTTCAATGATCGTAAATACAAAGAGGCTAGATTATATCAGTAGCTGCATATAAGATTTGTATTTTTTCTGATAAATACAGCGGAGCAACAACGAATCTAAAAGCCCACAATATATCGTGGTACGTATCGCGATACGATGACGGCGTATTGCAATATATCGCGGTACGCTTCTGGCGTATCGTGACAGCCCTACTAATAAAACAGTGAGCTAATTGGTTGACTGCTGATTGCTAAGACTCGACGGAAAATTATTGAAAAATTGCGTAAAGCATTATTAAACCAAATCAAAACGATACTGTATTTACGACGCTGTCATCCAATTTGTTCATTATATTAGTATGTAACACTCCGTTGAAACCACGAAACCTTAAAATCATGATAAAATAATGAACGATAACTCAGAAATTTTAAGCTAGGAGCCGTCCTGGTTGAGAGTGGTTACCACTTTGGACTGGTAATAATTGGATAACCAGTTCCGCGTTAGTTCTAATCACATTCAAAACATTTCCCTAAAGCAAAAAAACTTATTCTACTACAGGCCTCTAGGTTAGTACAGATTGACTAAGAAGAAAACTCGATAGTACGGTGGCATAGAGGTGACATGGAGATATATTTAAAATTTACGTGGCCACGTAAAAGCTTTACGCGGCCACGCAGTAGCTATTACGTGCGCACGCAATAACGTTTACGTGGCCACGTAATAGCTTTACGTGGCCACGCAATAGCTTTACGTGCGTAATAATTGACCAATGAGAGTTGTCGAAAATGGCCGCTAATTTCGACAACTCTCATTGGTCAATTATAACGTGCGCACGTAAATCTATTACGTGGCCACGTAAACGTTATTGCGTGCGCACGTAATAGCTACTGCGTGCCCACGTAATAGTAGCAGTATTTTAAATATTTCTCCATGTCACCTCTATGCCACCGTACGATTGTGATTAGTGTACATTGTATTTATAAATTGTATGATCTTGTTTCACAATCGAGCTGAAAAAAACTCAGTAAATGTAAGGTGTTTTAGACAATAATATTTCCATTATAGTATTTCAAAACTTATAATAGCAGAGAACGTTGGTGTAAAAGTCACGAATAGCCTACGTAAACCAAATAACGTAAATAGAATAATCAATGGCATAACCTAAAATAAATCATTTGTTTATTAAGCTTTGGTTAGTGTTCTAATGTTATAATGTCTTGTCTCAGTTACATTAAATACAAATACGATGTTTGCATCTCTTAACTTGAGACGCACAATTCATCGCACAAATCGGCGATTTTGCTCCGCGCAGAATATAGTGCTTATAAAATGTGAACTCTTCGCAAGTATACATTGCACTTACATACACAAAATTACCTGAGCTCATGCTAACTGGTCGTAATAAGTGGTACAATAATACATGCTCTGGATACGGTATTTAAGTACTCACTATACAATGTTTGTAATCTATTATTTAATTCAGCGGGGTTAATTTAAGCACAACTAACAGTAACTGTTCAATGAAATATAAAATTAATAACGTTAGAAAAATAATAACGTTTAATATACAAATGTACATTCATTTTGGAAATTTATGTGGTATAATCAGGTACATGTAGGCCGTTATGTTAATGAACTTTGAAGGTGTGTTTCATGACGTGGCTAAAACGAATGATCGTGATTTTGTGACGGGATTTTGTGAGTAAGGCAATAAGTTATATCGTCTAGTCTAAACTGGTTAGGAGAAATATTTTTGAATAGTTATAGTTTTCCCTTAGGCAATGGTTCAATTATTTTGATCATTGGACACATTCGGTATATCTTGATAGTTTGAACGATTGCATTTTGAATGTATATTGACACGTGCTGAGAGCGAAAATGTCGATTTGGGAGAAATGTTATAACACTGTCTTATTTGAATATGGAATGTATCATTTAATATGGAATTCACTATTTATAAACATGAGACTACATGTAGCCCCTTTAACCTTTATAAACATGAGCATTCATGTAGCCCCTTTAACCTTTATAAACACGAGACTTCATGTAGCCCCTTTACAAATATGAGACTAAATGTATCACATGTGTTGGGACGCCTTCACTGAGGATTAAACACTAACATCCAGTCCAAATTTAGTTCATGCGCCGCAATTACAAAATCCACTATATACAGTCTCTATCAACCAATAACTAGTATAATGAACTAGAATAGAACAAAATTTGAAAACTACAATACGAAGGCTACATACAGTCTATTTTGTTGAACAAAATGAACTGTACAGTGAGTATAGTGAATTCCATATTAAATGAAACATTCCATATTCAAATAAGACCGTGTGTTATTGAAACGTCAAAGTATTCGCGACTCACGTCGATTGAAAGATAAAACACATAAAACGAAACGGATACTTAAAATTTGTGGAATTGAAAAAATAATCAGTGTAAACATTTATAGTTCACATAATGTTAAAGTAGACATAACGTGTTTCATACATTCTCGTACCCCGAGGTTACTAAACTCTGGGTACGAGAATGGTTTCATATGAATAACTTAGAAAAAAAAATTAATGCATATGTTAATTTTCAACTCTCGCAAAATAACATTTTTCATGCGTATCATTTTCCGTGGAATGTTTTATCAAAAGTCGTTTTTTTTCATTTTTATTAATTTATAACTTGCGATTTTAACAAATAAGCGATTTCAGTTTTACATTCACACGGTAGCAATACCACGTAACAATGAAATCACAAATGCTACGGTTTCAAGAAGAAATAAAGCGAAAATCAGCCTCGACTCAAAGTTTTAAAGAGCTGTAAGTATTTTCATTCTCGTCAGATTTCATTGATTATGCCTGTGCGAGGCTAGGCAAACAGGTGTATATTTTTTGCTCCGTATCACAAATCCTCAACGCCAGTTTTATAGTTTTTGCTTACAACCTAGAAAATTACTTCTTTTCGGCGTGTTACAGTGACAATTCCTCGTGCTTTTAGACAGTGGAAGGGTTTCCAAGGTGTTTGCAATAAGTATAAAACTGACGTTGGAATGTGATGCACAGCAAATAGTATACACTTTTCTGTTTAGCTTCGAATAGGTATCATGTAAATCTGACAATTATGAAACACTTACTTACAGCTCTTTAAAACTCTTAGTCGAGGCGGATATTTACAGGGTTTTTTTTGAAACCGTAGCATTTGTGGTGGACTCTCAATGATATCCCATAAAGATTGGCGTTTTAGCAAACCGAGAAGAACCAATCCTTAATGTCGTTCGTTTTGATATTTTGGTCCACACATTCCAAAAAAGTCACATGATATCTGGTTTCAGAAGAAATTACCGTGATTTCCCTCAAAAACCTCAAATAGTGATCGGTGTTTATCAAGTTTCGCCGTGTGCTTCCCATATTATAAATTTGACGTAGTGGCTATGAAACCGCGTGTTACTCATATAATGGTTAAACTATAGCATGTGAAAGCCTACAGTGTTGACATATACCATTGAAACTTTGTTGTTGCATACAATTATTTTGTTCCGATTATCTAAATATCACGTCAGTCGTATAGATTGTACATTTCATCGCTGAATTCAGGGTTTTCACGTCTAAAAGGTTTCACCAATTACCGAGTTTTGACGTTAATTTTCATATTAACGCAGAGCGGTGGTCAAATTCTTATCGCGGTTCTTGAAAAGTACACACTTTTTGTGTCATTTTAATGAAATAAAGAATGAAAGTGAACGTTCTCAGTTTTTCACAATATCGCGCTCGAGTAAAATTACCTTCATAACAACGACGTTAATATAACGTTGCGCTGACGTTGTGATTAAAACATTTGTCGCAATAAGTAGAAGCGGACTTTGATTGACTTATGTTAGATTAATTTTGAACAGATCAGATGCTGAGTATCCCAAGAAATTAATTAAGAACATGAAAGATACTACAAAATCTAATTTACAAGAAAATAACATACATACTGCAAAATCACAACGTCGCGCTAAGAAGGAAGGTAAAGTAACGAGCTTAAACAACACACAAGTATTATATAGGACAGATATGACTTAAAAGCAACCACTCTTAGACTCGTTGCAACCATCACATATCCTTAGCAACCACCATCTGGTCCATAGTAACCACTTTGAACTTAGACTCGTTGCAACCATCAACATATCCTTAGCAACCACCATTTGGTCCACAGCAACCACTCTGAAACCTTATGCCAATCGCCCTAATGTCCAAAGCATCAACTATCCCGTCAATAGCAACCGATTTGAGTTCCATAGCATCTGTTATTGCACCTTAGACATCCACTTAAATGCCCTATACAATATTCCCCATTGGCCATAAAATCTATATCAGTGTCTATGTTGATCATCTTCAGATCAACTTTCAAACTTTGTCAAGTTGAGTTTTACTGATTTGAACTATTGGATATCTCGTGTCCCGAGAGGGGTACGGGTTCGAATCCCACCCGGGGAGGTAATACCCTTCCATGAAAATTAGACAATAATGTCATTTTTCCTCCATTGATTAGATAATATGGAGAAGTTTCCGGCCTTGTGGAAGGATGGGTGAGTACTGGTTATAAAACAAGGGTCCAGGAAAGCTAGGTTAGGTGCGCTGGACGCCATGAAATGACCTTAAATGTGTTGAAACAACGTTAAATCCAATAAATAAAATATAGAACTATTGGATATGAAAGTTATAGCTTCAGTGCACATGTTCTAGAACCTCCTATAGCGACAATGACAAGACAACGCGGCGGAACAATGGACAACAGCGTTAAACAGCGTCTAACAGCGTCCACTATTTGTACCGCTCTGAGATAATTTCTATGCCATCGATAATTCTTTGTATCTTAGATACAGCGATTGATTACTTGAACGCTTCAATTAATTTGGACTCTGCCGGAACATATTAACATTTTAACTATACGATATAGGAATTACCATGTTGTTAATCTGCAAAGTTGTTCGTTTGGTCATCCATTGCGATAAAACATTTTGTTAAAGTCATAATTCTTGAAATAATTGATAATCATGATTATGGATTATAGAAGTCGTGACGTCATCATGCAGCCCGTCCAGCTAGCTCAGTCGGTAGCACGCTAGTGTGATAAGCGAGGGGTCGTGGCTTCGATTCCCGGGTGAAACATACTTTCTTGGAGTTTGGTCAGTTTGGTCGTAAAACTGATTATCATGTATGGCAGCTGTAAGCCAATGACTGGTATATGCACCTAGTAACTGGTTAACAGCTAAATCCAGATACTTAGCCTTTTAAGGAACTGTAAGTAGGTTGACTGACCGCCGGGATATGACTTAAACATGCAGGGGCGGATCCAGGATTTTTTTTTCTATGGGGGGGGGTCCGAACCTCTAACCACAACCACATTATACACATTTTTGCAGAAAAAATGGAACATGTTGATAATAATACTACATTACCATTAAATCTATGCTAAGCACCGAGAAAAATTGATTCATACTACTAAGAATTACTTACAAGCAAGAAATACATTAATGGACATGCACATTTTCTAAATTCTATGGGGGAACCGGACCACCTGACCCCCGGCAGGATCCGCCCATGACATGCCAAGTGTTGCTACGGCGTTAAAATTCAACACCGAAAAGACGTCATCATAAAAATTTAGATCAAAATTGTTGAAATAATTCATTAAGATGATAATGCATTATAAAAGTCATGACGTCATCAAAATATCACAATTATTAATTTGGATCACCTCGGAATTTTCCGACAAGAGCAAAAAAAGGCAATATAGTTTTCTAGGATGAATTCTTATGATTACCATTTATTGCTATAAACGAAAATTCCGCCGTCTGCTTCATGTTGAAAACAATCACGATACGTGGTGAGAATTTTCTGGTATTTTCTTCCTTATACGTGACGATATACATGAAAATAAGTAGGAGTTCAGGTTTTAGTCGGAATTGTGCATTAATCGATTTATATATACACGAACGTTAAATAAGTGAAAATGTTTCGATATAACCAATCAGCGTCTGTTGATTATATATCACTCCTTTCTGTCTCGTTATGGTCACAAGAAATTAACTCACGTACTTAGTTCATGAACTGTAACCATGGCAATCTTTTACTTACGTAACTTAGGTTATTAACTTTTTCTTATTCATTTCTACATTCTTCATTTCAATTGTTATTTGCTTCATACAGAAGAAGTTCGTTAAGTTCGTTCGCTACAAACGTTTATTATTTGACTTATTATTTGTATTGTGTTTTAAGAGGTTATCCAAACTTGTCTATACTTACGATTATCGTATGTTATGTACATCGATATGAAGGGAAACAATACCCTGGCTTCGGATTCCGATCTGCTTTTCAGAGCCCGTCTCTGTTACTTCAGGACAAAACGGAAAGAAAACTCTTCTAGCTACTCATGTGCAGACGTCAAGTGGTTGGGTCTAAATCTAAGCTCTTGGTCAAATCCGGGTGTCACTACAGTTGATAAATATACTAGGACGAAAAAGAAACGCCGGGTACATAAAATATGCAACACATGTCCGGCCGTGTTTCGCAAAACAAGAAGGGTTATCGTTAAAAGGGGGTATTTTTTCACATAATCAGCATCGGAAATCGATTGAAACTTCAACAGCTGGTTCCATACAGATGACATTTCATACAAAAATAAATATAATAATCCAATAATACAATTTATCCCTTAAAACAATCATTATAGGTTACCCGGCGTTTCTTTTTCGTCCTAGTATATATATATAATATACGTCTTTGATTACGTTCATGTCAAATGGTTTTGGTTGATTTTATAGTGTCTTCTTAACGTTTCTTCTCGACTAAGCATTTGAACACGTGGTTTTTCAATCCTTATAAATGTATATGACAGGAAATTGTCCTTATATATAGTATTCTACGGTATGACTATGATCTATTATAAAAAACATTGACTCTAAAAGATCGAGTTGAAAAAGGCAATGGACAGACATAGCTTGAATCATAAGCTATTATTATCCCTTTAAGTACTCGGTGCATGAAGCGCCTAGAATATGTTTAGAAATATATACTTCTCTTTTTGAACTTTGAAGATGAACGGATGTTCAACTTCTTATACAAGTACAAGTGTTGTTTTGTAATGTATATCTATATTGATATTATAATGGTTGAATGCCATAGTGTCATGTTCAGAACATTACTACTAACTAGATAATCGTCTGTTTGATAATAAATTGAATATGATATGACTACACGTTCTGTATATGTATTCAGTTGGTTTTTAGACTTTCGGACGAATTTCGCATATACCTTATTAATAGAAGAAAATCGACATTATTGTCAAATTTTCATTGAAATGTATGAACCAGAATGATGGGTTTCGAACCATGGGCCTTTACAGGACACTAGATTTGAAATTCTGCACGTAGCCTACTGCACCCGCATTTAATGATAAGCTTTTTAAAAGACCTAACAGAGAGGAAATGGCGTATAGATGTTTCCTCTTATATTGTTGAAGGTTTTCAAATCATGGAATTTTTCTTTGAATTTTATAGCTTAATTACGTCTAAGAAAAATGTAAAAATGTATATTTTTGTATGTACATGTGAGTGTGTTATCTACGTATCATTTTAGTGTTTTTTTTCTAATTATGTTCAAAAGGAATTTATGATGTATCGCAGACGGTCACAAGACTGATCACATCTGTATTTATGAAATGTTTCGATGCTAAATACAAGTAGTCAGCCAGTATCAAGTAAAAGTAAAAGCGACGCAAGCCATCAGAAAAGTTTTGTTTTGTATTATTTATACATTGTAATTGTTTATTTGTAAAGTATTGTGTTTCAGTATGTCATTATAAACTAAACATTATGTACATGTATAATGTATTGTACATCCGTTACATCCACCCACGTGTTGAAACAGAGATGTGAAATCTAAATTATAAAATAAATATAACTAATTACATTGTTATAAGATCAGTGCGTGATACGCCATCATTATTTCCGGTATATATGACTCATCATGTCCACCGGAAGTTGAATAAAAGCGGGAACTTATTTTCATGATAATTTAGTTAGTGTTTTTCGATTGATGTACCACATGTAGATTGTATGTAATCGTTGAACTATGAAAGTCGATTGGTAAGAAATTAATTACGACTCGTAGCACTGTATGAGATTTGTATTAATTCTTGCATGCGTGAGATTGACAGTAATAAGGGTCTATAGTCACTTGATCTACAGCAACCAATGACGTAAACATATTAAGTTTTTCGCCGATTTCACGTTCTATGTAAATAACTGAATGCCATTAAATAGTACATTATATAAAAAACCTTTTCTTTGCTAAAAAATTCTCCTTTGATCTTGAGAGTTTTAATCGTTTACTCTAAGTCCTCTGCACAAAAATGAACAGAGGCGTAAACTAAGTAATTTACATTGTTTGCACAGAGAACTCAGAGTAAACAATTACAATTCACTAACTATAGTGCGTACAAAAAAACGTGTTTAGGTTAACATTATAAATGAGGCCACTCATTTCAGGGGTAGGCAGTATTGAAAATTAAATTTGTGTAATTTATTTTAACAAAATTAGCATGGTTGATAAACCACCACCACTTGGTAAATCATGTTTATTATGGTAGAACGCTTTCCATTGTACCAACAACTAAGACACAAGTAAAACATATCACAATTGTTTATTTTAAAGTCATCCTGGGCATCCCTCGTCGTGGGTTAGTCCATTGTATTGTTATAGTAAACAGTGTTTTGTTTTTTGTTCGAACTATAATGTGGATATTTTCTACAACGAAAACTTACTTTCATTTTATGTGCTGATTGATTCTTCCTTTTTTGCGTCTTGTACACGGATTGGGCGAAAAATAAATGTTTGTTTACCTGCGGAAGAACAAATGATTACTATAAACCCTGATGATATTTTATTTGTGGTTTTCAATTTTTTAGAGATATTGAGTCATTGTTCATCCGGCACGCTATTATAAATGAACTCTTAAAAAGTTAAAGTTCACCCGAGTCGTGTGAGCATAATTGCTTCAGTGTGACTGAAATGTAACATGACAACAAAGAACGTCAAACGATTGTTTTGTCTAAATGTCACTCAGTATTTGCGACAATTTTACCATAACGCAAAATGTCACGTGCAATAACAATCAAGAGTATTTCGCCGCTTTAATCCAGTTTCGTCTCAATTATTTCAAATTTCTATCGACCGAATGTCCTTATATCATTTTGGGAATGGGATTAACGCCGTAGCAACCCTTTGTATAGGTTTATATCACGGCGGTCAGTCAACCTTCTAACAGATCCTGGAAAGGGTAAATCTCTGGTTCTGGCTGTTACTTGGCAAAATATATCCGTCAGTGACTGACAACTGCCCTACATATTATGAAATCAGTGGTAGGAAAGAGAATGTCCTTAGAAGTAATTTCATGACTAAGCTTAACGAAAGTATGCCCTGCCGAGTAATCCATCCCACGACCCCTCGATCAGCACACTAGTGCGCAACCGACTGACCAATTTTGTAGCGACCGAATTTTTTTGGCTTCGACGGATGAACTGATATTTTAACAGCAATGTGCAAACCCGCAATTTATTAGTCTGTTCATAGCCTCGTTATTTTGTTACCATACTTATCTATAGAAAATCTATGAGCTCACTTGTTTGTCTTGAACCATTTAAAGTTCTGATAAGATCCCTCAACCAAAAAGAGTTGTCAGTACGGAAACATATATAAACAAAATATAGACATTAACATTGTATTTACATAGACAATAAATTTGTCTGATGTTTTATTTATACTCGCCGAGTGTCAAACTGATAAAACCGGCACTTCAAACATACCAAACAGTTAAGTAAGGTTGAGAGACAGACGTACAAATCATTGTTATCATGATTAAGAAATGGGCATACATTGTAATACTGTTTTTGTTGCTATCAAAAGATATGCGGTGAGTCGATTTTAGTGCGACATCAGCGTCAGCGTTACGACATTTTTCGTCAGCATGAAATTTATGCGACCCAACTTGAACAAGTTTAAAAGTTGATTTGAATATTATCAATATACATGTAAAAACATGTAGTAACTGTCATAATGTTTTTTATGGTCGCCAGTGTTGCATTGTGCATTCAAGTGGTTGGTACAAAACTGGAGGCTATGTACCTCAAAGCGGTTGCTATGGACGTTAGAGTCGTTGTTATGGACAATGATGTGGTTGGCTTAAGGCGTAAAGTGGTTGCTATAGACGTAAAGAAACACCCCCTTGCAGCTCACTTTTAAGCAATGCAAAGGAGATTAACATAAGGAGTAGTCTTAGTGGGTTATGTGAATGGTTGCTATGGGTCTTAAAGTGGTTGCTATGAAGTCACATTTGTCCTAGTTAATATATGTGGTTTTTTAGGTTCTTCGATACTTGCGGCGTTAAGTGTCAAGGTTGCGACATTTAACGTCGATACATTTTTGGCGACGTTTAGCGTCAGCGTTGCGACGTTTAACGTGATGGAAATTGCGATGTTTAGCGTCTGTTGCGACATTTAGCGTTAGTGTTTCAACGTTTAGCGTTAATTGCGATGTTTAGCGGCGTTGCGAAGTTTAACGGCGTTACATGATTGTCACTTAGTGTGAGACGTCATTTAGATGACTCTTCTGAAGTATGAATATTCTTTTTAGTTCACAATTTGATCTGAAGTTGATATTTGTGTCTGTCTATCAAGCCTAACCGGAAAGACAATAGTAAAAAGATTCTAAGTCAAAGTTTTCTTTTCATTTTTATTCCACAGCAAATCCATTTAAGTATGTGTGTTCAAAATAAAAAAAATTATCAATCTACATGCACAATAGTTTGACGTTCGGTAAATTACAGAAATTTAATTAACTCAATTTATAAGGAAGACATACTACATGTATTATCAAGATTGCAAAAAAACATGTTTAGACTTCAATCGATGCAGAAATACGAGAAATACGAGAATATTAATTGAATTCCTGACAGAAAACTAACTGGAAGAAATTGAACAACGTTGACAAATCAGATAATTTTAGTGTAAAGTGTATCAAGCATGCAACTGTTTGCAAAACAATGGTTTGGTATGCACGATTATTTGTTGATGCGTGATATGTTTTTTTTTCTAAACCGGGGTCCGTTCATCCTCGGTAACCCAGGGTATTACGTCAACGATAATGTATGAGTACCGTGGGTTACCGACGATGGGGTCCGTTCGGTTAGGTTTATCGCCGGAGCAACACATTGTTTAGGTTATATATTGGCGGACAGTCATCCTACCCACAATAGGCTTAATACCTGGATTTAGTTATTAAACAGTTACTTGGCACACAACTCCATCAGTGACTGACCACTGCTTTGCAAGGTTTAGAATCAGTGTTAGGAGGGAGAATAGCCGTAAACATTATTTTCTTATCAAGCTACACGAAAGTATGCCCCGTACATGCGACAGTCTCATAATTCCAGTTAAATATACATTATATTTACCGTCTTGCGTCGGAAGACTTAAAACGGTAGAATAAACGACGGTGATTTCTTATCGCACGGTTTTGGAATTGTTTGTGGACAACCCGAAGCAATTAGGATGTATGGCGTATGGCAGACATATTTGGAATTGATTCACCGCCGTCACGATCTAGTCGATCAGTTTATATATTTGTTTTTCCAATAATAACGCGGTGCGATGCATTAAAATTGCAATTTACTAAAATAACATGTTAATTCTAAAATGGCTGATTATATGAGCGTATTTTAATGTAAATCGCCCACTACCTGTCTGCATCAGTACTCTAATGTTCCCACATTAGTCTTGATGTATTTGTTTTCTTCGGTGTTCGTGGCGTTTTAAAAGTATTATTATGACGTAGAATGACGTAAAAACTGTCAATGTTGTAAAGGCATTTCAAGCCATGATCTATTTTAGTACTACTAGTATTTTTAATGTTTAAGAAGGAGAAAGTCCGATACTACAAAGTAGGCATTAAGTGATTACTTGAAAAAAATACGAACTACGTAAACTTATAAGCCGCCCGGCTAGCTCAGTTGGTAGCACGCAAGTCTACTGATGAAGGGGTCGTGGGTTCGATTCCCGGGTGGGGTATACTTATGAGGAGCTTGGTCATAAAATTATTTCTACGGCCATTCCCCCTTTTACTAATGATTCTTAATTATGTAGGGCAGCTGTCAGTCACTGACGAAAGTGCGCTTTGTAATTAGTTAACACCAAAGTTCAGAGATTTAGCCTTTCCAGGAACAGTGAGTAAGTTGATTGACCGCCGTTATATCGGACCTATACAATTTGTTGCTACGGCGTTAAACCCAACAAAAACAAACAAAACGGAAATCATATCAGGTAAGACTTGCGCTTTTATAAGTGTATTTTGACAATCGGAACACCATGGTTATTGTCAGTGAATATCAGTCTCGGACAACAGAAGTAGAAGTAATACAATAGGAAATCCCTTTTATTCTAAAATTAAGAACACTTTCAATCCAAATGGATTTTTGATTATAAATCACTCCTTTTCAGAATGTCCAAACGATTCCCATTACTTTCAAGCAAACATTTACAAATGATTGAAATGTTAAATGGCGGTCCAGTGATTTATGCCGTGACATAATGGAATCCACTTCAGAATGAGCGGACAATGAGCGCAGACTGGAACATGTGCTCATTAAAAACAGTTCTTATACAATTATATTAAATGTATGTACATGGGCGTGCTGAGGTAATATTTACAAACAAGTTGCCTACTTTTCTGTTTGTTAGCTTCAATACATTTTTGGGCAGTGTTAGCCGCTCAGAGTTATAACAGTAGTTTTAGCTCTCAGCATTGGCTCTTATGAACAAAACCGAGCCTCTCCGCATATGATTACTACAAAAATTTATTCAGATTTTTCCGGTAAATATGTTATCGTTATAATGCGACTAATTTCCATAGTTTTGACTTTTTCATCCGGCAACACAGCAAAAATTCAGGCTTTTGTCCTTTATACGGCGCCTTCCCAAAACAAAATTTATATCTCTCCCCCCCCCCCCCCCCCCAAGATCGATATTTTTCTTCTCCGTAAGCATTTTATACAACTTTATGTCATGGAAACATCGTGAACATCGGATTTCATCTAAATTGAAACCGGAAATACTATTGCATTAAATTACGGAAACGCTATAATTCGTCGATATTACGCGAGTTGGACGGACGCTTCTCAGAAGTCAGTTCGCCAAATGATAGGTTTGGTAAATGATCGTCATTGTATGATCGATATTTAAATCGTCCGTTCGCGCGTTTTATCTTCGGTTTGTGAAGATTTTGTCGTCTACCGACACGTTCACCACCGGCTACTTTTTGCAGAAAAATTAAGGGGTTTGAACAGCTATTTTCTTTGTTGTATCAGCTTTAATTTTATGTATGAATAAAAAATGACCAAACAATTATGACTTGGAAGTTAAGTTATAGAGTCATAGGTGTCAAATTTTAAAAACAAAATCGCCGACATTATGCAATTTCATGTTTACCTTTCGGTTACATCGTTATTTATCCAAATACATGCTCTTGTCAGGAAATTTTTGACTTGAATTGCATTTGTAAACATTGTTTTATCATTATTATTCCTATTATTGTATATAATTATCGATTCGTAAAATTCTAGTCAAATGACTAACTTAATATTACATTTGACTGAGACGATTTTTTGTTTCTTTTTTTTTCCAGGATCACTTTAAAAATCATTTACACCTTACTAGTGAGGTGTAATGGAATTAAATTGATTATTTGAAAGTGATAATAGTGCGACTCAAGAATGAATCGTTTTATTTTGGTCATCAAACTTGAAAAGTTAACAAATTTTCGGATATGAAAAATTTCGATTACGCGATTTATTGAGTTCATAGGTACAATACAACCCATTTCCTTAATGTAGCTTCACTTGCCAATATTAACAAAGTCTTCAAACTTCGCTCTAATGAGAAATGAAAGAGAAATGACTACTTCCTAAACCCTGATAATTAAAATACTCTGCTTCAACTTATACAATGTTCTAGCACTCTGTCAACATGAATTAATTCATAAAAAATCTTTATAATGAATATACTTTTTGTGACTTTTGTATCATTGTTTACTACAATGTCAGTTAGGTTATTCTATACTCACATATTTTTAAATCATTAAAATGAAACCACTCTGCTGAATTCTATTCTTCTAGAGCATTTTTTGTATCAAATTCTGAATTTGCTTGTATATAATTATGACATTACTGGGTTAATTTAGAGAAAGTAAAATAATTACTTTATATCTTTCGTTTTAAATTACAGACTTTTTTACAATATTCCATTATGTCCTTATTAAGCTATCCATTTCTAACAAAATGCATTGCAATTTGTAGAAAATATTGATAAAACCTTGTTATACTATTAATAAGAGTTAACCCAATCTGAATAAAACCCGATCTAAAATTTTCCGCTCGCCTACTCGCTGATGTACGACAGCGGTCTACAGGATATCTGTTTACGGATATTGGAGTAACCTTACACCCCACGAGTTTCATTTTATTTGAAAGCTTGGAAGCTGAATCTCTTATCTTAGTATTACGATTAATTTACTCTTTTTGCGAATTTTTGGGACATTCTTTTATAAGAAATAAATACAAATCTAATTTTTATTTTGATCTGATTTTGTTATTTCTATTAAAGAATTTTTGATGGTTGTAATTCAAATAATTATATCTTTATTTTCTGTAACAATAGAAATCAAAACTTTCAATAGAGGAGAAAAGTTTTAGATTGTGGACTTCATACATCTTGGACTGAATTTCATTAAATTGGCTTACACAGTATTGTAGCAATAACTGAATCTCATTTAAGGACTGTATTTACTAGTTAAGTTTTCATGGCAACCACTCATTTTTAGACGAGTATGATATAAATGATGTGACTTTATGTTTGCATACTGATATTACAAACAATGTAGTTATTAGACACTTTACAGTAAACATATTCCTTTTTAGTTCAGAATACCATTATTTTGTTTTTAGTTTCTTAAAGACTTTATATAAACATCATGTCAATGTTTTTCAATTTCAGTAGCACCGCCCCATCAGTACTGTCAGTACTTTCATTAAGAAGTTTATCGCATTGCAAATGACCAATTATTATAGATCTATGTATATTTGCAAAGACACGGATCGCCGAGGAGTTCTGAATAATGACCTTTGTGGTCGTAGAGACAGAACATTCTTCTAGAACAACGTAGTTAGCAGGTATTGTTGCACGTGTAAGAAACAGAATAAAAGCGCTAAATATCAAATTGGAAGCAAGCTCAATGCCAAATTACAATTGGATTTCGCCACATGCACGATTAATTCACTAACTTCACTATAATATATACAAATGCATATCCCGAACATTTTTATGATTGTTTCAACGTTGCTATGCATTGTAGATTGTGTAAGAAAATAAATTTAAACACACTTCATGTCAGTAACCGCTCCTTTAGGAAGCCTATAACGTCAACACGATATTTCATTTGCGAAATTTTAAAGATTAGTTTAAGAGTAGATATATTCATGTCATTCGGAAATCCTCGGTCATTCACTAGGAATAATCTCGGACTTAGACGCCATTTAGGAACTACTTTTAAAAAAAAGTAGGAGTAGAAGTCCAGTGGTTAGACGCGCGCTAAGGGATCAAGAGGTCCTGGGTTCGAACCGCACTAGGGGCACTTTAATTTCCTTGAGCAAGAGATATACCTGCGTTTGCTTCACTTCACCCAAGTGTAAATGGGTACCTGTGAGGGTGGTATAATTATGTTGCGTCAATTTGTCGGCTGCACTAATAACCTGAGTAAAAAGACTCCCCAGGGAAATTGACAGATAGATACCAGTGGCCCGTTGGCCAGGGATAATAGCCGTAAAGTCGGTGAACATGCGTAAGCATGAAACTCAGCCTATAAATTGCCATTACATTTAACTACCTTTACGACACATGCCTAAACAAATACTCTAACCGGTGTTGAAGTAAACAAATCCACGATCGTTTAGACGGTGAAGAATGTCTCCTCTGCGTCCATAAATATGAAACACACGGTTCTGATCATGGCACGTACCCATTTAACAAATCCCTTATTTTGACTTTAAAATTTGCATTGTATGTCTATAGAAGCTATGCTATGTAATTAAAGAAATATCTGGGGGTGGAGTTGAGAAGGAAAATGGTAGTAATGATCACAAACAAAAACTTACGTTGATTCCACCCGACATTTATTGAGATATTTAATGTTGTTAGGGGTCCAGGTTAATCACAAACTACCTATATTACTTCCAGCCTTTTGTAATGATTCTTTACAATATGCGACTAATTTATACCATAGGTATCTTCATTTCTACCACCAAATAATAGATGGTCCCGTGGCCCAATGGATAAGGCGCCTGACTACGGATCAGGAGATTGCAGGTTCGAATCCTGCCGGGATCGATATTTTTTCTACAAAAAGCTCAGTGTGATTTTTAAATTCAGTAATTTTGAATACATTAAACTGAAAAAGTCATAATGAAAATAAGCAACATATATTAATGAGTAACGGTATATATTGCGATGAAAATTAAAAGATATAATATTTAAGGTAAGTATAGTGCGACAATATTAACCTGAGCTTGAACTACCTTATTATAATAATTACACGTTTCACTTACAATCAATCGTGAGTTTTCATGTGTTTATACGATTGTACATATGTTTTTAACAGCCTATTTGACTATAAATAAATTTTGTAAAAATGGCATAATATTGTACTTTTAATTTTGGACACGTTCGTTCACAGAGAAACACGTAAGTCCGCAATATTAAGACACTGTTTCAAAGTATTTATTCATATGAAAACAAATTAAATTAATTGTTCATTACGTGTATTTTGCGGAAAGCTTCCGATATAACGTGATTTACAAACGAAGACAAAAATAAACAGTAGATACTGAGTTTAATAATTATATTCTTGCAAAAAGGTCAAGCTCAGGTAAATATTGTCGGACTATATGTGTCATTTGTAAGTAGAGTCCGCTCATGACTGCCACTTTACGCTAATCATTAGTCCCTGTTATCATTCGTTAAGATTATTTGAAGGAAAAAGAACCACCTAATCTAAGTAAAGACCATCATTTGAACTTTCACTAATTCCTGACACTTCAAAACAAAAACCCAGGTAATCAACTGTGTACTGTATAGAGGATATTCGTCAACTTTGGTGTAAGATCGATTTTTATTTCACCAAGTGAGCTCAGAAAACATATTTTCACGAGTGGCATAGCCACGAGTGAAAATGTCACTTTCTGAGTTCACGAGTTGAAATAAAAATCATCTGACACAAAAGTTGACGAATATTCTGTTTTTTTCATGCTTAGTTTGGCGTTTTATTTAATGTATTTTACACAAATTATAACGTGACATCATTTCTACTCCAATATGACGTCATTTATCCTCTAATATGACGTCATGAACGATGAAAATATAAGGTTATATTTTCTCTGCGATGAAAATATAAAATTTATATTTTCATCGTTTATTTTCATCGAATAACGTGACGTTTCACCGTGAAGCATGAAAGAAAAAACATTATTCCTAATTGACTGACACTCAATATGACCATATAAACTAGCTATATTAAATAGTAATAATTAGCAACATTATACTGACAAACAAAAAGTATATACTTTGAATTAGTAACTTACCACGAACGCATGTATCGACATAACTGCTTCTATAAAACTAGAAAGTATAAAAAAAACATCATAGACGTATTTACCTAGAGTAAAAACAACATTTCAGGTAACATTACATTTTATATTGTTTCAAATTTATCAATTTCAAACATTTTGTTTTGGAAATTTTAATGACTTTTTGGAGCATTTAAAATCAATAGCTTTTAAGAACACGATTAGTATATGCATGTTGTATTCAAAAATGATAATACCATAATGTACGCGTGAATTGTTCAATTTGGCGCGACGATTTAGGAAATGAAGAGTCATTGTCAAATACAACTTGTATAAGGATGAATAATATTTTTTGGAATTTTTCTATTATTATCCATTAAAAATGTTTTGCATGACAGTGTCGTTTAGCAATTAAATCTTAAATAATTGAGACAATAGTGTGTTAATTACAATTATTTTTTTTGATGATGAGAAATGTAAATCATACTATTAATGAGAAATTACATCGGGTGTTGAACATGTATACTAAATAGTATTTATCATACGAAGTAATTTAAAATCTCACAAGGATCGATTGTATTCCTTTATGTAATTAGACCTAAGAGCTCTTTTTTATTTTAACAAATCCTGATTTACCTTGGAATTTGATATCCAGAGAATGTATAAGAGACAGTGAAAGTACGGCATATTTGACATAGAGGCATTATAAGAGCTTGGGTTTGTGTTAACACACATTTAAGTTCTTTATAACTTTGACAGTAAGCATATTTTAGCAATAAATACTCCTATAATTAATAGTAATTTTACTGTTTGATTTTATCAATAATTCAAAGACGAACTAGTATTTGTACATTATTTCACCATAATTTCAAAATTTATAAACATGTAAGTCGAATTGTGTTGCGTTAAAACATTTTTAAATACACTGTACCAGAAAGTGAGTTCATGACATACGTTGTAATCATTCAATTATTTTCATGTTCAGATATTACAAATAGAGGACAGTTGTAGCTGTTTGCCATGGAGTCCAATCTTTCTGACGGAGCATTACCTGACGTGACTACAGCAGTTCAAGATATTCATACACTACCGACACTGATTTTAAACTATGGGACGATGGGCATCAGTATTCTGATTATAGTGATGGAAACAGCCACTGTGGCTTTGATAAGGAAGTGTCGACGAATTCCTAACCGTATTAGTCACATGCTGATAAGTTTCCTTCTGAGTGACTTAGTTGGTGCAATCATTTATCTTGCCCATCAATTAGCTATGTTCGCATTTGACACAATGAATGATCTTCTTTATAATTCAAGAACAATACTGGTGGCTACAATGCTCAGTGTTTCTTGGGCTTCGATTTCAGCCATGTCAATTGAGAGAATGCTTGCTGTTAAAATGAGTTTAAAGTATACTACAGTGATGAGCGATCTACGCGTGTTATTAATCTTATCATTCATTTGGGTGTTTCACATAATGTTTGTTATTCTGTTCGGCGTCGGTAGTTTTGAAATGGTTTGTAGCTCTGATTTAGAGGAATGCGATATTACAGCTGCTTGCACACCCATAAGATTGGCATTGACGTTTGTGTTGGGATTTTATGAGGTATTGATAATTGTTTGCTACGGAATCATCTACAAGGTAGCTTCTAAGCATGCTAGACGCATAGATTCGGTAGCAAGAGAAAACGGCGGTTCCATTAACTTTTTAGACTCCCAGTTAATAAAGACAACAAACGCCATTTTGAAGATTGTATTAGCGTTCTGGATTTTGCACACTCCTTCGATTATTCATTTAATTGTTTTTGTACATGACGAGTCATCACGAAATAACACTTTGAGGAGGGCATTCCATGGTCTCTCTTTTATATGCTTACAGATAAATTCCTTTGTTTCGGTTAGACTGTACTTTGTCACTTTAAAAGAAGTAAGAATGCACCTGTTCTACTTGCTTGGTAAAATATTTCCTCGATTCACGCATAAAGCTGAAATCCTTAGACATGATGTATTCAATATAATAGCTTTTTCGGGAAATGAACGTCGGAACCCACATTAACAAACTCGGCATAATGAAATCGTTTAAATGAAGTATAAAAGGAAAACGACAAGAAAAGAAAATGCCTTCAGTGCAATAGGACCGAAGAAATGTCGAGGCAGTGAAAAGTTGTTGAAGCACAAGCGTACATGCATCATACGGCTCAGTGTTTTTTTAACATGAAAAGGGCCGCACATATAACAGTAAAAAGCGATTTCCACATCAATGTCAATGTTGCATCAAACTTATCAATTGAATTATGTTTTATGTGACATTCACAATGTGTTGCTACGGCATTTAACACTTCTAAAAATATTCCAGACTCCAACTAACAATAATTAATTCACAAAACAGTTAACGTCAGATAGGTAAGATATAAAGTCAAAATTTTGTAAATTTTGTTTAGTTCAATTAGTCTTACAATTTAGCTATTCAAACTATTATGGCGTAATTGTATTGCATTGTCGTTACTCACTTATTTAATTGGTTGTTATTAATTTTAATAAAGTTGCAAATAGATGGGTTTTTTTAAATTAATCATGTGATAAAAAACTTCTTTATGTATTTTTTGTCAGTTGATATAAACTTAAGGCATTGTAATATATTTCTTAACCATTTCATAAAAGGTATTATTAATTAATAAACATTCTCAACAGAAATGACACGTAACAACTAGTTTTGCAATTTCCTTGGCTCATATCAAAAGTACATTCAAAATGATGCTACATTCATATATTGATATGCAAATTTTCCAGTGATACATACAGGTAACCCGGAACAAAACATGGCGGACGATGAGTTCATTCGCGAACCCATTGTTTGACTTTTTGACGTCCATATTCTTATCATGTGATCTAAAATGATTTTTTTCGATTGGCCCTAGACAACCAGTGTCGACTACAAACTGTTTAAATCCTCAAAATTGTATATGTCGCCGCCCAGGAATGGCGACAATTATGGTATTAACCAGTTATACAAATAGATAATTCGACACAGAAATTGATAGCAAATAATGTATTCGTTGACTTGAATACATGTATTTACTTTTCGATGCAGGTGACACACCACTAAATGATCATCGGAACTTATAATTTTCCGGAAAAAGAAAGCATGACATATAGCATATTTATTGTAGTGACTGGTGTCCTTCTTTGGGTAGCTTTTTGAAATTGAAGAGTATTTTGTCTTTGACAATGTTTTTTTATATGAAACAGTGCAAAAAGCCAATGGATCTACTTTGTTTTCTCGCGAAAACCGGTCAAACGTGAAGGTAATTATGAACGGCTCATGATGGATGGAAAACATGAATGTTTACATGGTAAGAACTTTCAATCAAAAAAATATTTTCTTATAAGTAACGTAACTTATTTTCTAATACTGGTCATTTTGAGTGGAATAAATAGATCTATCAGCCTATATATTGTTTTGAGTATCATACACCCTTTGGTCGTACTGTAATTTGACAATGAAAATGATATTTTTATATATAGGGCAAAGAAAGATTTTATTTAGTGGTATGTAACGTATGGGAGATAGGCACAATAATAATCATTAAATTGAACGAGTAATATCTTATCATTTATAAAGTTAAGTTTCTATGCAAAATTTCGGAATATCGAATCCTAAGTGGCTTGGTTTTATACATGGTTAACTCAATATAGAGTTATTTTCCTTTTCTAGGTTTTAATGAAACTCTAGAATTGAATTGAAATATTACACCTGTTTGATTTTTGAAAGTTTGATAATTACGAGAGATGTTTTAACTAAATACGCTGTTGCATGTGCTATAGATACCCATATAGATACGTAAACATATTCATATTTTAAATTAATGATATTTGAGGTTGAATTATCACTTTCTGTTTTTGCCATCGCCGATTCGTGTAATTATTATGATATGGTAGATCAAACTCAGGTTAATATTGTCGGGTTATACTTACATAACTATGCTAGTATGTATACAAGTAGTTACGTCAACATCAGAGACTTAAATAAGATATTATAATTGTAATTCTACTTGTATGTCTTTGGTCAACATATACATGTGTATACGAGTATATAACTACATTTGTATTTTATCATATATATATATATGTATCACGGAATGTATTAATGACTTCATGACAAGAAGATACTAAATATACTAATACTTGACATTCAAAGTTAAAAAGGTGAAGACTTTTAAGATCAATGGACATACTTGTTTATCGCATTTTACCAATGCTTTCATTTATTCTTTTAAACGACACGCGAGCATTCGCATAGCAGCCCGGCTAGCTCAGTTGGTAGCACGTCCTCTGATTGAGGGGTTCGTGCGTTCGATTCCCGGGCGGAGCATACTTTCGTGGAGCTTGGTCATGAAATTATTTCTACGGCCATTCCCCCTTCTACTAATGATTCTTAATTATGTAGGGCAGCTGTCATTCACTGACGAAAGTGCGCTTAGTAGTTGGTTAACACCTAAGTTCAGAGATTTAGCCTTTCCGGGAACAGTGAGTAAGTTGACTGACCGCCATTATATGACCTATACATTTGGTTGCTACGACGTTAAACCAAACAAAAACAAACAAACAAAAAACGAACATTCGCAAAGTTTGGACAACCAGAGACATTTTTGTATATGACATTTTTACCTCTGGCATTTTTACTGCACACCTGCTAAACAACAGCATTCGTGAATTTGTGTGTACATAATATTTTGCGCATGTGCAAATCGTTATTTAGCACGTTTTATTCTTTAAAGTCTCACGTGATATTAAATGATTCAAGTTCCTGTCAATAACAACATACGATTTTTTGCGCACTATAATTAACCCCTGTTATTGTTTGGATGAACCTCCCAGTTAGTCGTCTACGATATCAGCTTATACAACTAGTCTTACAACAATGCCAGGTCAAATCCTGACTCAATTTATAATGTGCGATACACAAGTCATTGAAATGTTATGATTTGGTCAAAACCTGATTCATATTGATACATTACCGGCTGAATGAAGCGTTGATGAGCTTCCATAGAACCGAAATAATACAATTGGTTACATATTTACAAGCACAGAAATACAACAAAGATAATAATGACTAATTAATATATGTTATAGTTATTCAACCCGATTGTCGTATACGTATATACGACAATCGGGTTAAGCCACAAGTTCTGTAACTTAGTTAGGGTTCTCCCCTGCAGGTATATACAATAAACAACAACAAATAAAATTAAAGTAGATGGGCAACAGGGGTACAAAGTTGTAGTTTCAAACTTGGATTACGTTGATAGAACATTAGAGAAAAAAATCTAATCAAAAGAGATGTATAAAAACAACAGCAGCACAAAAGTGACACATGATCGTGAAAGTAGAATAAGGGGGGTATGGTCTCTCCGTTAATACCTTGATAAGGTAAGTAATTGTCGCTGTTTTAGTCTTGTATTTTAATAAATTCTTGAACGGCAAAAACTTTTTTCCATTGTCATCACTTGATAGATTTGTGCTGCCGAATAGTAAAATATAACAGTTAAGTAATAATAACATCAATTATTCGCTTCATGCAATAGATGAATTGTACCACAGAATTTGTTCGAATGTTTAAAACAAACAGACGACATTGCTCCAACCTAAAACAGTAGAAGTTCTTCTGATCGACGGTGAGTATGTTTTATTATGAAATATTTTTTACAAATTTATAATCAGCGATTCTTTGTTCAAAGCATCTTACGATAAATCATATCTTAAGTATTTATTGATATTTGCCACAGACGGAACGTAAAATAAAATAATAAAAGTAGAATCTGTTTTAAAAATTAGTATGAATACTTATTAACAAGTTCTATATTAAATTTCGTGATCTATCTTTGTGATTGATTGAGAATTTATATCAAACATGTAATGTATTTTTCTTGTTTTTGTCATGCAATGGTTTTTTGACGTAAGTTGTTAATTTGAAAATACTCAGTTACATTACATTGTACTTTTTTCGTGTCATAATTTCTAATTCAACAAGGAATGTTACTTTAACCTTTTCATTTAACTTTATTTCATATTATTCATTGGCTCAGAAATGGAATTGCGTCATAAGTTCTATTAGGAAATGCTTACATATGTTATGTACATATAATGCATATGTTTTCCTATGTATTTCTTGTTCATATACACATATTGTTACATTTTATTCATCTTCCAGTTGATTTTAAAAAGACGATTAGTAAATGCATCTCGCATTCAAAAATGATAATATCATAATCTACAGTACTGTTCACGTGGTCAGCTTGGCGCGTCAATTTAAGAAAAGAAGAGTCATTGTAAAAAAGGGATAAATTTAATAAATATTTTCGGATTTTTTCTATTATCATTCATTAAAAGTTTTGCATGATACCCTTATATTTACTCATTTATAACAGATAACGTAATTTTTATTAATTTTGTAACACATTTCAAGTTAACAGAGTTAGTAGATTTAACAAACGTGTGGTATTAACACAAAACAAACACATGTGCAAAATATAAAACCAAAATGTGACTAGCTCAGTTAGTTGCACGCAAGTCTACTAAGCGAGGGGTCATGGGTTCGATTCTCGGACGGGGCATACTTTCATACTTACGCAGTAGACAACTTGCATATCCCGGGTAAAACTCCACCCACCAAAAATATTCAATCGAGTTAATACTGGACCCGTACTCGTATTGTTTCCTAACTCATATTCACTTTCTATGAGCCACGCTAGCTTTGTTCTTTATTATATAAATTCTAAATAAACAGTCAGCTCAGCTCCTTAGGAGTCTATTTCTTTTGCAGCAATTAAAATTGATTTTAGTCGTTTGTTTGTTGACTAATTTACAACTTTTTGCAGTTTTGGACGGAAATTGATAAAACAAATTTAAGATGTGTATCAACATTTTTCAAACGTCATTGTTTTTCATTGCAATAACACAATCATAGTGTTTAGTGAAACGCGCGCATAAAATATAAATTTTTATTTTTTTATTTTTCCGCTTTATTTAATGGCACAAATGGCCAGGTATCGGCGATCGCAATTGTCGTTTTTTTTCGAAACCCCTGAAAACGCTCGAAAAGTCTAGCACTCTGTTCTTGGACTTCTCTTGTTATATTCTATTGATTGATACACAATGATTAAGTTTATAGATAATTTTGCAGTTGAATTTCAATAGTTTGACATAAATTAAATCTTTAATTAAAAAAATAAGTTTAGGTCATCGTTCATCCAGCACTCCAGTGCTTTTATCAGATATACGTTTAAACTACAAGAGTGTGCCATTTGTAAGTAGAGCCCGCTCATGCCTTCCACTTTCCGTTTACCATTAGTCACTATTATCATTCGTTAAGATTATTCTAAGGAAAAGGAACCACCATATCTCAGTAGAGTCCATCATTTGAACTTCCATTAATTCCTTGCACTGCATATAAAGATTAATAAAACGTCTTTCAAAAGCCTGCATATAACAGTCTAAAAGCAATGAGTTAGTATTCCTAATTCGCAACAGTCATATTTAAAAGAAGTTAGTGATTTTTGTTCAAATCTATTAATAATCAATAACTTCAAAGTAGATATAAAATATTTTTTGTTCATAGGTCATATAACGATTGTCAGTCAACCTACTCGCTGTTCCTGTTAAGGCTAAATCTCTAGGTTGAGCTGTTAACCAACTACAAGGCGCATACTTTCGCCAGTAACTGACACTGTCCTACATAATTAAGAATCATTGGTCGGAGGAAGAATTGCCGTAGAAATAATTTCATGACCAAGCTCCACGAAAGTTTGCTCCGCCCGAGAAACGAACCCATGACCCCTCGCTAAGTAGAATTGCGTGCAATTAACTGAGCTAGTCTGGCGGCTGGATATTAAATAATATTTTTCGTGTAACATACTGTGTATAAATAGATTAAAACTTTAGCTAGTTGTGATGTCCAGCGTGGACCAAGATTTGCTGTATCAAAACTTAATCAACATCTCTCCACGACCAGCTATTCAACTGTGTTACAAAATATCTAATTGACTGGCATTCTACATGACTATATACTACCCTCCAAAAGTTCCTTCACTCATTTACAATTTATATTGTACTTAACAGAATTTTAAAAAAGTTGTAAAAGAAGGGATTTCCCTTAACTAAGGGATTTTTCAATTTTGCTTTTTCTAATCAGTATATTATCTTACGGATATGGAATCCTAAATATATCTCAAACTTGAAATGTGTTAATTGAGATACATTGGCCATAGTTTTGGAGGCCGATAGGTAACTTTAGCGGCAACTCAAAAATAAAATTTACTAAAGAAATTCCATTTCCTTTGCACGAGTAACGAATAAAATAAACAATAATATAATAATTTTTCAAATTTGAACTTAGAAATTGTTGCAATTCAATCAATTCTCCCGTGAAGAAACTTTTCGAGGGCAGTGTATAAAAAGCCAGTATGATACATGATAATAATTAGCAACTTTTAGACAAAAAAAATGATAGAAAATATTAATAAGTGACATAACCACGAACACATGTATAGGCTTTGCTGCTTTTACAAAATTAGACAGTACATGTAAAAACATCAAAGATAGCTGTTTTATTCTTTTCATCTTATATCGATGAGTAAAAACAACATTTCAGGTAACATTTAATTTTATTTTATTTCAATCAAATCAATTTCGAACATTTTGTTTTGGAATTTTTATTGAATTATTTGGGAGTACATGTATTTAAAATTAAAAGATTTTAAGAACACGATAAGTATATGCATGTTGAATTGAAAATGATAATACCATAATGTACGCGTGAATTGTTCAACCTGGCGCGTCAATTTAGGAAAAAGAATAGTCATTGTTAAATATAGGAATGAGTAAATATTTTCGGAAATATTTCTTTTATTATCCATTAAAACGAGTTTTGAATGAAAGTGTCGTTGAGTCATTAAACCTTGTAATAGAAACAAGAGATGTGGTAATGACATTTTTTATGATGAGAAATATTATTCATTCATTTTTCTGCGTAAGGTCTATTTTGAGTTCATCATCTTTGCAAGCAAGCCTTAATCCAGCCTTCAGAGACCAAAGTGTTTAAACTTGTTTTTATATACACGTTACTGCAGGTGTGTGTCATTTGTTGGTAGAGACCGCTCCTGACTGTCACGTAACGTTTATGATTATTCCCTGTTATTATTCGTTAAAATATTTTAAAGGAAAAAGAACCACCTAATCTATGTAGTGACTATCGGTTGAACTTCTATTAATTCCTGACAGTTTCAAAAAGATAAATACAGCGTCTTTTAAAAGCCTGCATATAAAAAACCTTAAGGCAAAGAGTTAGTAATCCTATTTAAAACAGTAATATTTAGAAGAAGTTAAGAATTGTTGTTCAAATTTATCAATTACTTCAGAATAGATATGAAATAACATTTTGCATGTCACATACTCAATGTACTTTAGTTAGTTGTGAAGTCTAATGCTGACCTCTCCACAACCAGCTATTTAACTGTGTAACAATATTCCTAATTGACTAACACCCTAAATGACTACATAAACATCCCATTGTGATATATGGTAATAATTAGCAACATCACAGACAAACAAAAAATAATCATGATGAATTAATAACATAACCACAATCACATGTATAGCCATAGCTGCTTCTGCAAAATTAGAAAGAAAAAACATCATAGATGGCTTTGTTATTCTTTTTTATCTGATATCTTTAAGTAAAAACAACATTTCCAGGTAGCATAATATTTTATCTTGTTTCAATCGAACCAATTTCGAACATTTTGTTTTGGAAATTTTAATGACTTTAATGGGAGTATTTTGAAATTACTAGCTTTATAAAACACGATTAGTTGCATGTTGTATTCAAAAATGATTATACCATAATGTACGCATGAATTGTTCAATTTGGCGCGTCAATTTAGGAAAAAATAGTCATTGTTAAATATAGGGATGAGTAAATATATTTTCGGAAAAATCTTTTATTATCCATTAAACGAGTTTTGAATGAAAGTTTCGTCGAATCGTTTAACCTTGTAATAGAAACAAGAGTTGTGGTTATGACATTATTTCTTATGATGAGAAATATTACTCATTCATTAAAGTCATAAAAGTGACGAGAAATAAGAACCATCATGATATCAAATAAAGCAAAAAAATTGCATAATAGTGATCTTTGGTCATTAAAATTACTAACTATGAATTAAAAATGCAGCGATTACCATCCATCACACAGATGACGACGGATGAAATAACCCAATTTTCCTTTCAGAGGCCATTTCACGGAAATGGCCGATAAGACTCGTACGTCATCGGAAAATTACGACAGTTGCTAATTTGCATATTAAACGGTGTTCCGGTAAAAAAACGTGATCATGATAAATGTCAAAGCTTGAAATATGCGGCACATACTTTGGTTTACCTCATTAAAGACACAACTTATCGCAAATTTTGACATCTGTGTTGCACGCTTTTTTCGGGCTAGATATAACGGTAGTATTTCAGTATGTTACGATTAATGAACATACTTTCTGAGGCCCTGCAATGACTACATGAACCTAGTTCAAATGCAGTGTTGATAATGATCGTTTCATCACACACTTGAAAAATATTCATAATTGGCAATGATATTTGCTGTTTTGGGTTTGAGTTAAAATCTTTGATGCAACTGAAGTGATTTAAATCTGTCAATACAAACGGCGAGCAATCGGGTACAGCCGCCCGATTAGCTAAGTTGGTAGCTCGCAAGTCTACTGATTGAGGTGTCGCAGGTTTCATTTTAGAGCGGGGCATACTCTCGTGGAGCTTAGTTATGAAATTATTTCTACGGCCATTCTCCCTACTACCAATTATTTTTAATAATGTAGCGCAGTTGTCAGTCCCTGACGAAAGTATGCGCTTAGTAGGTGGTTAAAAGCTAAATCTAGAGATTTAGCCTTTCCTGGAGTAGTGAGCTGGTTGACTGACCACCGTGATATAACTTATATAATGTGAGCAACGGCGTTAAACCCCCAAAAAACAAGCAATCGAGTGCTGATACCACAGTGGATAAACAATTATGTTTTCCCGACTTGTTTTATCGCCATTTCTGACCCATATATGGACGGTTTAGAGGGTTTGGTAGCCAAGTTTTGCACTGTGCAAGTACGCACTCAGGTATCAGCTCACGCTGATGAAATCTGGGGTTGCCTCGTGCCAGTCTCGCAAATGCCCTCCTGTCTATGTATCTTGGATCCCTCCAAACTCCCCGATTGCATAACATAGCCAAGAAACACACTTAGAGGCATTTTCTTTATCTTGAATTCAAGATATTTCTATCTTTATTCCCTTTAGGCCACCAGTCCTAAGTGCTCATTTGTTATACATGGTGAACAGAATCATTCAGGACAATCAATAAACCCCTGAAAATGCTGTGTTCTAGGTGGTGGAGGAAGTTTTACAACTTCAATAACAACATCCCAATTTCTGTCACGATTGAAAGACCTTAGTGCTTCATGTTGATCATTTGTGACAAACGTAACTATCCTTCTTCTAGCCATTTTACTTGACTGTATTTTGTTTTATAGTAGGATAAAATGAGTTTATACAAGAGCAATGATTATTTCATAAAAAATGTATAGTTTGCATAAACATGTATAATTTATATTTACCAAACAACCAAATTCAAAATTTACCTATGAACGGGCCTCAATTTATTTCACCTGCCAGCAAACACGAGAAAGTCATGAGACATGTAATACTTGAAATTTTCACGACTATTATGATATAACCACTATACTACAATTTTCCTTTAATGTCCAGGATTTATAAGTTGTGTTTTAAATATGCGAGTCACGTGACTTACGGAAACGATCGGTAATTTTCGGCACGGATTTTAAATCTTTTAGGACATGGCATGTCTTAAAATATTTATGAAATTTCATAATTGAATTAAATCAAGAGGCGGATACTTTTTAATTTTTTTAACATGTCAAAAACTATTTAAATATAAATACAATATGTCAATAATGTTTTTTTTTGCAAAATTAATTTTCTTTAATTTCGTCACTTATATATCTTTAAGTAATATTTATTATACGATGCATTATAAAAAATCACAAGGATCGATTATATTTCTTTATGTAATCAGGTCTATGATCCCCTTTTTAATTTTTACAAGTCCCGATTTCCCTTGAAATATATATCCATAGAATGATTAAGGAACAGTAACATAAAGGTATTATTAGACAAGGCGACACAATTAGAGCTTGTGTTTGTGTCAACACGTTTTTTAACTTCTTAATAATTCTGACAGTAAGCATATTTTAGCTATTAGTAATTTCACTGCTTGGTTTTATCGTTAATTCAGAGATTCAGCTGTTAAAGCTATTTAGACAATCGTATTATGTTTTGTACATAATTCAACAATAATTTGAAAATTTATAAATATGTAAGTCAAATCGTGTTGAATCAAAACATTTTAAAATAGCAGAAAGTGAGTTCATGACAAAGCGATATAATCATTCAGTTATTTTCATTTTCAGTTATTACAAATAGAGAAATGTTTGTCATGGAGTCCAATCATTCTGACGGAGCATTTCCAGGAGAGACTACAGCAGTTAAAGATATTCATACAATACCGACACTGATTTTAAACTATGGGACGATGGGCATTAGTATTCTCATTATAGTGATGGAAGCAACCACTGTGGTTTTGATAAGAATGTGCAGACGAATTCCTAACCGTATTAGCTACATGCTGATAAGTTTCCTTCTGAGCGACATAGTTGGTGCAATCATTTATCTTGCCCATCAATTAGCGATGTTTGCATTTGACACCATGAATGATATTCTTTATAATTCAAGAACAATACTAGTGGCTACAATGCTCAGTGTTTCTTGGGCTTCGGTTTCAGTCATGTCCCTTGACCGAACGATTGCCGTTAAAATGAGTTTAAAGTATACTACAGTGATGACCGATCAACGAATGGTATTAATCTTATCATTTATTTGGTTGTTTCACATAATGTTTACTATATTACTCGGCGTCGGTAGTTTTGAAATGGTTTGTAGCTCTTATTTAGTGGAATGCGATATCACAGCTGCTTGCACACCCATAAGATTGGCATTGACGTGTGTGTTGGGTTTTTATGAAGTATTGATAATTGTTTGCTACGGAATCATCTACAAGGTAGCTTCTAAGCATGCCAGACGCATAGATTCGGTAACAAGAGAGAACGCTCGTTCCAATAACTTTTGGAACACCCAGTTATTTAAGACAACAAACGCCATTTTGAAGATTGTGTTAGCGTTCTGGGTTCTGCACACTCCTGCGATTATTCATTTCATTGTCTTTGTACATAACGAGTCATTACTAAATAATACTATGAGAAGAGCTTTCCATGGGTTCTCTTTTATGTGCATACAGATAAATTCCTTTGTTTCGGTTAGACTGTACTTCGTCACTCTAAAAGAAGTTAGGATGCACCTGTTCTACTTGCTTGGTAAAATCTTTCCTCGATTCACGCGTAAAGCTGAAATCCTTAGACATGATGTATTCAATATTATAACTTTTTTGGGAAATGAACGTCGGAACCCGCATTTACAAACTCGGCATAGTCAAATTAGCTGAAATAGACCAAAAAAGGAAAACTGCAATAAAAGATAATTCAGTGCAATAGGACCGAAGAAATGTCGAGGCAGTGAAAAGTTGAAAAGAATTTGCAGTGAATGGAAGAATAATACATTAAGAACATATTTTATAAAGGTACTGAAAATCACTCTGATTTTGAAAATCTTTCTTTCAAAATCCATTATGCAATTCATCTAAACGCAATAAATACCCCCAGTAATTTCAGTGCTTTGATTATTTTGGTAATGAAAATGTTTCAATTTTTGATACCCTCTAGGGCGGGTTTGCAAGCTCTTGGCAATAGTTTTAGTTTTTTTTTACTTTTCTATTAGTGCTCTAATATCACTATTCACTCATAGCTTCTTGATTATTATTTATGTAATAGTACAAATTACGTGTAAATAAATTGCTAATTCAATTGTTTTTGGCGTGGTATTTGTTCCTTGATAAACCACACACCGTTTTCTAGAATTGACAAAAACTCATATCTGCATCCAAATTTGTACTCTCCGTTGCATCACGCAAAGTTTCGCTCGTTCACTTTTCACTTTGTGAATGAAATATATATTAACTGAGCTGCAAGGGGAGCGTACAAAATTTGGGTTTGATTCGTACATGTTCAATTTATTTAAGAGTGATAATTCTAACGCTGTATGGTAAGTGAATAATCGTACGTATCTAAACATTCAAGCTGGTGATACGATACATTCGGGATACTATTTGGAATCTCAGAATGTCGTTGATGTCTAATTCTACGTAGGTTCCATAGTTGTGTTAAGTTGTTACGATCATGTTGTATGTATGATTTGCATAATGCAAAATGTTAGAACTTAACAAAATGTAATGGCCTTTTATAGTCTAATTCCATGGCTGGAAAATCACCTGAGATTCAAGGAATAATCAGGAAAAATATCTCCATTTCGCTTTACTTTTGAATGGGAAAGTGATGCACCATATTTTACAAAATGATAAATCAAAGTATTGAAATACAGAAAGACTTTTGTGCACATTGAAACCTAAAGAATCCATACTAATGCTTACTCCTTACACATTAGATTCAAAACCGAACCGAGCAGGTCAAAAATGCGGGCGAAGTGTTTATTCTATCCTGTATAACAGGCAAATACTACTGCTTAATGTATTAACGAGATTTGACTCCGCACACTCACACGCTTATCTATAAAAGTAAACACCTGTCACCGACACTGAAACAAAGATGCGTCAGTTGATTGACGGAACTACATGTATCGCCGAGAAAAAAACTGCGTATAGTAAATTAGAGACACATGTATCACTTCGTAGGTTAAACTGGTCAGGCATTTGAAGATTTCTGACACTATGTTTTACTTAATAGAATGGATACATTGGCAAGTTATATTATTTTTCTGGTTTTATGAATAGTATACCTTATACATATCACTTAGAGTTTATTCATATGCTGGTTTCTGGTACAAAATGCTATGTTTAATTGTAGCTTCCTTACTAGACCCCCGTGGGTCAGTTTACCTAAAAATAGATTTTGCGTGATAAAAACATTCAATATTATTACCTGATTGCTTATATAAGTGTAATTCGATATTTTAACTGATTTCTGAGTGAAGTTGACCGGTCAATAGTTTGACTTTTTCTCACCCGTGCTGTGACGCCACACAATGTTATTCGAACTGTTACTGTATTGATATAAGGGGAAGTAACTGCTATGGGATTTTAGCATTCTGTACACAAACGGTCTATTATCACCGGCTATTACAGAATGGGATTTTAGGCTTTACCAGACGCATATGAATGCATCAAGCGTCCATCGATCTTGATTTAGCAGACGTAAACATGACAAATAAAGTAATTGACCATGCAGGTAATAAAACAGTTATTTTATGTGTGATTTGGGAACAGTCAAACTGTTGTCCCTTGGTGTCTGGAATAGTGTTTTAAACTGTTCCCTCCACCTCGGGACTACAGTTTGACTGTTTCCAAATCACATATGAAATAACAGTATGATGAGACGATATGAGCGCTGGTTATTGCTCTATCTAGACTAAAATCCCACATAAAATAGACAAAAAATACTACAGTAAAGTTCCGCTTTTAAGACCAGTAAAATAGGTTGTCTTAATAGCGGACCGGTCTTATTATAGAGACCCTTTTGTTCACAAATTAGACATTTGGGTCTTAATAATTGGCAAAAATCGCATGATTTTGAAATAACAAAAGTGGTCTTAATAGCGGAACTTTACTGTTATAGCGAACAAGAAAAATGCCAAAGCAAAAATATGAAACAAATGTAATTGAACAATCAAAGTACATCTGTAAATTATCTGGTCGGTAGCGCGGTTGGTAGCCCACCCGGATAAGTTATACCTTCCATGAAAATTTGACAACAATGTAAGTTTTCCTCCTCTAATAAGCTATAGCAGAAGTTTCCGGCTTTGTGAAAGGATAGGTGAGTACTGGTTATAGACAATAGTCCAAGAAAGCTAGGTTAGGTGTGCTGGACACCGTAAAATAACCTAAAACATTGTGGTGACACGGCGTTAAACCCAGTATAAACAAACATCGGTAAATTGTTGAAATAAGTGTTGTATGGAAGACCTTAAAGTCTTGTATTCATTTCTTTTACTAGCGATGTTAACAAACCGCCGCCCTTAGCAATTATATTGCTTACACTGAATTACATATTATTACATTTAAAGTGTAAACGGTTGAAATATTAAACGACTTGCGTGTGAAAATCAGCATAAAAGCGCATTTATATGAATATTATCGTGCACAGATCTAGCGAGCTATAATGTACTGAAAAGCATGTATTATGTTACGCTTTTTTGAAAGAAATATGCGTGAACGCTCACAGATTTTATCGCATTTAAATGTATGCATGTACATTGCTTTAAACAGCATTTAAAATAAATTCGTCGTAATTTGTATGTTTTGCGTTTTTTACCCATATACTACAATTAAACAGACATACACGTTATCATATGGGATAGAATGCTCTGCTGATCGTCGTTCCTTCAACTACGTCTATTCTTAGATTCCCCTAATCATCGTTCATAAAGTTCCCCTAATCGTCGTTCCTGTAACTAGCCTGATCGTCGTTCCAGGGATTTCCCTGATCGTCGCTGCTAGGAGTTCCCTGATGGTCGTTCCTTTAACTAACCTGATCTTCGTTCAAGTGATTTCCCTAATCGTCATTCCATGGATTTCCCTGATCGTCGTTCTAGGGATTTCCCTGATCGTCGTTCCAAGATCTCTCTAATCGTCGTTCTGGACAGGGATTTCCCTGATCGTCGCTGCTGGGATTTTCCTGATCGTCGTTCCTTTAACTTACCTGATCTTCGTTCCAGGGATTTCCCTTATCATCATTCCAGGGATTTTCCTAATCGTCGTTCTAAGGATATCCCTGATCCTCGTTTTAGGGATTTGTCTGATTGTCGTGCCTGGGATTCACAGGAAGAAAATAGTTGTTGTCCGTAAATGAGCGTCTCGAACCCACGAATCTTTATTCATGACCGGCTACAGTGAATTGAAATCAATGTTCTTAACCAATCATCTACGAACGTAGATACAATCAAAATTTCCGTGACCTGAAATTATATCAAATACATTGATAAATTATGTTTTATTAAGACAACCCTAATCAATTTCAGATTGAAGCTTATCACAGTTTAACTCTCCGCCACGGTTATTTCCCTTTATTAAATCAATAACCACTGCCACCACAAGTAAATTCGTCCCTCAAAGAGCCAAATTTTTTTTCACCTTTTCAGTTACAATTCAATATGTTCTATAAATTGACAAACTCCCCGCAGCGGTTATCTCCCTTTATCAAATCAATAACCACTGCCACCACAAGTTAAATTCGTCCCTCAGAGAGCCGAAAAACTTTTTTCATCTTTTCTTTTACAATTCAATATTTTCAATAAATTTAGTCTTCTCTTAGTAAAATATGATGTTCAAAGTACATAAAGCGAAAAAATAAATAGTATGAATAAATAACTTGTAAAAAAAACAAGATTAATTTTACCCAGACACCGGTTACCTAAAGTGCGTAAAATTGCACAAATAACAAAATGTTACGCAAAGTAAATATTAAATGGATAATTGCACTTATTTTAGTCATTAAATATATAAATGATATATCATTCAGTATCATATACATAAAGTTTAATCATAAATACTGAAGATTACTCAACAAAAGCATCATGTAAGTAGCGTGAGGTGGACTAAGGACCCTATTGGGTGGACAACGCAGCTCAGTCCCGACCTTGCTCACTTTCCGTTGTAATTTATTCATGAATTAAACAGTTTTGGTACATGATGATATATTTCTATTTAATTTATCTTATTTCTTTGTCAGTACTTGTAAATCAACCAATTTTCTTATCATTCAATGTTATTTTTCGCTACATTCCGCCTAACACATTTTAGGCTTACCGTTATTGCCAGTTTAAATTTAAAACATTGGTCACATGGTACTACTTGCGTCACGTGATTCATGTGAAGGCAGTGGTTAAAGTAGCAACGCGTGACGTAACCGCTGTGAGGAGTTTGATAAATTGAGTCTTCTTGTAGTAAATTATGATGTTCAAGGTACATGGAGATAAAACGAATAGTTTTAACTTATAACTTGTAAAAATAACAAAGCGTGACGTAAGCATTGTGAGGAGTTTGGGCATTCTATCAATAGATGGTATTCTTAGCGTCACGTGATTTACATGTTGGCAGAGGTTAAGTAGCAAAGCGCGACCTAAGCACTGTGAGGAGTTTGTATCACAGTATGTAAGTTTATTTTGTGAACTGTCTGAATACAGTCTCGCACCACTTGTCTTGTACGGTTATTTGTAGAAGTTACAAGGCTGTAACAACTTGACCCATTTTACTTAAGGTCGTAAGTAAAATTCTTTTTCTTGCGAAAAAAATTATCGTAAGCCAATTTCATAAATTTCGCATAACTATGATATGATATTCAAAAGGTATACAATATTCTACAAAATTGAATAACATTTATAATTGATTGGTCAAAGAAATGGCCATATTATAAATTGTAATATGAGGCACCCTTAGAACTAGTATTAAAAGAACCAGAAAGACCGTTTGTTAACAAAAACGACTTGTTCAATAATATGATGAGCGACCTTCACCCTGCCTACGTAATATTTATGAAGTTATGATAATCACTTGTTAGGATAAAACCCGTACTAGACCGGTTCAGAACGGTCGGCAGGAATACATGTAAAACTCTTTATTGTCGATCACTCGGCTTACATAGAGGAGTTGGGAGCTTACGATGGGACATATGTAGCTTTTAGAATACGTAGAACCACTTGCATAACAATAGAAGGTTCATTAAACAGCCGTCTGCATTTTGTTCGGATCTAATTTCTTAAGCGGAACGATACAGTATAAAGTAGCTTCATCAGACCATTATGGTGTCGTTATTTGCCGCTAAATTGGAAGTTCTGAAACCTGATTGGTGGATAATTGTAGGAACGGTAGAATCAAGTTAGTACCGAGAATTTTCAATATATACGCTTGGTAAGAAAGTACGGGGGCTTTCACAGATCGGATTTTGGACGAGCAACATCAACTGGTAAAGGACGGATCGGATTACATCACTGGTTTGGATCGGATCGGGAAACTGTACATCTATTATGATGATGGAATTAATGTAAATAACATTTAATATTTATTGAACGATTATTTATTAAATTATCTTGAAAGCTCTTTGTGAATCTAATTATGAATGCTGGCTTTAACAGTTTAATTAGATCTAAGTCGCGTAATTCAACTTAATTCATCTTATTTTTAATGTATGCCGTTTCAATTTACGTCTGTTATTTTATCATGTTGTTCTTCATTGTATTTTGTTGTATTCCCGCTCGTTGTTCTAGAGCTCTGTGCTGTATTTTGAGCAGATATTGAATACTTGTTTTAAATATCTCAGGCATCCTGACGGCGATGCAAAATTCTTACTCTGCTAGCTACAGGCCATCCAAATTTGAGGTTGTATTTTGCACATACGCATTACACGCACCGTTACAAAATGTTTCTTGCTTTTGGCTTAAGAAGGTTTTTATAGTAAGATTCTTTGTGAAAAGTGTCATATGGGTATATTAAGTCTGGAAAATATTCAGAAAATTATTCAGTTCGTGACTTTAACCATCTCTGGCGTGAACTGTCATCAAAATAGTACTATAGATAAAGATACGTATATTTTCGCAAAATATTTACGACAAAATCGAAATTCAAAAAAAGAAATTATTTATGGAATGTACTAATCATTTTTTTTCAACTATGCATAGGCAAAACAGAAGAGAATCATTTTGCGTTGATGGCTAATTTTTATAGATCCATTTTCCCTACGTACAATACATATACAATAAATCAAACCCTGTTCAGCATAAAAATACACAATATCATCTACGACGGCAAATAAACTAACAGTATTCCTTTATCTTTCTTTGGAGACCAATGTTCGTCTCGGTTCCGCAGACTTCTAAATCGATTTATTTGTAACGATTGTAGAAATTACGACGACGGAGTTTCACAGATTTATCTAATTTTTACAATCGTAAAAGTTTTAGACGCATCGTACGACGCACTGTGATGGATCATCGGTCGTAAGCTAACAGAGAGATTTTCATTCCAATTCGATTAACGACCAAATGCTATTAAATAATTTTCAGCGGCAAATTTTCTCCTCCAATGGTTCGCGAAATGATCTGAGAACGTGAGCGTGGTACGAAACGTTAGCCTCGGTTGGATTACTATGTGAATTTCAAAGACATTTTCCCGACCACCCTGCATGCAACATTCTGGGTCGATCTGTTAAATTCAGCAAGACCTTATTAAAATCAATTGATTGAGCACTCTTGAAAACTATACCTAACATGATATGCATGCCTTTGTCTAGGACTGGAAAATGCAAGGACTGATGTTAATCGAAAGAAATATATCTTACGACAGAAAATAAATCTTACGACTGAACACGTACGTACGTAGATACATAGGTGAAAGGCACGCTTCAGAGTAGAAGACATTTGATTTACATAATTATGTGCGTATAAGGTATATTAGTAAAAGATTGCACATATTTAACCCAAGTTTAATAAGTGACCAATTTCACCATTATCTATCATTATATTTTACTGATTTATTCAAGTATGCATAATACAACTTAGGCTCGGCTTTTTCCAAGCTGATCAAAACGCGATCTAAAATTCTCCGCTCGCCTACTAGCTAATTGAAGTACACCGGCGGTCGTTATCTGTTACGGAGACTAGGCTTTTCAAATGACACCGAAAATAAATTCTAAGGACGATTTCAAACATCACAATCAACGCATTGAGTGCCTTGTCTCGTTACCGTGCCCACTGCATGTACACGTAGATGAGTTGCTATCATTTGTTTCTGTACGAGTGTCGATCCTCTTTTAATATGAATTTGATATCAATTTTCATTTTTAATTAAATGAAAACATGTGTTGTTATGTGACATTTACAACATGCAAATTAATGGTTTTTATCTAATTGAATATCAACACAACTCGCATGACATTCTCACCGCAGTAAATATTTTAGCACCCCCATGAAACGAAAAAACACAATTATATGTATATCATGCAGTGTACGATACTTCTTGTATTTTAGTTCTTTTTTTCTAAAGTACGCCGCCTGCGTGTCGTAGTGGTAGAGTAAAGACCCGGATCCATAGCGTAGTTGTAAGCGCGCCGGGTTTTCGAATCTAGTGTCCTAAAGGGGATACAGAATCTCACCGGAGCAGTTTTACCCTTCCATGAAAATTTGACAATAATGTCCGTTTTCATCCATTAATTACGTATATGGAGAAGTTGTCGGCCTTGTGGAATGGTATGTGAGTACTGGTTATAAACAAGGGTACAGGAAAGCTAGGTTAGGTGCGCTGACCCTAGTAAAATAACCTTAATTGTGTTGAAACGAGGTTAAACCCAGTAAAAATTGTGTTAGAGCATCTTCGTCAATGTACGGAATCACCTGAGCTGTTTTCCGTCTGCGTGTTTAAACACGTGACATTTGACCACGTGTATTCCGTCTATTACTGATCTAATTTCTAAACGTGACTGACGTATTACCAGAAAGTACTCGTGGAAATCTCATCTATAAATTACAGCGTTAAGTAGGCAGTAAAGATAAGTCTTAGATGTAATGATTTATCGATCTTGGTTTATTCGTAATATTTGCATTCGTACGTATACACCTTAACATCACCTAAAGACCAATTGCAAGTAACAGTCACCTTCAAATATAATACAATGTACACCATTTATGGATTGGGTTTAATATGGTTGCATTTTTCTGCCATAAAGTAACCACATAACTAACTAGTTAATTAAGAAGTTAACTAGTTACGGAAACTAGTTAACCTTTTAAGTGGTTAACTAGTTAACTACTTAACCAACTTGTTAAATAAGAGGTTAATTAGTTACGGTAACTAGTTAACCACTTAACTTAATTAGTTATGTAGTTATCTAATGGCAGAAATATGCCACCATAGTTTAATGCAGTAGCAACACATAAGTTATACAATGTACATGTATATACATATACGGCGGTCAGCCAACCTTCTCACTGTTTCTGAAAAGGCTAAATTTCTGGATTTAGCTGTTAACTAGTTAAAAGGCTTATACTACCGTCAGTAGATGACAACTGCCCTACATGATCAAGAAGCAGTGGTAGGAGAGAGAAAGGTCTTACTTAGAAATTATTTCATGACCAAGATTAACACATGTATGTTCCGCCCTTGAACTGACCCTACGACCCCTGTCTCAGTAGACTTGAGAGTTACCGACTGAGCTAGTCGGGCGACTTACACCACAAATTGAACATTTTCACTAAAATTAATATACAACTAATGCTGCTAATAGACTTCCCTTTACAACAACCAGTTTAGCATTACCTTTGTGGCTATTGTAGATAGGTTTTACTGTATTTGACTTCTGGCCAATAGTTTATTAGAACAAATGTCACGTTTTGGATTTATAACGATATTCAGTCATGTTATACGTAAATAACCGCACTGGATTGAACGACCTAACCATGGACCTAACATACTAATTGCTATGAACGTGTGTCGCAAATGTTGAGCTTATTTGAGGAATCTTATAGAGGGACATTGCAGTTTAAGAGGGTTTGCCAGCGAATGTTGTCACTAAAGGATATTCTGCATGTCCTTAATTCACAATAAGCAAAACGTTTTAAGTTTAAGCGTGCAACCATTTGCTCGCTCGTCAGTGTTTTAAATGCCATTTATTCCTAATCATGCAAGTTCAGAACTGCAATAAAATTTAGCTTCTAAGTTAGCCAAAGCGACGCATTTGCTAAAGTACAGAACGCAATAAGAAAGAAAACAGCCCCCTTCTTGATTGTATTAATCGAATATGCTTCAATTTTTCCCTGAAAAGCGAAATGTGTTTCGTCACGCGCTGCCATTCTGAGAGTAGGGCGGTCATAGAACTCTAGAATGCGAAGATCGATGTTTCACCATTGTCGATAATTACAAGTCTGTTATATTGACGATAATATGAAATTTGCGGAAATAATTTCATTAGATGTGAGTATCAACTTTTCTGGTATTTAGAAAACGAGATTGCCCTCGATATTGTGATGAGAGGAGGGCTTAGTCTAGCGAGAAATAATATTTGAATTGCAGCGAGCTTTCTAACTTAATAAGAACGGGTCGGTTTTGACATTATCCACACTTGAAACGATAAAGATCGGTATACCCGACTCAAACGGAATCGACAATGTAATTAATTTGAAACTTTAAATGGATTGTGCGTTCTTAATTCCCAGAGCCCACATAACTTTAATGTACTTGTTGCATTATAAATGTATGTTCGCCTACATTGTCGCAGATACTTAAAGACCAACATACTGGGTAAAACAAATGAATAATACAAGAGTAAGCGTCGCCTATACTTGTTTTATTTGATAAAATGATCGTCGTTTTCTTACTACTACACGAATAACTTACTTAATTTTATTTACCGATAAATGTGATAAATAAGTGAGAAATCGGCGACTAATCGGAGATGCCGGTGCTAAAATCGGTCTTTGTCGGTTCTGTTCTTAACTGGAAAAAATAAACAACCGATCTATCACCGATGACCATCGCAGATACCCGGTTACACATAAAGTCTGAAATGCAGTTTCCGATGACAATCGATTAGATCAGAGACATAATTAACCGATTGAGCACCGATTTAATTTCGATATATGTGCAACCGTACATTAATCAGAGTCTATTACTTACGAGAAAATCAAGTACACATGCACATTTTAACGTGGATTTGTTAAAGAATAACCATGTGCCTACGGTAGTAATCAATGTGTTTCAAATAATTTTTATCTATTCCTTTAATAAACGGAAATGTGCATGCACATATATTCTAATTATTATTATTTTTAACAATGTTCTGATTGGTCTAGCCTCGTCGTCCGTCTTCAGACCAGTCGTGCGTCACACTCACCCATATACGTTAATCTATTATATCTATAATCAGTTATAACTTTTAATCTTAACGAGTCTTAAGTTGTGTTGCTAAGTCTGTTCTTTCTCATCCATTTAATCTGAAGAATATTCAGGACAGTTCTTAAAGAAATAATCTATTTATTTCCAGCATAAGATAAAATTTGATTAAATTTCCACGAATGCGTAATTTCCCGCCATCCTTATTACGTTACTGCTAACCAGAATGTATTGTACACATGCGCTATTTCTTGTTTCTGTTCTGCAAGTTAGAATCGTAAATAAAATATACGATAAACTTCGCACGTGCATGTAATTATAGACATGAACGTTTGGCATTCTTTCTAGAATCGTTCCACTGTAAATTTTCTATTTTCGCACCTAAGGATACGAAACAATTAGTCTATTTAAACGATTTATGAAGAGTAATGGTACACTTTTAGTAAGTGCAGATTTTCATGTTTCTTTCATTATACGATGGAATTATCAGACTTCTGAGAGAGCTAAGTAAGATGGATATCGACATAATCTTAATACAATAATAAATATTTACACATGGTGTATCTCATGGACGCCGTTAAACATATACGTAACGATGTGTACTTGTATCTGGCGCAGCTAGCTATGCACATTGGTTCGAATTCGGAAATTCTGTCCCAAAGGGGTTGTTGGTTCGAGCTTTATGCCTCAGTCCCAAAAAATCGTGACTTGTTGCGGACCCGTACGTGCAGACAGTCGTGGACCGTGGTAAGCCTTGCGTATTAAGGTGACAGTATGCACATGGCACAAAATAACACACCCGTACGAAGCCGTAGCTGGAAGATATGCAAGTTTAATCCATACTTGGCCACGATTTTGTTCACTATTTGACTTTGAAACTGATACGTGTATCCTGGGCTCATCTCACGGACCTTAGTAAAAACGTAACAGTCCGTACGGGTACGCAAGAGTTCGTACGGGTCCTTGCGGAGCTTGATCGAACGGCGTCCGTACGGTGCCCTCGCGGCTATTTTTATGTTTATGGGACTGTAGCATTACCTAGACTGGTTGTACCCTTTCATGAATATTCGCTTAAATTTCATTTTTTTTTTTCAATAACAACGGTATTTCGGTATGTCGTCGTCCTTGCGAAAGAGTAAGCGAGTACTGGCTACAGAGAAAGATCCATAAAAATTATAAAAATTTTGGTGAGCTGGCCGCCGTTAAATATTCATGATATGTTTTGTCACAGTTTTAAACCCAATCAAAAATTCAATTAAACAAAACATATCCACTGTTTTGGCACCAGCGCTTTGTCAAGTAACATCACTCGGTCCCTTTGCTAGTATTGTGTATTTACGGAAAATTCAAAGTTAAAAGAACTGTAGCACTATTGACGATAAGTCGAACAGTTGGCGACTCCATATTAATTACCAACAGTAATCGATCAGACGGTAAGTTCTTAATGTATATTTGATGTCCAAAATGGTCGAGTGGCGACGTAAACTACCAATGAATTCTAGATTATCGTAAATGTTTACCTAGAATGTCAATATGGAACAAACACATCGAGACAACATTTGTTATTGACTGGAAATAACGAGTCTCTGAGAGATGGTATAATACAGTCAAACTTGTCTACGATGTTCATTATGACTGCATTGTAATCAACGTACAGTTTGAAATAACGAGTCTCTCAGAGACGGTATAATACAGTCAAACTTGTCTACGATGTACATTATGACTGCATTGTAATCAACGTACAGTTTGAAATAACGAGTCTCTCAGAGATGGTATAATAAAGTCAAATTTGTCTACGATGTACATTATGACTGCATGCCTAGTAAATTTACGTACTGTGAGAATAATTCGATCTCTCGAATTCGTTAAGTTCGAGTTATCCGGATCGGTCGAATATTTTACCTGCCGCACCAATATAAGCTTACAGAAAACTAGTAAGTAACTAAGTGCAGAAATAATGCTGAATTTGGACTTATCAAACAACCGGTTAACTCGAACATATTGTCCCGAACTTTCGAGTTCGAGATATCGAACGTTTACTATATTTAACTAAAGTACGTTAATAATCGTTGTCTGACCATGATATCTAAGAATACAATTACATACAGTATCAAAAATACACCTTGAACTCTGATTTTACTCCGAATTTAGGCTATTTTACAGTGATCGTACTCACCTACCCTTTCACAAGACCCGGTGACTCCTCCATATACCATATTAATGTGGGAAAATTGACATTATTGGCAAAATTTCATTGGAGTGTATAAACCCCCCTTGGTGGAATTCGAACCCGTACACCCTTAGACTAGAGAAACTAAATTCCAAATTCCGGGGCCCTTCCAACGGCGCCACAGACCCTGGTTTTCCTACACTTAAAACAAGCTGTCAGCACATGTTTAACTATAGAAGTGTACTAAAATGTAGCGGTAAATGATAAGTATAATAATATTCACACGATATCGTGATAATACTTAAAATTCATTGATTGTGGTAGTCGCTAGAGGGTAATTATTGACGATTTGTGGTGAGTTTGCCGACAATTTATATGTATGATTGGAAGTGTGAATAAATATGTATATGAACAAACTATTATTCCGATTAAACCTCAACTGTGCAATGCATGCTTAACCTTGGAAAATGTAACTATCCAGACTCCTGTATCAATGATATGACGATCATCATTGTTAGCTTGTTACAGTATGGGCCAACAAGAACGTGCTTGATCAACACATGATCATATTACAGCCTTGTTACCCACAGGAGAATGAGATCAGCAAGAAAGCGGTATAGCGTGCCTAATCAACAGTTGGTCATGCGTGTGTTTTAACACGAATCCGAATCTGGATTACCGATCATGATTGTGATTCAGTCGTTTTATTTAAAAGAATCATGAACATGTTCTCAAATCATACTAATCAAGCTCCAAGCTCCATTAAATACACAATCAAAGATGGCGGATCTGACACTGACAGCATTCGGAACTACCTCGGCAGTCTTCTACGCAGATCGATTAATATACAATCAAAGATGGCGGATCTGACACTGACAGCATTCGGAACTACCTCGGCAGTCTTCTACGCAGATAAACATTTATCTTCGTAGATGATCGCCGAGGAAGTTCTGAATGCACTGACAGCAGAACCTTCGCATGTCGACACCATTACGGCCCGTCGAAAATTCTCGAAGAACCCCAAAGAACTTAAAGCCCCAAAGGAACCGCTAAGAAATAAGTAACCCCCAAATAAAGCGTAGAAAACTCTTAAAATCCAAGGATTAACTCTAGATACGCATTAATATGAAAATTGCTAAATTTTGTAATTATGTGAAGTAGGTTTAAAAGAATGAAAATAAAATATTGACTGTGAACCAGAAAACCTATTTTTATGATTCATTTTTCCAGGGCCGGCGGATTGGCTCTGGAAATCAAGTAACTTCAAGGCAATCGCAATAAGTAATTTCTTTTCTGCCACAGAAATGTAAGTAGCCATATTTAAACAATAAACCAAATCAAGACGTTTTATAATCATCAATATCATAATTAAGATTGTATGCTTAATCAGAATCATGATTTTGGAAATAAAACACATTCCATGTTACGGTCTGGTAACCCGCAGAAGAATGAAATCAGAAAGTGAGTCGTATACTTCATTTGATTAGACGTATGTTACCAGCAGTGTGTTCAATTACTCCGAACGTTCCGAAACGTTCCGTAACGTTAGGGTCGGGACAACTCAACCCAAAGACAACTCAATACCTCACTAACGGTTTGAGTTTTCCCAACTTTGAGTTGAGTTATCCACGGGTTGAGTTGTCTACGGGTTTAGTTGTCCCGGATCCGTGACGTTCGCTAACAGTCGTTACTGAACACGATGCTGTAGTGTAACTTAGTTAAATGTGTTTGAGACTAATTTGATTAACTAAACAAATTTGTTATTCTCTATGCAACCATTTAGTGGACTGAAGTGTGCGCCGATTATGGTACGCTAAATAAAGAGTGCACTCTATTCTGTAAAAATAAGACAATTAATGCATAATATACGTGTACATCTTCATGTTATATTTAATACATACAAATATGACTTGGCTTATTATCTATATATTTGTGATATTCAGTACTTCAAACCGATTTGTAAACAATAATAAATATCATATCACCACGGTAAGATACGTTAAACAATCAGCATTAATCTTGTCGCCGCTTCTAGATCAATAAAATAACTTATTTTGAATAAAACTATATACGACAAAATCGTCATTTCGTTTGCATAGAATACATTGTGAATAAATTGTACGACGTAATTGATTTCCATACGACAGAGAAATTTGTTTATTACATTTGTATTATTCAGCCACGACAAACATTTCCTTTTTTGCTTATGATTGTGAGCTGAATAGCAAATTACAAATATTTATTTGAATTGAAGTTAAGCTTTAATAGGTTTGCAGAACAGAACAACACAGAACTGTATTACGAAATATTAAAAATAAATTACATATATGGCTGACTGTTTCAATATCGTAAAGCTTCTCGACTCATTAGTTAATGTTCTTCAATTCAGGTACAAAAATATCTACCTTAAATTTTTACTCTGATTTGAAGAAAATTAACCCCGTGAACGATCCAATGCAGATAAATTTCTTTGGACGTATCTTATCTCAGGTAGAATTTTATATCTTATGCATGACGTTTGTACACTTTAGATACATTTTGTAATCAAATAAATGAAGCAGATATATTATTGCTGTTACTACATGTCAATTCCATCTCATTAATGTCATATATTACGTACACTACCATGTAAGCGCTTTTGAACATATATTCAATATGAAAAGAGCGCTATACGAATGCGGTATATTATAATATGATAAAAAATGCTACTGTAGCGGAAATGTCGTGGGGCACTTGGTGATATTAATGTAGTTCGTAGTTTTAAATAAAATATTGAAATTATGTTGTTAACCTGTTGCATAACATCAATATTATGGTAGATATGATTATAAAGTGACAGCTGGTTGTGTTAAAATTAGGGCTGTCACAATATGCCAGAAGCGTATCGCGATATACTGCAATACGCTGGTATCGTATCGCGATACTTACAACGATATATTCTGGGCTTTTATGTTCGCTGTGTCCTTTAACAGAAACATTGCAAATCTCTCATGCAGCTACTGATAGAATCTAGTCTCTTTAAGTATATTCGGTCATTTAGGACTGTGACGCGCCCCAATCGGCTAAATTTGTGTAACTTAGGTTAGATGGAATGAACAATGGCAGACCTTTTTTTCCTTATATAACAGGGGCCATTTACAGGCGCCTTCCCCTCAAGAAATTTCTTTAAAATCATGCAGTTTTCCCCAAATTTGGAGTTTAACTTGGATTTTTTGTTCCCCTTTATATGAAATTGCGATAAAATTTCCCCAAATGTTCTATATAAGAAAAGGCCACAGGCCACTTCCCCAAACATTGAAAAAAAGCCCTGAATGGAAAAATTGACGTACCGTGGTACGTATTGCCACAGCTGCGTATTGCAATATACCGGTATACCGGTATATCGTGTCAGCCCTAGTAAAATGTATACAGTATGTAGATAATCCATGGCCATTTGCAGTGACTCTTAAAAGTTGTACTTTATAGCGGCTATATAGCAGAACAGCAGAAAACTGGTTTGTTTATATTGACCAAGCATATACACGAATATACAACAATTGAACTACTTACCAGCGAATTATTCATCATTTCTTATAACTTTTTTCTATTACTTACTACCTCTCCTCATGTCTGAAGCACATCTTCGTTGAAGATCGCCATAGTGTTGCTATCGGTGTAGTGCCGCTTAACGTCGCTGCAATAGCGATAAATGTCTCAACCAACGCCAAACGTCGCAACTTCTCTGACGCATAACGTCGAACAAAATTGCGACCTTTATTAGCGTTGGTTTCGATATTTAGCGTTAGTGTTGATACTTAGCGTCACTTGCGACGCTTAGCAGCGTTGCGACGTTTAGCGATGCTACAAATGCTATAATAATTATCTTCTAACATAACATCAGGATATACAAGTTATGTTTATACGCTATGAGATATTTATTGTTTATCATGTATAATCAGTCTATACAAGATAAAACAGTTTTCTGTATTATAATTGATTAGGCTATTCCTAATCTCTATAGCAAGGAAATATTGTAAACTGTGCACGTAATTTGGTACTTAACCGAATTCCTAACATGAATAATCGAAATCAGATTTGAAAACACATGTCGGCATTTTGATCAGTAATTTATACGCGAGTCATGTAATGCCCCAGTCCCATAAAATCGTGGCTAGTTGCGGACCCGTACGTGCAGACAGCCGTAGGCCGTAGGAAGCTTTGCCTATAAACGTGACGGTACGCATTTGGCACCAGCCACACACCCGTATCGAGCCCTGGCTGGAAGATATGAAAGTTTAATCCATACTCTGCCACGATTGTGATCACGATTCGACTTTGAAGCTGATACATGTATCCATGGCCCATCTCACGGACCCTAGTAAAAAACGTAACAGTCCGTACGGGTACGCAAAAGTTTGTACGGGTCCTTGCGGAGCTTGGTCGCACGGTCACGGGCATTTTTATGGGACTGTAGCTTTAGGCAATGCATAAATATTTGCGAGTTGCGACCATTCACAAAGAATGTACGAACGTGTCGACGAATTTGACTCCGATGTACATGTATACAGAAATAAATATAAAAACAAGATTTTTTTCGTACGTATACATATCGAGGTTCTTTGTTATTCAAATCGATTGAAAACCTATAGTATTAGCGTATAAACACTAAACGAGCAAATAAAACCAGTCGCTCGTTAAATAAAACGTCTTTGTCCAGACCAGTTGTATATTGATTTACGTTATGCCCTTGCAGTGTATAATGTTATGCATACAATATTGTCGCGTTTTTCTCCAAGCTCGTATTCCGTACCAATTTCCGTACGCTATTTACTCTCGGCACAAACAAAGCGTATAAAATTGACTTTTGTATTTATGAAATACGAACGATCTATTCGGAAAAGAATACGCGCCAGTCATGAAGTGTTTACATTGACTCGTATTAATTTTGTTCTTTTTACACTTTTACGCGAACAAAGAAACTATCAAGTTTCGTGTTTTATAGATTATCCAACTGAATTGATTGAACATTCAAAATTGATCGTGAATTCGATCCTATAAAAATGTAAAACTCTCAAGCGAACTTCAGCAGAAACGTTTTAGATGTAATTGAAGAGAATGCTGCAGCGTGTTCAGTTATCTTAAACGTTCCAAAACGTTCCGTAACAACTCAACCCGAGACAACTCAAATTCTTACTAATGCTACAGTCCCATAAACATTAAAATAGTCGCGAGGGCACCGTACGGGCGCCGTGCGATCAAGCTCCGCAAGGACCCGTACGAACTCTTGCGTACCCTTACGGACTGGTACGTTTTTACCAGGGTCCATGAGATGAGCTGTGCAGCTACGACTCCGTACGGGTGTATTATTTGTGACATGTGCCTACCGTCACCTTAATACGCAAGGCTTCCCACGGTCTACGACTGACTGCACGCACGGGTCCACGATTTTATGGGACTGAGGCATAACGGATTGAGTTGTCCCAACTTTGAGTTGAGTATTGCACGGGTCGAGTTGTCTTTGGATTGAGTTCTCCCACATCCGTAACGTTAGCCAACAGAAGTTACTGAACACGGGGCTGATCTGTTAAAGCATAACGTACTAAATGTGATATATGAGTGTCAAGTTTTGTACCAGACGATCTTGTTAACATTTTTTTGACTTACATAGAATTAATCTATCGTCTGTCGGTGAGAAGAAATTTGATTAAAGTAAGACGCGCGTATTTAATAATAACTTTATTAATAAATATACCGATGTTCTAACCCATATACGAGGATATTCTTCAGAAATATTTGCCTATTGCTCGAATGGATGACACGATCGGTTCGAATCCTGCAAAAAACTTATTCATGACTTGTATACCCTATCAAACTCCCCGCCGCGGTTATTCCCATTAATTGAATGAATGAAGAAGCAACGCGTGAGGTAACCGGTGTGAGGAGTTAGCCAATCAAGCTTTTAATGTCGTAGATTAAGTTTCCTCCCTTGCAGGGGGAGTTCCGCTCCCCTGAGCTCCTCAACTCAGATGCAGACAGGAATGAGGATATCTGGTCCCCTGTGCAGGACAATGTGGGAAAAGTAATTTTCCCCTATTGTCAGGTTTTGACTGGGAGGGGAGTCCTGGGAGGGGGTAAGCCCTGTGGTGCGGTTGGGAGGGGGTTAGCCATGGGATGGGTTGGTCCTGGGATGCGGTTGTTCTTGGGAGGGGTTGGGGTTGGCCCTGGGAGGGGGTTGGGTTGGTCGCTATTTTAAGAAAAATATGCTTACCGCTTTCTTACATCACCAAACAGCGGCTCAAAGCACACCTCCGAAATGCTCAACACAGAATTAACCAAAGCACCGGGCGAATTATGTTGAGCGATCCCCCATCGTGAATATACTACCCTTTTTACCCTTAGCCATTAACTCAGAAAATGTCAGTGGTTTTACGACGTAAGATCAGGTCTTGACAAAGTGCATCATTTTTCACTCACCATTTGGTGAGATCGAATGAAATTAACTAAGCGTACAATCAGTCATAATGATTAATATTAAGTACCTTCTGAAAGAGATAAACCTAATGTTTTCTATGCAACAAACACTAAAACTCTTTCTTCTGGACTTTCAATATCGCAATCAGGCACGCGACCAAAAAACTCTAATGTGCATTCTCAAAGCGAATTTTTGAAAACAATACCCCCGAATGCGATACTGAATTATCTAAAAGAAATTAATTACATGTAATTACAAAACGTAGAACTCTTTATTAAAGATTCGGCTATAATCATATTCAACCGCTATTTGGGTTATAAAACTCTTTGTTCTGGCGTGTCGTAACAATCTTAAGTATCCAAACCTGAACAATTTACATTCAAAATTTTAATAACGATAGGAGCAAAGCTGGATTATTCAAGGAAAACCTTTCCTTTAGTTCGCAATACGGCTACGTGGTCGCGAATCAGGCAGGCGATCCCTCACAGTACCCATTTACTCCTGGGTGGAGTGGAACAATTGTAGGTTAATTTCTTGCTCAAAGAAATTAGCAGTGCCTTTGTGGGGATCGAATCCGAGACCTCTTGATCCCTAAGCGCGCGTCCTGCCACTGGACTACGGCTTCTACAGTAGATTAGACGGAATACAGCCAATACACGTTAGTAGTCAATAGACACTGAGGACATTCAGAACAACACATGGTGTTCAAAAAGTATCAATACAAAAAGAGTTAGTGTGCTTATTACATGTTTGTCTATAGGTGATAAATATAATAGTTATCGTTTGTAAGCCTGGAATTTTCAGATATCTCGTTCGCTCATTTTTTAGTAAGCCGGTTATATTCAATAGGCTATATATGTGATGTTAAGCCAAAACGAATAAACACACATGTCGATGGTTTTTTTATGTTTCCTCTCCATGAATTGAGACATGTATTAATGATACATGAATGGTATTCGATATATGATGCAAGTTAATGTATCAAGAAATGTTAAAGGTCATTTGATTGGTCCATTAATCATCTATAAAAGACATGTACATCCATATAAGTACACATGTTCATCCAATTGAAAAATTACGGTTATTTCCGTATCATTCTTTTGTTGGATTTAACGCCGTAGCAACACTTTTGTTGGGTCATATTTCGGCGGTCAATCAATTTCCTATAAAGACTAATTCTACGGATTAAGCTGTTAACCAGTTACTTGGCGCATACTTTCATTAATAAATGACAACTGCTCTACATGATTTAGAATCAGTGGCAGTTGGGAGAATGGCCATAGAAATATTTTATGACCAAACTCAAAGTATGGCCCGCTCAGGTATCGAACCTACCGCTGACCCCTCAATACGTACCGATAACGTTTGTCATTCATAGATACACGAATGCGTTCAGCTTTTGATTTTTGAAAGCATTTGAGGTGAAAGGATGCCACATTTTCTAAGTGTACAATAATTTAGCGTGTGAGAGTGTCACACTCATGGCGTAGTTTGTTCTAAAACATATCGTGAGTATTTTGATCGTAAAAAGCCAGTAACCATTTATATGAAGGTCTTTAATTTCGTCGTAAAAGCTATTATGAATTCCTGGTCCCCATTTCTGAGCTAAAATAAATGTTTCTTGCTCAAGGTAACAGTGGGATAGGTTTTGAATGGGATTCGAACCAACAGAGCTGGTTGTCCAATGATAATCAGTCAAACGTCGTAACCACCCTTTCTTCCTTTTATAAAGACAACTTGGTACAGTTTTTACAGCAAACAATTAATGGTTACAGAACGACGGCACAATTAAATCGTCAAGAGAATGAATTACAAATAAAGAAAGCTCATTAAAAGTTCAATTGATTAATCTTTAACACACGAAGGTCGTAAATTTCTCGTTCTTCGTTAAATGAATTTCAATGCAAAATGTTACGATAGTTTTATTCACAAATTGCCATATAATACAACATGGCGAGAAAGAACAAATTATACGAGATCCTGAGATGCACTAGACCGGAAATAGCATATAAAACTTTCGATGAGTATGTTTATACGTTATTTAATTAGACAGCAGCGATTTAATCTGGTCTACAACTATAATTGAATTCAATTTAGCCTTCAAGGAATAGAAAATCCCACAGAATTAAGCATTTACGTATCAATGATAATCGAGTTAAAGAAAAAGAAATAAGAATTGAATTTGTTAAGTTTCACGTTGAATTCAATAACCACAATGCATCAAAATAACTTTGACGTAAAACAAGAAATGTATGTCTGAAAATGGCATTTTGATAGACGTCTGCATACAAAAATGCCTACGGGTGCGGTGATCATCATGTAATACACATTTAACATTGTCAGAAAGTATCGTGATTTACACCAATTATCGGTTCTTTCCAGTGCTATACCGAATGACATATTCCGCTAAGATGTTTTGTTTTGTTTAAGCATCATCGTGAAATAAAAACGATTATACAATTAAGCTTTACCAGAGTTCAGATTCTCGTGAAAACATGGGGACTTTGCCTTAAACTGTTTTAGTGTAAAATGGTCTTCATAATTAATGTTTTAGTTAATGTTCGGTAAAAGTCATCTTTCATACAAACGTCCAGCATATTGTTGAACCTTGTATAATATTCCAAAATACTAAAATCAACTCAGGCGATAACACCCATAATATCCAATCACACCTAAATGCAGTGAATTGTAAGCAAATTTCTTGCTCAAGGATGTGTATGACCCTGATAGAACTCGCCGTCGGTATCCCTCGATTACTAAAATCGCGCCCAACCACAAAACTACACCTGAAGGTAGGAATTGTGAAACATCTCAAACTTTCACTAGTACTTGCAAACGCTCAACTAAGATAGAAGCTTAATTAATAAATATATACACCTACTTAAGAACAATTTTTGCACAAGTTACATTTTAGAACATTTTAAAGCAAGGAGATTGACCTGAAGTTGTTTCACCTCGAGTCATAAACTTCTAATTAAAATTTAATTCACGTTCCCATCCTCTAGGCCGCACGCAGTTTGTTTTTCGTGATTAAGTAGTGGTTATAAATAATTTATCGGGAGTTGTGCGGCAATTTTAGGTCAAACCTCTCTGTGCTCCTGGATGTCTATAAGTATTCAATGATTAATAAGAAACTTAAGAAGCCTAAGAAATTTTTGAGTCCATGCTAATACGTAAAAAGATCATCATTCCATTATTCTAAGAACAGTAGCCGAAAAAAGCGCAAATTATTTACACAGACATGCAGAGATTATAAAAGGTATTTTCAAAATACCTTTATGTTCCACTATATGGACCATCAAATTCGATGGTCGTTTGAATTGAATGGTAAATTGATGAATATGGTAAAAAAATCTCTACAATTAAGCATTTGGAACAAATCGCATTATCTTGCTGTAACCAAGGTGATAAAATAAATACAAAAATATGTTTGGTTTAAATTCTGCTTCCGTATAAATGCTCAGCCAAATTTAAAATCTTGTCTGATATTCTTTTATCATTGTAATTAAATCAAGCCGGTGTATGTTATTGATGGGACTCGAAGCAACGCCGAGTTGGCTATCAAATAATAACCAGTCCGACGTCGTTACCTCTCGGCCCTCCTTTTACAAAGACATCTTGGTGCAGTTTTTCTGCAAACTGCAAACAATTAATGGTTACAGAACGACGGCGTATTTAAATGGTTGAGCGAATGCATTACAAATAAAGAAAGCTCATGAAAAGCTCAAATTGATAAATCTTTAACACACGAAGGTCGTAAATTTCTCGTTATTTGGTGAAACGAATTTCCATGCAATCTGTTACGATAGTTTTATTCACAAATTGCCATATAATACAACATGGCGCTGAAAAACAAATTATACGAGATCCTGAAATGCAGCAGACCGGATATAGCATATAAAACTTTTGATGAGTATGTTTATACGTTATTTAATTAGACAGCAGCGATTTAATCTGGTCTACAACTATAACTGAATTCAATTTAGCCTTAAAGGGATGCAAAATCCCACAGAATTGAGGATTTACGTATGAACGATAATTAAATTAAAGAAAAAGAAATAAGAATTGAATTTGTATAAGTTTCACATTCAATTCAATAACCAAAATGCATCAAAATAACTTTGACGTAAAACAAGAAATGTATGTCTGAAAATGGCATTTTGATAGACGTCTGCATACATAAATGCCTACGGGTGCGGTGATCATCATGTAATATGCATTTAACATTGTCAGAAAGTATCGCTATTTACACCAATTATCGGTTCTTTTCAGTGCTATACCGAATGACCTATTCCGCTAAGATGTTTTGTTTCGTATAAGCATCATCGTGAAATGAAAACGATTATACAATTAAACTTTTCCTGGATTCAAATTCTCGTGGAAACATTGGACTTTGCATTTAGTCGTTCTGGTGCAAAACGTTCTTCAAAATTAATACAAATGCTTAAGTTACGAGTCGCTTGAAAGTCTGTTTTATTTAGAACTTGCAATCTTGTCTGTTATTCCATGATCATCAAAATCAACTGAAGCAGGCCAAACCCACAATTGCACATGAATGGAGTGGATCGTAAGCAAATTTCTTCCTCAAGAATATCAATAATCCCCAGGTGGAACTCGCACCCGGTACCAATCGTTTCCTTAACTCGTGTCCAGCCACAAGACAACACCAAAATGTAGGAATGGTAAGCTATTCAACCTGTCACAACGATTAGTTGACGTTCAGCTAAGATTGAAACTGAATTGATAGTTTCATTCATCTACTCAGGAGTAATTTCTGTACAATGTACATTTTAGTAAATTTTATAGCAAGGAGATTGACCTGAAGTTGTTTCGCCTCGAGCCCTAAATTCCTGAATAGAATTTAATTCATTTTAACATCCCCAGGCTGAACGCAGTTTGTTTTTCGTGTTTAAGTAGTGATTATAAATAATGTATCGGTAGTTGTACGGCAATTTTAGGTCAAACCTTCCTATGATCATGGATGTCTTTAAGTATTCATTGACTAATAAGAGACTTTAGAAGTCTAAGAAATCTTGAAGTTCATGATAATTACGTAATAAATAATCGTTCCTTTATCCCAAGAACAGCCGTCGAAATAAACGCAAATTATTTAAACAGATATGCATAGATTATAAAAGGTATTTTCAAAATACCGTCAAGTTCCACTATAGGGACCATCAAATTCGATGGTCGTATGAATTGAATGGTTAATTGATAAATATGTCGAAAATTTCGCTACAATTATGCATTTGGAACAAATTGCGTTATCTTGCTGTAACCAATGTGATAAAATGAATACAAAAATATGTTTGGTTTAAATTCTGCTTCCGTATAAATGCTCAGCCAACTTTAAAATCTTGTCTAATATTCTTTTATCATCTTAATCAAATCAAACCGGTGTAGGTTATGGATGGGATTCGAACCAACGCCGACCTGGCTATCAAAAAATAACCAGTCCAACATCGTAACCTCGACCCTCTTTTTACAAAGACATCTGGGTGCAGTTTTTAATGCAAACAAAAGTTGGTTACTGGACGACGGCACCTTTAAATGGTCGAAAAAGTGAATTACAAATAAAGAAAGCTCATAAAAAGCTCAAATTAATTGTTTACTCATCAATGTCGTAAATTTCTCGTTCCTTCGTTAAAAGAATTTCCAGGCAATCTGTTACGATAGTTTTATTCACAAATTGCCATATAATACAACATGGCGCTGACGAACAAATTATACGATATCCTGAAATGCACCAGACCGGATATAGCATATAAAACTTTCGATGAGTATGTTTATACGTTATTTAATTAGACAGCAGCGATTTAATCTGGACTACAACTATAATTGAATTCAATTTAGCCTGCAATGAATACAAAATCCCACAGAATTGAGCATTTACGTATCAACCATGATTAAGTTAAGGAAAAAGAAAGAAGAATTGAATTTGTTTAAGTTTCACGTTGAATTCAATAACCGCAATGCATTAAAAAAAACTTTGACGTAAAACTAGAATTGTTTGTCTAAAAGTGGCACTTGGAGAGACGTTTGCTTACATAAATGCTTACGGTTCCGGAGCTCTTCATGTAATATGCATTTAACATTGTCAGAAAGTATTGTTATTTACACCAATTATCGGTTCTTTCGAGTGCTGTACCGAATGACCTATTCCGCATGGTATGTTTTGTTTCGTTTAAGCACCATTGTAAAATGGAAACAATTATACAATTAAGCTTTCCCGAATTCACATTTTCCTGGAATACATTGGGAATTTGTCGTTAGTTGTTTTAGTGAAATAGGTCTTCAGAATTGATACTTAAGTTATAGTTCGGTTAAAAGTATGTTTCCATGCACACGGTCAACCCACTGCACAACTTTATCTACAATCCCATGTTCATCAAAATCAATTCAAGCAGGTAACACCCACAACATCTAAACGGACAAAATCGCAAGCACAGTTCTTGCTAAAGGAATTTTAGACGTCTCTGATGGAATTCGCACCCGCTTATTCCTAAAATCGTGTCGTACCACTAGACAACACCTTAAGTCAGGAAAACATCTCAGTCGTTTACTAAGACAGAAAGACGCTGAGCTAAGATTGAAGCTTAATTGTTGGATTTATACATTTGCTAAAAAGTAATTTCTGCACTAAGTACATTTTAGAACAAAGATATTGACCTGCAATCATTACACCTCGAGCGCCTTAAACTCCTAACCGAAAGTTAAATCATTTTAACGTCCCCTGGGCCGAACGCAGTTTGTTTTTCGTGTTTAAGTATAGTGTTCATAAATAAATCGTCGGTATAGTTGTACGGTAATTTTTGGTCAAACCTTCCTATGAAGCAGAATGTCTATAAGTATTTATTGATTCATAAGAAACGTAAAGAGGCATAAGAAATCTAAGAGTGCATGCTAATTATACAATAAGTAATCATTTCATAATCCTGAGAACAGTAGCCGGATTACGCGTAAATTATGTAAACAGACGTGTTTAAATGAAAATAAAGACATTTTCGAAATACAGTAAAATTCAGCCATAAGGACCATCAAAATGAAAGTCCAAGTAGTGAAATGGTCTAAATATGGTGAAACATTCTTCTGAAATTTATCATCTGGAACTTGAAATAGGAAATTAAAAAATCGTCGAAAATCGCATGATTTTTGCTATAACTAATGTTTTTCAAATTGATACAATAGTTTCTATTATTAAGCCTTTTTGCCTAAGTCTATCGCTACGTATCGCTTTGTGTGTGATACTTTTTCTTCTAAATTAAGCATTTGGAAATTAAAAAATCGTCAAAATTACATGTTCTTGCAATAACCAATGTGGTCTTTATAGCAGAGTTTTATTGTACCGTGTGATGATCTAAATATAGATATAAATAATAATAAAGACAGTAATAATGAGACAGCTGAACGGTAGTTATATAAATAAACTAATCAAACAGTTTTAATGCTTCTATTTCAATTGTTATATGCATACTTCCTTAGTCAGCAGAGAAACTGACGTCATCATTGTAGTGGCACATTGCCTTTAGCTTTCTTTTCACAATCATTAAGAAAAAAGCACTTTTGTACATCGATGGTTATTTCTGGAAACGTCCTTATATAAAATGTTTAGAAATATTTTCATCTACGGATTCGAATATAATTAAAAACCTGTCTGTTTATATTTACAAAAGTTTTAAGTTACGAGATAGTATTGTATAATGTTTAAGTGTACTAGTTCACAGATTTGGTTAAGATTTTTCTATTTTTAAAATTCCATTCAGTGTCTGTAATTGTGTCAAAAAAAATATTCTTCATATATAAGACAAATTGACCAATATGTTGCAAGAAATATACACTAAAAGTTAAAAAAATGCACTAAATTGTCTATACCGTGACATACGGGGTCGACTTTGACTGCTTAAAACACCGTCATTTGTAGTTGTATGTCAATTGGCACTAAAACTGTCATTATCAAATCACTTATTTCCTGATTCTAAACAATTTTGATAGTTTCTGACAAAGTTGATGTTTAAGTTCAGATCTGTGAATGCGGACCTTTAATGTGTTTCAATATACTCTGACTGATTATTATTACTTTGTGTTTTGCTCTTCCCTCATTATAACTGTATACATATTTGTGCGCCATTATAGCAAATAATGTTTTAAAACATATACATTATATTACTTGTATATTGTAACTACTTTCTATTTATATCGTATAACTTGTAAACTGTTGGGTGTCATGTCATCTATGCAATTAGTCAGACGATGTCCGACATTTTAGTCAGAATTGAATCATACTAAGAGTAACAAAGTGAGTTTTTATTATATAATCATACAGATATTTCTTTCATCGCGAATCAAAAGTATTAAATGAAAGCATAAAATTGCCATTTCAATATTAACAAATTTTATGCAATAATTACAAGTAAAACGTCATGTAAAGGACTAATTCACTGATGCACTACCTTTTTTAAAACATCGTTTGTTAGTTGAAATCGCCAATCGCGAAAGCAGTAGCCAGTTCAATTACCCCGAACGTTTCGTAACGTTCCGTAATGAAAGGTTCGGAGCAACTCAACCCAAAGACAATTAAACCCGAGACAACCCAATCCCTTACTAACTTTGGGTTGAGTAATCCACAGGTTGGGTTGTCTTCGGGTTGAGTTGTACCGGTACCCTTAACATTCCCTAACAGTCGTTACTGAACACGCTGCTAGTTTTGCTATTTTCCCTTTCATTGACACTCGCAATAGTGAAACTAAATCAGTTCATATCGTATATAAATAATGTGGTATGATTTTCGATCTCGTGTGTTTGTCATAATAATCATCGTTTTCTTAATCTCATGACAGAATGTAAACTTTGATTATACTGTTATAAATATTTATAATTCATATTTCGACCATCCTCTAATGTGTTATCAATTTATGACAATATCCTTCCGCGATGCAGTTCCGATAACACTTTTTCGTTTTCGATTTTATTTACAAACAGGATTTTATTGTTATATTAAAATGCGTGCATATCATTGAGTTAGCATTTTATTTTCTAAGTTCACTTAAAATACGGGTGATCACTTACATTGCACTTAAGTTTATAGTATCGTTTCCTACTAAAATTGATTTTCAAGAAGTGAAACTTAGTGTGGGGTTAACAGATTACAACATTTCTAGTGTTGTGAACCCGGATCTTATTCAGCCAGCCAAGAAAACATCTCTACTCGTTGAATAAGAACATATCATAAATCAAAATGTTCAATCAAATATTTAAACGATATGTAGCCAGTATGCCGCTTCGCGTGAGCTGTAGTAGTTTGCATAGATGGTCAACTGAAAGCAACTAAATTGTCCCTTAATGGTTATGAAGACGTCCCAAATTTTCTGTCAGACAGTTTTGGTTGAGTTTAACGCCGTAGGTATACATTGTAAAGGTTACATCACGAGGGTCAGTCAATCTACTCACCGTTCCTGGAAAATCTCTAAATTTCCTAAATCTCTGGATTAATCTGGAAACCAGTATCTGGACGCATACTTCCGTCAGTGACTGACAACTGCCATACATCATTTAGAAAATATGATAAAAGGGAGAATTACCACGACCAAGCCCAACTAACGAATATTCCACCCTGAAATCAAACCTACGACCCCTACAGATCAATACTAACTAGTAGACTTGTGTGCTATCAATTGAATAAACCGGATGGATATGCACCATAATGAACAAAAGGAAACGTGTAGTCATTCACTTTTTGAACGTATTAATTTATGAAAAGAGTGCTATATAAATATGGTAGATAATAATTCACTTTATATGGCAAAGAAAATCACGTGTACTACTTTTTAACAGGCAGCTTTGACATAAAGTAAGCAAATACTTTCGTCAATTAAAGTCTCTTAAGCGATACATTAGTAGAAGAGAGAATAACATACAATAGTCATGGGTAAAAATCAACGAATGCAAGTAGTTATACTTATTTCATAAAATCGACATAAGACCCCTGAATTCGTGATACGATGCTCTTCTGAGTGAGCCTACCAGATTGGTTAATATGCATAGACATTCTACGTAAATGTAATTGCACTACCTACGCCAGTTTTCCATGAAGCGACGAGCAACAGGTATGAATATTGAGTATAATTCAAAATGATCTGGGAATTTATCTTATTTTCCTGACTGTATTGTTATTTCACTGGATGATATATTACAACTGAATAAACAAACTAAAAGATATCATTTTCCGGAGGAATGCTTGATTTGAAGGAACACTCTCCAATAAATGCCAAAGATAAAGTAAAAATGCATCGCTTTTCTAGTAGCGCCGCACGCATATTTCATTCTGCGGTTTCATTGAATGATTTTGATTTCTGGCTTAGTATTCCCAGTTAGGGTTTAGTTTTAGCGTGTTGTATTGAGTTATATTGACATTTTACGCAATTTACATAAAATTATGCAATTCTCATAATAATAAAATACCAAAAGGGTCTAGTTCGCCCTCTAGTGCTCGCAACCATGTTACTGGCATTACCCTCCTCAGTAATGGATTTAATGGTCTGAGTTCTTTCTTGGAGAGGCTGAGAACGAAACAAGTTTTTATTTGGATATTCACCACCGTCGGCTGGCAGTCAAATAAGTTTCTAATGGAGAAGAAAATAATAATAACAGTACGGCGCCCCTATATGACATTTTGAAGTACTATTTCGTTTAAAAGAAATAGTTATTTCGAAAAATTAACGTCAGAATTATTTCGTAAAAAACGAAATAATATTATTTATTCTTTTAAAAACGTAATAATTATTCGTTTGAACGTCGTATTATTTCGTAAAAACGAAATATTTCGTATCAACGAAATTATATTACGTTTAAACGAAATTGTTGTGAAAATAAAAAAAAAATATTGCAAAATGTCACTTTAGGGGCTCCGTATAACAGTTAATGTCCTCAATAGATAAAATACATTTGCAATTTACTGAGTAAAACTCATTTAAAATAAGACTGTTTGAGATTATTTGACCATGGATGGTCAAACAGGATCTAACAGTTTTCCTCTGTCATTATCTTTGACTTAAACTTTATATTTTGAATACAATGTATACATCTTTTTCATATAATGTGATGAGTGGCAAAAATGGAAATCCTGTTTCTTTTCACTGAAATCGTGGCTACGATCATGTTAAAATACGAGTATCTTTAAGTACGATCTAAATTACTATACAATATAAAGTGTCAGTAAGTTTATACTTTAATGACTTCATATATAAAGAGTACAAGGGTCTATTGTCTAAGACTATCGCTTCGTATCGCTTCGTATCGATCCCCCCCCCCCCCCCCCCGTTACCCTCGATTGGATATCCCGTACTTATTCCTTTTGGTGTAAGAAGGGTACCAGAGCACAAAGCGATAATAAGCGAAAGGCTTATGCAATATGCCCCTTCATACGTAATTTTACAACAAATTATTTGAACATATATATATACCAAAAAAACATACATATATGATCTGATATATCCTACAATTACACTTATTATATTATCTCTTTTTATACATTAGCAGGCTTTCATAAAAATAAGTTCTAATAAAAGTTCTTATTTAAATAAAGGTCCTTTGTGTGAATCTATTAAGACAACTTCGTCACAATAAGGTTTAAAACTGCTCAATTTTGGATGGTCGTCCAATTTTGAATACAATTAAAATTTCATGTTGAAAATACATTTTCTCATTTTTAAGGTATTTTGGAAAAAGAAAATGTTTATAGTATTTTTTTAAATAAAGGTTTAAAAGTTTCTATATGTAGAGTTTTGAATACAATATTAGATAGCATAACCATGGTAACTGCGTGTCACAAAGGTCAACAGAAATATTTGAAGCATTTAGATGCGGCTAAGTAATAAAAAAAATTACTTTAAAGATAACTTATATAAATGTCACATTCGGAACTCCTCGGTCATTCACTGAGAAAACTCTATTCATTCGATGGATGTTCGAGGTGTTCCGAATGATAAATGCCGTACACGCTTTTTTGCTTTTTGCCTGGATACATGTAGGCGGTGGTGCAAATACCATACACACTGTGCCAGGAGAATGGTTACTAGTATGCTATTTTACAAAAATGTCCGGATTTAATTACCGGAACCAGCACTTCATGTGTTTACTAAGTAGTCGCTGTTTCCGGTGCATTAAAAACTTCGCCTCCACAATGTCATAACGTCATTTTACAAATAGAAAGTTAACTTACCTTTAAAGAGAATTATTTAAGGCGAGTTGATAATGTTATCTATGGCTGATAGTCACTAAATTATTCTAGGCAAACTTATTATGTGAAATAATATATGACTGACATTTGTGAATTATTTGTGGGTTGCAATTGACTTTGTGCAAAAGTATCATACCATTTTGTATTCACGTCATTAATGACGTCATTGTCACATGACAATTAGGTTGAAAGTATGAAAAAATCAAGTTTTTTATATACATGTATTTACGGCGCTCGTCAACATAATTTTTAAACTATTCTTTGCTAATACTTGCATACCCTTCACAACTTCTCTATACGTGCAAAATGGTTTAATGGTCGTGTGACCAATTTAAGGGACAATTCTGTCGCCACAGGAATCCAACTCAGATCGTCGGTTAGGCTTACATCATACTGTGAATTTGTTTGGTTGGTTTAACGCCGTAACAACACATTGTATAGGTCATATAACGGCGGTCAGTCAACCTACTCACGCCTCCTAGAAAGGCAAAATCTCTAGATTAAGCTGTTAACCAACTACTGAGCGCATACTTTCGTCAGTTAATAACAACTGCCCTACATAATTAAAAATCATTGGTAGGAGGGAGAATGGCTGTATTAAAAATTTCATGACCAAGCTCCACCAAGTATGCCCCGCCTGGGAATCGAACCCACGACCCCTCGCTCAGTAGACTTGCGTGCTACCAACTGAGCTAGCCGGGCTGCTGTAATCATGGCACCACAATCACTCCAACAATAAACATACATTTACTCACTAGGAAACCTAGGTCATTGCAGAAAATGAGCAGAATTTTGATCTAGTGTCCCCAAGGGGTTGCTAGTAAGAGCATCATTCGATCATGCACAAACACTCCTAAACAAAAAAATTCGACAATAACGTCGATTCTCTTTCATTTATAAGTTATATGGAGATATAAAGGGTCTTGTGGGGATGCATAGGTGAGCACTGACTATTGAAGTCTATGAAAGTTAGGTGAGCTGGCCGTCTTAAAATAGCCATAATTTGCGTTGATGCGGCATAAAGCCTCAAGAAAGTGAACTAGTGACGTAAATAGGTTTAAAATAGTAAAAGGGCGATGTGATTAAATAGAATTGTACAGAATTTCAAGACACTGCAAATCATCGCCGCCGTTGCCATTGACAACTACGCAAAGTTGCAGTTTGATCGAAAGACGTATATATTACATTGCAAATATCCACAAAAGTGTGAAATAAAATGTTGCTTATGACAATCATTTCCTTTTGGATAAAAATTATCTTACGAGAAACGAGTCCATTTTCAATAACAATTTTCACTCTTTCTTTCATCGCCGTCAAACGTCTGCGTTATTCCATCAATTCTATAAACAGACGACATTTCTCTAGTTGTTTCAAATCGATTCTAAGCTGTAAGTGATCGACAAATTAGCAGACGAGAATAAAAATGAACAACGATTTCAGGATAATCGGTCAAACAGACGACATTACGGCGAGGGAATACCGGACAAAGGGAGATAACTTTATTTTCTTATTTATATTGTGTGCCAATTTCGAGAGAGATCGCGCAGACGATCGGTGGCTGATATGGCGATATGGCAAAAGTTTGAAGTACAATGACGACAGGAATAATGGAATAATGGAACACAAATGTCGAGGGTATAAAACATTATATTCAATAATCTGTCAAAAGTCGGCACTAGTCTGCTCTATACGAGTAAATAATGTCAACAACTTATGGATGTCAATGATCGTAACATTTCAATGTGATTATATATGCATCGGAACATAGTAAACTTTCAAGCACTATTCTGGATAATGGAATTAATGAATTGGTAAATATCTCAGAAGAAATTGCTCTTATCTAGTTTGTTTTAGTCATCTGGTTCCTCCATCATATAATACATAGTAATATTTTCTATAGCGGGGTTCGATTGACATTTGTCTAATGCGTAATCAACATTTTTGTAACCACGGCGATCGGTTTGCCACACCGGGTTTGCTAAACTAAATTCGGCCGTATTTATAATTACTTTCCAAGAAGTCGGCAGTATGAAAAAGGTCGCATTTTCAAGTTGGTATTGCCTGCAAGAATCAAGACTTGAAATATCGTCGGATATCACAATGCGCTCATATTAAACTTAAAACCAGATTTTCATAATGTTTTAGGTCATTTTAGCTTATTTTAGAAGACCATCTTTTCTGTGTTCAATGGAACAACACATATATACAGTCCTACAAAGTTACTCCAAAAATCGCTCCAATGGAGCAGTTGGCTTATCAGGCCTCTAATCATTATAATAACACTGACCACCATTATAAAGCAATAAAACAGTCAGCACATGCCACATGCTGCGGTAAACTCTGGCTAAATAAACAATGTCCATTTATCTGCTTTCACAATCTTTTATATATTCAAAGAGTAATCATTATTGTTTCTACCAAACAATCACCGACCATTTTCACCAGAACAATGAAGTGACCACATATACAATTTTAGTTAAATAAGTGATTTTTAATTGTAAAGGCGCATAAAAACAGCTTCTTGTTAAGGTCAGTGAATTATCAACAAAAAAATATCATTATATCGTTTAAGATTTTTTAGAATTCTTTAGATATATAAATTGAATTGATGGTATGAATTATCATATTGATACAGACTAATCATTACTTATCAAGTATATTATTCCATATTATTGTTTTTGTCATTTGTTTAACCCTTGACTGGTTGCGCCATGTGTGAAAAGTAGCCATTTTTTCACCATTACAGGCTAGAGCTATTTCAAAATGCTTTAATTTCATTACTAATTATCATACAGATATGTACAACTTGACAATTTATTCCCTGAGTAAATGTCTATCAGAAAAACCAAGTTGAGCCCTGATCTCAGTTACTATATGGTAACGCAGGGGCGGAGCAAATACAGAAACAAGAAATGTCTTTAAAAAAGACAAACGGCGTCGATTTAAAAACAAGTGTGCTCACCTGAGGAAAAGGTCAAAGGTCACAGAAGAGCCATTTACAGAGGACCACTAATGTTAAAACCTATTTTTTGACCCAGTGACCTACTTATCCAACCAATCAGACCTTTTTGAACAATTTTGGTAGGGAACCACCCACGGACCATTCCTGTTGAGTTTGGGCAAATTATCATAAGCGGTTCAAGAGAAGATGTTGTTTAAACTTTTCCTTATATAATTCAATGTAATATTGTGATTCATGGGGTGGGGTCAGTTTTGACCCAGGGGCATAATTTGAACAACTGTGATGGAGGACCTCTAGATGATGTTATATACCAAATATGAAAGCTCTAGCCTAGGCCTTGTAGTTTCAGACAAGAAGATTTTTGAGAATTGCATTGTGAAAACCTATTCATTAATGCTACAAAACAAAAATTATGAATTTATTCTTAAGGTTCTGGAACTGTAATGGTGACCTTCCACAATTCTTATACTGATATTGTTTCTTGATCTGTACTATTAAAGACATTGAATGCTGAAATTTTAAAGAAATTTACCGTCTGTAACTTAAGTTATGTGCATTTTTATAACGTGACCCTTCATTTTTAGAAAGACCGTAAATTGTGCTGGGACAAAAAGTGAAAGAACTTTTTTTTCAAATTCTGCTGTTTTATTTCTAAGTTTTAATCCATTTTCTTGTTATACAGTCATGTAATGACAAATCAGAGCAACCAGGTTACACTTTGGACAAATACATATAAAAATACAGAGATTTGCATACATGTACCCCCAAGCAAAAATCCGAGTTTTTGAGAATGTTAAAAAATTTACCCTATCTCTAAAAGCAAATATCTCAAGTTAGAAGTTAGTTAGACACATGCAACTAGTTTTAAAATTTTCTGCAGTATTAACTGCCCATATAATGAAAAATTTAAGAAATTTTACCGTTTCTAAAATTTTTTATAAGATTTTGTATTAGATTACTGTACTGAAACTGCAAGAGATTTTATAGAGAAAAATAACGTCAAAATGGTCAATTACAAATAATACTACTTTATACAGATATATCATCTAAAATTGGTATTTGAGATGGAAAATGTATGTTAAACTCTGCATTATCATATAAAAACCTTCTCTCCATTGCTTTTTGGCAAGCTTGAGGGGACTATTTGGGGATTAAACTTGTACCAGCTATGTTTTCTGCTGTTGTCGTTTTTTGCACTAACAGTTGGACACTAGAGTTAGTAATGTTGGCATATTATGTGCCTTAGCTTTCAAATTATGCTGTTGATTGTATTGTTTTTTTATATAATTAGAATATGATGATATTAAAAACAGAAAATGTGCAACGATTTTGTCGTTATATGCTGACTTTGGTACGATTATTTGTGGGAATTCGGCAATAAATCAATATAAGTTAAACATTCTTTCCAGTTTATCGATATTTGTGTAGTTTATTTTACCTTTGTTCATTTTCAGTACACAAAATAGATTAAACAATCAAAACCCCATTTTGCCCCAAATTCTCCATTTCGTCCATTTCGCCTCAAAATCTCCATTTCGTGTTTCAGTCATACCCAATTTACATCGCAAAAAAAGATGAAAAAAAATGTATTTTACACCTGTACAAACAGAATCAACGCAAAAGTTATGATCCACTACGGCTTTTCATTGTTTTTATGTCGATAAACCATTATTTTTACGATAACTAACTACGATCACGCTGTAGAGCGTCTGGTTTCGCCATTTACGGAAAATTCGTTACCCTATGAATTCTGGAAAATCCCACGTCACGTGGTGAAAATTTCTAAAAATAGCAATTACGAAACTTGACGAAGATAGGTATTTGGGAAAAAACCTACTTAATTATTGATTTGATAAAGGGAGATAACCGCTGCGGGGAGTTTGGTTTGACGTGTCTATTTTTAGTTTTATCTATTTTTAGACACCCCCCCCCCATTTTTTTGTTGATTTTTGGCAATTTTTGCAAATATCAAGAGGCTTTGTCAAAAAAGAATTGTCAACTTGATATGCCGGTATATGTGTGCTCCAACGACAAACAAAAGATTTATTTAAAGCTGCGCAGTTTCTTCCACAAAACAGGAAACTCACAAATTTTATAGTATAGATGTGGAGCTGTGACTCTCAAAGTGTAAACCCCGGAAACTGGACGTAGTGAGGCTTACTTAATAATTATTGGGTAATATGTCAGACTTTTTACTAGAAACCGGTTCACATCTGGAGACGTAATTCATTTTACCCATAAAATATTGTGTTTGACACGTAACTTTTTATTGTTACAATATAAAAAACACTTTGGAAAGCAATAGAAGTCTACCCAAAAAAAATAATCTACGAACGAAGCAAAATTTCGTAAAACACTGCATTACAATAGTGTGGCCTTTATTTTTTCGCGCGTGTCAGGGCCATCCAATCGAAGAGGGGATTTTCTCTGTTTCTCCCGTACGTCATTTTCAGTGCTTATAAAATCATCAAACAGAACGGCGGATTTCCGAAATCCCCAGACAGACGTCATTATACAGAAATGTAGGTCAAAATCCAGCTTAGACAGCTACGCCGAAAAAAAGCAATTTCCGCTCTTTTTTCACCCAACACTTGCATTTCAAAAAATAATATTTTTAAAATTGAGGTCTAAAGTGCCAGGTCTTTTCGGAGACTGAAAACATGTTTTATCAGCATTTGGTGCAGTTTCTCTGCACTCAAAGACCCCGATTTTTTCTGACGATGAGGGGCGCTGCGCCCTTTTCAAACCCAAGCAACAAAGCGGGGCACACACACCCCTTCGGAACCCCTCTGAGACATCTTTTGATAGGGTAAAAATGCGGGATTTAGCGGTAAAGGGTTAATATTCTACTTCAATTGAGAGCTGTAGACAAAAAGTTCAAATTAAGATTTATCCAAGTACTGAAAGTACTGTTGGAAGGAATTTTTGAACGATTATAAAAATTGAAAGTTGCTATAATTTCGATATCCATCTTGATCTCTTTATCAATCACAGTCAACTGCGTTTCATGGCGGGGCATACTTTCGTGGAGCTTAGTCATGAAATAATTTCTACGGATATTATCCTTCGTACCACTGATTCTAAATCATATAGAACAGTAGTCAGTCACTTAATTGCACCTAGTAGTAATCTAGAGATTTAGCCTTTTCAGGATCAGTGACTGATCCCGGTGATATAAATGATTGGATATGGCGTTATAGTCTCAACAAATTGTTTACAAGTTCTATAGAGTTTGTCCAAAAATCGGAGTGAGCAAGCGAATTTTTTTCCATATTTTGAGCTTTGAGGAGCGAGCAAAAAGCGAAGTATAATTTTTTGCAGTATCTAATACATAAATTAACCATAAGTTAAAAAGGAATTGAGAGTATGGACTTTCTGATATAAGATACATGTATGAGCTGTGGTAAACTATCGCTTAGGTTGTATTGTTAACATACGAGCATGTGGCAGATATAAATGCGCCATTATACAAAAATCTACTCTACGTACACTGTTGTAATAATGTTTGATTAATATGAAAAACGCATAAAATGTCAAAATTTTAAGTATTCGTTTAAATCAGTTTTTTTTCTAATCATCTACGTTTGATAGTATAAATATTTTTCTGCTGCACTATTTTCTTGGTCACATTGACTCTTTGATTTCTATTGACTTGAAGGTGTTGTTCATTCTTTCAAATTTTGGAGAGCGCTGACAAAGAAAGGATTTTTTTTTGAAAAATATCCTTTAAAAATGAAAATGATGAGACAAATATATATCAGTGTATTAAGTTCACATTAAATGATGATCTCTTACTCGTAATGGTGATTTCAGCTTAACAAAAATGAGTTTTATCACTTCCCTGCTTAGACAGCTCCAGATTTTATATGATGACAATGGTACAGAATTTATTGGAATGAATAATTTCATGAATTACCTTAAAAAATAGGAATGTAAATGAACCCTTTATTAAAGGAAGCAATATTTTGCTGCAGAAATCAATGGCAAGAAAGCATTTCGACTTGAAAGTGTAATCCAGTTCTTCATTTCACACTGGGCAACATTCAGTGTGCCGCGATGTGACAAAATATATCAATGCACGAAATATATCGTACATCGAAAGTGTAATGAAAATATAAGCATTTCAATTAGATTAACACAAGATATTTACAGATAAATATCCAAGAGTGAATCGTTTAACCAATGTTTATAATCAAGGGTTTTATTTTGACGAAGAAGATAGCACGACATTAAATGAAACATACAAAAATGAAGTCACCGAGGAAGAATGGAAGAAGATATGTCTTTTGAACGTCATTTTTGCTATCGAAGTTAAATTCGATATAGCCACGTATTTATGATTAAAAAAAAGAACATTTCCCTCTAAATTTAATGTTGATTTTTATATCAATAATACTTTAGTAGCTTAATTAATCCAAGTGATTTTATAAGAAAAAAACGTCAGTTAACATGTACATAGTCAACTCTTTTCTTTTAGCAATTTCCAATAAACAAATTTATTAACTTTAATAATATCGTACATTTAAATTGCATTATTTATTATTCCAATAATAAAATCAAAACAATTTACTAACACAATTACTCTACATAGTGCAGTTTCATATTTAGATGAGGAAATAAGAATAGAAGTTTAACTTTCAGATTTATCATGAAATTTCAAGAATAGTCTTAGACAAATGTTCACAACATCTGTTATCAATTGAATGTTTAGATAAGGGTCATTTTATATCATGATATATGATCTCCTGGAGTGGTCAGCGTTTAACACTTTCCTCTTAATTATCTCTGTGCCGTTATAAAAACAAGACAAATTTTGGGAAATTTCTGGTTTTTGGAGTAACTTTGTAGGACTGTATACTCTCCTTTTCAGTCCTACACATAAGGAAGAGATTCTCCTCAGGTCTGAGAAAGGTGGTACCGTTATGTCCAGAACCATTAAGGAAACATTATCTGACCACTTCAGCCAATTTATCAGCGGGTGAACTATTAATCTGTCAATGCAATCTGATAAGCCTAGTATCTAAATAAACACATGTGGTATTGTTTATAATGCTTTAGAATTCATACGTATGTATAGCACATCAAGTCAGAAAAACTTTGTACAATAACATTAATTGAATCATATAAAAATAAAATAAAAATGTAATATTATTATTATTTTTTCTCCTTTATTAGTTAATCACTTTCATATTACCGTTTATATTTATATTCAGTTGATTTCATGAATATGACTTTAAAATGTTGTTTAAAATTATGCTGTAAGTTTAAAATGAATTAACAGCAGAATGTTATTTACTTTTTATCAATTCCACCCTAATGTCCATACTCCAATTTGCTGAATAAATTTTATGATTTAACAATCAGGATTTTTTACAGTCCATTGAATATGATAATTGGCTTAAAGTTCAGCAAGGGCCTACATAAACTTGACCTTCATCTTCCTATAAAAGTGCAGGGCCCTCTCTGGAGCATCGACACACTTGCGACTATTTACAAAGTGACTGTGAGGCCCAAAACGGTGCAGGGATAAAAGTAGATAAAACATTGTAGTGGGTTAGTGGAGAGAGCCCAGCACCGCCATGAAGCTGTCCAAGGAGGGAGAATCCGGCTATAACTTTGCACTGTCTGTTCCACAGCCGGATCGATGACGGGATGAGGGAATGCCGGTATGTGTCAGTGCGGCATAATGGTAACAGGTACCGAATAGTTGGTCCTCTGGTGGACATAACAGCAGGGTGGTAGTAGGCAGAGATAGTTCTGTACATAAGCACAAGCTTTTCATCTGCTTTGGGCTGTTGTAGTGATGGCTATCCAAGTGATGTTACCATCTGGCAGGTACTACTTGTCTGTTGGTATTCCCCATGGACAAATCGTGCTGTCCACCTCTGGACCGCTTCCAATTTGTTGAAGTTTGTACTGGTGTAGGGTCCCAGATTGCTGCGGCATAATCCATAACAGCATGTGATGTTTCTCCTTAGGAATGCAAGCGTGTTATTTGCAAGCGTCTAATTGGTGCAATGCAATTATACCACCCTTGCAGGTACCCATTTAAACTTGGGTGGAAGCAATCGCAGGTAAATGTTTGCTCAGGGAAATTAGCAGGGCCCCTAGTGGGATTTGAACCCAGGACCTCTTCATCCCTAAAAACGCGTCATACTGCTGGACTTCTGCTTCTTCTAGAGCTACACTGTGTATCAAACTCGTGACTAAAATTGTAGCCTTATAAAATTATGTATAGAAACCGCAGATTTTCCAGCTGTGGCTTTATATGGCTTAACTTAATTAACAGTAGTTCAATGTCAGTTCAAACAAACTTTAACCATAGGATGAAATAAGAAATGTGTGTTTTTAAAGAAACCCTTATGGCTCTAAATAGCCTTTTTTATCCACTTATTTAATTAAGTTATTTCATGATTGAAGAACAAATTGTTTTTAATGTAATTAAAAGACAGAGGTATTTTGAAGGAGGTTCCTTTTTCGAAGAGGGTCTTATCTTTTTTTTGAGGACTATCAAGATTTACTAATTAATTGAAATCTATTGATGATGTTCTATGGTAACTTTTTTATAAATCTAGGCCATCGAGACTGCCTACCATACCCTACTAGATCGATGCATGCCAAACTTGACGATAGTTTCGTAATCTATAAGGGTAATGTTTGGTGATTTCATGTTAATATTCACTTAATCGTTTCATACTCATATTTATCCTATGAAAAGAATGCACAAAATAGTTGTAAAAATATAGTAAAAAATTGTTTTGTGCGTGCAATCTTTGGTACAAGCAAAGTAATTTGGAAAATTATTTCCTATTGGCTTAAAAAGCAAGAAAATGTCAATGAAGGCATATCTATCTGTTGACCAATGCAGCTACTGTTCAGAGCATCCTTGTTCAATCCTGCCAGATAAAGGCTAGATTATGTAACAAGGAACCAAACACACTTTTGAAATTGTAAATGGTTCCAGATTTCATAAAATAATTGTCATGTACTTTTTAACTCATATGTATCACATACATATTAACAGGAAGACCCTGCTAATGTCTGTTTCATTGTTGTTTTACGATTATGATCTATTTCATAAAAAAATTCAAGCCTAAAATTGAATCCATTTCTTCAATAAAACTTAACAGAATGCTTAATTATTCGGCTTATGACAAATTGCAGACCTAGAGAGGGATAAAACTTGCGTCCTCCTACTTGCAAGTCAGACACTCTACTAACTGAGCTCGTCAAACTGATTATTATTGCACAAGTTATTCAACATATTCAATTATTAGGCATTATTCAATATTGTACTAATTACATGTCTCCAGATAGATCTTCTTGGATTCAAGTTTAGCCGATGACCATGACTGTTGTTAGAAGGGTCAGGATCTACAACTTACCAATACATGTACATCCCTCTTCTTATATAAAATTTCCCTGTGCCTGTACAATGTGTTCTTTTGCCATGTCTTTGGTTTACATTTCTTTTATTAATTTAACATTTAAACGATATAATAATTATTTCTTAAAATATAATCTAATTAATTATGAACTTATTGTTCTTATTTAGATGTTTGAATTACGTATATTGTAATTCATATGTAAATTATTTCTTTATATTTTCTCATTGATTGTACAGAGAGCCAGAACTAACATTAAATTCACTGAATTTCATTCAAACTAAAAACAAGAAAACTGACCAGAGCTAGGGATTCCCATTGACCATAAATTAAACCATCTGTAAGATAACAATCTGTAGCCTAACATGCCTTGACAGATATAGGGTCTAACTCGAGGTAATGATAACAAACACAGGAGTGTGGCAAATTGGTGTACCGTTATCATTTTCTCCAGAATTTCAGAGGTTTTGTACCTTATGTGTAGGACTGTTTTGATATGCATTCAACACACTTTTTATCAACACTTCATTTAATTATTTAAGGCCTCAGCAAATCAGCTCTTATATGTTATATGTACCAGCACTCACAACAGCCAGCAACAGAATCGATACTCGTTTTCCAAATTTCTACAGATTGGTCAGCCACAGCCAAGAATCGAAACCAGATTGCCAGGAGTTCGAGTTCAAAGAGGGGTTTGTCATTCAAATCGAGAACAACAAGAATTGACAAGAAAGCATGACAACAAGTCGCATGTTTTCCAGATTGCAATACTACTCTACTCCTTCTTATTGCATGTATACGAGGGGTGTCCCAGTAAATCGTGGACTCTTTATGTTGTGAAAAAATTACGAGCAACTTTAGCTTCAACTTTTAGCCGCCATTAAATGCATGTGTTGTGAGTAAGTAAGCTAAATTTTAGGACGGTTAGTTAAAAAAATATAAACGGTTTGTTAAAAAAATAAAAAAAAATGGTTCAATTTATAAGACACTAGGTATGTAAACGCGGCGCAAGTCAATGCCATATTAAGACGTCTGGTCTATGAAATCATTTTATTCACTCTCCAAGTTCGCCTTGTTGTGAACAGTTACATAAACATGCAATATTTTTACTTCATATTTACTTTAACAAATTTGTAATCTCAAAATATTAGTATGGTCAATGATATCATGGTCCACAGGTTAAGTTTCCAACTTAATTTTGAATAACACTTTCAGTTGTTTTTGGTACGATGAATTCAGTGGATAAATTACACAATGAATAACTACACTAGCGCCCCGGTTACACTACATTTAAGTTAGTGTAGGGACGGAACATCGCGGCTCGGGAGATTACTTACTGAGATGAAATACTTTCCTTCCCGATATCCATGGGCCTGAGCCTTACGTACGGCTAAAGTTTATAAGCTTTCATGGAAACTCCGATGTAGCATAGCAACACAGGAATGTACTATTGACTTTATATCCCATTTTAATCTTTGACCGCAGCAACTATTCAGGAACTCCGAGTACAATATTCCCAGGCGTTTTGCAATAATGGTACAGTTGCGTGCGTTAGTTGGCCACGCCGTGTCTGCTAGCGTCATTATTGATAAAAATGTAAGTAATTACAGAACAGAAACACGCGCTGTAGTTCAATTCAATTATCGTGTAACATTTAGATCTATACGCAAGAAGAATATGATGTTATGATAAAGCGTCGTAACTCTGAATGTTCATTTGTTCATATCATTCAATGATCGTACGTGTATTGAACGGAGAGGATGACCTTTGCAACAGAGTTCGTCTAAACTTTATAAAAACGCCGTCAGTTTTTAAGAACGATTTCAGTATTTCCAAAGTTACCCCAAGTTAAACACATTTCAAACCAAAATGGTTATAATATCAGCCATTCAGCACCTGGCATCCAAGTGTTCCAATGTGGCCAAATATTCAAGGAGAATGTTTTCCTTCAATAAAATAAAATTGAAGGACGTTCATCTTCTTCGTATAACACAGATTCATCTGCGTATGTAATACACACTGTCCAAAAACAAATGTAGCAAGTTTGAATCAAATACGTATAAACACTATTTCAACGTTTAGAGTCATCGTTATATAGACATTTGTATTTCTTGCCTCTATGTTGATTTACGTTTCTTTTAACGACTACATCTTTGTCATGATTCCTGGCATCGTTTGATTGTCTCCTTGGATACTGTTGACTTGTATGGTTCTGAGTGCAAAATTTTCGAAAACAATCCTGTGGTCACGCATCTTCAGAAGGAAAATAAACAATTGTTAAAAAGTGGCGTGAGGTATCACAAAGCATAAAACCACGGGTGGCAATCCCGAGGTGTTCCATTCAAATTGTTTTATATAAGAATGCGATTTCTGTTAAAAAAATGTAAACCTATTTTAACATGAAAATTGTAATTTATGAATTATTTAGTCATCACACAAAAAAGATATGTTATGTACATGTATTGTTTTCCTTACATGTAAATAATGTTTGTTTAGCATAAATGTCTTAACAAATATCGCTTTATACTCGTATGTACATATGTCGAGTTATTTAATATATAATGGCTTTAATGCTTGTTAGATTTGCAGTTTAACAGTACAGTTGTGCAGTCTTATAATAATAGAAAAAATAAGCAAAATAGATCTACGCAAGTAAAAAGAATAGATAACCAGAACAGATAATGGGAGATAACCACGTATTTGGTTTTGTTTTCTGTCGTGGCAGTTATCTTTCTTTACATTACGGTACTACTTATAATGATATTATATAAACAAGTATTAGCATTTTCATAAATGCTTGAAATCGCCGAGTAGATCTATAACATCTTATTATATGAGAAAAAAAAACATTCAAGCAATATGTGTCAGCGTCTTAGACCGTCCTATGCCTATTTATAGAATGCCTGGAATTTATCCGTCATCACCTATTGGTGTTCTTTGTTAAGCATAGGTAAAACATTTGGTAGCATTTAGCCTTTTTATGTCTATTGTGTATTGTTACACCCCTAATAGTCAACATAGTCCACGTCTTACGTTCGGTCCAGTCAACAAGGACATATTTTGGTCACCATTGTTGCCAGGGTTATAAGCAAATGTATCACTGCATCATTCAGTCCATTAGACGTTACTTTAATATTTCCTTAGTTGCCTTAATAGCAACTAGCAATAGGGAATTAATTTGATATCGTATCACACTTGGTGGAAAATATTGGCATATGACTAAATACATGTATTTTGCATCATCTTTCACCAAAACACATCTTAACATGTCGCTATAAAATCTTATGTTGTCTACCAGAACAGCATTTTAAGTAGTTTCCTCGTTTCAAATTTCTAAACAAAATTTCAGATCAAAATACTAATGTCGTGTAGAGTAAGCTGCAGTATGAAAATGAAAATGACAAGTTTGTAAAAAGGTAAAGACAGGAGTGTGCCTTCCGTTTTTTTCTTCACATTTTAGTTTGTAAGTGTAACTCTGGAGCTAGGAGCATGATTTTAATAGTCTAATGTCCTGAAGGGGTCGCTAGTTCGATTTTCATCCGGACTGATGATACCCTTCCATAAAAAATGATATGACAATAATGTCAATTTTCACCATTAGTAAAGTATACAGATAAGTATTGTGGAAGCGTCAGTGAGTACTGATTAAACACCAAGGTCTCGGAAAGCTAGATGAGGTGCACTTGTTGTAAAATGACCATACCTTGTTTTGACATGGCATTAAACACAGTAAAAAAAATAAACATGTTTGCATAAGTAATTTAAGCAGGAATCTGCCGCTTTGGGTGTATCATGGTAGATTAGTAGAATGAACCATAGCTAAACGCTCTCGCCATAAACAGCAACGAATCCAATTACAAAAGTACATAAAAATGTATAAGATAAAGAAATTATAAAGAAAACAAAGTCCATAGCATTGACCACTTCTAACCACGTGATGGGAATCTCTTGTTTGTCTTTCTCCGAGACGTTATCCTCGTCCGGTTTGACCTTTGACTTACTGCACGTTCGGCACTTTATGAAGTTGCTTATGTTCATCAAAATCATATAAAACTTGCTAATTGGCTTATCTGTATTATGCCAAGACTGTAGACGAAGTTCCATGATACAAAGCATTGCAATAGCCGCACTTAACCCGGTAATCAACATGATATACGTCGACAGCAAAGACGTGTTCTCAGAGTTATTTGGAAGCAGTTGTGATACAATAGTTAAAAACACAGACAAAGACAAAACAACGGTGATTGCGTAACTTGCTTTCTCTCCAGACGTTGATGGCAATAGAAATGAAAATATATTCAGACATGACAAGAAAACGATTGGAATAATGATGTTAATAATGTAGAAACGTGGTTTCCGCTTCAATTTGATAGTGAACACTACTGCCGCTTCATCTGTGTTTATCTCTCTTGCCGCTGTTTCTACGATATCCCAAGCAGCACTAGTCTGATAGTCTGATAGTTGTATACCATTGCTACCCTTGTTTATCTCTACTTCAGCCTTTGTATAACTCCAAGCAGAGAATTTTAATTCACAGGTTTGTACATCGAATGGAAAGTAAGTGATTGAAACCGAACATGTTGATTGCAGAACCTAAATGATATTGAAAATATAAGGAGTTTGTTATTCAATGGGTAACGCTAGTAGCTACAAGTAGTTTACTGTACCTTTTTCCAAGAGCAGTCGTATTTGTCCGAGGCCGAAGGCCAAGGGCTAATATTACTTTCCCGTGGAAAAATAACACAGCATATATCAAATCATTTATTTAATGGCAATTTAATGAAATAACTGCTTACGATATTTACGGACATTGAACTGAATCCGAGCCTTCCTTCACAAAAGCTACGAATTTTGTTCACCTGCTAACATTCGGTCTCTGGGGGGAGAATTATTATTAAAATGGGTTTGAACCATATAAAAAAGGCCGTCATTTTTAGATAATCGTTACTGATATTGGCCCTTTTATGTCAACCAATCATAACCAATCAGAAATTTGTTATTTGACCGGTCTAACAAGAGTTATTAGCCCTTTAACTTATTTTTGCCCCGGTTTTCAGTTTCATTGAACATGTATGTTTTGCAGTATTGTGCAGTGACTTTGCCACTTTACAGGGAAAATAACAGATAGTTATTTCATAACATATATTATTACCTGGTATGGATACCATATTACACCACCATCACTGTTTACTATCAGGTTCAAATATGAGGCACCAAGTCCTGTAAATGTCTTGAAGGAATTCTTCAAAGATACGTCAGGTTTCCATATGTCATCTTGTGGCTATCAAAATACAAAAAAGTATACAATTTCTATGGGTGTAACGGTTAACCGATATACCGGTTAATATTGTCATACGACTTCTGACAGTTTTTTACCGGTTCATTTTTCTCTGAACCGGTTTTCTATTAATGTTCCATACTGATTGTTTTTTTATCAGAGTCTGAAATTTAAATGTTTGAATTAATGTTAAAATGTGTTCGGAAACTTGAAATATTTTTCGTAAAGTGAGAGAATAGTGAAAGTCCATCCAAAACCTTTTTTCTAACTTATTCAACTATTAACATAATACGTAAAGATCATTTAAAAATACAAATATCTATGTACAATGTTGATCAAATTAAGACGATGCATGTGCATTAATTCATGCTATGCATGTATGGGCAAAGGAACAATATATATTGCAATATATAGCAATATATCGCAAAACGGGTTTCGTGTATTGCAATGTAATGCAATACGGTTTTTACTGTATTGCTACACCCCTAACAATTTACATAATAGACAATTTATATATCTGCAGCCGATTGTATAAACGTTGGATAAAAATGATGACATGAAATGAATTTTTATAGGTCATATCACGACGGCCATCCACCCTACACAGCGTTCCTGAAAAGGCTAAATATCTGTGCTTAGCTGTTAACCAGCTACTATTCGCATATTTTTGAATCAGTGATTAAAGGAAAATGGCGGAAGAAATTACTTCATGACCAAAATCCACGAAAGTATGCCCTGTCTGGGAATCGAATCCACGACCTCCGATCAGTAGACTTGTGTGCTACCGACAGAGCTAGTCGGGCAGGCTCTATCAGACGAAGCAGTAATTATCTATTCTGGACAATAAACATAAATACATGGTTATGCCAAATATTGGTATAAATGCTTACCACGAATACAGATTCTGTGTTGTTATATGTCGCTGGTGTCCATGTAAAATATTGATCTTGCCAATATAAAGCTAAATGCCCTGCTGTTGTGATACTTTCAGTTTTCTCATCAAAGTCTATGATTGCTGAAATAGACGAGAAAATCTGAAATCAACAAATATTAAGCCAACGTGGATAAATATACAGGTCGTATTCTAGGTCATGCGTGTTTTTGTACTTAACGCAATGGACTTGCCCACTAAATAAGTGAAAACGCATGAACAACATTTTACTGTTTTAAGCATACAACTTTGACACTTAACACTTATTTCAAGTAGAGTAAATTCACATTGCAAATTTTATGATTATAAATGATATGATTTTTAAAATAATTGTATAATAACTAAACTATAAAATTATAAAAATTATTCACCCCTAAGTAGTAAGTATTGGTGTTATGAAACTGACTATGTTTATATACGCTATGTTTACGTGGACGACCTGTACCACGTTAACAAATGTGCATGATATTTATTTATTTATTTATTTGAGTTAAAGCCGTATCAACACAATTTAGGTCATTTCACGGCGTCCAGCGCACCTAACCTAGCTTTCCTGGACCATTGTCTATAACCAGTACTCACCTACCCTTCCACAAGGCCGGAAACTTCTCCATATTATCTAATCAATGGAGGAAAATCGACATTATTGTCAAATTTTCATGGAAGGGTATAACCTCCCCGGGTGGGATTCCAACCCGCACCCCCTCAGGCACGAGTATCCAAATCCCGGCGCGCTACCAACTGCGCTATCGACCCGGGTTCATGATATGTAACATTATGTTATTAAAATATGTAATATTAAATGTGACATTTTTGTATCTACATTATGTATTGATTTACAAGTACAGCAAAGTACCGCTACTTAGACCAGCTAAATTGATGGTCTTAATAGTGAAGCGGTCTTATTATAGAGACCCTTTCGTTTCACTAATTAAGCATTTGGGTCTTTATAATTGTCAAAAATCGCATAATTTTGAAATAACAAAAGTGGTCTTAATAGTGAAACTTTACTTTACTACTATAAGGTTTTTAATAAATGAAATATTCTGCTCTGTTCAGATAATATGAGACGTTTTCAAACATTTTGAAATGATCACATTTATTTGGATGCATAACAGTATAAATATCGTACCACTATACATGTATTTTATATGTACCAGTCCAAGACAAAGTCGCTAAAACAAGACCAATACATACAGATAATTGCAGTCACGAACAAACAATAAGTGGCATAATGGAACGATTGTTCAGTTTTTCAATATAAATGAACTCAATAAGCGTATAATAACAGTTCTATATATGTCATAGAAAAGGGTACAAATTAGCACAACCAGACAGATAGACTACTTATTTGACATTTTAAAAACGTCTTTGTAATTCTATCTGGTTTTCTGTTTGTTCCGATTATGTTCTGTCGTAGCTAAAATTTAAATTTATGTTAATGATTATTAGCCAAGCTATACTAGCTAGTTAATCAAATAAGGAAAATCTTATAAGTACATTGTAGCATTTAAAATTACTGACGTCATTTTTGCCACTTTAGTTATTGGTTCCGTGATTTAGTTGATGTCATTTCCGTAAGCCAGAACTATTGCTTCAAAAGCACTGACAGGCGAAGCTTATATGTAAGGAGTATCTTTACACGGTGTTTACAATGTACACATGTACATGTGCTTTTCCGTGCTTGAATATCACTGGGTGCGTTCAGAGTTATACCACTGGTAACTGATGGTAGCATTGGTAACCATCGGTAAAAATTGGTAACAATTGGTATACCGAAGGCAAGGTAATTGGTAACCAATTCTCCCGCGACCCTATAAGTGAGGTAGCTTTGGTAGCCTCGTTTTGATTCAAGTCATGATGGCGGCAACACTAAGAATTTCATTTATTTATATACCAAGGTACCGTTGGTTACCATTGGCAGCAATATGCTACCATATACTACTATTATTACCAATATTACCTAAGTTCGTTCAGAATTTATTGGCAACCAATGGTATGTTTGGTAACATTCGGTAACTTACAGTAACCCTTGGTAATTCTACTTGGTACCAGCTGGGAGAATCCTGAACGCACCCATTGTGACGGTAAAACTGGCCAGACTTTTTGTCGTAGGCCTACTAAGGCCATGCCAAATGGGAATTCTGTTAAGCGTCAACTCAAATTTGACAAACCTAGATATATAAATTAAATGGTCATATCTTATCCCGGAACATCAGATTTTATAAAAGAAAATTTTACCTACAATTTTGTTTTTTTTAATTTTGATTGAGGACTATAAAACCTAGGCGCACGCGGACGCTTAACAAAATTCCGATATGGCATGGTCTTAACTAAAGACGTTTCCGATGAAAGTCGCCGTAAAGTCTAAAACCCAAGCATGTACATGTACTCACAGTTAAGGTAGAACTCTGCATTTACATGTAAAGGCTGCCTCTGGTCAATAATAGGTCTAATTTTCTTATTGTATCCGTCTGTAGTAAACACTTTAGTTAATATACTTTTAACATCATCTCCAGTCTCAGCTAATATTGTTGTTCCATACACCAATAATGTTATACACACTTTTAAAAGTAACATCTCCATAGTCTTTAATAAGTATCGTTGATTCCTTCCACAAATGTCTATAATTTATAAATTGTTTAGAAGTTTAGATTGTCTTATGTGTGTATGTTCAAGTTACCGATATCAAGTCATCGCGATAAATATTTCCATTTAAAAAATATAATTGCTAATCAAATAAATAATATATGAATGCTGATTTCATTCAAATAAGAAAACTTGTTCTACAACACTTATGAAATATAACTTGCATAACTTGTAAACTGTTAGGCGTCATGCCTTATGTTTATTGAATAAAGTATCTATCTATATAACTTAGTTTCCTAATTGTTCGCCCGATAGTGAATTGTACTCTGATGTCCGAATAGCTGAAACTATCTCTTTGTAACAATTCTACTATTATTAAGTGCGTGTCTACTTTTACATAATTTTGGATTAAAACAAATTGATTGGCTTAAATCCTTGTATCCGAAATTTAAAAAAATGTAACAAAATCTAAATTATCAGAAACTTTACCCTACAGAATAACAAATAATACAATTCCTGTGACGTAATGAACTTTAAAAAGTGTATACTTGCATATAAATCGATCAAGCACTATTGTTAAAAAATAAGACAATAGTGTCTTTTCAGTACATTATACTGACTGAAAAAAGAACTTTTTTAAACAAAATATTAATATATTTCTCCTATACACGTAACACTATCTATGCCGATTTTCTAGTTAATATTTAATAACATGGGTTCGTTAGCTGTACAGCTAAAATCTCGCTAAAAGCCACACGGCTGTGTCAGTCGGTAGGGAACGAGAGGTCATTGATTTGATTCATGAGAAGAGCATACTTTCGTGGGGATCGGTCATAAAATAATTTATACGATCACTCTCCCCCCACCCTACCACTTATTCCAAACCATGTAGGGAAGTTGTGAGTCACTGACGGGTTTTATCTCTGTAAACAACACGTTATGTATCCACTTTGTAAATATAGGAGTTAGGCTGAGACATTCTCGTACCTCGAGGTTATCAAAATTTTCTATATAGTATCTAGAATCTCGATGGACTCGGGGTGCGAGAATGGGCTGAGAAAACAAGTTTATTCTTCGACTGCAATCTTTATTTTAATTAAAGAGCAAAGAGCATTGCTCGGCATGAATCGAATTATGAGAACTAATCTTATTTGTCTGATCCTGTGCTCCGTTACAGTAGGGCATATAATTTACAAACAATTGTTCCTGCAATTATACAAGGCTTTAGTTAGACCTTATCTCGATTATGGAGACATTATCTGGTATCCAACACTGAAAAAGGACAAACGTATCTTGGAAAATGTTCAGAAACGTGCCACCAAACTTGTTCCTAAATTAAAAGAACTAAATTATGAAACCCGATTAAAAGAACGGAATTTACCAGCTCTTGAATATCGTCGTAAGAGATGTGATCTGATACAACTATTCAAAATTGTTCATCATATTGATGATAATAACAATGATAAACTTTTCACTTTTTCAGCAAATCCTCAAATTCGTGGACATTCATTAAAGTTGGAAAAACCCAGAGCAAACAAAACATTAGATTACATTCTTTCACCTACCGTGTCATAACAAGCTGGAACCAGTTGCCAGATAATTAAGTTACTTTAAAAACTGTGACCCAGTTCAAATGTGCACTGGATAAACACTGGCAAAACTTCAGATTCACCACAGACAAGATGTTCTAAACCAGGCGGACGACACCGAAGACGAGAGAACGAGGGGGAAAACAAACCTTTCAGGGTTTATATATTTCCCCTATCATCAAACAGGTATCAAACAGGTACATGGTAACATTTAGAAATTAATGTGATAGGACAATATCTGTCATTACATTACAATTGCAGACATACATGGCGTCACTTTGGATGTAACGCTTTTAAGATATCCATTTGTAACATCACTCCAAATACCGATACATATAAGGATATTAATGTATTAGCTTTGCATAAGAATGATATTTCAACTGTGCATATTCTCGTTCCCAGACTCTAGTTAGATCTAGAATCTTGATAACATCGGGGTACGAGAATGACTGTGCATGGCTTGTGGAAGAAAGCTGTGAGTCCTAACGCAGTGGAGATAAAATGAAGTATTAATTAGTCTGAATTCAATGAAGCAGCGATTTTTGGAAGCATGATCTGCGAAATAAATGTTAAATCCCTTAAATATATTTGCATTCATAGGCGACCAGCTGTTCCGAATCAAAAACACTAAGATTTGTACCGGGCTCCTATGTTTGCATATTGTTTTTGGTTCACATTCATACTTTAGTATAGAGATGATACGTATTCAAACTCACTATTTTTTCTCAGCAGTATATATACTTATTAAATATTTAAAATTGTCGGCAACGATTATTTCAATTCTGAATTAAGTCCATGTTTAATGAGTACTTAACATCACTGATAATATCACTGATTAACACAGCATTAACGAACGTTTATTGATGATTTAAACAAATTATTTAAAATACATTTTACCTCCCATTGGGGATTCAGTCGTGATGTGCACGGGAAGTATTGACGTGTGTGAAGTTAGCCGTAACAGCCGTAACAGCCGCACCAGCCGTAATACGGCTGTTACGGCTGGCCGTAATATAGTATTGTGGCCGCAAATTACAGAAACGGTAAAAGTGAAGTGAAAACAAAGATGGAAATGACTTAAGATGTAGGTTATTTATCAAACGTTCGTTCGTATCAGAAAATTTGGTGAAAGATCAAATTAAAAAAACCAAATGTAGACTTGAACCTCTTTTTCTGACACGGGCGGTGTCACATAAAGATAAATACACATAAAAGGTGTTAAAATTATTCCTTTTCTGACAAAATGGATCGTCATTCTTCGAAAACTCGTTTTTAAGAGAATAATTCATTAAAATATGCCTATATATCTATCAAATAGACTCGAACCTCTGTTTCGGCTGTTACCCGGCCCAAGTACGTAGACCTAAAAAGTGGAGTTCACGAATGTGTATCAATATTTATTCCTTTACTGGCAACATGGGTCGTCATTGTGGGAAAACTCGTTTTCAAAAGAAATATTCATATTTTTATCGAATAGACTCGAACCTTAGTTTCGCTGGCGGTTACCGGCCTAAGGGCGTAGACAAAGAAGCGAAGGTCAGGAATGTGTTGCTATAGTAATTTCGTTTCTGACAACATGGGTCGTTATTCTGGGAAAACTCGTTTTCAAAAGAAATGTTCATCCAAATATGCCAACATTTCTATCAAATAGCCTCGAACCCCTGTTTCGGCTGGCTGTTACCCGGCCCAAGGGCGTAGACCTAAGAAGGCAAGTTCACGAATGTGTAGTTATCGTTATTCTCTTTCTGGTAGTATAGGTCCTAATTCTATGAAAACTCGTTTACAGGAGAAATTTTTATCCAAATATGCCAATATTTATATCAAATAGACTCGAAACTCTGTTTCGGCTGTTACCCGACCTAAGGGCGTAGACCTAAGAAGCGAAGTTTACGTATGTGTTCTTATAGTTATTCCCTTTCAGGTAACATGGGTCGTCATTCTGGGAAAACTCGTTTTCAAGAGAAATATTCATTCAAATATGCCAATATTTTTATCAAATAGACTCGAACCTCTGTTTCGGCTGGCTGTTACCCAGCCCAAGGGCGTAGACCTAAGTAGCAAAGTTCACGAATGTGATGCGATAGTTATTCCCTTTCTGACAACATGGGCCGTCATTCTGGGAAAACTCGTTTTCAAAAGAAATATCCATTCAAATATGCCAATATCTTTATCAAATAGACTAGAACCTCTGTTTCGGCTGGCTGTTACCCGGCTCAAGGGCGTAGACCTGAGAAGCAAAGGTCAGGAATGTGTTGCTATAGTAATTTCGTTTCTGACAACATGGGTCGTTATTCTGGGAAAACTCGTTTTCAAAAGAAATATTCATCCAAATATGCCAACATTTCTATCAAATAGCCTCGAAACTCTGTTTCGGCTGGCTGTTACCCGGCCCAAGGGCGTAGACCTAAGAAGGCAAGTTCACGAATGTGTAGTTATCGTTATTCCCTTTCTGGTAGTATAGGTCCTAATTCTGGGAAAACTCGTTTAAAGGAAAAATATTTATCCAAATATGCCACTTTTTATATAAAAAAGACTCAAACCTCTGTTTCGGCTGTTACCCGACATAAGGGCGTAGACCTAACAAGCGAAGTTTACGAATGTGTATCTATAGTTATTCCCTTTCAGGTAACATGAGTCGTCATTCTGGGAAAACTCGTTTTCAAGAGAAATATTCATTCAAATATGCCGATATTTTTATCAAATAGACTCAAACCTCTGTTTCGGCTGGCTGATTCCCCGCCCAAGGGCGTAGACCTAAGAAGCAAAGTTCACGAATGTGATGCGATAGTTATTCCCTTTCTGACAACATGGGTCGTCATTCTGGGAAAATTCGTTTTCAAAGGAAATATTCATTCAAATATGCCAATATTTTTATCAAATAGACTCAAACCTCAGTTTCGGCTAACTGTTACCCGGCCACAGGGCGTAGACCTAAGAAGCGAAGTTCACGAATGTGTATGTATAGTTATTCCCTTTTAGGCAACATGGGTTGTCATTCTGGAAAACTCGTTTTCAAAAAAAAAATTCATTCAAATATGCCAATATGTCTATTAAATAGACTCGAACCTCTGTTTCGACTAACTGTTAACCGGCCCAGGGACCTAGACCTTAGAAGCAAAGTTCACGAATGTGTATCTATAGTTATTCCCTTTCAGGCAACATGGGTCGTCATTTTGGGAAAACTCGTTTTCAGGAGAAATATTCATCCAAATATGCCACTATTTCTATCAAATAGACTCGAACCTCAGTTTCGGCTGGCTGTTACCCGGGCCAAGGGCGTTAACCCAAGAAGAATGTGTTGCTATAGTTTTTCACTTTCTGACAACATGGGTCGTCAATCTGGGAAAACTCGTTTTAAAAAGAAATATTCATTCAAATATGCCAAAATTTCTATCAATTTTTTTTATTTTCAATATGTATCTATAGTTAATTCATGGATTTAAAGATTTGTTTCTTTTTTTTTAAGTTCTGTGGGTTTCTTCGAGGATTTCCGACGGACCATAATGGAGTCAACATGCGAAGGCCCTGTCAGCAATCTTTTAAGCAGATGTTTATCTGTGTAGAAAATTGCCGAGGTATTTCGGAATGCTGTCATTGTCAGATCCGCCATCTTTGATGGTACTTTTAATAGAACCTTAGCTCAACTTAGAGCTTGATTAGTATGATTATAGAAAATGTTCATGATTCTATTAAAAACGACTGAATCACAATCATGATCGGTAACCCAGATTCGCATTCTTGTTAAAAACACATTTCAGTACTCAAAAGTGATTTTATAATAATTCCCTTTCTGACAACATGTGTCGTTATTCTGGAAAAACTCGTTTGATATTTCTATCAAATTGACTCTAACGCTGGTTCGGCTGACTATAACCTGAATCTAGGGCGTAGACCTGAAAACACAACAGCTGTTTTGAAGGCCATATTACTCTTACTTCGAAACATAGTTCGTTGTTTTTGGAAAACTTGTTCATCCCGGAAATAATCATCCAAAGTATTCCAAAATCTAAATACAGTTCTACACACAAGAGTCAAAACCTCTTAAGTTCTGGCAGGCGCGTTGGAGCTGGGGCCGCAGGGTCCGCGGCCCCATTTCTTTGGCAAACTGCGGTAATGGTACCGCGAGGTAATTTTTTACACAATGTCATACTGAAAATCTTGAGGTCTAATACAAAGATAGTGCTGGAAATCGAGTTTCAGAGGCTTATATTCACAAAACTTTTCGACCGGCCGCAGGAGACGTCCCTGCCGTATTCACCCCATGATCTGCGGCTCAAATATTCATATCCTTCCTGTCTGGAGAAAATGATAACGGTACCTTAATCCACCACACTCCAGGGATTGTTATCATAACCTCGATTAAGACCCTAAATCTGTCAAGGCATACTAAGCTATAGAGTGTTATCTTACAGATGGTATAATTTATGGTCTATGAGAATCTCTAGCTCTGGCCAGTTTTCAAGTTTTCACTTTGAAAGAAATTCAGTGAATTAAGTTCTGGCTTTCTGTACAATCAATAAGAAAATGTAAAGAAAGAATTTACATAGTTACCATGTATGCAATTCAAATACCAGAATAAAAATAAAACAAACTTATTTTACAAGAGTTTGTAATTTTCACATCATAATATTTACATAATATTTAAAAAAAATACATGTTAATGATTATAATATCTTTTAAATATTAAATGGATAACCGAAATGTCAACCAAAGCCATAGAATCGGAACACATTGTAGACAAATGGAAATTTTATATAAGAAGAGGTAGGCAGTGGAAATACTTATATTACACTCTCGTCCTTTAAACAACAGCTCACATCAACAGTCATGGTAATGTAACAATCGTCAAGTGGGGGGATGGTAGGCATCCTAGACTGCCCTAGATTTTTTTATTTCAAAATAGAACATCACCAACAGATTTTAATGTAAATTTTGGGAGTTCGAAACCCCTTGAAATAAAAAATATAGGTAAGGCCCTCCTGGAAAAATGAACCCCATCAGAATGCATTTGCTTTTTAATTAATTCAAATATAATCTTGTTTTTCATATAATAACTTTATAAGGTCTTTATCAATTAATTATTTTTTTAAAATGAGGATTTAATTGGTTTTTTAAATCCCAGTGCGTTTCTTTAACAACACTCATATCTCTTAATTCATGCTACACGAAGTTCATTTGAACCAACAACTGAACTACAGTTAATTTAATCCATATAAAGAATAAACATATTTGCCGTGTCGATACATATGATTTTGCTCACGTTTTTGTTACACAGTAACTGACTGAGAATAATCGCATGTGCAGTGTCTATATGCTAATTAGCATATTTATCGGACTGTTACATAACTACGGTGGCATAGAGGTGACATAGAGAAATATCTAAAATACCGCTACTATTACGTGGCCTCGCAGTACTAACTTTTACGTGCGCACGCAATAACGTGTACGTGGCCACGCAATAGCTTTACGTGCGCACGCAGTAGCTTTTACGTGCGCACGCAATAACGTATACGTAGCCTCGCAAAAACTTTACGTGCGCACGTAATAATTGACCAATGAGAGTTGTAGAAATTGGCGGCCGATATAACGAGCATTTTCATTGGACAATAACACTGTATATAACTCCTGATTGTTGGATCATAAAATATATTAAGCAAATTGAAATATCAACATGAGGGTGCAATATATTTATGTCCGAGTAAAATAGTAGGACCTACATATTTTCTAGAATGATTAAAAAGTAAATAAGATTCTACAGTTAATTCATTTTAAACTTATTGCATATTTTTTTAACAACCATTTTTAGTCACATTAATGAAATCAATAATTATATACATGTATATAATTGGTAATATTATATTGGTTAAATAATAAACAAATAATAATAATATCCCTTTTTCTTTTTTTAGTTTGAAATAAAATCTTACATTAATGAATTCAATGAATGTTGTACTACTTAGTTCTTCTGACTAAATGTACAATACATCATTGAACACTAATTTCTAAAGCATTATATATAACAATACCACATGTGTTTATTTATATACTACTAGGCTTATTAAATTGAAATGGCAGTTCACCCCATGTTATATTGGCTGTAATGGTCGAATGATGTTTTCATAGTAGTTCTGAACATGACGCTATCAACTTCCTCAGTTCTGAGGAGACTTTGACTCTTATGTGTAGAACTGAAAAAAATATAGTCAACACCCAAGTTACGGCTGACTTTGACTCAGTCATATGGCGTTGATTCACACAGAAAACAGACAAAGGTTATTTATCCATTTGATAAGAATATTGTCACATTTGGATATATATTTCTCTAAAAAAAGAGTTTTCCAAAAATGACGACCAATGTTGTCAGAATGTGAATGAATACTACACCACATTTTTGTACATAGCTTCTTGGATCTACGCCCACGGGCCGGGTTATAGCAAGCCGAAGCATAGGTTCGAGTCTATTTGATAGAAATTTTAGTATATTTCGATAAATAATTCTCCAAAAACGATTTTTCCGAGAATGACGACCCATATGTTGTCGGATAGGAAATACATGTAGCATCACTTTCCTGTATTGATAATCATAGGTCTAAGCTCTTGGGCCGAGTAACAGCCAGCCGAAACAGAGGTTCGAATCAATTTGATACAAATACTGGAATATTTGGATGAATATTTTTTTTGAAAATTAGTTTTCCCAGAATAACGACCCATGTAACCTGAAAGGGAATAACTATAGATACACATTCGTGAACATCGCTTTTTAGGTCTTTTTAGGAAATACATGTAGCATCACTTTCCTGTATTGATAATCATAGGTCTAAGCTCTTGGGCCGGGTAACAGCCAGCCGAAACAGAGGTTCGAGTCTATTTGATATAATTAGTGGCATATTTTGATAAATATTTCTCCTGGAAACGAGTTTTCCTAGAATTACGACATATACTACCAGAAAGGGAATAACGATAACTACACATTCGTGAACTTGCCTTCTTAAGTCTACGCCCTTGGGCCGGGTAACAGCCAACCGAAACAGGGGTTCTAGGCTATTTGATAGAAATGTTGGCATATTTGGATGAATATTTCTTTTGAAAACGAGTTTTCCCAGAATAACGACCCATGTTGTCAGAAACGAAATTACTATAGCAACACATTCCTGACCTTCGTTTCTTAGGTCTACGCCCTTGGACCGGTAACAGCCAGCGAAACTGAGGTTCGAGTCTATTTGATAGAAATATTGGCATATTAGGATGAATAATTGTCTTTATAACGAGTTTTTCCAGAATGACGACCCATGTTGCCAGAAAGAGAATAACTGTAGCTACACATTCGTGTACTTTGCTTCTTAGGTCTACGCCCTTAGGCCGGGTAACAGTTAGCCGAAACAGGGGTTCGAGTCCATTTGATAGAAATTTTGGCATATTTGGATGAATAATTGTCTTTATAACGAGTTTTTCCAGAATGACGACCCATGTTGCCAGAAAGAGAATAACTATAGATACACAATCGTGTACTTTGCTTCTTAGGTCTACGCCCTTAGGCCGGGTAACAGTTAGCCGAAACAGGGATTCGAGTCTATTTGATAGAAATTTTGGCATATTTGGATGAATAATTGTCTTTATAACGAGTTTTTCCAGAATGACGACCCATGTTGCCAGAAAGAGAATAACTGTAGCTACACATTCGTGTACTTTGCTTCTTAGGTCTACGCCCTTAGGCCGGGTAACAGTTAGCCGAAACAGAGGTTCGAGTTCATTTGAATGAAATATTGGCATATTTGAATGAATATTTCTTTTGAAATCGAGTTTTCCCAGAATAACGACCCATGTTGCCAGTAAAGGAATAGCTATAGATACACAATCGTGAACTTTGCTTTTTAGGTCTACGCCCTTGGACTGGGTAATAGCCAGCCGAAATAGAGGTTCGAGTCTATTTGATAGATATATAGGCATATTTTAATGAATTATTCTCTTGACAACGAGTTTTCCCAGAATGACGACCCATATTACCAGAAAGAGAATAACTGTAGCTACACATTCGTGAACTTCGCTTTTTAGGTCTACGCCCTTAGGCGGGGTAACAGTTAGCCGAAACAGAGGTTCGAGTTTATTTGATATAAATAGTGGCATATTTAGATGAATATTTCTCCTGGAAACGAGTTTTCCCACAATTACGACCTATACTACCAGAAAGGGAATAACGATAACTACAATCGTGAACTTTGCTTCTTATGTCTACGCCCTTGGGCCGGGTAACAGCCAGCCGAAACAGAGGTTCGAGGCTATTTGATAGAAATGTTGGCATGTTTGGATGAATATTTCTTTTGAAAACGAGTTTTCCCAGAATAACGACCCTTGTTGTCAAAAACGAAATAACTGTAGCATCACATTCGTGAACTTGCCTTCTTAGGTCTACGCCCTTGGGCCGGTAACAGCCAGCGAAATTGAGGTTCGAGTCTATTTGATAAAAATATGATTATTTCTTTTGAAAACGAGTTTTCCCAGAATGACGACCCATGTTGCCAGAAAAGGAATAATTATAAATACACATTCGTGAACTCCGCTTTTTAGGTCTACGCACTTGGGCCGGGTAACAGTTAGCCGAAACAGAGGTTCGTTTCTATTTAATAGATATATAGGCATATTTTAATGAATTATTCTCTTAAAAACGAGTTTTCGAAGAATGACGATCCATTTTGTCAGAAAAGGAATAATTTTAACACCTTTTATGTGTATTTATCTTTATGTGACACCGCCCGTGTCAGAAAAAGAGGTTCAAGTCTACATTTGTTTTTTTTAATTTGATCTTTCACCAAATTTTCTGATACGAATGAACGTTTTATAAATAACCACTGGCAAACAAAATGTAGTATATAAACATACATGCAATATATCTTTTAATCACCCTTCGAATTAGGGCCAGTGAATCATGGATCGAGTTTTTATTTAATAAAAATCATTTACATGTAATTGATCAGAAATTTTACAATATGAACAAAAACGCCGTAATAATTATGTTTACTTCAGATATTTTCCAAATTTATAAATCACTGTTCTGTTTCTTCAATTTTACGATATATTTTGCCAAATCAATAAAATAGACAGCTTATTCTAACAAATAACGAAGATTTTTTCGGTCCAGTAAATTTTCACTCAGTCCATGGAAGTAAAAACCACGGGATGCCAACCGGAATCCGGATATATCAGAATGAATTCGGATGTCAGATCCGTATATTAGGAAAGAGAATTGAGGCTCGGTTGCCATCCCTAGAAAACGCCATTTTGCTACACCGAATGTCCATGGAGTGCTAATGAAAGTTAACTTTTAGGACTGCTGTCAATGCATATGTTGTGAAATAGTATGGTTATTATGAGCTAGGTAAGTTTATACGATGCCCAGAAACCTATCTAACCAAATAGAAGGACAAGGAAGCCTCTCCCCACAAAGAAAAAAGTACATTTTTTTCACAACTTTAGGAATATCACCCATACCCTTAAAATTTGGAGTTTTATTGGCATTTTGATTATTTTGTGATGAAATGTCATGCAAATTTAATAACAATAGCAGATTTTACCAAGTTTTTAGTTTCATTTTACATTAAATGAGTTAGTTAATTACCAAGAAAGATTACTGGGTTGTATAATTTTAAGTTACAATCTTACAGTTGTCTTTTTTTTAAAATCTTTTTTTTTTCAAATTAATTTTGGAATTTTGGTTTGAAATTTGAGGAAAAGGTGGGGAATATTGCCCACAAACGGCTTTAAAATTGATTCAAAATAAACTCCGACGAACTGCTATTACATTCGTCAAACAAGGCTAATGCAATGTCAGGTGTAATATTTGTTTTGACTCACAAATCGGTAGAAAATGACAAAAATCACCTCTACAAAATTTAATATGGATCCATTGGCCCGTCATAAAATAATCAAAATTTGAAAAGTGATCGGTTAGAACTTTTGTTAAGTGTATATCTAATCACAATGAATACCCCAGTATTTTCAGTGCTTTCTCCTATAAGGGACTTTAGTCAGTTATTTCCCCTTGTATACTCTTCAAATAGGTGTAGGTCCTATTAGTTGGATTACTCGGATTTTACCCTTACTTTTCAATGTAAATTTGCCAAAATTAATCTTGAATTTAATTTTTTGTAAATTATATAATTTGTTTGAAATTCAAGGTATGTATTTTTAAGGTAAGAAACTATGTAAATTGCATCACTTCTGTTAATATCTTAAATAACAAGAAGGATATTAGATGAAATATTTTGTTATCCTTACATAGGAATTCAATGATAAAATCCGAGGTTTCCAACTGTATGGACCTACTTACCAATTGGATTGCTTCAGATTTTATCAGGGAAAGATAACTGACTAAAGTCCCTAATTGTTTAATCATTCGGAACTACCTCGGATATTACTGCGAAACACTGTTGATAGTGGACGTAATCACCCGAGCGGTTTTCCGAATGTTGTTTAATATTTAACGAGCCTGATATAGTTTGGACTTTTATGTATTTTACTCTTAAGTAACAGACTTCATTCAATTTTTGATGGGTTGAAACTGTATTAAAGCAAAGATACGTCAAGGGTCCAATATACGATAAAAAGTCGATCTTTTCCGAGTGCTAGATGCATGGTCTTACTTGACTTATTTCCTGTTATTATATGTGTAAAGTTTTTCTCAATTGATTTCCGCACAAAACCCGTGGTTTACACACCTGAGTATTCACGTGGTTTATAGGATTTAACCTGATTGGCTGTTTTTTTTGTCGCTCAATAAACATAGCCCGAGGTGTTGATTGCATGGATAAGGCAGTAGCGTGGTCGATTCAACTTATAAGTTCTTAAAATGTTGTTGTGCTTGGATAAATTGGATTTTTGGTAAGTTTTTTATCGTTTCTTCCAATTTTTATCTCCATATTTATCTGTAAATTTGCATTTTAAAATACCATGCTGTGTAATCTCACCTTCCCATAAATGCTATTGATATAAAGATTCATCAATGTTGAAATTGACAATAACTATCAAGTGGGTGGGGTAACTAAATATATTAAGAATATCCATAAGGCATGGGCGGATCCAGCGGGGGTCAGGGAGGTCCGGACCATGTTCATTAGTGTATTTTTTGCTTGTAAGTCATTTTTAAGTAGTATGAAGCAGTTTTTCTTACTGTGAAAGGGAATCACTGTGGCGCATACTTTCACCAGTGACTGTCTGACTGACAACTGCCCTACATGATTGAGAACCATTGGTAGAAGGGAGAATGGCAGAAGAAATAATTTCATGACCAAGCTCCACAAAAGTATGCCCTGTCTTGGAATCTAACCCATGCCCCCTAAATATTGCCCTTTTATAAAAAAAAACAAAAATATAAGGTTAAAGTTTTTCTTGTGTAGAATGTCTTCATTCCCTGTGAAATGTTAACCATGAATCAAGTTTGACCATGGTTAACCATGGTCAAAACATGGTTGACTATGTTGTTTGCTCAGACCTTGACTCTGGTCAATTATGACCATGATTGACAATGATTTGACTTTTGTCTGACTGTGTTAAAATATCATGTTTTCTAGACCATGAAACACTGTCAATCATACAACTTTTAACTCATTTGATGATGAACATTGCATTGTAACACTAGTGTATGTCTCTTACTTTAAATGCAATAATTTAGATTTCTATGCAGTTTAGCATGCAATTGTGTACAGTTTATGTATTGTTCATGACTGACAATGATTCATGGTCATGTGTCTTTGTCAGACCATGATTCAAGATCAACAGTTATTTCTAGACAATAAGTCACTGTCGACTATAAATATTTCCCATATTGACATAAAACAGTTTACAGTTTTTCACTTCAAAACAGATAATAAATACATAAAATTTGGTGAAGCTAGGTACAGTAATTCTGGAGTTATTGTTTAAACAAGGTTTTCTTATTTCAAGTCCCAGTGACCTTGACCTTTGACTCTGGGGTCTCAAAATCAGTAGTGAAGCCCCTCTACCCAAGGGCTATCCAAATATAAAATTTTAGGAACAGGGGCGTAGCTAGACGAAAATTGAATGTACTCACCATTTATCTAGGGGGGTTTCGGGGGCATGCCCCCCCCCCCCCCCCCGGAAAATTTTTGAATTCTACATCGCTGGAGATGCGTTTTAGAGCATTTCTGGCAACTATAAGACAGTTTTATGAGGTACATATTTACGAGAAAAAATTCTCAATTACCAATGAAAAGCTATAAAAATGTTAATATTTTTCTTTTGTTATATGCCTCTCTCTCATATCGGGTATTTCCCCTTGTTTTTTCTAGTGTGGAAAACGGAACCTAAGCATGACGGCATCCATTCTTTTGACGCGTTATTAGCTTTTCGATATGCCATCTGCTTAAAGAAAAACTAAATCCGATCAGATAAAATACGAAACAGCTTACGATCGGGCTAAGTTTATGTTCTAAAGTGTATTTTTAACTCTTAGATACAAAATAAAGACATGTAATAAACACATTACTCACTGACGGTGGGATAAACCGTGTATCGGACTTTCGTCGTACTTGGCGGAAACACCCGATCACATTCGTTGCACGCCTATTTTGAGAACTTGTGTTTCCGTCAAGTACGCATCGAGTCCGATTCAACGATTCGTATCACTTACCTTCGCAAACTGTGGTTAAAAATTAACGTAGATCTACACAAGTTTTACTGAAACTTTTTGTGTGTGTCTGTGTTGCACTTCCTAAAGAAGCGAAGGTCTGAAAAAACAACCCTAACCCGGGTGAGGCAGTACTTTTATTGCATTTTTCTCATTTTAAGCCTTTTCTATTTTTGAGGTTTAATTTCGATTTGTACGCCCGGTCGTACAGGGAGTATGCCTGGATACGCCACTGACCTGGAACCTAGGTACATCCTATCTTGAATTATCATCGGGAGGCCTAAAGTTTCGTTATTCCTAAATTCAGGGGAGACTACTGTGTATTAACTTAATGAATATACCAGGTACTGGTTTTTAAACTAAACTTATGAATTCAAAGATGGCTGAAGTGCTTTACCGCCAATTTCAAAAAAGAAGATTTTTACTAAAAGTTGAGTTGTTATTTAGGCATCTATTGTCATAATCAACTTATAAAAGATGCAAAGACAATATGGAAATCTTATATTTGATTTAGAAAATCTGCAGCATGACAAAAATGATGAAAACAAGTAAGCATATAAGTGTACATATTTTCGGATAACAATTTTTGGATAACCATATTGCTTTAATTTATAAACTGTTCTTATGACTCTGTATGTGTTTTAAATTTTCAATAGTTACAGTGTTAGCTTTTATATTTAATTTTGCAATACTTGCCAGGGCCGGATACAGAGGGCCGTTAGTGTGGGGGGTGGTTGGGGAAGTATAATGTCTACTATCCTGACGGCATGTGTTTTCGACGAGGATCTGATTTCGCCGAACTATGAATTTCCGGTTTATTTACGTAATTCACGCATGCGCGGATCCGGTCACGTGTTATTTCGACGCCAAAGGAGAATAATTGCCAAAATGCATAAAAACATTCCAAATAAACGTTGGAAAAGTAATTTAATTACGAATTATATTTCAGTACATTGATTTTTGCGTAATTTGACTATTACCAAAATGAAGCATCTTTATTTTCAATCTGCCTCGCTAATTCATACGTCTGATAAATTTTCACAGTTGTCCTCGGACGTACCCTACTGTTTACTACACAGATCACGTGATAAATGAAACATGTGGTATACTGCACAACTATTTAAACGTGACTAAGTTTCATCGGTTCCTTATGCTCAATGGGTCAGATGCCTTAGACAAAAAGTGCATTGATTGCACCAATTTCACCACAACAAACATTCACTAGAAACCATATTTGTATATATTCAATTGAGGCAAATGTATCAGGTGTATTAGGCTGGTCCATTTATTATTTTTCACAAGAATGAAAGTGCTACGAAGGGGTTATAACTTTTTGTGCCATGAGTGCAATAGTTGTTTGTCTTCGACTCTTCAAATAAAATTACCGTGAAATTCACGAGATTTACGGTTGTTTTAATGATTGAAATTTGTTAAAAACTGCTTAAACTCCTGAATAAATGTTATGTTAAACGTTTAGTCCACCGATGATAGCTTGTCGCGTTTTTAATTTTGTGCAGTGTGACTTTTTAGACAAAGGACTACAGTTCGGCGAAATCAGATGACGCAATGCCGAACTAACGATTTTCAAGGGAAGTTACTCTTATGTAATAAATGACGCCATTAACGGAGGGAATTAATGTTTACGTTGTTTGTTGGGCTAATTATTACTTGATCAAAGGATTAACAAGTAAATCAATTTGATATTTTGTTTCATTTATTCATATTGGCCGACTTTTCCTTACATCGTCGAAAACCGATGCCACGGGGATACTTGATCTAGATCTTGTAAAGGAGGATCAGACAATGGTCTCTGCCCAGCTGTTGTTTGTTGGTTTATGTCCTACTTTACTTGATTTTAGTTGTGTTACGTAAGCTCATTTGTGTCAAAAGCCAGAGGCTTATAGAGATGAGTCCAATAAATTTCCTGGGTATAACCAGAACTGTGTAACATGGATGACCATGGTGGACCATGTTCACAAGGCTGGCAATAACCCATGTAGAAAATGAAACATGGTTGACCATGGTAATTTTCAGGAATTTAAGAACATGGTCAAACCATGGTGGACCATGTTACTAGGGCGGCAATAAACCACATGGACGATGAAACATGGTTGACCATGGTCATTTTACAAGACCATGAAACAAGTTTAACCATGGTCTTTAAAAGAACATGGTCGACCATGGTCACGAGAGCGGCAATAAACCACGGCATGAAACATGGTTGACCATGGATTATTCGTGGTCAAAACATGGTCAACCATGTATTAAAAACATGGTTGACCATGTTTAAAACATGGTCAACCATGTTTTGACAATGGTCATTTCACAGGGGAATACTTAACCAAGATATTACATTTTGTAGACTTGTTTTTACTAAAACTACATGAATCTAAAAGGATTTAGCTCTAAGATATATTAATTTGGAGTTATGCCCCTATTAAAGTAAATGTTAAACTATTACCACTGTTATACAGAGAAAAGAATGACTGTGCTTTTTTCATTTCCAATATGCAAGTCCAATTTTTTGTTAAATTATAGCCCTGATTAAAATATTTTTTATATTCTTATCAAGAAATTTGAATGGTATAAGTAGTTGGTGTGGAACCTGGACCCTTACAATCTGATTAAAACACAATCTAAAATTTCACCGCTCGCATACTCGCTAATATAGATCTGGCCTTTTCAAAACCAAGGTCACGTTCATGTGACCTTTTCTCATCATAATATTAATGACGAAATTGTTATGATACGTAACTTGTTTACATCGTCTACATAATGCAATTTGAAATAAGCCACCCAATCCCAGACTGTGAATAATATTGCTGTTAAATTTGCATGCAAACCTTGGTCTAAAAATAGAAATTACGAAATCAAAACGTGATTAATAGTGTTTTCGTCTAGATGAAAGCTACGCATTGATTGGTCGACACAAAGTTCATCTCGACGTGACCTTGCATTGACTAAGTAGAGATCCAGTATGGCAATGCGAGTAGAACAGGATCTCTGTTAATGGAGATTTAGCTACGCATTGATTGGTCGATACAAAGGTCATCTCGACGTGACCTTGCATTGACTAAGTAGAGATCCAGTAAAACAACGCGAGTAGAACAGGATCTCTGTTTACAGAGATTGGGACCCATATAAACCACAAATTATTATAAAACCACTGCACTGATTTTGCTAAGATTTTGCTCTCAATCTCATTTCAACTTTTCCTTCTGGGATTATGATTTTTCGCTTGACTTTACAAAGTAAATGGAGAGCTCTCCTACTCCCCTAGTGTCGATGTCTGCGTCCATATTTCTGATTTAAGTTTTGTGCAGTAAAATATTGTTTACTATAGGGCCACAACATATTGATCATATGTTCTATGGATTCGCTTTGCACCTTAATTTGGACGGTTTTTACAAAAAAATATTTTATTTCCTAGCTCGCTCATAAAAATTTGGTCAAACCGCTATATAAACCAAGTGAATAAAGACTTTTTAAAAAATATTTCTTCGCTTGCTTGCCCCATTTTTTTTTCTAGAAAATCCGTAGAACACATGATCAACTGGTTGCGGCCTTAAAGTTAAACTATTTTATTTCTTTTGATATTGACTTCAAACTTTAAATATATCCATTCCTTATTATCAACATCATCTCATGTGACAAGGTTCATAACTCCTTATTCAATTTATTTCAGAAATATCCCCCTTTGAACATTGAGTTTTCTTTAAAAAAATTTTTTTTACTGCAACTGTTTTTATTTCATTAGGTATTGACATCAAACTTTAAATATATGTTCCTTATTATCAATCACATCTCATGTGACAAGGTTTATAACTCCAAATACATTTTGTTTTCAAAATTGTCTCCATGAACTTTTTTTTATTTTTTTTATTTTTGATTTGTTAAGGTTATATTTTCAAATTTTAAAATATGTATGTTCCTAATATCATCAACTACATCTCATGTGACAATTACTTACATGCTGTCTCCTCTGACAGCTCTTGTGAGAATTTTTAACAGATAAATAAAAAACTTGTCCACAGTGTGTTATGTAAAATATTTGGAATTATTTATCAAAAATCCAATGGAAGGGAAAATAGGCTGTTCTGAATTAAAAGAACATACTTACTAAGTTTTTGTACAAAATTGTGTAAGCCACCTCAGTTGGTAGCACTCAAGTCTACTGAATTATCAATGGAGGAAAATTGACACTATAGTCTAATTTTCATGGAAGGGTATAACCACCCCGGGTGGAATTCGAACCCGTACCCCCTTAGGGACACATGATCCAAATCCTGATGCGCTACCAACTGCACTATAAACCGGTGTTAAACATTGTTTAAATTGTTATATTTTCACTTGTTACAAACGTACATGTATTTGCAAGCTTAGTCTTCAGCTCTACATCCATCTAACTATAAAGGGACATTACTCTGGATCAATTTGATTTTATGAAGTTATGCTCCTTTATACTTTTACAGTGAATGTTAAAGTTTGTTCAAACTGAATTGTTTTTTTTTAATAATCAAGATATTTGATTGTAAGTTGAAAGGCTTATTTGACAGTACCACATCTTCACTTCTGCCAAGGGATATAATTCTGGATGAATTATTCTCAGAGTTATGCTCCCTTTTAACTAAAGTAAGGTTAAAGTACTTCAAAGTGATTTTTTTTCAATTTTCATCAAGGTAATTAAGTGAAAGTTGTTATGCTTATTGACCAGTACTATGTCATCACAACTATAAAGGACATAGCTCTTGACTAATTATTATGGGAGTTATGCCCATTAAACTGAAATATTTAATATTAAAATTTGTTCCAATTGAAAATATCTTTACTTACAAAGAAATTTAAATGGTATGCTTATTCATTGATACTACATCTAAACAACTATGAATGAACAGTACTTGAGATGTATGTTTTGGAGTTATGCCCTTTTCATATTTTACAAAATTTATGACTTTGTAACTATTGTTTGACTGATTTTTAATTTCCTAAGGAAAGCTAAATCTTGTCTTGATAGCACTTTTGTTGAAAGATAAGCCTTGCCATGAGTAAAACATTAGAAAAGTCAAGAAAGCTGTCATTTGACTGCTCTTGTTTTACTATTTTTCTTGAGAGTAGCGTCATGATCAGCTTTTTAAAATTTCATTAACACTGCACTATCAGTTCTTCGATTTACTATTTCAGATAATACAACTGTGTGGAATATTGTTTTAGATGGTAGTGAACAGTAGATGAATGGTCATTTGAAAAAAAAGATAAGTGCAGTTATTTTTATCTTTTTAAGCAGGATTTTTCAACGAGAATATTTGGCTAATAGTTAAGTGAAACATGGGCAGGGTTAGGGTTAGGGTGTTGTTAACAATTGTGTTAAAGTTTCTCTTTTCCATATATTTTTGGCGTTTATAGTCAGATCCTAATGAAACTTCATACAATAATAACATACCATGTGAGGAACAGAATAAAAAAGTAACCAAAACTCCACCTGCCTTTATTATGGATTATTTACCTTTGTAATTTTGGTGTTAACAATTGCGTTGAAGTTTTTATTGTTTCATATATTTCTGCCATTTATAGTCAGATCTCTACAAAACTTCATACAATGATAACATACCCTGTGATGTAAAGAATTAGAAAGTAACTACAACTCTTCCTGGCTTAATTATGGATTATTTCCCTTGTAATTTTTGCGTTAAAGATTTCAATTTGTTGCATATCTCTGCCATTTATCGTCAGATTCTGAAGAAATTGCAAACAATGATTCCATAAGTTATGTGATAAACTGAATTAGAAAGTAACCACAACTCTACCTGGCTCAATTATGGATTTTACCTTTGCTTTTTTGTGTTAAAGTTTTCAATTTGTTGGATATCTCTGCCAATTAGTGTCAGATCCATACAATAATAACATACCATGTGTTGAACAGAATTAGAAAGTATACTTTATTCTTCCTGGCTTTATTCTGCCTGTCGCTTTATGACACATAAAAACTCTGTAAGCATTCTGTACAGCAAAAGTAGTATAACTGTTTTGATAATTTCTTTTTTTGTCTCTGTATGACACATAAAAACTCTGTAGGCATTTTAATTAAGTAAATATAGCATCATGATGGTTGTACTTTCTTTGTTGCTGTATGACACATAATAACTCCATAAGCATTTTATAAAGCTAACATAGCATACCTTTTTTTATCATTTCTTTCTTTGTCGCTGTATGACACATAATAACTCCATAAGCATTTTATGAAGCAAACAAAGCATGACTGTTTTGATCATTTCTTTCTTTGTCGCTGTATGACACATAATAACTCCATAAGCATTTTATAAAGCAAACAAAGCATAACTGTTTTGATCATTTCTTTCTTTGTCGCTGTATGACACATAAAAACTCTGTAAGCATTTTATACAGCAAACATAGCATAACTATTTTTATATTTTCTTTCTTTGTCGCTGTAGGACACAAAAAAACTCTCTTTGTGCCTGAATGACACATGACAACTCCGTAAGCATTTTAATAGAGTAAACATAGCATTACTGTTTTGAGCGTTATACTTTCTTTGTTGCTGTATGACACATAATAATTCTGAAAATATTTTATGCAGCAAACATAGCATGGCTGTTTTGATCATTTCTTTCTTTGTCGCTGTATGACACATAATAGATCCATATGCATTTTATAAAGCAAACATAGAATAACTAATTTGATCATTTCTTTCTTTGTCGCTGTATGACACATAATAACTCCATAAGCATTTTATAAAGCAAACATAGCATCACTGTTTTGATCAGTTCTTTCTTTGTTGCTGTATGACACATGATAACTCTGTAAGCATTAAAAAAGCAAACACAGCATAACTGTTTTTATCATTTTGCATTCTCAGCCCAAAACGTTTTTACAACATCTAATTTATTGTATGAAACTATTTTTAATTATTGTTTATATTCCATTTCAAAGTTGTTATTGACAATCGAAAATGTTCAAACAGAGATAATAATAATGGTGGGGTCGCTTTATTTTTCAGTATTGATAAGGAGTATGTGATGTGCCTGCACAATTTTTGAATTTTACATATATATTTTACCATTCTATTTTTGTAATATTTTTAATAACATTTGCTAGTAGGTAATTTTTTGCTGTTGATGTAGGTTATTTTTACAATTTAAGGTTTATCATGCCATAAACACTAGATACTATGTGGAGTTCATGATGTGTTTGCATTTTTTTTCTCCATTTTTTACTTTGATTTTGTCATTTTTGTTTCCTTTTTTTACATTTTTTTGCTAGTAGGTTTATTTTACCAATCTTAGAATTTTGCTTGTTGGTTATTTTTTGCATTTGATGTAGTTTTTTTACAATTTAAGCTTTATCATGCCACAGACACTAGACACTGGTCAAATGGAGATGGTCGATATGACTTGGTCACGGAGTCTTACCTCTCCATTTGATATAAACAGAGTTCATGATGTGTTAGCAAAGTTTTTTCTGTTTTTTTTTGTTTTACTTTGATTTTGTCATTTTTGTTTTCTTTTTTACATTTTTAATATGCCAGAAAGAATTTTGGGCATATTATGTTATACCCCCTGGCGTCTGTTTGTTCGTCCCTCTGTTAGCAATACGGTTTCGGGAGCTTAACTTAAGTTCCATTTGGCCCACAAGATTCAAACTTCATACCATGATTGCCAATATCGGGTTGAAGACCCCTATTGATTTTAGGGTCACGAGGTCAAAGGTCTTAAAACTGAAAACAGTTTCCAGAGCATAACTTAAGTTCCATTTGGCCCACAATATTTAAACCTCATATGATGATTGTCCATATTGGTTAGAAGACCCCTATTGATTTTTGGGTCACAAGGTCAAAGGTCAAGGTCACTATTACCTTTAAACTGAAAACAGTTTCCGGAGCATAACTTAAGTTTCATTTGACCCACAATATTTAATTTTCATATGATGATTGTCCATATTAGGTAGAAGACCCCTATTGATTTTGGGGTCACAAGGTCAAAGGTCAAGGTCACTATTACCTTAAAACTGAAAACAGTTTCCAAAGCATAACTAAAGTTTCATTTGGCCCACAATATTTAAACCTCATATGATGATTGTCCATATCAGGTAGAAGAACCCTATTGATTTTGGGGTCACAAGGTCAAAGGTCAAGGTCACTATTACCTTAAAACTGAAAACAGTTTCCGGAGCATAACTAAAGTTTCATTTGGCCCACAGTATTCAAACTTCATGGAAGGATTGTCCATATTGGGTACAAGACCCCTATTGATTTTGGGGTCACAAGGTCAAAGGTCAAGGTCACTATTACTTTAAAACTGAAAACAGTTTCCGGAGCATTTCTTAAGTTCCATTTGGTCCACAATATTCAAACTTAAAAAACAACACTTTCTGGCATATAATGCTCCGCCTAGCAGTGCTCTTGTTTTGCTAGTAGTTTTTTTTTTACCAATTTATTTGAAGGTTTATCATGCCACAGACACTAGACACTGGTCAAATGGAGATGGTCGATATGACTTGGTCACGGAGTCTTACCTCTGCAATTGATATAAACAGAGTTCATGATGTGTTAGCATAGTTTTTTTCTGTGAGTTTTTTTTTACTTTGATTTTGTCATTTTTGTTTTCTTTTTTTTTACATTTTTTTGCTAGTAGGTTTTTTTTACCAATCGTAGAATTTTGCTTGTAGGTTATTTTTTGCAGTTGATGTAGGTTTTTTTGACAATTTAAGGTTTTACATGCGATAGATACTAGGCACTGGTCAAATGGAGATTGGTCGATATGACTTGGTCACGGAGTCTTACCTCTCCAATTGATGTTAACAGAGTCAGTGATATGTTTGCATGTCTTTTTTTCTATTTTTACTTTTCCTTTGTTAATATCATTTTTTTTTCATCATTAATTTTGCTAGTAGATTATTTTTTTAATCTTAAATTTTTGCTGTAGGTTATTTTGTTTGTTAATTTTCTTTTCTTTTTTCATCATTAAATTTGCTAGAAGATAATTTTTTTAATCCTAAATTTTTGCTGTAGGTTACTTTTTTTGTTAATTTTCTTTTCTTTTTTCATCATTATTTTGCTAGTAGATTATTTTTTTAATCTTAAATTTTTGCTGTAGGGTATTTTTTTCTAGTTGATGTAGGTTTTTTTTACAATTGAAGGTTTTACATGCGATAGATACTAGGCACTGGTCAAATGGAGATTGGTCGATATGACTTGGTCACGGAGTCTTACCTCTCCAATTGATGTTAACAGAGTCTGTGATGTATTTGCATGTTTTTTTTTCTATTTTTACTTAATTTTGTATTTTTCTTTTCATTTTATCTATTAATTTGCTTGTAGGTTATTTTTCCATCATTAGTTTTGCTAGTAGGTTATTTTTCAATCTTAAATTTTTGCTGTAGGTTTTTTACAGTTAATGTAGGTTATTTTTTACAATTTAAGGTTTTACATGCGATAGTCACTAGGCACTGGTCAAATGGAGATTGGTCGATATGACTTGGTCACGGAGTCTTACCTCTCCAATTGATGTTAACAGAGTCTGTGATGTATTTGCATGTTTTTTTTTCTGTGTTTACTTAATTTTGTATTTTTCTTTTCTTTTTTATCAATTATTTTGCTTGTAGGTTATTTTTCATCAATAATTTTGTTAGTAGGTTATTTTTCCATCAATAATTTTGCTATTAGGTTATTTTTTCAGTTATTTTTTCAATAATAATTTTGCTAGTAGGTTATTTCTTCAATCTTATATTTTTGCTGTAGGTTTTTTACAGTTGATGTAGGTTTTTCTTTTTACAATTTAAGGTTTTACATGCGATAGTCACTAGGTACTGGTCAAATGGAGATTGGTCGATATGACTTGGTCACGGAGTCTTACCTCTCCAATTGATGTTAACAGAGTCTGTGATGTATTTGCATGTTTTTTTTTTCTATTTTTACTTAATTTTGTATTTTTCTTTTCATTTTATCTATTAATTTGCTTGTAGGTTATTTTTCCATCATTAGTTTTGCTAGTATGTTATTTTTTCAATCATAAATTTTTGCTGTAGGTTTTTTTTACAGTTGATGTAGGTTATTTTTTACAATTTAATGTTTAACATGCGATAGTCACTAGGCACTGGTCAAATGGAGATTGGTCGATATGACTTGGTCACGGAGTCTTACCTCTTCAATTGATGTTAACAGAGTCTGTGATGTATTTGCATGTTTTTTTTTCTGTGTTTACTTAATTTTGTATTTTTCTTTTCTTTTTTATCAATTATTTTGCTTGTAGGTTATTTTTCATCAATAATTTTGTTAGTAGGTTATTTTTCCATCAATAATTTTGCTATTAGGTTATTTTTTCAGTTATTTTTTCAATAATAATTTTGCTAGTAGTTTATTTCTTCAATCTTAAATTTTTGCTGTAGGTTTTTTACAGTTGATGTAGGTTATTTTTTTACAATTTAAGGTTTTACATGCGATAGTCACTAGGCACTGGTCAAATGGAGATTGGTCGATATGACTTGGTCACGGAGTCTTACCTCTCCAATTGATGTTAACAGAGTCTGTGATGTATTTGCATGTTTTTTTTTCTGTGTTTACTTAATTTTGTATTTTTCTTTTCTTTTTTATCAATTATTTTGCTTGTAGGTTATTTTTCATCAATAATTTTGTTAGTAGGTTATTTTTCCATCAATAATTTTGCTATTAGGTTATTTTTTCAGTTATTTTTTCAATAATAATTTTGCTAGTAGTTTATTTCTTCAATCTTAAATTTTTGCTGTAGGTTTTTTACAGTTGATGTAGGTTATTTTTTTACAATTTAAGGTTTTACATGCGATAGTCACTAGGCACTGGTCAAATGGAGATTGGTCGATATGACTTGGTCACGGAGTCTTACCTCTCCAATTGATGTTAACAGAGTCTGTGATGTATTTGCATGTTTTTTTTTCTATTTTTACTTAATTTTGTATTTTTCTTTTCATTTTATCTATTAATTTGCTTGTAGGTTATTTTTCCATCATTAGTTTTGCTAGCATGTTATTTTTTCAATCTTTAATTTTTGCTGTAGGTTTTTTTACAGTTGATGTAGGTTATTTTTTACAATTTAAGGTTTTACATGCGATAGTCACTAGGCACTGGTCAAATGGAGATTGGTCGATATGACTTGGTCACGGAGTCTTACCTCTCCAATTGATGTTAACAGAGTCTGTGATGTATTTGCATGTTTTTTTTCTGTGTTTACTTAATTTTGTATTTTTCTTTTCTTTTTTATCAATTATTTTGCTTGTAGGTTATTTTTCATCAATAGTTTTGTTAGTAGGTTATTTTTCCATCAATAATTTTGCTATTAGGTTATTTTTTCAGTTATTTTTTCAATAATAATTTTGCTAGTAGTTTATTCCTTCAATCTTAAATTTTTGCTGTAGGTTTTTTACAGTTGATGTAGGTTATTTTTTTACAATTTAAGGTTTTACATGCGATAGTCACTAGGCACTGGTCAAATGGAGATTGGTCGATATGACTTGGTCACGGAGTCTTACCTCTCCAATTGATGTTAACAGAGTCTGTGATGTATTTGCATGTTTTTTTTTCTATTTTTACTTAATTTTGTATTTTTCTTTTCATTTTATCTATTAATTTGCTTGTAGGTTATTTTTCCATCATTAGTTTTGCTAGTATGTTATTTTTTCAATCTTTAATTTTTGCTGTAGGTTTTTTTTACAGTTGATGTAGGTTATTTTTTACAATTTAAGGTTTTACATGCGATAGTCACTAGGCACTGGTCAAATGGAGATTGGTCGATATGACTTGGTCACGGAGTCTTACCTCTCCAATTGATGTTAACAGAGTCTGTGATGTATTTGCATGTTTTTTTTCTGTGTTTACTTAATTTTGTATTTTTCTTTTCTTTTTTATCAATTCTTTTGCTTGTAGGTTATTTTTCATCAATAATTTTGTTAGTAGGTTATTTTTCCATCAATAATTTTGCTATTAGGTTATTTTTTCAGTTATTTTTTCAATAATAATTTTGCTAGTAGGTTATTTCTTCAATCTTATATTTTTGCTGTAGGTTTTTTACAGTTGATGTAGGTTTTTCTTTTTACAATTTAAGGTTTTACATGCGATAGTCACTAGGCACTGGTCAAATGGAGATTGGTCGATATGACTTGGTCACGGAGTCTTACCTCTCCAATTGATGTTAACAGAGTCTGTGATGTATTTGCATGTTTTTTTTTTCTATTTTTACTTAATTTTGTATTTTTCTTTTCATTTTATCTATTAATTTGCTTGTAGGTTATTTTTCCATCATTAGTTTTGCTAGTATGTTATTTTTTCAATCATAAATTTTTGCTGTAGGTTTTTTTTACAGTTGATGTAGGTTATTTTTTACAATTTAATGTTTAACATGCGATAGTCACTAGGCACTGGTCAAATGGAGATTGGTCGATATGACTTGGTCACGGAGTCTTACCTCTTCAATTGATGTTAACAGAGTCTGTGATGTATTTGCATGTTTTTTTTTCTGTGTTTACTTAATTTTGTATTTTTCTTTTCTTTTTTATCAATTATTTTGCTTGTAGGTTATTTTTCATCAATAATTTTGTTAGTAGGTTATTTTTCCATCAATAATTTTGCTATTAGGTTATTTTTTCAGTTATTTTTTCAATAATAATTTTGCTAGTAGTTTATTTCTTCAATCTTAAATTTTTGCTGTAGGTTTTTTACAGTTGATGTAGGTTATTTTTTTACAATTTAAGGTTTTACATGCGATAGTCACTAGGCACTGGTCAAATGGAGATTGGTCGATATGACTTGGTCACGGAGTCTTACCTCTCCAATTGATGTTAACAGAGTCTGTGATGTATTTGCATGTTTTTTTTTCTGTGTTTACTTAATTTTGTATTTTTCTTTTCTTTTTTATCAATTATTTTGCTTGTAGGTTATTTTTCATCAATAATTTTGTTAGTAGGTTATTTTTCCATCAATAATTTTGCTATTAGGTTATTTTTTCAGTTATTTTTTCAATAATAATTTTGCTAGTAGTTTATTTCTTCAATCTTAAATTTTTGCTGTAGGTTTTTTACAGTTGATGTAGGTTATTTTTTTACAATTTAAGGTTTTACATGCGATAGTCACTAGGCACTGGTCAAATGGAGATTGGTCGATATGACTTGGTCACGGAGTCTTACCTCTCCAATTGATGTTAACAGAGTCTGTGATGTATTTGCATGTTTTTTTTTTCTATTTTTACTTAATTTTGTATTTTTCTTTTCATTTTATCTATTAATTTGCTTGTAGGTTATTTTTCCATCATTAGTTTTGCTAGCATGTTATTTTTTCAATCTTTAATTTTTGCTGTAGGTTTTTTTACAGTTGATGTAGGTTATTTTTTACAATTTAAGGTTTTACATGCGATAGTCACTAGGCACTGGTCAAATGGAGATTGGTCGATATGACTTGGTCACGGAGTCTTACCTCTCCAATTGATGTTAACAGAGTCTGTGATGTATTTGCATGTTTTTTTTCTGTGTTTACTTAATTTTGTATTTTTCTTTTCTTTTTTATCAATTATTTTGCTTGTAGGTTATTTTTCATCAATAGTTTTGTTAGTAGGTTATTTTTCCATCAATAATTTTGCTATTAGGTTATTTTTTCAGTTATTTTTTCAATAATAATTTTGCTAGTAGTTTATTCCTTCAATCTTAAATTTTTGCTGTAGGTTTTTTACAGTTGATGTAGGTTATTTTTTTACAATTTAAGGTTTTACATGCGATAGTCACTAGGCACTGGTCAAATGGAGATTGGTCGATATGACTTGGTCACGGAGTCTTACCTCTCCAATTGATGTTAACAGAGTCTGTGATGTATTTGCATGTTTTTTTTTCTATTTTTACTTAATTTTGTATTTTTCTTTTCATTTTATCTATTAATTTGCTTGTAGGTTATTTTTCCATCATTAGTTTTGCTAGTATGTTATTTTTTCAATCTTTAATTTTTGCTGTAGGTTTTTTTTACAGTTGATGTAGGTTATTTTTTACAATTTAAGGTTTTACATGCGATAGTCACTAGGCACTGGTCAAATGGAGATTGGTCGATATGACTTGGTCACGGAGTCTTACCTCTCCAATTGATGTTAACAGAGTCTGTGATGTATTTGCATGTTTTTTTTCTGTGTTTACTTAATTTTGTATTTTTCTTTTCTTTTTTATCAATTCTTTTGCTTGTAGGTTATTTTTCATCAATAATTTTGTTAGTAGGTTATTTTTCCATCAATAATTTTGCTATTAGGTTATTTTTTCAGTTATTTTTTCAATAATAATTTTGCTAGTAGGTTATTTCTTCAATCTTATATTTTTGCTGTAGGTTTTTTACAGTTGATGTAGGTTTTTCTTTTTACAATTTAAGGTTTTACATGCGATAGTCACTAGGCACTGGTCAAATGGAGATTGGTCGATATGACTTGGTCACGGAGTCTTACCTCTCCAATTGATGTTAACAGAGTCTGTGATGTATTTGCATGTTTTTTTTTTCTATTTTTACTTAATTTTGTATTTTTCTTTTCATTTTATCTATTAATTTGCTTGTAGGTTATTTTTCCATCATTAGTTCTGCTAGTATGTTATTTTTTCAATCTTAAATTTTTGCTGTAGGTTTTTTTTACAGTTGATGTAGGTTATTTTATACAATTTAATGTTTAACATGCGATAGTCACTAGGCACTGGTCAAATGGAGATTGGTCGATATGACTTGGTCACGGAGTCTTACCTCTTCAATTGATGTTAACGGAGTCGGTGATGTGTTTGCATGTCTTTTTTCTATTTTTACTTTTCCTTTGGTTTTTTTCTCATCTTTTTTCATCATTAATTTTCTAGTAGGTTATTTTTTTAATCTTAAATTTTTGCTGTAGGTTATTTTTTTGGTATTTTTCTTTTCTTTTTTCATCATTATTTTTGCTAGTAGATTATTTTTTTAATCTTAAATTTTTGCTGAAGGTTATTTTTTTCTAGTTGATGTAGGTTTTTTTACAATTTAAGGTTTATCATGCGACAGACACTAGACACTGGTCAAATGGAGATGGTTGATATGACTTGGTTACGGAGTCTTACCTCTCCAATTGATATAAACAGAGTTCATGATGTGTTAGCATGTTTTTTCTCCTTTTTTTTACTTTGAATTTGGAAATTTGTCTTTTTTTTTACTTTATTTTTGCTAGTAGGTTATTTTTCAATCTAAGATTTTTTTCTGGTGAGTTAATTATTTCAAATGATGTAGGTTATTTTTTGTACAGTAAAGTTATTTTTATACTATATTTCAGTGTATTTAATGTTTTATGATAAATGATGATATTGTAATTTAATAAACTAATGTTTTCTGTAATGGACAGATTTGTGAGTGAACGACATTGCACGGACAAGTTGACACATTGCGGCGAGGAAAACACCTGTCATTGTTCTGGTCACAGCCAGTCAATGACTAAGACAGTACTCGTTACTGAACAGTACATTTAGATACTGTACAGTAGGTTGACATGTCCTGTCAATCACTTACATAGTCATTTTGTTTTTGTTTTGGGCATTCTTTAAAGTTCTTTAATGTTTAATCTTTGTTTTAATCGCACATGAATTCTACTTATTTTTATTGTTGGAAAAAGCAAGTTATATATTTAGCCTTTACAAGTATATTTCTTTTTTATTTTTAGTTTTATTTAAGTGTAGTTATTATTTTTTATGTTTTAAAAACTCATAATTTGTAGGTTTTTTTCATTAAAATTTGTCAATAGTTTAAAATCAATGTGTTATTCATTAAGACTTGGCAATCAGCACATTCACTACTACTTATAGTCTTGTATTTTTGAATTGATTGATAATATTTCCTGGAATATTATTTCAATGCATTCTATATTTATTTATTAAGATAGAATCAATTTATGTATCATTGGATTTATATTTTATAGGTTTATTTTGATTCAATTTTATTTTGAAAAATATGTCAATATAAAATTCAAAGGTTTTTATGGGCGATTACTTTTAGGGTTTAAAATTTGTCCACTTTCTTCAATACCTATTCCCTTCAAAATGCAAGGTCAGCAGTTTTTGTTATAACATCAGTAACCTAATCTATTGTTTAAACTGATGAGAGCCATGAAGAGCCACTATGGATCTCTTGTCAAATGTTCTAATTCAGCATGAAGACGGCACAACCAACAAAGCTAGCAACAAATCAGTTCATTTGTCCACAAAGTGTTTATGTTTTTTTTGAATTCTCTTTTTTATCTTGATAATTGTATTGAAAATTAACCCAAACTCCTGGTTTACGCCATCTGGTTTACTATACATTATTCACATTTTACCTTGCCCATTACATGCCTTTGTTGCTTTGCCTAATGAATATATGTCAGATTTCATTCATTGTGATTAATACAAACTTGTTCTTAATCTTAGGGAAACAAATATCTTTACATGGAAGTATATGTCCCCCCTTCACTGACATGTGTGACTGGTGTACAAATTACTTATTATGAACAAATACAACATTTTTTCCTTTAACCATACCAATTAGCTTTTTTGCTTACACGCACTACATGTACCAAGTCATGCCCTACCTTACCCTACATCATGAAAAACTGTTATGACAAGCATACTAGCCTACTTGACTTACACAGCAAAAACACATGTATACACACTTAGAAAAATACTCTCCATAATAATTGCAGGCACAATAAAATCATTTTACTTGTACAAAAACATACCAGTATAACAAACAAAATCTACATGTGATGTATTTACTGACCCACTGCATTAAGTCAATTAGTAGAATATCTTAGATAGATAGATTAACACGGATGGATAGCGCAGTTTGTAGTGCTCTGGGATTTGGAATCTCGTGCCTGAGGGCTGCGGTTTTGAATCCCACCGGGGAGGTTATACTCTTCCATGAGAATTTGACAATAATGTTGATTTTCCTCCATTGATTAGATAATAAGGAGAAGTTTCCGGCCTTGTGGAAGGGTAGGTGAGTACTGGTTATAGACAATAGTCCAGGAAAGCTAGGTTAGGTGTGCTGGATGCTGCAAAATGACCTAAAATTGTGTTGACATGGCGTTAAAATCTAGCAAAAAAAAGATAGATTAATTTTTGCATAGTATGTATACAATTTTACTAGAAATTAAAATGTTTATGTACAGTAAAAATGTCATTAAGTAAAATTCTTGTCCATGATATGCACTCCAAGGCCAAAGTGCTCAATTGTAAATGCATTTTTGTTGTCTTGTGTATTTTATATCATCAAAATTCATGTCACGAACTTATGGCACAAAAATATGTGTGTTTCTGGTTCTATCTCCCCCTAAAATTGTATTCAGTAGGTATGCAATCATTTTGTTTTTATCTTAACAAGAAACAGTTCTTTCCAGTTTCTCCTCTCTGATTTTATCTATTTCAGATTGAAGATATTACTATATGGGAGAAACCAATCTCCATGGAAAGAAGTCGATTTGGAAAACTGTCTACAGTCTATAGGACAAAAACTCAGTAACAGTAAGATTGATAGTATTGCTGTAGTTTTCATCTTACTGCTTGCATTACAGGAGTAAGGTTATACTTACTGCTGTTCTTGCTAACTTCACATCCATACCATAACAATTCTTTCTAATTAAGACCCTATAGAGGCAAAAATGTTGACATGCTTCATAAACATAAGGGATGAGATGGTATGGCCATATTTATCGATTCAATATTGATACATCAGTCTATGGTATACATATCATAACCCAGCACGATATATCGCGATACAACTCACTGTATGACATTCATAACCATGGGAAGTCCCTGTATTTTCAGTATTCACAGGGTTGCCTTTTTTGCTCAAGAATTATGATCCCTGTGTCTGTTTGTTAAAAGGGTTCGGTACTACTTAACCCGTGGACAACCCAACCCGTGGTTGTCTCAACCCTGAGTTTGAACAACTTAACCCATAGTTAGAGACAACTCAACACTTAAACAACCCATGATCATAAATAAGGAAATGTGAATGGTTGTAAATTTACAATAGCTACCTGTAACGTATATACAAATGTAGTTATATTGTCTCCTTTCTTATCGATACGATCCATAAGAAAATATACTGGTTTAATATTTTTGCAAAATTAAAAAAAAACAATAACTGCTTTTACAATATTGCGTAAATGTAATTGTAAATGTGTGAAGGAACTTTTGGAGGGCAGTGTACATGCCAAATCATCTATATGAGCCAAAGTAGTCTCTTGGTGCAATCTGAATAAAGCCTGATATCAAATTTTCCCCTCACAAAAATCAATTGTTTTACCTATGATGGCAGTGTATAGGATATCTGTTTACTGAGATTGCCTCTTGGGGTGATTTTATGTGAAACAGGTTTTAAAAATAAAATTGTTTGATTACCCCTGAAAACCTGCTAGAAAATACATTTACAATGTATTTGATTTGGGCAAGTAAAACATAATTATAGCTGGTTGTCCAAATGGGCAACATACTTTAAAAAATAATGTTTAGTCCTGACAAAAGATCATTGAATTTGAAAGAAACTGTTGATCATTAATACAAAGATTTTTTTCAGATTTGAAACATTTTAACCAAGATGAGTTCATTGATCTGCTGTAAATATATGTATATCCAAAATAAATGGTAGATGTTACTATTGTTGGTTTCTGTACTGGTTTACATGCAAGACAGTCTTAGTTGACATTGTGTTGACATGGCGTTAACTCCAATGAATAAATATGAATTAGGTAAATGGTGACATCACAGAGTTGGTGTACCATTGGAACCACTCTGATTGTAAAAGTCATTGGACCAAGGGGGATTTTGTTGGACTCAGTCCAATGTCCACTGGCTAAATTCTATGACTGCATACATCTATTAGTATTCACCTTTTCCAGTTTTTGATGAAGATAAAGTGAGATTGATTATAAAAGTGTCTTCTAATGGTGACCTAGTGTTTGACATCAAGATATTATTTATTATCAGCGATACTCGAGAATTTCTACTGTGATCCTGTACAAGGCAAGAAAATAGTAAGCAGTTTTTTTGCATTCATTTTTTATACGCCCGTTTTGAAAAAACGGTCGTATTATGTTATGCTGTTGTCCGTCTGTCCGTCTGTCCGTCCGTGGACAATTGCTTGTCCGGATGATAACTCAAGAAAGGATATATCTAGGTTCCTAAAATTATATGTGTGGATAGCCCTTGGGTGGAGGAAGTTCCCTATTGATTTTGAGACCCCAGGGTTAAAGGTCAAGGTCACTGGGACTTAAAATAGGTAAAACTTGTCCGGACAATAACTGAACCACCAATGTACCTAAGTTCACCAAATTTAATGTAAGAGTAGCCCATGTGTCAAAGATGTACCCTATTGGTTTTGGGGCCCCTGCATGAAAGGTCAAGGTCACAGTGGCATCATATGAGGAAAAAACTTGTCCTGACAATAACTTAACAACCAATCTACCTAGGTTCACCAAATTTTATGTGAGAGAAGCCCATGTGTCAAGGATGTTCCCAATAGGTTTTGGGGCCCCTGGGTCAAAGGTCAAGGTCACTGGGACATCAAATTGAAAAACCTTGTCCGGACCATAACTCAACAATGCCTGTACCTAGGTTCACCAAATTTTATTTAAGAGTTGCCCATGTGTCAAAGATGTGCCCTACAGGTTTATGGGGCCCCAGGTTCAAAGGTCAAGGTCACAGGGGCATTATATTGAAAAACTTTGTCCAGACAATAACTGAAACATCAATGTACCTAGGTTCACCAAATTTAATGTAAGAGTACCCCATGTGTCAAGAATATGCCCTATTGATTTTGGGGCCCCTGGGTCAAAGTTCAAGGTCACAGTGGCATCATATTGAAAAACATTGTCCAGGTAATAACTCAATAATGACTGTACCTAGGTTCACCAAATTTCATGTGAGAGTAGCCCATGTATCAAGGATGTACCTTATCAGTTTTGGGAAGACACGGTTAAGTTTAAATCTTAAACCGGAAGATATCAAATTACCAAGCTGTGACTTCATATGTTCTATCAATATGTTTATGAAGTCAAAACGGCAAACAATGAAACACTTGTCCAGACAATAACTGAACCACCAATGTACCTAGGTTCTCCAAATTTTATGTGAGAGTAGCCCTTGGGTAAAGGTTATGCCCTATTGGTTTTGGGGCTCCTGGGTCAAAGGTCAAGGTCACAGGGGCATCATATTGAAAATCCTTGTTTGGACAATAACTCATCAACTACTGTACCTAGGTTCACAAAATTTTATGTGAAGGTAGCCCTTGTGTCAAGGATATTCCCAATAGGTTTTGGGGCCCCAGACCCAAAGGTCAAGGTCACAGAGGCATCATATGGAATAACCTTGTCCAGACAATAACTGAACAACCAATGTACCTAGGTTCACTAAATTTGGCGTGTAAGTAGCCCATGTGTCAAGGTTATGCCCTATTGGTTTTGGGGCACCTTGGTCAAAGGTCAAGGTCACAGGGGCATCATATTGAAAAGCATTGTCCGGGTTATTACTCAACAATGATTGTACCTAAAATCACCAAATTTCATGTGAGAGTAGCCCATGTGTCAAGGATGTACTTTGTAAGTTTTGGGAAAACAGGGTTAAGTTTAAATCTTAAACCAGAAGATATCAAATTACCAAACTGTGACTTCAAATATTCTATCAATATGTTTATAAAGTCAAAACGGCAAACAATGAAACACTTGTCCAGACAATAACTGAACCACCAATGTACCTAGGTTCTCCAAATTTTATGTGAGGGTAGCCCTTGGGTAAAGGTTATGCCCTATTGGTTTTGGGGCTCCTGGGTCAAAGGTCAAGGTCACTGGGGCATCATATTGAAAATCCTTGTTTGGACAATAACTCATCAACTACTATACCTAGGTTCACAAAATTTTATGTGAAGGTAGCCCTTGTGTCAAGGATATTTCCAACAGGTTTTGGGGCCCCAGATTCAAAGGTCAAGGTCACAGAGGCATCATATGGAAAAACCTTGTCCAGACAATAAATGAACAACCAATGTACCTAGGTTACCTAAATTTGGCGTGAAAGTATCCCATGTGTCAAGGTTATGCCCTATTAGTTTTGGGGCACCTTGGTCAAAGGTCAAGGTCACAGGGGCATCATATTGACAAACCTTGTCTGGGTAATTACTCAACAATGATTGTACCTAAGTTCACCAAATTTCATGTGAGAGTAGCCCATGTATCAAGGATGTACTTTGTAAGTTTTAGGGAAACAGGGTCAAGTATAAACCTTCAACCAGAAGATATCAAATTACCAAGCAGTGACTTCATATGTTCTATCAATATTTTTATAAAGTCAAAATGGCAAACAATGAAACTTTTGTCCAGGCAATAACTGAACCACCAATTTACCTAGGTTCATCAAATTCTATGTGAGGGTAGCCCTTGTGTCAAGGATATGCCCTTTTGGTTTTGGGGCTCCTGGGTCAAAGGTCAAGATCACAGAGGCATCATATTGAAAAACCTTGTTTGGACAATAACTCAACAAGGACTGTACCTAGGTTCATAAAATTTTATGTGAATGTAGTCCTTGTGTCAAGGATGTTCCCAATAGGTTTTGGGGCCCCAGACCCAAAGGTCAAGGTCACAGAGGCATCATATGGAAAAACCTTGTCCAGACAATAACTGAACAACCAATGTACCTAGGTTCACTAAAGTTTATGTGAAGGTAGCCCATGTGTCATGGTTAAGTCCTATTTGTTTTTTGGGCCCCTGGGTCAAAGGTCAAGGTCACAGGGGCATCATTGTCCGTGTAGTAAATCAACAATGACTGCAATTAAGTTCACCAAATTTCATGTGAGAGTAGCCCATGTGTCAAGGATGTTCCCTATTGATTTGAGGGCCCCTGGGTCAAGTTTAAATCATCATCCAGAAGATATCAAATTACCAATCAGAGACTTCAAATGTTCAATCAATATGTTAACAAAGTCAAAATGGCAAACCATGGAAATAATGCTATATTCAATAAGTAAAATGAATTTAGTTCACCAAATGTTATGTGAGGGTATCCCATGTGTCAAGGATGTTCCCAATTGGTTTTTGGTCAAAACTGGGTCAAAGGTCAAGGTCACAGGGGCATCATATGGAAAACCCTTGTCCGGACAACAACTAAACAGTGATTGTACCTAGGTTAACCAAATTTTATGAGGATCAGCCCATTTGTCAAGATGTAATGTGTTGATAGCTATTTGGTATTTGATGTTCTCTTTTGATTTGGAAACCCAAGGGACAAAAGTCAAGGTCACAGGGACTTAATTCATATTGAAACATTTTCCGGACAGTTACTCAATAATAATTGTACCTACATTGTAGGTTTTCCAAATTTTATTTAAGGGTAGCCTTAATGTCTAGCATATGCCCCTTTTGTTTTAGGTCCCTGGGTTAAAGGTTAAAGTCAAAAGAAAAATCATGAGGAAAAACCTTGTCCAACAACCAACTTTACCTAAGATTTACCAAATTTTATGTATCAATACTCTTTGGGTCAAGGGCGAGAACTTTTGGTTCTGAAGCCCCAGGGTCAAGGTCACTGGAAGTTTGTATGGAAAACTTTGTGTCGGTGATAAATCAACCATGGCTGTACCTAGGTTCTCAAAATCTTTGCTTTGGATAGCCCTCCTGTTAAGAATGGGACCTATTCTGAGATCCCGGGGTCATTGGTCAAGGTCACAGGGACTTTATATGAGATAGAACACAGCATGGACTGCACACGGGCGTATTATGCCCCGCCCAGCGGAGCTCTTGTTTTAAGTTAATTTTAAATTGATTTGTGAAGTTTGGCTTTTGCATACTGAGGAGAATAATATTTATTTGGCATAGTGTACACATCGTAAAAACATACAAACACAAATATCACAGACATCATGATGTAGTAACTATGTATTGCACACCAACACCAGGGATAACACAAACAAGAAATGTCTTTAAAAAAGACAAACGGCGTCGATTTAAAAACAAGAGGGCCCAAAGGGCCCTGGGTGCTCACCTGAGGAAAAGGTCAAAGGTCACAGAAGAGCCATTTACATAGGACCACTAATGTTAAAACCTATTTTTTGACGTGGTGATGGATTGCCAGATTCCGTTAGTATTTGCTCATACAAGTTGTGACCACGCATCATCACTTCATCAACAACATTTGCAGACCAGTTTCGCAGACTTGGCACATGATTGCCTACCGTAAACAATATGACAGCCAATGCAATTGCCGTACACTGATAACCACAGGGAATTGTCAAGTTACCTCCCTTTGATTTTTCCAACATACCTTTAATATACTTATATACAAGGGGTACAACTGCGTTTACTAGACCGATTCATCTAGATTTCTTATTTTGTGGCTCACAAAAAATACTGATACCCTGGTAGCACTTTAACCGCACGATTAAATTGATTAAACATAACTCTTCGAGCTATGAATATTAAATGTTTCATAGGGCAGATCATTAAAACACTCGCCAACAAAAAACAATTCTTTTTGACAAATAATTTTTAGATATTCAAAATATGAATTTCAAGACCTTTCTAGTGATATAAAATGCAAAATTGTTTGATGAAAAATGACATAGTAATTGCAATTTTAAAATTACTGTGTTTTCATTGTATTTACTCGCTATCATTTCTTGCCAACCAGCGAACGGTTACCTGTAGTCTTTATCAGCTCCTTGTTACTATTTATAGACATCATAACAATAACAATGAACCGGTCTATATGTGGAGCTGTGACTCTCAAAGTGTAAACCCCGGAAACTGGACGTAGTGAGGCTAATTTAATAATTATTGGGTAATATGTCAGACTTTTTACTAGAAACCGGTTCACATCTGGAGACGTAATTCATTTTACCCATAAAATATTGTGTTTGACACGTAACTTTTTATTGTTACAAAATAAAAAAACACTTTGGAAAGCAATAGAAGTCTACCCAAAAAAAAAAATCTACGAACAAAGCAAAATTTCGTAAAACACTGCATTACAATAGTGTGGCCTTTATTTTTTCGCGCGTGTCAGGGCCATCCAATCGAAGAGGGGGTTTTCTCTGTTTCCCCCGTACGTCATTCTCAGTGCTTATAAAATCATCCAATAGAACGGCGGATTTCCGAAATCCCAGAGACGTCATTATACAGAAATGTAGATCAAAATCCAGCTTAGACAGCTACGCCGAAAAAGGGCAAGCCCTTATTTCCATTGTGGTCCCTGATGCCATTCCAGTACTGGTTCTTAGGAAATGCTGCAGGGAGATAACTCACTGTAAAATATATGGTACAATACAGTAACCTTACAGTATTAGCTCCCTTGAACATCAGATATGAAATCACTGCTTTGGATCATTTATACTTTCTCTATTCTGAATTAGAATGAACTGTTTCACAATTGAATGCTTTTTAATGTTTGTATGATTATGTCTCCTTTGTATTTCAGAATTTTACTGACACCAAATTAGGAATTCAAGAGATAGCCATAGCTCTTCGTACCAAACGCCTGAGGTGGTTTGGTCATGCTTCTCGTAACAATTGTACCAACACCATTATGAACATGGATATTCCAAGGGCCTGTGGGCGTGGAAGACCTAGAAAATCTTGGTCTGATTGCATCAAGACGGATTTAAGTGTATGTGGTATGGGCAATATTAGTCCACACAATAGGGACGGCTGGAGAGCTGGTGTTAGACGTTCTAGCCGCCTGCTGCCTACCTCAGTATCTGGGACACCCGCAGCAGATGACAAATAAACTCAGGATATGATGATGATGATGATGATGATGATGTGATAACGTTTACTCTTTGGTTGTAAACAAGTGATGTAAGTGTTACAGCTAAGTACTATCTTTTTTTAATTTGGCTTAATGCAATGATGTTCCTATGCATTTTGTTTTATGAATTAATCTTAATGCAAAAGTAAAAATAGTTTAGATAGATTTGAAATTGTAAAGATGAAAGGGATTTATCGGAATATTGGTCTATCTGAAAAAGACATATCTCATTCTGGTTTAATTTTACATTTTAGGTCACTTAAAAAGTTTTGATAACATAGTTAGTTCTATGTTTCCCTAAGTCATTGGTTTGTCTACCTTCTTATTGAATTTCTTTTTACTTATTTGTACATTGAAACTATCGCACGGTACCCATCAAAAGTTAGGAGGCAAAAATAATTTTGCTACTCTTCTTGAATTTGGATTATTATTTTTATAAAATCATTATTTTTAATATATTTAAATATTGTTTGTGATAAAATGAAAACAAACTATGAATGCAACACATTATTAAGATTCAGCATTTGACCTCCTTAAGCCTCCAAAACCATGTTTTCTGTAATTATTTTCTATAGCATAGCTTTTATTAGGGCTATGGATCATTGAACAAGTGGAGATCCAATCCAAACCATGATCTATGTGTAGCGATTCTTCAATCAAACCAAGAATCACTTGTTATTAAAAAAGCAAACTGGAATTCATATATACAACACACATAATATATATATATATATGTGTTATATATATGAATTCCTGTATCCTTTTTTATTAACGAGTGATTCTTGTTAAATTCATATGTATATACACACACAAATATACATATGAATTTAACAAAAATAAGTGAAGAACTAAAGAAGCTTTTATTACATGGAAAATCATGTCAGAGATTTCGAAAGTGCCGAACATTTGTACTCGATTTTCTAGTCCGAATAGCGAATATTGAGTACTTGGTTACTCGCAACAGTCCTAGATTTTATGCTACCTTTGAAGTCTCAATTATTATCATAAGGAAACCAAAACATAAAGCAAAACTAAAGAGCCTTTCTGAGAAAAAAGTTATCAAACTTTAGATAATAGCTATTCAGTAAGCCTTTTAAGTAGAAAACGTCTCCAAACTTTTGGTGGATACTGTATATATGCCATCAAAGACTTTATGATGTACTGTACCAATTTCAGACGTTCTGAAGGATTAAATGAACACTGAACATATATAGTATTAAGGCACAAAACTTGTTTATTGGCCATAATGGAACAAAAAATAACTAATCACTAATTTTATTGACTGCTCAGATTCAAATATCAAGCTCTAAAGTGTGTTCTTTTTCTTATAATCAGTTCTGACTTACCTTTGGTCAAGAAGCAGACATCTTCCCTTTATGCTAATGGAAAAATCAATATCCTTAACTAATCTTCCAATAAATTTGTTGTTGTTTTCAGATCATTCATTTCTATGATCCTGATGTTGCCTACCATCAATGAGTTAAATACTTGAAGCAACATGATAGTCACCTAATAGGATGTTTGTGCAAATAGTTCAATGTTTATAACTAATTTCTGGTAAGTGTATCAAATTATATTATTTTATTTAACTTGTCTATATGCTGTTGTTCCTTTTGCTCATTTTTGGTTGGGTTAAACAGGGTAGCAACACATTGTATATGTCACTTTACAAGGGTCAATTAACTTATAGTCTGACAGAATTTACCTGAGCTTGACCTTTATTCAAGAATATATTTAACTCAGTTTATAGCCTATTTTAGTCTTTGTACGTTAATCACGCTTTTTCGGAAGCTTTCGGCAAAATACACATATCTGAACAACTAATATTGTAGTGTCACAACATCGCGGACTTACGTGTTCCCCATAAACAAATGAGTTCAAAATTTAAAGTACAATAACATGCCATGTTTGCAAAATTTATTTATATTCACATAGGTTGTTATTCACATATGTATAATCTTATACACACATATTGGAAACTCACGATTTAATGTAAGTGAAGCCTGTAATTATTATAATAAGGTAGTTCAAGCTCAGATTAATATTGTTGGACTATACCTACCTGGAAAGCCTAAGCTTTAATACTTTCATCAGATACTGGCAATTGCCCTACATGATTTAGAGTCAGTGGTAGGAGAGAGAATGGCCATAGGAAATATTTCATATGTCCAAACTCTGCAGAAATTTGTAATCACACTTACCAATAAATAAATCAAAATGAACCATTTATTTTACTTCAACTTACTTGTGATGGCTTCAAACTTAACCGCTAGTATTTACAAGACATAGTCTGTATACCTTAGCTGTATGAAATACAATACCTGCCTAAAGTTTGGGAACAATAGAAATTTACTGCAATTATTAAATTTTGATGATATTTTTTGTAGAATCATTATTTTTAATATAATTATGTAAGTATAGTTTGTGATAGCATTAAAACAAATTTCATGAATGCAGCACTTCTATAAGATTTAGCATCTGATATTCTAAAGCCTCCAAAACCCTGTTTATTGTAATTATTTTGCATAACACAGCTTTTATGCTATTTTTATACCCCCACTTCGAAGAAGAGGGGGGTATACTGTTTTACCCTTGTCCATGCGTCCGTTCGTCGGTGCGTGCGTCCGTTACGAAATTTCCGTCACAGTTTTCTCAGCAACTATATCATGCAGCAGCCTAATACTTTGCATATTGCTTCATCCCATAGTCCCATGTGGTGTAAAGCTATTTCATGCTCCTCGCTCATCTACTTCCTGTTTGTCGCATATTTTTAGATTTTGGCGGGGGTATCACTAGTGAGCATTAGCTCACAGATTTACTTGTTGTAGTCTCAGTTACAATTATATGTTGATACCCAAAAACAAACCAAAACTAAAAAGCATTTCAAAATAAACAGTTATCAATATTTTGATAAAAGTTATTCAGTAGGATTACAGATTGAAACTGTCTCCAAACTTTTGGTGGGTACTGTATAATTATGAAGTATACCTTAGCCCTATGAATAGGGATGGATACCATTAGAGATGAAACGATATGGGTACCAAGGAAACAATACGGTATTTTAAACAATACTAATGCAAATATGTAACAATAGTACAAATTGCAATGTTTAAATGCAAATAAATCAATGGGCACATTCCACAAGGCTATCGCTTTTTTGTAAGCGATTTTTGTAGCAAATAAGCGCTAGCTATGTGAAACGTGCCCAATAAAAACAAACACTTTAGGACAGCATATGTTTGATGATTTTATGTTCCATAAGATGTATTTTGGTCTATTATTTCGTAAAAGAGAGACAATTTGTACATACTATGATGGAAAACTTAGTGGTTGTGGTAAAATAGAGTTCAACTGAACTACTTTATATATGACCTGTGTTGGCGGAACCTGAAACGGCTGTCGAGATGCTGGTAATAAGTTTAGCGCTTCAAATCGCTTAACTTAAAAATAGCAAAAAATGACTAATAATACTTGTATATCGATGTAAGCTTTTTATCGTTTTTTTTTGTAAGAATATTAGCATATCAGTTTTCTCAATGGACTGTTACATTGTGTTTTTATTGTGTTACTGGTACCAGCCTGTGAAAACACATTTTCACTGGGTGTATTTTGTACCCAAAATATTTTAATGCAAGCTCTGAAATATATCTTATTATCGCGCTATTCTAATTGCCAAATGTTAAGTAAAAAAAATACTTTTGAATATGTAAGAGCTAGATATAAAAAAAATACCCCACATGTGACATTTGTACTGAATATTTTCATACCAAAATAATCTCAATAAAATACTGTGTTGCAATTAAATAAGTACTAGTATTTCTGTAGACCAGTAGACTGTATTTTAGTGTTATGGTGTTCGTTTACAAGCAAAATATATCGGAGTGTATCCAATTATGTATTTTTTAAACAAATAAACATAGACGTTTGTCGGTAAGAATTTTCTTATTGAGGAATATGAGCCAGTCTATAAATCGAAAACGCAATGTAGAAGTTACAGTGCACACATGCTGTGACAAAATAACAACAATATAACTGATACATTAGTAGAATTTACTATTGAAAGTCAATATTTCAGAAATTCATATTTTATTTGGGAAGTTTATTTAATATAATCATGTGACGTACATGGGTAATGTTTTTGCGAGACCATTCAGACATAGACATTGTTGACAACTAGCCTATATTATAATTTTGTGGTATAAGAAGCATGCTAATTTCCTGCAACATTACATTAACTGTCATTGTAAGAATTATCAATATAGATTACAATCTGATTAATATTTTCCGCTCGCATACTCGCTAATTTAGATCTGGCCTTTTCCAAAAGGATGTTACGTTCAGGCGACCGTTTCTCATCATAATATTCATGGCGAAATTGTTATGATACGTAACTTGTTTACATCGTCTACATCACGCAATTTGAAATGAGCCGACCAATCGCAGACTGTGAATATTACTCTGGATAAATTAGCAAGCAAAACTTGGTCTAACAATAGAAATTACGAAATCAAATGTGATTAAAAGTGTTTTCGTCTAGATGAAAGCTACGCATTGATTGGTAGACACAAAGTTCATCTCGACGTGACCCTGCATTGAGAAAGTAGAGATCCTGTACGACAATGCTCTACAGGATATCTGTTTATGGAGATTGTATAGATTAGGGCTGTGGATCTTTGAGCAAGTGGCGATCCGATTCCAACTACGACTCATGTGTAGCGAATCTCAAGTCAAACCACGAATCACTTTTTAGTGGAGAATCATACAGGAATTCATGTAATAACAAAAATAAGTGAAACATTACAGAAACTTAAATTGTATTGAACTTCATGGGAATCCATGTACCCCAAACATTTCTTTTACCAGACATTTTATGGACATTTTCAGTAATAACATTTTTGTTTAAATGTTTATCAATCAAAATTTTGACACAAGATAATTTGTCCCTGCATAAATCAAAGTTTTCATTAGTAGTGTGGCCCGTTTACAGTGATAATTAGGCTGAAAATGTTCTTTCAATTTTTACAAAACTAGATGGCGATATGACAATTTCGGACATGATGAATATTTGTACTCAATTTTGTGGTCGAGATCACGAATATCCAAGTACTTGGATAAATCACTTATCAATAAGATAAATACTCAAAAGTTTGGAGATTAAAGCATTCGTATTTTTATTCTGAATCTGCACTATATTGTTCAAAGTACCAATTTAAGTACTGGTACCAAAACAAAACGGTATTTAGCGGAAACTTTCGAAACAATACCGATACTGGTAAGGGTACCTCGTACCTGTAGACATCCCTGCCTATGAATACCAGTTTTCTTATTGAAGAATTAACATTGGGAGGACCATAACTCAATCTGATGTAAACCCGATCTAAAAGTTTCTGCCCCCATATTTGCTAATTTTGATCTGGCCTTTTCCAAACGCGGGTTGCGTTCAGGTTACCTTTTCTCATCATAATATTCATGACGATTTGTTATGATACGTAACTTGTTTACATCGTCTACGTCACGCAATTTGAAATAAGCCGCCCAATCGCATACTGTGAATAATACCGCTGTTAAATTAGCATGCAAACCTTGGTCTAAAAATAGAAATTACGAAATCAAAATGTGAATAATAGTGTTTTTGTCTAGATGAAAGCTACGCATTGATTGGTCGACACAAAGTTCATCTCGACGTGACCTTCCACAGAGACAGTAGAGATCCCGTACGACAAGGCTCTACATGATATCTGTTTACGGAGATTGATCATAACTAAGTATGGGAATTGTGTTCCGACCCATTTGTCATTGTTATTATCATGTACATATCTAATAACAAAACTCTAAATACAGAAAAAATAAAAATTTTGCAATCAAATGAAGGATGAATAATTCTATTAGATTTATTATTAATAAATTTGATGTTTTCAGGATGTCACCAATATGATGTCATTTCAAGCAGTGTACAATATTTTGAATGAATATAATCCATTCTCTATATGACTTGAAAGAAGGAATTGGGAGACCAGTTTGCTTGGACCGGCACGATTACAGAGAAGAAAACATGGTAAGACTTTTACATTTACTTTTATTAATATTTGCCAAATCAATGTTGTCTTTAATATGGTGATATCTGTTTCCCGCATTTATAATTATTTATCAATTAAAGTATTTGATTACGAATTTCGACCTAACACTTGTGTCATTTGTGAATCATCTACTAACCTCTTGAAAGAGATGGATCTGGTTTGTTAATGCCATAGCAACACATTGTTTAGGTCCTGAAAAGGTTTAATCTCTGGAATTGGTTTTCAGGTACAAGTTTAAGAAAATAAACAGTTTCTGGCTACAGTGTATAAATCTATTATGTCTGAAAGAGAATTACCTAAAATAATCAAAATTTGTATGATAACTATTTTTTCGTAAGAGCGTTAATTTTGTGAAAAGGTGTGCAGACATTTTACAAACATTTTACAATTCAATCCATTTTTAAATAGTCTAAGTTGAGGGTAATAATTTAATCCAGTGAACGGATAGATTAAACAGAACAAATGGTTAACGTTTGTCAGGGGTGTGTTCAGTTACCGCGAACGTTGCAGAACGTTACATAATGATACATTCGGAACTCCTCGGCCATATATTTGTTTACTTCAACACCGGTAGTTTCAAAATAGCGTCTAAATATGTCCAAAATTATTCGAAGCCAATGGCTGAGGAGTTCCGAATGTATCGTTACGGAACATTCTGTAACGTTCACGGTAACTGAACTCCCAGCAGATTTATGTTTGACTGGCTGTAGAGTCCCTATAGGTGATGTGAATTCCGATGAAGGGATACCTACTGTGATATAAAAAGTATATCAGAAAATAAAATATATCAGAGTTTCAGATATTCATCTTCTATGGTCCATTTCATTTCGTTGAACTTATTCTGTCCCTCATCTAAAATACCAAGTATGACAATTCCTGCACAACTTTAAGTGTTGATGACATTAATTTCTATATAATTATGTACAAATGTTGTATAAACAATTAAGATAAAACTGACATACATGTATTAAAACAGAATAAACAAACAGTACATATATTGTCATTCTGTTAAGGTTTTAGAGGAGACAGTCATCCCAACAGAAACATAATATAAATTGATGTCCGATAATGGATCTTCTTCCATGTAAGGTCAGGAGTCTTCATAGACTGTAATTATGACATAACATGGGGGATGAGACAATCATCCTGTTACCAATTTTAAAATATAAAATGCTTCATATGGAGCTTGTATTTATGTACAGGGTTAAAACTATTTACAGGGCACAATTGACTAGTCTGTTATAGAGGGTGAGGCTCTAAGCTGAGTTAGATAAAAACAATTGAAAATAATATTTCCATTAATCATAAATTTGATATGATACAAATTTCGTCAAAGTGGAACGTTTTATTATCATTTTTATTGTAATATAACAAATTACAATCAAGCATTTAGTTAATTTATTCATTGTTCCCTAAATATAAATATATGTAAACAACAAAAAATGAATTTCGTTACCTTATTTGCTCAAATATTTACATGTATATATAGCATTTATTGTAAGGGAGGCATGATGTATTTAGTATGTTAAATACATTCATAATGTCTTTATTCAGAACTCATAGCATGTAGATTTTGTTAACAAAAAGTGTAATATAAATGGTTTACTATCTTCAGATGTAAGTTATGAAACTCAACTTCTCTAAAAAGTTACTATTCAAAGTGTCTTACCACCATCCTCTTGCATGGCATGAGGTATCGCTACGAAGCAAAATACTGGGAAACGGCTTGCTACAAGATATGGCTTCAGTTCGCTACATAGCGAAAGCTGGCAAAAAAATTCTTCACTACCCGAAAGCACTTTAACAAATCAAAATGGCTGCCTCCGCAATAATGTGACTTCCTGTTTGCCGACAATTTGGTTTTTATGTTTGACTGCCTATAGATGAATTGAAATTAATTGATATTTGTATATTATAAACATGTTTTTGCAGTGATTTTATACTTGTTAAAGCCTTATTTAGTTTGAAATCGCCCGGAAAACATGCAATTGCAATAAGCCCAAAAGTTTTACTCGGCAAAGGCCGCCATCTTGGTTTGTGACGTAAATAGCTAGCCGTTTCGTAAGATGAATCACTACAAGAAAGCGCTTTTTCATAGCGATACGTAGCGAATATCGTTAGGCAACACGCCCACTGTTCATGCAATCAGTAAATGTTGAACCTTTTGAAAGACAGTTAGATAAATTCAATTGGAAGCATACAGTGAAACAGAAAAGCGATTTTCAAACCCCTTCAATATAGAAATTGTCGACACCCTACCAAACAGACAATGACTGACCCACCCGTACACTACAACTCAAGCAGTGATATTGTGTCACTAAAGTAACTGCTACATTTTCCCACATTTAGTCAGATTGTGAACCAAATATTTTTGCAAAGGGAACTGTTATCACATACATTTAAGATTTCGTTTGACACCCTTAAGCCAAACCCTGCTGTCCACCTGCATATATTTACTTATCATTTTTTACAGAATCATCGTGTATGCACAATGGTGTTATTTCGGAAAATATTCTTAAAACTCTACCTAGATAGTATCTTGGAAACAAAAGTAAGATAAATATTATGCATAAAAAAGTTGAAAAATTGATTGATGAAAATAAAAAAGAATTGACTTAAAAAGTTAAAAAATCAAGTAACTGTCAAGATTTGAATGTAAGTCAAATAAAACATGAGGTTTCAAACCCAACAACTTAACCGCGTACCCTATAGAGACTGCCAATATTGTATGTGGGACGTTTAAACTACACGGTAAATGTGTTGGTTTAAGTTTGGGTCGCTTATATCATCTCAAAATTCATACTTAACTAAGAAAGGCTTCATGAAATCGACTTTAATTGTTTTATAAGATACTCACAGTTAAGTTCAGAATAGTTTAAACACACTTAAATCAATTTAAGTTATGGGAGTGTTAGTGAAATGGGGCCCAGGAATTCAAATAGGGTATTTGGGTTTTCCTCTGCAGTAACAAACAAACTTTCACCATCACAAAAAAAACCATAAATTTGAGTTCCTTATTTGGTCATTAGGGTAACCGAAAGTAAAGTGCTGTGAAAAGGGTATGAAAATTTAAAGATAAATATCGCTTCCAAAAAATTACCTTGTCTTGTAAAGTTTAAGTAACATTTTGATTGTATTACAAACAATGCTTATACTACAAATTTTAACATATCATTTCGGTGGTCACTGTTTAGCAGTACCTCAGTTGAAGTCATGAAAGAGGATTTGCAATGCATTTGAATTATATAATTATCGTGTTTCATGATGTTTAATCTGAGTAATTAAGCCAACTACCAGCCTTTTGAATACAAATTCATCATTATGTAATAGACAGTATTCGACTTGGATATTATTTTTTTTATTTGTTAGCATTTATTGACACTACCCTCCAAAAGTTTCTTCACAGTACAAATGCCAAGTTCAAGATTGCAGAATTATTATATCATTGTCTATTTAGTTCATAATTCATACCATGGAAAACAATATTTCTATGGGTACATTTCATTTCCGAGTTGCAGCAAAAGTTATTTATCAGCCTCCAAAACTATGGTCTACGTACCACAATAAACCAATATTAAGTTTGAGCTATTTTTTGTATTTCACATTTAAAACTTAAGTGTATTAATTTCGAAAGCAAAATGAAAATTCATTTATCATTGATTTGCTTTTACAACTTTTTAAAACTCCACAGAGTACAATGTAAATTGTGAATGTGTGAAGGAACTTTTGGAGGGCAGTGTATTATTCATCATGATACAAATGTATCTTGTTAGTTGAAGAGAGAAAATAGGTACTTTTTTTAGTCTCTCGTTGTGTTCGTTCAAAGAGGTTTTGTTGTGTTGTTTGAACTTGCATAAATCTTTTGTTGATCTACTTATTATTAAAGCTAGTTGGTTTCCTTGTTATGCATTATCAGAAAAAAGCTTTAAGACAGTATTTTTTTAGGATAGATTTCAAAACAAAATGTTGTTGGTACAATTAATGACCATTAGGAGGGAATGGGGTGAACAATAACAATAAGTACTACCCCAAAATATTTTGTGCAGCCGCCCGGCTAGCTCAGTTGGTAGCACGCAAGTCTACTGATTGAGGGGTCGTGGGTTCGATTCCCAGGCAGGGCATACTTTCGTGGAGTTTGGTCATGAAATTATTATATGACCTATAAAATGTGTAGCTACGGCGTTAAACCCAACAAAACAAACAAAATATTTTGTCTGCAAAACTTATTTTAATTCTATTTGAGGGATGTGTAGGGCTCTAGCTGGCTCACTATACTAGCTGTATTTCAATCTTATTGAAATCGGATAAAATATATGATAGAATCTCACTGATTGTAGCATGTGTTGTAAGATGGTCGCAACTAACAAAACGTATCTGCTTTGTTATAGCATGACTTTGATGTTGTCATTTGAAATATTTTGGCCTTGACTGAAATTGTACCAATTGATTCTTAAAATTATTTTGCTGTTCATAAATAGTGTAATTTTCATATAGATTATGGGCCTTCACTATGTATGGATGTGCTGCCGAATTGTCAGTATGCCAACTTTCACCAATGTGTTCAGCCAAAAAATGTTCTGATATTTTCCGTTCTATAATTACTATATACATAAAATAGCTAAAGTTCTAGTTGACAGCATGTTCTATGTATATGTAACAGGCAATTCGTAAATTTAGGCTATTTGTAAAATGCCTGAAATTTTTAGGCATTTTGTAAATTGCCTGGCCATTTTAGGCATTTTGTAAAATGACTAAAATTTCTAGGCAATTTACGAAATGCCTGAAAAATAGCTCAATATTTTACACATTGCCTAAATGTAGTTTATGGTCATGAGGTTTGAGGATTTCATTCCTTCTTATCCAAATAGTATTTGAATACTCCATAGGGTCATTTCTTCCTTTGTTGACCACAAAAGGTTGTCTACTGTAATCTGAATCACATTCAGCAGCCAATGAACAAGTTATCAAAAGTGAAAAAATCATCAAATAAGAATTTTAACATGCAAAATGTTGTATTTTTACGTTCACAGCACATTGTAGCTCCTTCTGATTCAAAATTGTAGACTTGACATAACGTTTTGCGATTTTGTAGCAATTTAACTGTGTATTGTGTCTACTAATTCCAAGAAATAGTTATGTTATCAATGTATCATATAGCCACGGCCGTGGTGTAGTGGTTAGCATGTCTGACTTCGAATCTGAAGATTGCGGGTTTGAAACTGGTCGCGGCAGGTCATACCCTGTACATGAGTTGTTGGCCTCGTAGTAGGGTAAGCTAGTACTGGTGATAGAAAAAGTGTCCAGAAAACCTATAGTGGAAAGAGCTGGCCGTCGTGTATATGACCTATATATGTGTTGAATGCGACGTTAAAAAAATAAGACAAGATAATATATCATAATATATCATATAAGATTTATAATGTTCAACAGTAACAGTGTTAGGCTGAAAGGTTTTCTGATGAAGACAGTTTCGTATTTAAGCTAAATAAAACTACTCTTTCTTTGAACTTATACAATTTATAAGAAAATACGGTTGATGATCATTAATTTTTTTCATCAAAACAGAACAATACATCATATAGATTGCCTGTAATATCAGAAAAGAAGTTGTTGTTAGACTTGATCGTGAACGTTTCCAACACTAGCCATTATTATTTGGATGAAAATAATGTTCAACCGTTTATATGCATCAAAATTTGCTATATTTATATATTATTTCAAATATATTTCCTTGACCATTTCAGGCAATTTGTAAAAAAATCCCTTGAAATTTCAGTCAAATTGTAAAATGCCTAGATATTTTGAGGCATTTTACAAAATGCCTGACTCATTTAGGCAATTTACATAATGCCTGAATTTTTAGGCATTTTACAAATTGCCTTAATTTACAAATTGCCTGTAACATACACATTGTTGTTAGGTGATACATTACTAATAATTGACCTTATTTATTTTTTCAGTATGAACCAAATGTAACCTGATTATCACAACAGTTTGAAATCATCACTGTATCAATGTAAGTAAGTTATCATTCTATTTATTATTTCTAAACAAGGTTGAAACTCCCCTATATGCATATTTGTTTGTGATTGTTTGCAATGCTCGGCTAGCTTCGTGAACCATACACTAAGTTTATTATTTAAACCCAATAAATATATACTGAGATTCGTTTGTTTGCCAAGTTCAATTATTGTTTAGTAATACTCGTAGTTTGTCTAATGCAAATTTTGACTCTATGAATTATCTCCTTTTAGTATAGCTATACAGTACTACTATAAAGGTAAAAAGCTGTGTGTAACTATTTACCAAAAAAAGGGAACATTTTTATCCACATTTCTGTATTAATTAACAAATGTATCTGGTTGGAAATTACATTTTTTACTGTTTATGTAATAGCTTCAATAACAATCAATATTGTGCGTAAAGTTTGACCCCGGTCTGATGATTCATTACATTGACTACGAATGTAGTATTATTATGCTCGATACTGATTTGAGTATATCGTCAAAACTCAAATGTAATTAATACAGGGATTAATTTTTATACGCCCATTTTGAGAAAATGGACATATTATGTTATGATGATGTCCGTCTGTCTGTCCGTGGACAATTGCTTGTCCAAATGATAACTCAAGAAAGGATGTACCTAGGTTCCTCAAATTTTATGTGTGGATAGCCCTTGGGTTGAGGAGGTTCCCTTTTGATTTTGAGACCCCAGGGTCAAAGGTCAAGGTCACTGGGACTTAAAATATGAAAACCTTGTCAGTACAATAACTCAACAACGACTGTACCTAGATTCACCAAATTTTATGTAAGAGTAGCCCCTGTGTCAAGGATGTTCCCTTTTGGTTTTGGGGCCCCTGGATTTTTTAACGAAAAAATTTCACTAAAAGAAGCGGGCGTCTGGTTTTGTTAACATATGCGTAAAAGTTTTCAATTTAGCATATATTTCTGCCATTTATTGTCACATCTTGACGAAACTTCATACAATGACATCATACTATGTGATGAACAGAATTAGAAAGTAAACAAAACTCTATCTGGCTTTAATATGGATTATTTCCCTTTGAAATGTTTGTGTAAAATTTTTAAATCCGGCTTTAATATGGTTTCCACATTACATTTCTTGTTGATATATAGATTGAGTTGTGCACAGGTTAGTTGTCTCTTGCAGATTATAGAGTTGTCTTAACTTTGGGTCCAGTTGTCCATGGGTTGAGTTAGGTTGTGTTCATAATGGGTTGTCAATATAGAAGAGACTTATGTAAAATATTGTAAAACTTGTCAAAATCAACATTTTTATGGTTTCTGCATGGATTTAAGTTTAGTTTTATGTTAGTGGAATCAATTTTCATTCTAAGAAATATTCTATAAGCAAATTGTAGTAATTGAGGGAGTTACTACTGTCTTGGGTAAATTCAAAATTATAAAACAAGTGTGCGCCACATTTTGTGGCTCATAGACTTGCAAGCTGTTTTTTTACGTTGTAGTATTTAATTAAAATGTTAAAAACCGTGACTAAACAGCAAATATGACTATTTGTGAATTTGAGATTTGGTAAGCCAATTATAATGTTTCAAATGAATCTCTATGTCTGAGGTCATGTATTTTAATTCCTAATGTTAAATTTACCTTCCTAAAAATTGATACACATTTGATGTACATATACCTGCAGTTAGAAATATTGATATTGTTTTTTTAATGTAATATTTGCTAAGACATGTTGCTTATAACAACACAAATATGAATATGTTTGGTTGATTTTTGCTTAGTTTATGCTAATTATATCACATATATTTTTTTCGCACATAAAGATTTTTATAAACAATTTTTTTTCCAACACAAATATTTTTATCAAACACATTAATTTATTATCCAATCAAATATTTTTTTGTTACATACATTTTTTGTTTAGAATATTGCAACGTTAGCCATATACTAACATTGTAAAATTATATCTATGGTAGATAGCTAGATTATTTACGTCATCATTATACTATTAAATTTACAGTACCCACCAAAAGTTTGGAGACAAAAGAAATTAAGCAAAATTCTTAAATTTCAATGATTGTTTTTGGTCGAACCATTATTTTTTATATGTTCAATATGGTTGGTGATGAAATGAAAACAGATTTGGTAAATGCATCATATTATATACATGTAAGATTCAGCATCTGTTATTACATAGTCTCCAAAACCATCATCAATGTAAGTCTTTTCTATAACTTAGTTTGTAAGCTTCTCTAGTAGTCTCAACTACAAAATAGTAACATAACAAAATAAATAAGCTAAACTAAACAGCATTTAGAAATAAATTATTATCAATTTTTTTTATAACACCTATGTAGTATGCTTTCAAAATGAAAATGTCTCCAAACTTTTGGTGGGTACTGTAGATAGTAAATAAAAAAAATGATATTATTCTCACTAAAATAGTATTCTCAAATTGGGAACTTTAGTCAGTTATCTTTCCCCGATAAAATCGGAAGCAATCCAATTGCTAAGTAGGTCTTTACAGTTGGAATCCTCGGATTTTATCATTGAAGTCCTATGTAAGGATAACAAAATATTGCATTTAATATCTTTCTTGTTAATTAAGATATTAAAAGAAGTGATTAAATTTAGATAGTTCTTTACCCTAAAAATACAAAGGTTGAATTTCAAACAAATTAAATGATTTTCAAAAAAGTTATTTAAGATTAATTTTGGCAAATTGACATGAAAATGTAAGGGTAAAATCCGAGTAATTCAACCAATAGGACCTACCTATTTGAAGTGTATACAAGGGGAAATAACTGACTAAAGTCCCTTATTGAATCCTCTGGTTATTGAAAATGGTAGCTCATAATAATCATAGTACTGAAAGTGCTGTTGGAAGGAATTTTGTGAACAAAGCAATTCTTATGTATACGTATACCATTCTTTCCTAAAGGAGGACTGATGAAAGTTTGTGAAAAAATGATCATTGATTTCTATGATGCAAGTTCAAGCTAAATAATGATTTATGTATTTTTATTAAATTGTTCTTATTAGAAGGTTTTTTAAACACATGAACAATAAAAACAAGAATTCTTATATATAATAACAACAAGTATGTGGTAGTGTATAAGTTGGCAGTAGTGTGTTTGTTTGCAGAAAATTGTGTGGCAGATACTAATGTGTAATAATACAAAAAAATTCTTCATACTAAGTTGAAATAATGTTTGATGGATGTATATATATTTATCTGTTGCACTATTTTCTTGGTCGCATTAACTACATGTACTTGTTTTCTATTGAGTTAAAACTGAACTTTATTAGATGTTGTTCGTTCTTTTCAATATTGGCTGACCGTTCTTATATTAGGGATTTTTTTATAGTAAATCCTTCTAATAAGTCCACAAGTTTGAGTTAATGGTGGTTTAATGGTGAAATGGCTGTTAGATAATCATAGATTATGTTGTAATGACAAGTATGATATTCATTTCTTGGCTTATGATAAGATATTTTTTATCTGTCAATGAATAAGCTAATTTTTATACGCCCGTTTTGAAAAAACGGTCGTATTATGTTATGCTGTTGTCCGTCTGTCCGTCCGTGGACAATTGCTTGTCCGGATGATAACTTAAGAAAGGATATACCTAGGTTCCTCAAATTTTATGTGTGGATAGCCCTTGGGTGGAGGAGGTTCCCTATTGATTTTGAGACCCCAGGGTTAAAGGTCAAGGTCACTGGGACTTAAAATAGGTAAAACTTGTCCGGACAATAACTGAACCACCAATGTACCTAGGTTCACCAAATTTAATGTAAAAGTAGCCCATGTGTCAAAGATGTTCCCTATTGGTTTTGGGGCCCCTGGGTCAAAGGTCAAGGTCACAGTGGCATCATATGGGAAAAAAAACTTGTCCTGACAATAACTTAACAACCAATCTACCTAGGTTCACCAAATTTTATGTGAGAGAAGCCCATGTGTCAAGGATGTCCCCGATCGGTTTTGGGGCCCCTGGGTCAAAGGTCAAGGTCACAGGGACATCATATTGAAAAACCTTGTCCGGACCATAACTCAACAACGACTGTACCTAGGTTCACCAAATTTTATGTGAAGGTAGCCCATGTGTCAAGGATGTGCCCTATAGGTTTATGGGGCCCCAGGTTCAAAGGTCAAGGTCACAGTGGCATAATATGGAAAAACTTTGTCCGGGCAATAACTGAACCACCAATGTACCTAGGTTCACCAAATTTTATCTGAGAGTAGCCCATGTGTCAAGGATATGCCCTATTGATTTTGGGGCCCCTGGGTCAAAGGTCAAGGTCACAGTGGCATCATATTGAAAAACATTGTCCGGGTAATAACTCAACAATGAGTGTACCTAGGTTCACCAAATTTCATGTGAGAGTAGCCCATGTGTCAGGGATATACCTTATCAGTTTTGAGGAAACAGGTTGAGTTTAAACTTTCAACCAGAAGATATCAAATTACCAAGCTGTGACTTCAAATGTTCAATCAATATGTTGATAAAGTCAAAATGGCAAACAATGAAACACTTGTCCAGGCAATAACTGAACCACCAATGTACCTAGGTTCACCAAATTTTATGTGAGGGTAGCCCTTGTGTTAAGGATATGCCCTATTGGTTTTGGGGCTCCTAGGTCAAAGGTCAAGGTCACAGGGGCATCATATTGAAAAACCTTGTTCGGACAATAACTCATCAACGACTGTACCTAGGTTCACAAAATTTTATGTGAATGTAGCCCTTGTGTCAAGGATGTTCCCAATAGGTTTTGGTGCACCAGGCCCAAAGGTCAAGGTCACAGAGGCATCATATCGAAAAACCTAGTCCAGACAATAACTGAACCACCAATGTACCTAGGTTCACAAATTTTTATGTGAGAGTAGCCCAAGTGTCAAGGTTATCTCCTATAGGTTTTGGGGCCCCTGGGTCAAAGGTCAAGGTCACAGGGGCATCATATTGAAAAACATTGTCCGTGTAGTAACTCAACAATGACTGCGCCTAGGTTCACCAAATTTCATGTGAGAGTAGCCCATGGGTCAAGGATGTTCCCTATTGGTTTTGGGGCCCCTGGGTCAAGTTTAAACCATCATCCAGAAGATATCAAATTACCAAGCAGTGACTTCAAATGTTCAATAAATATGTTAATAAAGTCAAAATGGCAAACAATGGAAATAATGCTATATTTAATAAGTAACATGAATTTAGTTCACCAAATTTTATGTGAGGGTAGCCCATGTGTCAAGGATGTTCCCAATTGGTTTTGGGTCAAAACTGGGTCAAAGGTCAAGGTCACAGGGGCATCATATGGAAAACCCTTGTCCGAACAATAACTAAACAATGATTGTACCTAGGTTAACCAAATTTTATGTGAATCAGCCCATTTGTCAAGATGTAATGTGTTGATAGCCCTTTGGTATTTTTGGTTCTGAGGCCCCAGGGTCAAGGTCACTGGAAGTTTGTATGGGAAAACTTTGTGTCGGTGATAACTCAACCATGGCTGTACCTAGGTTTCAAAATCTTTGCTTTGGATAGCCTTCCAGTTAAGGATGGGACCTATTCTGAGATCCCGGGGTCATTGGTCAAGGTCACAGGGACTTCATATGAGATAGAACACAGCATGGACTGCACACGGGCGTATAATGCCCCGCCCAGCGGAGCTCTTGTTAGAAAACATATGCAAATATGACTTTGGGAAAGAGATTAATTACAAATTAAAATAAATTAATGCCTAGTGATGTAAGAATATTTAGCTAGCTGGGAAGCCGCCCAGCTAGCTCAACTGATCAAAGGGTCGTGCGTTGGATTCCCGGGCGGGGCATACTTTCGTGGAGCTTGGTCTTGAAATTATTTTCTACAGCCATTCTCCCTCCTAACCAATGATTTTTAATTATATAGGGCAGTTGTCAGTCACTGACGAAAGTATGTGCTTAACAGCTTAATCCAGAGATTTAGCCTTTCCAGGAGAACTGATAGGTTGACTGACCACAGTTATATGACCTATTCAATGTGTTGCTACAGCGTTAAACCCAACAAACAAACAAACAAGCTAGCAAGAAATCTTTTTTTAATAGTAAAACATGATACAAGATGAAATATATATTCAAGGAATTTAACTTTCAGTTTGTAAAAATTGTAAAAATACTACAGTACTGTTGTAGATCTATTATTTTGTATTTTATATAACATTATATAGTCAATATATTTGGATATGTTGTATTTTAAGAAACAGAACAAATGGAACATGAAAATAATTAAATACATATGAAGTCATTATTCAAAACTCTAGTCATATTCATAGTATTGAACATTGCTGTCCACGCTTGATCTCTTATAAGAAACAGTGAAAATATGAGATTTTCTGACTTGTTTCTAAAGATAATTTATCATACATGTGAGGTCTACATAAACATAAAATAGCCAAGGTCTTGGATGTTTTTGCAATGCTTATTTGCACATCGTTAATTTGAATTTCAAAATATAAAATATAGTGATTTTATATTATGTTTTTAAGTTATTTTCATGGAAATCTGGTATTTTTAGAAACGGGTTCAATATGATTAGGGTTATAACTAATTAAAGAGATAGAATAATTTAAATATATAATAAGTGGCATTTTATATTAAAATTACATTTTGGGGTTTAAAGAAATACTTTATCAACATTATGTTAAATTCTTTTAAATCTTTGATTGTAATTCATATATTCTTAGTCATATTTCCATGTCCAAATATGACCTTGGCAAGAATGAAATTCCTTTCTTTAAAAAAATAATTATTTCATAAAGAGTAGATATAAGATATATATAAATATTTTTTTCTAGTTTATATAAAGACATAAAATATGAAATGATATTCATGGATATACTGTAAATTTTAGAAGGCTGAGCAAATATGAATTAGGGCATTTTCATACCCAGAGGCTATCAGAATTCTCAATACTTAGTTTGACTTAAGGTTGATACTGTAAAATATAATACATATATGTTAAGCCACATTTTATTTTACTTTGAAACAGTTTCTATTACATCCGGGTTGATAGCGCAGTTGGTAGCGCGTCGGGATTTGGATACTCATGCCCGAGGGGGTGCGGGTTCAAATCCCACCCGGGGAGGTTATACCCTTCCATGAGTACTGGTTATAGACAATAGTCCAGGAAAGCTAGGTTATGTGCGCTGGACGCCATGAAATGACCTAAATTGTGTTGATATGGCGTTAACTCCAATAAATAAATAAATTTCTATGACAAAGATACTTCTGAATTAAAGAATTACAGTCAAAACTATCAAATTGTTTTTTATATCTTTCACTGCTGCAAAAAAGTCATATTTATTTTGCATAGAGAAAGTCATATTCGTTATGTAGAAGAACGCTGCACAAATCTATTGTAGAAACTGAGAGATAATGAGATTTTTTTTACTTAAATTTCTTAACTTGTAATACAGTCTAACCTGTGAACAAAGGACAGTCATGGGAAAATCCAAAAGTGTCCTTTGTCGACAGGTGTCCTCTATGGACAGGTTCTGATGGACATGCCTCATAAAATGTAGAAATTGCTTCCCGGGCATAAGCCAGTACTAATTCTAACTTATAAACAACTGTTTGTAGTTATTTATCAGCTGTGCAATTGTCTCCAATTTATACCTAATCAACTAATCTAATTAATCAAACCTTTGTTATGATGACAAAATAAGTGTGCTCTTTTGACATTTTGACGAACTCTTTAAGACTGTATAGTGAATATCAGGACTCTAAGTTCGACCAAAATTTCAAGGGGAAGTCAAATCTTTTAGAGCTCAAACAAGCATGGTTACTGATTGAATATTCTAGCACATGTACATTTTTTAATAATAAAAAATTCAACTTGAACATATATTAAATGAATCAACATATTCATACTAGTAATTAAGGCCATTCATATTTTCTTGGATATTTTTTACACAATTATCTTTAAAAAGTTTGAAGTCATAATATTTTGTTGAAACGACAAGCATACTTAGCATTGTTTGAAAAATAATAGTCATATTCTCTCTCAGAATCTCATATTCACGAATAGGAGTCACATATGTGCTGTTAAGTCACACCCCTCAATTAGTTGTGTGTCTTGTTTCTAAGTTATAAGCAGTCGTTTGTAGGAATGTTTTATACATCAACCTGTGGTCAAATGAAGTTAAATATGTTTTGGAATTCATTAATTATAAAATGTTTTAACAGAACCCTAAAAACAATGTAAGGTCACAACAAGTTGATCATGTGTTCTAGGGATTTTTCTGAAAAAAAAATTGGGTGAGCGAGCGAAGAAAAAAAAATTAAAAAAGTCTTCATTCACTTGTTTTATACAGCGGTTTGACCAAATTTTTATGAGCGAGCGAGAATATAAAAATATTTTTTTTTAAAAACCATCAAAATTAAGGTGTGAGCGAATCCATAGAACATATGATCAATTTGTTGTGGCCTAAAAATCACAATATGAAATAATCAAAGGGAAACTACTCTTACATACCTGATTTGAAATGTTGTACTTTTTCCTTCAAAATAAAGTCAGTATTACCATTCTTTGGAACCTTTTAAATTTATAATCTTAAAAGACTTATGTGTATATTTGATGTTTTAGGTACTACAGTGACATAGACAAACAAGTTTTTACCAAATTGATTATAAAACCATGTTTGATGCTGAACTGTCTTTGATAGTATGGTTGCCATAGAATAATAGCTGATGTACTACTGTCACTTATGTGTTGGACAACTTAGTCTATGGAATCTCCTTCAGGTATAAACCATTTCTATTGTGTATTATTATTCCTCTTAAAACCCATGGTAAGTCATTGGTTCATTGTTAAGATTTTGGACCCAACAGGCAAACTCCTCACAGTGAATGTGTCACGCTTTGCTACTTCATCACTGCCAACACGAAAATCACATGACGCTAGTAATACCATCTATTTATAGAATGCCCAAACTTCTCATAGTGCTTACGTCAAGCTTGTTATTTTTACAAATTATTAATCAGCACTTTTTTATCTTTATGTACTTTGAACATCATAATTTACTACAAAGAGACTCAATTAGTAAAAAAAATTGATGTGTAACAGAAAAGATCAACAAAAAATATTCGGCTCTCTGAGGGACAAATTTACTTGTGGTGGCAGTGGTTATTGATTTAATAAAGGGAAATAACCGCTGCGAGGAGTTTGCCCAACAGGCTGTAAGCTTGCCCATCCCTAAACAATCATGCAAGATTGTTGAAATGGTACCGTGTAAAATGCCTAGTGCTTGTGATATTACTTCCTCTATCTAAGTATACCAGATTCCTGACTTTATGTCATTGGCTGGTTATTTATTGACTCGACCTCACACCTTATTAGTTGTCATTGTATATCATGTGACTTTATACCTTGTGTTACATACATGTATAAAAGGTTTTAATTGGTTACAAACCTCATAAATTCATTAACCACTTCAAACAGCATAGTATAAGGATGTATACAGTGCACTGCCAATCTATGTTTGGAGACAAAGAAAATTTACTAAAATTCTTAAATTGTCAATGCTTGTATGTGTAGGACCACTGTTAATAATATATTTAGTATGATTGGTGATGAAAACAAATAACCCAGGTCGATAGCGCTGTTGGTAGTGAGTACTGGTTATAGACAATGGTCCAGGAAAGCTAGGTTAGGTGCGCTGGATGCCGTAAAATGACCTAAAATTGTGTTGCCAGGGTGCTAACTCCAATAAATAAATATACTCAGCAAAAATAGAAACTTTACATTGTGTAAACCTGAATTTCGTTGCTAAATCATTATGTGTAATAAACAAAACTATCTAATCTTATTGGCATTTTGATGTACTACACAAATCCGAAAATTTCGTGCAGTTATATGCTCAACGAGCGACTTAATCCGCCATTTCCGGTTTCTTACACCGACCACGCCACAGACAATCTCAAGTCATGTGGAGTAAAACTTTTCTCACAGAAACATTTGCTTGTTTTTAACACCAAGAAAAAGCACTTTTGTTTAGTCTTACGACTTTCAGAAGCAATGTCACGGCTCTCTGAAAATCAAAGAAATCGGGCTATTGTAATGCTCCAAGCGGGTGCCAGGATTATGGACATTGCGCAGCACTTCGGTTGCTCTCCGCAAACCATTCATAACCTTAGCACCCGGTTTGGTATTACTGGGTCCGTACATGACCGCCCGAGACCCGGTGCACCACGTCTGACGTCACATAGGGACGACCGCGTCATCGGCTTAAATCATCTACGTAATAGGTTTTTGCCAGCTACAGCTACTGCTCGTCAACTTGGTGTGAGTGCCCAAACCATACGGAACCGCCTAAGGCAATCTCATGTTCCAATTCGTGCCCGTAGGCCTTATACTGGGCAGATAATGAGACCCCGCCATAGGGTCGCCAGGTTGGCATGGGCACAACGTCACGAACTCTGGACACGTAACCAGTGGGGAATAGTTATTTTCAGTGACGAATCTCGCTTCAGAATTAGCCATGCCGACGGAAGGGTGCGAATTTATCGTCGCAGAAATGAAAGATTCGCACAATGTTGCATCAGGGAAAGGGACAGGTTTGGTGGGGGAAGTGTGTTGGTATGGGGTGGAATTATGGGGGATCAAAGGACACAGCTTGTAGTAGTCTCCGGTAATCTGAATGCACAAGGTTACGTGAATATTCTCATGAATACTCTAGTACCTTTCATGCAGGCTCATGGTCCTGGACTAACCTTCCAGCATGACAATGCTGCCCGCTTGACAACCAATTTTTTGGCGCGTAACAACGTCAACGTCTTGCCATGGCCCGCTCTTTCCCCAGATATGAACATATCTGGGATGAACTTGGACGAAGAGTAAGGGCTAACCACCATATAAACAGCGTGAACGACCTCACTAATGCACTGCAGGTGGAATGGCAGGCGTTGCCTAACGTCCTAATTAGACATTACGTACGCTCCATGAGGCGGAGAGTTAGAGCGTGTATTGCCAGATATGGGGGGCACACACGTTACTGAGGTGTTCTAAACAACATTAAGGACTCAAATAAAAATAGTCAACGCATCCAAACTTTCACCATCACCTTTAATTCCTGTATTTTTCATTCTGACCCCTAGGTTAAACTCTTACGTCGTATTCATGGTTCGTACAAATTATATCAGCAAAAATGTAACTAAAGTGATGCAATGTCTTCAAGGAATAAAATGCATTAATTTGTTTTAGATATTCCAACGGAAACTCAAATTATGCCCACTTAAACACCATGTAAAGTTTTTTATTTTGCTGAGTATAATTAAATAAATCAAAACAAATATTTTGAATGCATCACATTTATAAGATTTGGTAGTTGACATTCTAAAACCTCCAAAACCATGTTCATGGTAATTCTTTCCCATAGCATGCTTTAAAACAACATAGATAGTCTCAACTATTAAAGAAAGAACTGACTTGGAAAAAAAAGAGCAAAACAGATTTACAATGCACATGGTTTCAGAGGCTTTGGGATGTCAGATGCTGAATTTCATAAACATGATGAATTCACAGGGGTGGATCCAGGATTTTTTTTTGGGGGGGGCGGGTTTGAAATTTTGAACCTAAACCACATTAAAAGGTCTATCATTGCAGTCCTAATTATGACTGTGTTTTGTATTGAGGGCTGAACAAAACACTATTGTAACTCCCTTTATTTTCAAATGGAGTTACAATAGTGTTTGTTCAGCCCTGTGTATTGTGAACACCCAATTGAAAATGCAGGCATTTCAATTTTGCACATTGTCTTTTTGACTGTATGGCTATTACAGGGTATATACTGGGCTCGAATTTTAGCTTGCATACTTGCTAAATACACATGGATTTTGAAAATTATGAGTAACTTTAATCTAAACTCACAAATTTTGGCGAGTTGATATCTTGGCAAAAATATTACGGTCTAAACTAATTTGGATAAAATCAGCATTGGAACTGCCAGAAAAATAGATAGTGCGATCTTCTGCTCTACTTGCCTGTATAGCTATATTTCACAATGAGTGTCGGAAAAATACTATTCGCCGAGGTTAAAAGTTTGCAAGTTTTTTATTACTAAATGAGTTAGGAGAATTTAAAATCTGACATTGTTTCTGGAGTAAAAAACTTAGCAAAAAAAGTGAGTGCTTTTTTAATCTTGGGAGTTGAAAAACATCAACTTGCATAAATTTGTTCGTGCTATTTTTGTTAAATTTGAGCCCTGGTAGTCATGTAATTAGAAAGATTCAAATAATAATAATAATTATAATAATAAAGACTTTATTTATTGTGGATAACATATTTGGTGTAAACCAATTTTCAATATGGTCCACACAGATATTTACAATGTACATACATAATAACAATAACAAAGAGAAACAAATTTTGATGAATAATATACATTCTGAAATTAACAAGCAAATTAAGAGTTTAAATATATAAACATACAAGAAAGGTTATTTAGTGTCATATCAGGAGAAATTTCATGAAATATGTGAATTTATAAAAGTTCTTACTTGAAAATTGATATAAACCAATGTGGTGCACAAGTTTAGCATGGAGTAAAATTTACAGTAGGGGTGTAACGGTTAACCGATATACCGGTTAATATTGCAATACGACTTCTGACGGTTTTTAACTGGTTCTTTTTTCTCTTAACCTGTTTTTCTAGTTATGTTCCATACTGATTGTTTTTATCAGAGTCTGAAATTTAAATGTTTGAATTAATGTTAAAATGTGTTCAGAAACTTGAAATATTTTTCGTAAACTGAGAGAATAAATATCTTTTTTTCTAACTTATAAACAAACAAATAGTGGATGATGTGTCTATATACTCTGTATTTGTGCATTTAAAGTGGTTTCTTGGTTTACTGTGATTTTAAAGCCACAGATAATGTGACAACTAAGGCATTTATCACTTCTGTAGACGTTTTATATACATGTACATCATTGTATTTTAGGTACTACAGTGGAACACACAGCAAGCTTTCACATAATTTATTATACAAGAATAAATGGTTGCTATGACGTCCTGTATAGTATGGTTACAATGGAACATAACTTTGTTGATGTGTTACTGGTTTATGTTGTGGACAATTTAATTGTTGAAATCTCTACATAAGTACATTCAGGTATTAACCATTATTTTGTGTTTTAATCATGCAGGCTTTTTTATAGAGGTTCTTAAGTAAATTTATCATAATTGAAATTTGTGATTTCTATGAGTTTTACAAAAGATACTTACCGGTAAATGAACTCCTTGAAGTGTCAATTGTGCAGACTTATAACAATAATCATAAATCATCTGATTTTGAAATGAAAAATGTATGTTTTATACAGTAGTCTTGGTAAGCCCCTTAAAACTATTGTATGATCACAAAGAATGAAGGAATAAGTTGATTACTGAACAAAACAGAACATTTATTTTGTTATGTCACAGTTTACACAGTCAAACATGTGAAATAAAGAGTAAGGAATTCAACAATATTTGTATATTGGTCAGAACAAAGGTCATTTGAATGTGACCCCATGTGTACTGTTTAGAGATCCTATGATAGGGGTCTGCATGTACAGTACCCACCAAAAGTTTAGAGACAAAAAAAATTCAATACAAAAATGAATTTTATCAATTGGTTTCAGTAGAACCATTATTTTAACTATATTTAAAATAGTTGATGATTAAATGAAAACAAATTTCTTGAATGCATCACATTTATAGGATTCAGCATCTGATTATCCAAAAACCTCTAAAACCAATTCAATGTAATTCTTTTCTATAACATAAATTTTGTCTCAACTACAAAAAGTACCATCACAAAAACTAAGTAAAACTAGAAAGCATTTCAAATAAATGGTATTCAAAGTTTTGATAAAACCTATGTAGTAGGCTTACAAAGTGAAAATGTCTCTAAAACTTTTGGTGGGTACTGTAATATATCTGTTTAAGGAGATAATTATATCCATTGTGTCATTTACTATTACATTTATTTGAACTTTTCAGGAAATTTTCCCTGTGATTCTAATGGTTGTTGGTGAAGATAATATTATAATTATTATATGATATGATGACAGTGAATGACTTGTAGACAGTACTGTAACTCAGATATATCATGGTAGGTGGACATTTATTGTATGAAGTCTCTCTCAATAGACTATTTCTGGAAATCAAATATTTGGGTTTTCCCATGCAGTACAAACAAACTTTCACCTTCACAATGAAAACATGTGTACAAAGAACAATTGAATTTAATCCGTATTCTGTGCTTTTCAGCAATAATGTGTTATAAACTTATTTACATGTGCACGGTGGAAAAACCCAACAATTTGAGTTCAGAATTAGGTCTATTTCAGTCATCACTTTAAATTTCTATTGATCCTGTGAGTTTTGATTGTTTGGTTCAAATCCTCTGAGTAAAAACTGAATCAAGTTGTAAAGTAGGTCTTCAGCAAACATATTTGAGAAGTTATTTCTGCCACACACAGGCTAATGTAGGCATTTTTGGACAAAGAAATGTATAATAGCTATATTTGCACTTTTTGAATCTCTCTTTTTTATACCCCCGCTTCGAAGAAGAGGGGGGTATACTGTTTTACCCTTGTCCATGCGTGTGTTCGTGCGTCCGTCCGTTACAAAATTTCCGTCGCAGTTTTCTCAGCAACTATAACATGCAGCAGCCTAATACTTTGCATATTGCTTCATCCCATAGTCCCATGTGGTGTAAAGCGATTTCATGCTCCTTGCTCATCTACTTCCTGTTTGTCGCATATTTTTACATTTTGGCGGGGGTATCACTAGTGAGCATTAGCTCACAGATTTACTTGTTTGGCTTTGGTAAGAATTTGCAGAAAAACAAGTGTTTGTTTGTGTTTGTGACTTGTCAAACTCCCCGCAGCAGTTATTTCCCTTGATTAAATCAATAACCACTAGGGATTTAACAATGATCTTTTATAATTGATAATCAATCATTTCATTAGATGTGGGAGACAATTGATTATGAAGATTAAACTCGATTATTGCTAATATCAGTTATTAATTTTTTTGACAATAAGACTATCAAGTTTTAATATATTAATATTACTAGAAAATAGATATTTCATGGGAATAAAACTTCTCATTTAAAACATGATGATTAATAATAATAATAATAATAATAATAATACATTTTTTTTATTTATTTATTTATTATTTTTTATATTTTTGTATTTTTTACTACACCGTACTTTGTAATAATTATAAATCATTGAGATCATTGTTGATATTTTTGGTTGACGACATGGAATTCGCCATTACTGGACAATATATAGTCCTTTTCTATACTGTATAGGAACTGAAAATGTCTGATTATTTCAAATGATCGATTATTATTTTTGAAACCCAAAAAACCACTGCCACTACGAGTAAATTCGTCCCTCAGAGAGCCGAATATTTTTTTTCATCTTTTCTGTTACAATTTAATATTTTCTATAAATTGAGTCTTCTTGCATTAAATTATAATGTTCAAAGTACATAAAAATAAAAAATAGTTTTAATTAATAATTTGTAAAAATAGCAAAGCGTGACAAAGCACTGTTAGGAGTTTGGGCATTCTATAAATAGATGGTATTACTAGTGTCACATGATTTACATGTTCATTTGTTGGCAGTGGTTAAGTAGCAAAGCATGATGTAAGCACTGTGAGGAGTTTGATGACTTACCAGGTATAAATCAATTATGTAAACATGGTGTGTTACTGTACTTTTACTTTTGGATTTGTCTTTTTATGAGAGAAACCAATAAGTCCAAAATATTAAGGTACAGTTTTAAAGTATTTCATTCTTATGAAAGTAAATTTAGTTGATCTGTAATATACATTGCTATAAATCAAATAACTTATGAAAACATGTTTTAAAATCTATGATCAGGGCAGATCCAGAATTTTTTCCTGGGGGGTCAAGACTTTTTCTAGGGGAGGGGGGTCCAAACTTCTTCTAGGGGGGGGGGGTTCAACCACAACCACATTATACACTTTTAGCCGAATAATGCAATATATTAATTATTAAACTACATAACCATTAAATCTGTGTTAAGCACCGAGAAAATTTGCTTCATGCTACTTAAAAATGACCTACAGTCAAGAAATACACTAATGGACAGGTACATTTTTGAAATTTCAGGGGTGGCCATGACCCCCTGAACCCCCCACCACCACGCTGGATCCACCTATGTTTGATTGTAGAAAACTTGGAGCATTAAAAAAATCTGATTACATATAGTCAATTGATCTTCAGAATGTAAACAGCTGTTATTTTGTAAAAATCTTGCTGTAGCCAAAACATAGAAATATTCAAAAAGTAATTGTTTATTTGAATCCTCTGCACAACTTTTTTTTGCAGATCTCCTAGATTACCTTTAGATTCAATTTTTGTGCCAAAGAATCATTTTGAAATTAAAAATCGATCAATATTGAAAGAACCAATTGAGAATTTTAGGGGAAAGGAAGATGGTTGTTATTTTATACACTACATCATGTCATTTTAATTATTTGAGTAGTGAGAGAAATCTGTGTATAGCATGTGTTCATTTACTTTATCATTAACTGTTATAGATCACATGACTAAAGTAGGGCTGCGGCATTTCGATTCGATACATCGATACATAGAGGGCGCAGATTTGATTTCGATTTCAGGCACAGTGTTTCTTTATTCAATACCAACATTTAAACTTGTCTATAAGGATTTAACACTTAAGTTCTACAGATGAGCTATTGATACATCAATCAGTATGAAATTATATTTGCTTTCAAATAAATGTTGAAAATTTAAATAACAATTTTAACAACGTTAGTTTTAAGCTCAATGAATGATTTGATGCGCATTTGGAATGTACTATACTATTTAATAAATCAAGTTGTATCAAATCAACTTTTCAGTGAATCATTGCAGCCCTACACAATAGACCTTGTAAAAATGATGAAATTTGTCTGAACATATTTGTATATTATTACAAAGAGTCTGTGGTGTTTTGACCATGACTAGGTACTATATAGTTAAATGTATTCTAGCTTAAGGTCTGTAGTCATGTGATCTACAATAACTAACAAGGTTAACAAAAATAAGTTTTTCTTTCATTTTTCTTTACAGACAAATAATTGAATGACATTAAATAGTACATACCATAACAACTATCTTTTTTACAGGAGCTGGCATTGCCAAGTGGTTACAACGTTTGACTGGTAATCATTGGATAGCCAGCTCCGATTTGGTTGGAATCCCATCCAAAACCTACCCTGTTGTTTCACTTGAGCAAGAAACTTTATCCTACTATCTCAGTACTGGGAGACCAGGAAGCAGACTTGAAAGTGATTTACCTAAGTTATAAGAACATGTTTCAACTGAGCTAAAATGAATAAGTATAAAATAACTATCTATTTATCTTAAAATTTCAGTTGATCCTGTGAGTTTTGATTGTTGGCTCAAGAGCTCTGCACAAAACTGAATAAAGCTGTAAAGAATGTCACATGCATAAAGTTTTTAGAAAATTACTCACCCTAGAAAATTCCAATACACTAGCTAATGTAGGCATTTTGTACAAAAGAAAATATAATAGCTATTTTTGTACTATCAGTACTTTTTCATTTTTTTTATTGTTTTTGACAAAAACAAGTGCTTGTTAACATTCTGCAGACCATGTGACTGAACGGGGTACATAATTGCTTGATCTTCATAATGTTAACAAACTTTTGTTTTTTATCAAAATCTTGCAGTAGTCAAAAAACAGAAGTGATTCAAATAGTGCTTAAACTAACTATCAGATTTTATGTCAGAAAATGTTAGTCTGAATTGTGATTGTTTTCTCACAAATAAATTTTACTGATGACCCTGTCTACTGTTAGATTCAATTTTTGTGCAGCAGATTTTTAGCATACAATCAAGTTTTACAGAACCAACTGGGTACCATATTTTTTAGGGGAGAGAAAGTTAGTAATCATGGGCAGATCCAGGGGGGGGGGTTCAAGGGGGTCCGGACCCCCCTAGAATTTGGAAAATGTTTATGACCATTAGTGTATTTCTTACTCATTTTTAAGTAGTATGAAGCAACTTTTCTCGGTGCTTAACATAGATTTAATGGTTATGTAGTTTTTATTATCAATATGTTGCATTTTTTCTGCAAAATGTGTATAATGTGGTTGTGGTTCGAGGTTCGGACCCCACCCACCCCTGGAGAAGTTTGGACCCCCCTAAAAAAATCCTGGATCTGCCCCTGGTAATTATTTTAAGCTCTTTATGATGTCATTTAATTATTTGTCTTATAAAAAAAATCGATGAACATGTATAGTATAGGACTACAGTTGAATTACAATTTTTCTAAGTGGCATCTTACTTGTAAAAAATTTCGGCAAAATACACATACTGAACAATTCATTTTTTTTCATAAGAATAAATACTTGAAACTGTTCCACAATATGATAGACTTCTGTGTTTCTCCCAAAACTCATGTGTCCAAAATTATACACTTTTACACAATTGATTTATTATAAGTCACATAGGATGTTACAATGTATAAAAACGTGTATAACCCCATATAGATGCATACCAAAACTAACAATTTAATGTAAGTGAAGTATGTAATTGTTATAACTATGTAGTTCAAGCTCAGGTTAATATTGTCGCACTAAACTAACTTAGTATACAGTACACACCAAAAGTCTGGAGACATTTTCAGTTTGTAGGCCTATTGAATAGTATACTTAAAGAAACTTCTAAGTACTCCGATTTCAATATGGCAGGAAGTCTTATTTTTCAACATTATTGTCCAATCGCTGATGAAAATGTGTTTTGGACCATACTGACCTTTGCTTTTATGGCTTTCATGCTACTTTATAGATGCAAAACCATTTTTGTCGCGCAAGCGTTTATATGATAAGATTTTCTAATTGTTTTGATTGAACAGAAAATTAGCAATTGGAAGACTTATTCTGCAGGTCTTGTGTAAGACCTATGGCAATTTCTCAGTCTTGAAGCGACCTTCGAGCCATTTCTTGATTATTCGTTGTGCGTATCAACATACTAATGATTTTCACTAAAACTGACCGCGTGAAATTTTTGCACGATAAGCACGTGCGCATTTCCGCTTTTCTGCATGTGCACAACAAAACCAATTTTGCATCTATTTAGAAGCATGAAATCCATGCAGGCAGACGACAGTATAGTCCTATATACATTTCCATTAACGATCAGACATAAATATTGAAAAATGAAAATTCCTGACAACATTGAAATCAGAGTACTTAGAAGTTTTGTTAAGTATATTTATCTAAAATTTGGTAACTGCTTATTTATAAATGCTTTGTAGTTTTGCATTAATTTTTGGTTATCATTGTAATTATAACTGAGACCACAAAATAGTTTAAAAGCTATGTTAAGGAAATAAAATATGGTTTTGGAGGCTTTAGTTTGTCAGATGCTGAATCTTCTGATAAAAATAGTTATCCATACCTGTGTAAATTAGCAGGGTTAGTGTGTGCTCCACTGACAGTTAAATTAAGATTTAACTATTGGTGCAAATATGTTAGACAAGAAAGTGAATCAATGAAGTTCTTTACCAATTTGTTTGTCTTTTTCACAGGATCATCCTTGGAGGTCTGCTGTGTATAGGATATCACTCAGCTTAGACCATGATCAAACTTGAGACCGAAAAATTCTACATCATATGTGTGTCATTTGGGGACAAGATAGAAAGACATGTAAAGGTATATTTTGGTTATTGTAGCTGTTTTAACTGATAGATTATAAAACATTAGATTCTCAGCTGTTCTGGAACAACTCAACACATGGACAACTCACCTTGAAGTAGGGACAAAATTTGTAGGATCAATGCCTTAAGTGTTTTAAAAAAGCATAATTATTAAACATGAAATAATTTGTGACAAGGGAGACAATATAGACAATGTAGTAATATGTATCAAAAACTAACTTAAACAAGACAATCAGAATGATCTCCCTTCTAAAACAAAACTATTGAATAGATTTTGGCTCTGTTACAATATTTTATTAGTAAATTAAGTTATTGCAATCATCTTTTAGTTTTCAATATATTCAGGGCATGAATTTAACAATAACTTTGACTTGCAAATTTTTGCGAGTTGCTTTTATTTCAACTCGCAAATTGAAAAATGATTTGCATTTTTTCCAAATTTTAATAGCATACAAAGTAACTATTCGTATATGCAATATTAAAGCAACTTAGTACTATACTTACTAAAGATAGAACATGTGCGTTCTAGTGAGATAGACAAAGTTATCAAACATGTTTTTACTGTGAGTCTTTAAATATATCATATCATCGATCTATCTGGTCATTCAAATGCTGACTTTAGCCTCATTAGTTAAGACAGTAATATTTTGCATTAATTTAAACTCGCAAAAATTTGCTAGTTATAATAAAAATAACTTTCAAATTCTAATCGCATTTTGCGAGTATGCGAGCTTAAACTCTTTCCCTGATATATTCTAAAAGTGTAAGTTGTGAAAATATTTATAAAATAAAAAACAATGATAATTAGCAATTTAGAATATAAAATAAGAAAGATTTAAAAATGGAAAGATTTGAAATATGATGATTGCATAATAATGTGTCAAAGATATTTTAGTTTTTGCAGATTGAAAATGTATTGTTTTATAGTAAGATTAAATTAAATAACCATTTTATGATAATTGTAAATTTAATGTTAATCTTTTGGAAATTTATCGATTTGAAAAACCTAATAGATACATTGTAGAATGTTTTTATCAAAGTAAATATGTTAAAATCTAATTTTAGATAATATTCTACAATGTATTTATATTAAGTTAGACAACTGTCACCAATAAGGTTCTTGCTGTTATATTGTTGATTTGAGTTTCAAGTTTTTATTCATTTTAAATAAGATAAAACCCGGGCTGATAGCGCAGTTGGAAGCGCGCCGGGATTTGGATACTCATGCCCAAGGGGTGCGGGTTCGAATCCCACCCGGGGAGGTTATAACCTTCCATGAAAATTTGACAATAATGTCGATTTTCCTCCATTGATTAGATAATATGGAGAAGTTTCCGGCGTTGTGGAAGGGTAGGTGAGTACTGGTTATAGACAATAGACCAGGAAAGCTAGGTTAGGTGCGCTGGACGCCGTGAAATGACCTAAATTGTGTTGATATGGCTTAACTCCATTAAATAAATATAAAAAAATTAAATAAGATTAAATAAATTTAATTGAATTTATTGCGAAACTTCAAAGATAACTTGGAATAAAATGTGATAGTAAAGGTAGAATTCTACTTTTAATACAAAACTATTATTGTATAGTCCGACAGAATTAACCTGAGCTTGACCTTTATGCAAGAATATATTAAACTCAGTATTTATAGTCTATTTTAGTCTTCGTGTGTAAATCGCACTTTATCGGAAGCTTTCGGCATAATATTCGTATCTGAACAACTAATTGTGTTTTCATATGAATAAATAGTTTAAAACAGTGTCACAACATCGTGGACTTTCGTGTTCCCATAAACGAATGAGTCCAAAATATTAAGTACAATAACAAATTCCATGTTTTCAAGATTGATTTATATTCACATAGGTTGTTATAAACATGTGTATAATCGTTTTACACACATATGGAAACTCACAATTTAATGTAAGTAATAGGGGTGTAACGGTTAACCGATATACCGGTTAATATTGCAATACGACTTCTGACGGTTTTTAATCGGTTCGTTTTTCTCTGAACCGGTTTTTCTAGTTATGTTCCATACTGATTGTTTTCACCAGAGTCTAAAATTTAAATGTTTGAATTAATGTTAAAATGTGTTCGGAAACTTGAAATACTTTTCGTAAAGTGAGAGAATAATTATCTTTGAAAGTCCACTCAAAACCTTTTTTCTAACTTATTCAAACATTAAAAATTTTGCGTAATTCGTGTAGATCATTTGAAAATACAAATAATAAATATAAATATAATACAAATACAAAATTAAGACGATGCACGTGCATTAATTTATGCTATGCATGCATGCGCAAAGAACAATATGTATTGCAATATATTGCAATACGGTTTTTACCGTATTGTTACACCCCTAGTAAGTAAAGCCTGAAATTATTATTGTAATAAGGTAGTTCAAGCTCAGATTAATATTGTTGGACTATCTATAGTAAATTTTTCACAAAATTTGTATCTAATTGTGTGTTGTCATTTACTTAAATTTTATCAACCATCATTAAAAAAATTTGAGGGTTGCCGCAAGACTGTTGTACATGTAAGTGTATTGATTATCATTTAAAGAACAAGTTACTACAGTCTTGGGGGCAATCCACATTTTGTACGTAGAGAAATTAAAAGCTTACACTATTTTCATATCAAAGGGAGATAACTAATTATCAACATTTTTCATTTTGTTTCTGTCAGTACTGTTTTATTAATCTAATCCATGCATGAAATTAATATGATGTAAGGACTTGAAATTATTATGATATGGGAACATTTATGATAGCTTTCAAGTACAATGACTGTAAGTTGGTATTATGGGAATTCTATCTTTATTATCCAGGGTTAACCAAACAATTGTGTTTTAAATCATAGATATAGAATAATAGAGGCATTGGATTTATTGTTATTATTATAAAATATTATTATTATGATTATGATTATGATTATGATGATGATGATGATGATGATGATGATGATGATGATGATGATGATGATGATGATGATGATGATGATGATGATGATGATGATGATAATAATAATAATAATAATATCTACACAACATGATAACCTTACATTTAATAAAAAAATTAGTATAAAAGATGGTTTTTAACTTTAATAACTAATAATACCGGTATATGATTCTTGTTGAGTGTCTAGGTTTAGTTGTTCACAGGTTGGGTTTTTTGTTCATAAGTGTTGAGTTGCCTTTGGGTCGAGTTTGTCTGACCCTTCTCATCTCAGATCATAAGTTCAATGTTTGCAGATCTCAGATGCAGACAAGCAGAGAAAGATATATTTTATGGTGACAATACCATTTGACTATGATGTCACAAATGTTACATTTTTCAAGAGAAAAAAGTCAAGAATCCGCCCCAATGGAGAGACTTAAAGAGTTTTAAGTATGTTTAATGTTGTCAGATTTCCATGATACCTAGGAAACCTCCTACGATTTTCAAATGCTAACTATTTAAAGAAAATGGAGAAGACTTGTAACTGAAGCAAGCTGAAAATAAAGGTTGAAGATGTGATGTACAGCAAATAGTACACACTTCTAAGCTTAGTCTTGCATAGGTATCATGGAAATGTGACAAAAATTAAAATATTTACTGCTCTTTAAATGTCTGAGTCGAGCAATTACTTTATTTTATTCTTCTTGAAACCATAGCATTTGTGACGTCATTGTCATGTGGTATTGTGACTCTGTATACACATTCGGAACATCCTCGGCCATTCGCTACAAATAACCTCGAAATATTTAGGCGCCATTTTGAAACTATGTAAACAATTACATGATCGGTTAGGCGATGACTGAAGTTTCGTTTTTAGTCCGTAAATTTAAAATAAGACCCCCCCTCACAAATCCTTCCGAGATTATTCATTCATGAAAGGTGGAGGGTGTTCCGAATGCCTGTATACATTGCCATCTAAAAGTACCTTTACACTTGACACAGTGTACACAAGGGGATCCAGGGGCGCATAATTACTTTGCTCAACTTGTCTGATTTGTACAGTTATGCCTGCAGACAGTATCACAATACTTCTTCCCTGACAACATCTAACCTGGTAGTTCAAGTTTTATAACTGGTTCTAGCAGTTCTATACTGTTCTCTGCTAGCCTGACTTTTATATTATCTGTTTATGTGTAAAATAGATTTGGCTATTTAAGAATATTAGTTAGGCCACAACAAGTTGATGATATGTTCTACGGATTTTTCTGGGAAAAAAATGGGGCGAGCGAGCGAAGAGAAAAAAATAAAAAAGGCTTTATTCACTTGCTTTATATAGCAGTTTGACCAAATTTTTATGAGCGAGCGAGGAAATAAAAATATTTTTTTTGTAAAAACCGTCAAAATTAAGGTGCGAGCGAATCCATAGAACATAAAGATCAATTTGTTGTGGCCTAAGAAGTAAATGAATTAATACACCAGGTTTGACCACCATGGTTCCATTTATAATGTTGAAATAAAAATTGAATCGAAAATGAAAACTGTTTAACATGTTCTTAAGGTAGAATTCTAGAATTCCCTTTATACAAATCTATGTAAAAATCTGATATTTTGCTTGTACAGATTCTTAAATTACGTAAACTACAATCTATTACCAACTTATTTAAATTACACAATTTTTCATATCAAAGGGAGATAATTTATCAGTAATTTTGCTACAGACTTTTGTTTGATGAATCTAATTCATACTTAATTATTAACATGATGTAAGGTGAAAAATATTATGTTTTGCAATAATTTATCATGATTTTGAAATATATGAATGACTGTAAAATAGCATTATGGGAATTTTACCTTAAATGTTATTGTTTGTTTTTTCAAAACATCAATAATTTTATAGTGCCTTTGTTAATGTGATAAATGATATTTGTATAATAAGCTTTTAGCTTAGGTATAAAATAATTTTAGTAGGCTGTTGGTGTATATATAAAATAATTCCATTTAGTCACTGCGAAATTATTCAAGCTTTGGCAGTTTTAAAAATCAAACTGTAAATACATAGAATAAGAAACTATTGTTCAATTTTATTCAACTTTTAGTGGCACATAAATTAACCCCATTGATTTGAATATTCACTACAGCACTTCTGTACTCTTGATTGATAAAATTAAATTTAAGTCAGCAGAGTTAATTTATGCTCCACTGACAGTGGAATAAATTTGAACATTTAAATAATGCCCACTTATGTTTTTCATTATATTGATAGTTATCTCCCTTGGTTATTTCAGAACTAGAATGTATTCAAACTCCTCACAGTGCTTACGTCACGCTTTGCTACTTTAACCACAAACTCCTCACAGTGCTTACGTCACGCTTTGCTACTTTAACCACAAACTCCTCACAGTGCTTATGTCACACTTAGCTACTTTAACCACAAACTCCTCACAGTGCTTACGTCACGCTTTGCTACTTTAACCACAAACTCCTCACAGTGCTTACGTCACGCTTTGCTACTTTAACCACAAACTCCTCACAGTGCTTATGTCACACTTAGCTACTTTAACCACAAACTCCTCACAGTGCTTACGTCACGCTTTGCTACGTTAACCACAAACTCCTCACAGTGCTTGTACGTCACGCTTTGCTATTGATTTAATAAAGGGAAATAACCGCTGTGGGGAGTTTGGAATGTATTTAGTTAAGTTATGAATGGTTATCTCCCTTTCTTATTTCAGCACTAGAATGTATTTAGTTATGTTATGAATGGTTATGATGACAATGAAACTAAGGATCTCTACTCTACAGACCTCCATCACCAGAACTTTCAACTATACAGAGCAGGTACTTTTATTCCTTGATTTAAATTATATGGAATATGTGTTATCACTGTTATGTCAAGGTCAGGTACAACTCCAACCATGGAAAACTCAACCCGAAGTAGAGACTGCTTTATTACATGTGGACAACTCATCCTATATCATATATTATTTTTAAGTTTATCGTGTATGAAAGATATTAAGGAATAAAATGAATGATTATTTCATATCTATATAGTTGTTAAAAAGTGAGAGTAGCATTTAAATTATCATTTTTAATTTAAAATTATCATTTTTTAAATCAAATAATAATCATATTAGATACATGTTGAGATGTTCTGGGGTTGAATTGTCTTCAGGTTGAGTTGTTCCTATGGATGGCATAAGTTCCTTTGTGTTGAGTTGTCCTGATCTAGTATTATACAATAAGAGACTTTAGACAGTGATTTCCCCTTGTATACTATTTAAATAGGTAGGTTCTATTAGTTGGATCACTTGGATCACTTACTTATCAATAGAAAATTGCCAAAAAATAATCATTAATAACTTTTTTGTAAATCATTTAATTTGTTTGGAATTTGAGATAAGTATTTGTAAGGTAAAAAACTATCTAAATTTTATCACTTCTGTAAATATCTTCATTACCAAGAAAGATATTAGATGAAATATTTTGTTATCCTTACTTAGGAATTCAACAATAAAATCCAAGGATTCCAACTGAAGGGTATGACTTAACAGCGAATATGAGTCATATTCGCGAATATGAGATAAAGTGCGAATATGACTTTTATTTTTCAAATACAAAGAAAAAAGGTATGTTATAACCAAGGTATGTTATATCCATATAGCATACTAAGTATGTTATATACAAAATATGAAAATTGGGCCAGGAAAAATGGTATGTTATAACCGAGTGTATGTTATATCCATATAGCATACTAAGTATGTTATATACAAAATATGAAAATTGGGCCAGGAAAAATGGTATGTTATAACCGAGTGTATGTTATATCCATATAGCATACTAAGTATGTTATATACAAAATATGAAAATTGGGCCAGGAAAAGTGGTATGTTATAACCGAGTGTATGTTACAACCGAGTATGTTATAACCAAGTTTTACTGTAACTCTAAATATACTTGTCATGTCGACCAAATATTGTGTATTTACTTAGAATAAAGTTATTTAGTATTAGTTTAACTTTTAAAATGATTTTTTGTAAAGAAATAAAGTTTTTATCCAGGATAATATATTAATTGAGTCATATTCGCCTTACAATCTAAGCGAATATGACTTCTTTGTCATTGTTAAAGATTACAAATTGAAAATATATGTTCAAGTTGAACAATTTACTATTCAAAAAAGTATATTTGCTACAATATTTGATAAATAATAATTAATATTTTTATTCTGTTTCATATTGCTCGTAAATTAATTGAAACATTATGATCATCAAATCTCATATTCTCCGAGTTACTAAAAATAGATCATATTGGCTCAGCGTTCTTCAACCAGCGAATATGACTTTTAGCTTTGTGAATATGAATGTTGTGTTTAAGTTTAAGTATAAAAGAGTTAAAATATATGTTCAAGTTAAGAAAATTATTTAATAATCATTATATTTTGTTTAATATTGCTAGAAATTTAAGTAAAACATTACAGAAAATCTCATATTCGCTGAGTTACTATTAATAGATATTCGCTCAACATTCTTCTACCAGCGAATATGACTTTTAGCTTTGTGAATATGAATTTTATGTTTAAGTTTAAGATTTTAAGAGATAAAATATATGTACAAGTTTGGAACATTTATTCAAAAACCATAATATTTTGTTTAATATTGCTAGTAATTTAAGTTAAACATATTAGAAAAATCTCATATTCGCTGAGTTACTAAAAATAGATCATATTCGCTCAGCGTTCTTCAACCAGCGAATATGACTTTTAGCTTTATGAATAATTTCGTGTTTTAGTCTTAATATAAGAGTTGAAATATATGTTTTAACTGTTTACCAGGTTTTATAAACGTAAATATTAATTCAATAAATTGGCTGAACTAAACTGCACCTCAAAGTGCACTTCAAGTGCACTTCAGGTGTGGATGAAGTGCACTCCAAGTGCACTAGGGTGTAAACTTTAGTGTGAACTCAACTGTATCTGCATTCGTGCACCGTTTTACATTGAATATTTCAGCATGAAATAGAAATAAAAAAGACATAATGAAAAAGTTGAGAACACGTTAAATTTGTAATATTATCATTATCACTTTCAAACTTTGATGTCTTTTGTTTTATAAATAAACAATAATTATTAAAACAACAACCTTCAATAAATAACATTTAAGACTATGAATGCGGTTCCTTTACTGTATAAACTATTGTAATTTTATGAAACTGTTTTTGTCAGTTTGTAAAACGTGATAATTTTGTAATAGCATAATTCTTTACATTCTATTGGTGACACCCTTAACTTACACAATTATCAAATACCGACAGTATAGGCGGTTACTTTATGAAGACGATAATGTCAGTTTCATCAAACGTTACATGTCTAATTGCGTGCTAATGTGTTTTTAATCATGTTTTCTTTACTAAACATGTACACATCTTTAGGTTTGTTCATAAAAATATTCATTTACATAGATTATATATATATCTTTATCAAAATAGTATAATGAAGTGTCTGTTGTGGGACAATGGCAGAACGTGCAATATTTCAGCATGAAATTTCCATTAATAAAACTTTCAATTCCATGATAATTAAAGCCCCATTATCAAGACTTAGCTAAAAGTCATATCCGATTGTAGAAGAACACTAAGCAAATATAATCTAATTTTACTAATTAATACTAAAAGTCATATGCGCTGGTAGGAGAACGCTGAGCGAATATGATCTATTTTTAGAAACTGAGCGAATATGAGATTTTATGACGAGTTTACTTAAAGAATTCAACTACATGTACCCTTATTAAACAAAAAATCTTATTTATTAGATAATCTAGCACAAAAACCTTTTTGAAATAAAATATTTTCAAGTTATTAAATCTTAACCTAATATTTTAAAAGTCATATTGGTCGTGAAGAACGATCTATTTTTAGAAACTGAGCGAATATGAGATTTACATAGCTAATATGCCTTCAAACTACGATAAATCACAAACTCACGCAGTTTCCTATTATTTTCTAATTACAGTCATAGTTTCATATATGACATTATGTAATAATAAATTAATTAATTATCCCATAAGTTCTAAGCAAAAATGTCCAAAAAACATTCATATTCGCATTGTTATTATCAACGTATCCTAGCGAATATGACTTGAAAACTGCTAAAACTTCAATAAAATCATCATTTTAACAGTAGATTTTTTAATTTTCAGGAGATAATCAACATATTAAATGTTGGGAAATAAATTCAATATAAATAATTGTATACATAAAGAGTTATTTGAAAAATAAAAATCATATTCGCACTTTATCTCATATTCGCGAATATGAGTCATATTCGCTGTTTAGTCATACCGCCAACTGAAAGGACCTACTTACCAATTGGATTGCTTCAGATTTTATCAGGGAAAGATAACTGACTAAAGTCCCTAATTGGGATCTAAAGGGTTTGAAGTCAAAGACAGTATATGTTATACAGTGTATATATAGTGGCAACCAAATGTTTGGAGACATTTAACTCTGAAGGCTCTATATAGCTTTTATTGAAAATTTGAAAATTGTTTATTTTAAAATGTTTTAGATATGGTTATGGTGATATGAAACTTTGTTTATAGGAAACAACATTACTACGTTTTGGAGGCTTTGTAAGGTCAGATGCTGATTCATATGAATGTGATGCATTTATAAATTTGTTTTCATTTTATCAACAATCATTCAAAATGTAGTTAAAAAATAATGTTTCTACAAAATGAAATTAAAGAATTTTAGTTGTAAATTTCATTTGTCTCCAAACTTTTGGTTGGAATTGTACACATAATGTATAATACTAGTTTTTGTACCCCAGTGCAATTAGTGGCTAATTTCTTTACTATAGTTAAATATACATTGTGTAATGTAATAAAGATGAATAGTAGAAGAGTATGTGAAGTCAGCAGTAACTTCAGTAACTTTACTGCTACAAAGTTTGTAGTTCAGCAGTAAAACTTTTCTGCTAAAAATGTCAACAGTACAGCTGTAAAACTTTTAAAAATGATACATTTGTAGTTGTATTGCTCCAACTTTCAATAATAATGGTTACGGTTATGACGGCGATGATGATAGTCAAGTTGAAATATTGAATACATTAGTCATATAAATCAAATTCGAAGAAACGATATAATCATAATGTAAATTTAAGGTACTGTTTTGAATGTTACTGTCAGCTTTAATGTTATACATGAAAATCAAGAACATATCTACATTTAACTGACAGAAGATAAGGAGATATAAGATACTTGGATTTGTAGCAGTGAAGGTTTACTGCTATACTGTACTGCTGACTTTACTGCTGTTTTCACATACATTCAATAAAAAAATGAAATGATTAGTTATAGTTCTACTATGCATAGTATTTATGCATGACTTTTTTTCAAGATTAAATCTAGTTACTCATACATGTGTAGCAATTATTATGACTAAGATTTAGACTTTGTCATTTGAATTCACAGAAGGTGTTGTATCAAAATCATAGGCCTAGTTTAAATCCCAACATCAGCATTGAATTTGTTCAGTCCAAAGAAAAGAAGTTGAATGTTCACTGAGGATTGCAAGTTTAATACATCATATCTGTTTAAGCATGATATAATTATAAATAAATCAGAACTTTTTGTAGTTAGTTACCATACTCAGCACTGTTAAGAAGGATGATTTTACATTTCTCTTTGAACTTACTTGTAATGCATGTAATTACAAGGGGTAGTTAAAAAACTTTCTTTGGTTGATGTGTTGAATATGCTTTTTAATTGGACTAAATAAAATCAACGTTGATTGTAAAGAAAATTTGTATAATGTTTTGATACAGTAATCTGTGCTTAAAAAAAATAATTTAGTATAGTCCGTCAAAATATCACACTTCAGTTAATGTTTCTTGTTTTTGTTTTTTTCAGATTGTTATAAACAGAAGTTCTTATCAAGAATGTCAAGATGATGAATGTACAACTATTGATCTCTGCAGTAGAAGAATCCACCCAATGAGTTTTATGTACATTCGGTCCAATTTTTTTCGAACAAGTCGTCTCGGACTTTTTGTCCTTGAGATACTTGTTGTCCATATACGCGTGTCCTGCTGAAATTAAACAAGTCATCTCGGACTTTTTGTCCTAGAGATGTTTGTTGTCCATATACGCGTGTCCTGCTGAAATTTAACAAGTCATCTCGGACTTTTTGTCCTTGAGATGTTTGTTGTCCATATACGCGTGTCCTGCTGAAATTTAACAAGTCATCTCGGACTTTTTGCCCTTGAGATGTTTGTTGTCCAATTTCATGTACTTGATATACTTTGGTCTGGTTGTTTAACAAGTCATCTCGGACCGTTTGTCCTTGAGATGTTTGTTGTCCAAGTAAATTCATTAAATTGTGTGGTTGTTTTATTATTCATAAAATAAATCAAACAGGATTCGTTCAATAATAATTTCGAACTCAACATTTTTCCTGTTACGAAAATATTATTGACAAATCGTTGTTTACCACATGAATTATCCCTGAGTCATTTCGAATCCAACTTTTTTCGTCCCTAAAAAAAGTTAGGGTCAAATGGTCTGGGGACGTTTCAAAATAAAAAACAAGATTCGTACCCAAAAAAAAGTTGGGGTCGAATAAGTTCGGGGACGAATCAAAATGTAAACAAGATTCGTACCCAAAAAAAGTTGGGGTCGAACAGGTTCTGGGACGAATAAAAATGTGAACAAGATTCGTCCCCAAATATTTTCGTACCCAAAAAAAGTTGGGGTCGAAAAAGTTCGGGGACGAATAAATCGAAAACAAGATTCGTCCCCAAATATTTTCGTACCCAAAAAAGTTGGGGTCGAATAAGTTCGTGGACGAATAAAAATGTAAACAAGATTTGTCCCCAAATATTTTCGTACCCCAAAAAAAGTTGGGGTCGAATAAGTTCGGGGACGAATAAAAATGTAAACAAGATTCGTCCCCAAATATTTTCGTACCCAAAAAAAGTTAGAGTCGAACAAGTTCGGGGACGAATAAATCGAAAACAAGATTCGTCCCCAAATATTTTCGTACCCAAAAAAGTTGGGGTCGAATAAGTTCGTGGACGAATAAAAATGTAAACAAGATTTGTCCCCAAATATTTTCGTACCCCAAAAAAAGTTGGGGGTCGAATAAGTTCGGGGACGAATCAAAATGTAAACAAGATTCGTCCCCAAATATTTTCGTACTCAAAAAAAGTTGGGGGTCGAATAAGTTCGGGGACGAATCAAAATGTAAACAAGATTCGTCCCCAAATATTTTCGTACCCCAAAAAAAGTTGGGATCGAATAAGTTCGGGGACGAATAAAAATGTAAACAAGATTCGTCCCCAAATATTTTCGTACCCAAAAAAAGTTGGGGTCGAACAGGTTCGGGGACGAATAAAAATGTAAACAAGATTCGTCCCCAAATATTTTTGTACCCAAAAAAAGTTGGGGTCGAAAAAGTTCGTGGACGAATAAATCGAAAACGAGATTCGTCCCCAAATATTTTCGTACCCAAAAAAGTTGGGGTCGAATAAGTTCGTGGACGAATAAAAATGTAAACATGATTTGTCCCCAAATATTTTCGTACTCAAAAAAAGTTGGGGGTCGAATAAGTTCGGGGACGAATAAAAATGTAAACAAGATTCGTCCCCAAATATTTTCGTCCCAAAAAAAATTGGGGTCGAATAAGTACGGGGACGAATCAAAATGTAAACAAGATTCGTTCCCAAATATTTTCGTACCCAAAAAAAGTTGGGTAGAATAAGTTCGGGGCCGAATCAAAATGTAAACAAGATTCGTCCCCAAATATTTTCGTACCCAAAAAAAGTTGGGATCGAACAGGTTCGGGGACGAATCAAAATGTAAACAAGATTCGTCCCCAAATATTTTCGTACCCAAAAAAAGTTGGGGTCGAACAGGTTCGGGGACGAATAAAAATGTAAACAAGATTCGTCCCCAAATATTTTTGTACCCAAAAAAAGTTGGGGTCGAAAAAGTTCGGGGACGAATAAATCGAAAACGAGATTCGTCCCCAAATATTTTCGTACCCAAAAAAGTTGGGGTCGAATAAGTTCGTGGACGAATAAAAATGTAAACATGATTTGTCCCCAAATATTTTCGTACTCAAAAAAAGTTGGGGTCGAATCAGTTCGGGGACGAATTAAAATGTAAACAAGATTCGTCCCCAAATATTTTCGTACCCAAAAAAAGTTGGGGTCGAACAAGTTCGGGGACGAATCAAAATGTAAACAAGATTCGTCCCCAAATATTTTCGTACCCAAAAAAAGTTGGGGTCGAACAGGTTCGGGGACGAATCAAAATGTAAACAAGATTCGTCCCCAAATATTTTCGTACCCAAAAAAAGTTGGGGTCGAATAAGTTCGGGGACGAATCAAAATGTAAACAAGATTCGTCCCCAAATATTTTCGTACCCAAAAAAAGTTGGGTCGAATAAGTTCGGGGACGAATCAATATGTAAACAAGATTCGTCCCCAAATATTTTCGTACCCCAAAAAAAGTTGGGGGTCGAATAAGTTCGGGGACGAATCAAAATGTAAACAAGATTCGTCCCCAAATATTTTCGTACTCAAAAAAAGTTGGGGGGTCGAATAAGTTCGTGGACGAATCAAAATGTAAACATGATTTGTCCCCAAATATTTTCGTACTCAAAAAAAGTTGGGGTCGAATCAGTTCGGGGACGAATTAAAATGTAAACAAGATTCGTCCCCAAATATTTTCGTACCCAAAAAAAGTTGGGGTCGAACAAGTTCGGGGACGAATCAAAATGTAAACAAGATTCGTCCCCAAATATTTTCGTACCCAAAAAAAGTTGGGGTCGAACAGGTTCGGGGACGAATCAAAATGTAAACAAGATTCGTCCCCAAATATTTTCGTACCCAAAAAAAGTTGGGGTCGAATAAGTTCGGGGACGAATCAAAATGTAAACAAGATTCGTCCCCAAATATTTTCGTACCCAAAAAAAGTTGGGTCGAATAAGTTCGGGGACGAATCAATATGTAAACAAGATTCGTCCCCAAATATTTTCGTACCCCAAAAAAAGTTGGGGTCGAATAAGTTCGGGGACGAATCAAAATGTAAACAAGATTCGTCCCCAAATATTTTCGTACTCAAAAAAAGTTGGGGGTCGAATAAGTTCGGGGACGAATCAAAATGTAAACAAGATTCGTACCCAAATATTTTCGTACCCCAAAAAAAGTTGGGATCGAATAAGTTCGGGGACGAATAAAAATGTAAACAAGATTCGTCCCCAAATATTTTCGTCCCAAAAAAAATTGGGGTCGAATAAGTACGGGGACGAATCAAAATGTAAACAAGATTCGTTCCCAAATATTTTCGTACCCAAAAAAAGTTGGGTCGAATAAGTTCGGGGCCGAATCAAAATGTAAACAAGATTCGTCCCCAAATATTTTCGTACCCAAAAAAAGTTGGGATCGAACAGGTTCGGGGACGAATCAAAATGTAAACAAGATTCGTCCCCAAATATTTTCGTACCCAAAAAAAGTTGGGGTCGAATAAGTTCGGGGACGAATCAAAATGTAAACAAGATTCGTCCCCAAATATTTTCGTACCCAAAAAAAGTTGGGGTCGAATAAGTTCGGGGACGAATCAAAATGTAAACAAGATTCGTCCCCTAATATTTTCGTCCCAAAAAAAGTTAGGGTCGAATAAGTTCGGGGACGAATCAAAATGTAAACAAGATTCGTCCCCAAATATTTTCGTACCCAAAAAAAGTTGGGGTCTAATAAGTTCGGGGACGAATCAAAATGTAAACAAGATTCGTCCCCTAATATTTTCGTCCCAAAAAAAGTTAGGGTCGAATAAGTTCGGGGACGAATCAAAATGTAAACAAGATTCGTCCCCAAATATTTTCGTACCCAAAAAAAGTTGGGGTCGAACAGGTTCGGGGACGAATCAAAATGTAAACAAGATTCGTCCCCAAATATTTTCGTACCCAAAAAAAGTTAGGGTCGAATAGGTTCGGGGACGAATAAATATGTAAACAAGATTCGTCCCCAAATATTTTCGTACTCAAAAAAGTTGGGCTCGAAATGGTTGGGGACGAATCAAAATGTAAACAAAGATTTGTTCCTCAATATATTAGAACCCAAAAAAGTTTGGGTCGAATGAGTTCGGGGACGAATCAAAATGTAATCAAAGATTCGTCCCTCAATATTTTTGTACCCAAGAAAGTTGGAGTCGAAATGGTTTCGGGACGAATTAAAATGTAAACAAATATTCTTCCCTCAATATATTCGTACCCAAAAAAATTGGTGTCGAATGAGTTTGGGACGAATCAAAATGTAAACAGAGATTCGTCCCCAATTTTTTTCGTACCAAAAAAAGTTGTGGTCTAAATGGTTTGGGGACGAATCAAAATGCAAACAAAGATTCGTCCCTCAATATATTCGTTCCCAAAAAAGTTGGGGTCCAATGGTTTGGGGACAAATCAAAATGCAAAGTATTCGTCCCTCAATATTTTCGTACCCAAAAGTCGTCGTCCACATTGTTTGGGAACGAATCGAAATGTAAACAAAATTTCGTCCCCTTATATTTTCGTACTCAAAAAAGTTGCGGTCAAAAAAGTTTGGGGACGAATTAAAATGTAAACTAAGATTCGTTCCTCAATATTTTCGTACCAAAAAATTTGGGTTCAAAATGGTATGGGAAATCAAAATGTAAAAAAAGATTCGTCCCCAAATATTTTCGTACATAAGAAAGTTTGGGTCGAAAAAGTTCGGGGACAAATCAAAATGTAAACAAAGATTTTTTCTCCAATATTTTCGTAAAAAAATGTTTGGGTCGAAATGGTGTGGAGACGAATCAAAATGTAAACAAAGATTCCTCCCTCAATATTTTCATACCCAAAAAACGCTTGGGTCGAAATGGTTTGGGGACAGATCAAAATGCAAACAATGGCAAGTCCTCAAAATTTTCGTAAAAGTTAATTTAATTGGTACGACATTGTTGGGACAATCCTTTGTTTATATTTTATTTTGAAAAATAAAAAAACAACACAATGTTTTGAATTTCATTGAACAACAAACATCTCAAGGACAAAAAGACCGAGACAACTTTTTTAATTTCAGCAGGACACGCGTATATGGACAACAAACATCTCAAGGGCGAAAAGTCCGAGACGACTTGTTCAATTTCAGCAGAACACGCGCATATGGACAAAAAACATCTCAAGGACAAAAAAGTCCGAGACGACTTGTTCAATTTCAGCAGGACACGCGTATATGGACAACAAACATCTCAAGGACAAAAAGTCCGAGACGACTTGTTCAATTTCAGCAGGACACGCGTATATGGACAACAAATATCAGCAAATGGACATGAAATTCAATGGGAGGATTCTTCTACTGCAGAGGTCAATAGTTTTACGCTCACCAGCTTGATATGGTTGATGAGTTCTTCTGTTCATAACAATCTGGTATTGATAATTCTACTAGACTCTGGGAACGAGAATGCGTTCATATTTGCCTTCCAGAGTTATAGCGTCCATTAAGTGTTAAATTTTTATGCATATTGATTGATGTTTTTAATTATCATTGAAATCTATATTTATTTTAAGTACATGTATTAATATGTACATTTACTAACGCTGTTGCAAATGAAAATACATACAACGTGTTATGAAAATAATATGTATGACTCAAAGTTTATAAAATTTTATTCTGTTCATAAAAGGAAACGTAAATAAAACTCTAAGGAATATATTTTCATTCTTACCGCGCATTGTGTGGTTGGTTATATATAAGCTTACATGAAAATATAAAAGATATAAAATGTTGGTAATAGACGTCATGCAGAGTCTATCACGTGATACACTGATGGGGTTGATCATTTTTATCAATTTATGATTACAGCAGGGTGTTATATCGGAAATTTCCGAACAATACCGAGCGCAACAACGGAGGGTCTGATTAATTATCGATTTTATCGAGTAGTCAAATCAATAAGTTACGAAAGAACAAATAGTTGGATATGACTGACCTTTGCTTTCATGGTTTTCATGCTACTCTATCAATGCAAAACCATTTTTGTCGCGCATGGGTTGATATGGGAATATTTTTTAATTGTTTTGAGTGAACAGCAAATTAGCAATTAGAAGACATATTCTGCAGATGACGCACCGTCTGGCAAAAGACCTATAGCAATTTCTCGTTCTTGAAGCGACATTCAAGCCATTATTTGATTTTTCGTTGTGCATATCAACGCACTAATGATTTTTACTAAAACTGAAAACGTGTGATTTTTGCACGATAAGAACGTGCGCATTTCCGCTTTTCTGCACATGCACAACAAAACCAATTTTGCATCAATTAAAAAGCATGAAAACCATGCAAGCAGACAACAGTATAGTCCTGTACACATTTGCATTAACGATCGGACATAAATGTTGAAAAATAAAAATTTATGACAACATTGAAATCGGTGTACTTAAAAGTTTCGTTAAGTATATATATGATAATGAAATCCTCGTGTTTTGTCTAAACCTATCCTAAACAACCTATATCATAAATTACCATACTCAAAGGTCATCGAAGTGTTGTCTTAATTAATTATCTTCCGCGATTATGTGAAACACATTTTCTGTAAATGTCTTCTCCCACGTTTATGGTACATATTTTGTGTTGTGCCTATTTTTTATTACAAATGACGTTTAAATGTGTATAGTTTACGAATATTTGGATAGGGTGAACAGATAATAACAAAATGGTATGCATCTTCAATATACATGCACGTTGTCCTCATGAACCAAAAATATATCATATTCAAATAGTTATATGCATGTACTTTACCACACTAACTAGTTTTATATCAATTCATTTTAGCTCAATCGTGAAACAAGTTCTAACAACTTGGATTAATCACTTTCAAGTCTGCTTCCTGGTCCCCCAGCACTAAGCTAACAACAATGTAGGTTATAATGGGATTCGAATCAACGCGGAGTTGGCTATCTAATAATTACCAGTTCAACGCTATAACCGCTCGATAATCATATATCAATATAATGGAATACAGTAAAACTCCGCTATAAAGACCACTTTTTTATTTTAAAATCATGCAATTTTAACAATTATTAAGACCCAAATGCTTAATTTGTGAACAAAAGGGTCTGTATAATAAGACCGTTTCGTATATTTGTCTGTTTGGTGACCTCTACGTGGCGAGGAGGAGAAACAGGTGCCCAGTATGTAGGTGCTATTTGGGCCTGCATGACGGGCATATGGCTAACACCAAAACTTCCCGTTTGCCGTGGGCAGCGTCTCGTAACCGGGAAAGGAGGATCCTGGTAATTGAGGGAGACCCAGGGATCTCCAGTCTTCCCAACACACTGCTTTGGCCTCTGATTCGGGTAGACGGGTGTCCAAGTAGGCCCAACTTGGTCAATCGGCTGGTCATGCCTTGTCCTTCAATTTGCATATTTGCATACTCACAACAGTTGATTTATTTATGTAAGTACATGTACATGTACTCCTGGATGTGCACACACCCAACAATTAACAACGCTACTAGCATACTTTTTACTTGTTAAAACATGTGTTATCCATTTAGATATGCATGCGTCTACTAAATATGCAGCTCTTTTCTTAGAAGTTTATACGTTCAACATCTATTCAAGAAGGTGGTGGCTCATGGGCACATTGAGTTGATTGTAATCATTTGCAGTTACATGCAAGTATATCTCGCAGGTATCCTTGTGGTGCGGAGCATAATTCCAGAAAGTTTTAGATGGTATATTGCTCATGATAAACTGGAACAAGCAAAGAATATAATCAAAACGGTCGCTAGATACAATAAAAGGGAAAATAAGTGATTTGGCAGAGTTTATGGCCTCACAACCTTCGACTGACCCAGACGACAAAAAGTATTCGATTATTGACTTATTCAGAACCCCAAAACTACGTCGAACCTCTCTCCTGTTAGCAATTAACTGGTAATTATTATTAGACTTTTTAAACGTATTATCTTAATTGTTAACATTGTTTATACAACATTGTTATAATTTAGTTGTTTTATATAGCGGTTTGACCAAATTTTTATGAGCGAGGAAATAAAAATATTTGTTTGGAAAAAACGTCAAAATTAAGGTGCGAGCGAATCCATGATTCATATGATGAACATATTATCACATTGCTGTGGCTTTAGATATATAAATGGCGTAAGAAACTTTATTTAGTTGCGGCATGTTGAGCTGGTATTTTTCAACTACTTGTAAATCTGTGATACAATATATTTTAGTAACTCTTTGTAACTTATGGGTTTAATGCCGTAGCAACACATAGTATAGGTCATATAACGGCGGTCAGTCAACCTACTCTCTCCTCCTGGAAAGGATAAATCTCAGGATTCAGCTGTTAACCAACTACTAGTACTAAGCGCATACTTTCGTCAGTGACCCCTCGATCAGTAGACTTCCGTGCTACTAACTGAGCTAGTCGGTCGGCTCCCTTAGTAACAACTTAGTGCAAATGTCAAAAAAGGAAAAATATTACCAAACAAAATTCCGATAGGTCTCCTAGATAGTGTCAAGCAACAGAAAGATATACATGACTGTACTCATACTTTATGTACAATCTTGATGGAATGCTAGAAATAATATCGACATATGTTAAAGATAGCTGTTAATGATCTTGTTTTGTTACATGTATCAATTGGTGAATAGGTTAGATGGCATACGGGAAAAATGGAGAGTTTTTTACGGAATTTACATTTGTACCACCAGTTGTTTTTTCTGACTAGCCCTTGGGCCGGGTAACAGCCAGCCGAAACAGAGGTTCGAGGCTATTTGATAGAAATGTTGGCATATTTGGATGAATATTTCTTTTGAAAACGAGTTTTCACAGAATGACGACCCATGTTGCCAGTAAAGGAATAACTATAGATACACATTCGTGAACTTTGCTTCTTAGGTCTACGCCCTTAGGTTGGGTAACAGTTAGCCGAAACAGAAGTTCGAGTCTATTTGATAGAATAATTGGCATAATTGGATGAATAATTCTCTTCAAAACGAGTTTTACCAGAATAACGACATATGTTGCCTGGAAGGGAATAACTATAGATACATATTCGTGAACTTCGCTTTTTAGGTCTACGCCCTTGGACCGGGAAACAGCCAATCGAAATAGAGGTTCGAGTCTATTTGATATAAATATTGGCAAATTTGGATGAATATTTCTCCTGAAAACGAGTTTTCCAAGAATGACGACCAATGTTGCCTGAAAGGGAAAAACTATAGATACACGTTCGTGAACTTACCTTCTTAGGTCTACGCCCTTGGGCCGGGTAACAGCAAGTCGAAACAGAGGTTCGAGGCTATTTGATAGAAATGTTGGCATATTTGGAGGAATAATTCTTTTGAAAACGAGTTTTCCCAGAATAACGACTAATGTTGTCAGAAAGGGAATAACTTTAGCTACTTATTTCTGAACTTCGCTTCTTAGGTCTACGCCTTGGGCCGGGTAGCAGCCAGCCGTACCAGAGGTTCGAGTCTATTTGATAGAAATATTGGCATATTTGAATGAATATTTCTTTTGATAACGAGTTTTCCCAGAATCACGACCCATGTTGTCAGTAAAGGAATAACTATAGATACACATACGTGAACTTCGCTTCTTAGGTCTACGCCCTTTGGCCGGGTAACAGCCAGCCGAAACAGAGGTTCGAGGCTATTTGATAGAAATATAGGCATATTTGAATGAATATTTCTCTTGAAAACGAGTTTTCCCAGAATGACGACATATGTTGACAGAAAGGGAATAGCTAAAGCATCACAGTCGTGAACTTTGCACTTTCGGTCTACGCCCTTGGGCCGGGTAACAGCTAGCCGAATTAGATGTTCGAGTCAATTGATGAATTATTGGCATATTTGGATGAATAATTCTCTAAATATCGAGTTTTCCCAGAATGACGACCCATGTTGTCAGAAAGGGAATAACTATAGCTACAAGTTCCTGACCTTCGCTTCTTAGGTCTACGCCCTTAAGTCAGGGTAACAGTCAGCCGCAACAGAGGTTCGAGGCTTTTTGTTAGAAATGCTGGTATATTTGGATTCATATTTTTTTTGAAAACGAGTTATCCCAGAATAACGACCCATGTTGTCATAAAAGGGAATAACTATAGCTATAATTCCTGACCTTCGCTTCTTAGGTCTACGCCCTTGGGCCGGGTAACAGCCAGCCAAAACTGATGTTCGTGTCTTTTTGATAGAAATGTTGGCATATTTGAATGAATATTTCTTTTGAAAACGAGTTTTTTTTCAGAATGACGACCCATGTTGCCAGAAGGGAAATAACTTTAGCATCACATTCTAGCAATTCGCATTTTAGGTCTACGCCCTTGGGCTGGGTAACAGCCAGCCGAAACTGAGGTTCGAGTCTATTCGATATAAATATTAGCATATTTGGATGAATATTTCTCTTAAAAACGAGTTTTCCCGAAATGACGACCCATGTTGTCAGAAAGGAAATACCTTTAGCATCACTTTCTAGAAATTCGCTTTTTAGGTCTACGCCCTTTGACCAAGTAACAACCAGCTATAACAGAGGTTCAAGTCTATTTGATAGAAATATTGGTATATTTTAATGAATATTTCTTTTGAAAACAAGTTTTGCCAGAATGACGACCCATGTTGCCAGTAAAGGAATAACTATAGCTACACATTCGTGAGCTTGCCTTCTTATCTCTACGCCCTTGGGCCGTGTAACAGCCACCCGAAACAGAGGTTCGAGTCTATTTGTTAAAAAATTGGCATATTTTGATGAATATTTTTTTTGAATACGAGTTTTCCCAGAATGACGACCCATGTTGCCTGAATGTGAATAACTATCGATACACATTCGTGAACTTCGCTTCTTAGGTCTACGCCCTGTGGCCGGGTAACTGTCAGCCGAAACAGAGGTTCGAGTCTATTTGATAGAAATATTGGCATATTTGAATGAATATTTCTATTGAAAACGAGTTTGTCCAGAATGACGACCCATGTTGCCAGTAAAAGAATAACTATAGATACACATTCGTGAACTTTGATTTATATGTCTACGCCCTTGGGCCGGGTAACAGCCAGCCGAAACAGAGGTTCGAGTCTATTTGATAGAAATATTGGCATATTGGAATGAATATTTCTTTTGAAAACGAGTTTGTCCAGAATGACGACCCATGTTGTCGGAAAGAAAATTACATTAGCATCATATTCTAGCAATTATCATTTTAGGTCTACGCCCTTGGGCTGGGTAACAGCCAGTCGAAACTGAGGTTCGAGTCTATTTGATATAAATATTAGCATATTTGAATGAATAATTCTCTTAAAAACGAGTTTTCCCGGAATGACGACCCATGTTGTTAGAAAAGATATTCTTTTAGCATCACATTCTAGAAATTCGCTTTTCAGGTTTACGCCCTTTGGCCGGGTAACAGCCAGTCGAAACAGAGGTTCGAGTCAATTTTATATAAAAAGTGGCATATTTGGATGAATATTCCTCTTAATAACGAGTTTTCCCAGAATAACGACCCATGTTGTCAGAAAGGGAATGACTATAGCTACAAGTTCCTGAACTTCGCTTCTTAGGTCTACGCCTTTGGGCCGGGTAACAGCCAGCCGAAACAGAGGTTCGAGTCTATTTGATAAAAATATTGGCATATTTGAATGAATATTTCTTTTGAAATCGAGTTTTCCCAGAATAACGACCCATGTTGTCAGTAAAGGAATAACTATAGATACACATTCGTGAACTTTGCTTCATAGGTCTACGCCCTTAGGTTGGGTAACAGCCAGCCGAAACAGAGGGTCGAGTCTATTTGATAGAAATATTGGCATATTTGGATGAATATTTCTCTTGAAAACGAGTTTTCCAAAAAAGACGACCCATGTTACCTGAAAGGGAATAACTATAGCTACACATTCGTGAACTTCGCTTCTTAGGTCTACGCCCTTAGGCCGGGAAACAGTTAGTCGAAACTGAGGTTCGAGTCTATTTGATTTAAATAGTGGCATATTTGGATAAATATTTTTCCTGGAAACGAGTTTTCCCAGAATTACGACCTATACTACCAGAAAGGGAATAACGATAACTACACATTCGTGAACTTGCCTTCTTAGGTCTACGCCTTTGGGCCGGGTAACAGCCAGCCGAAACAGAGGTTCGAGGCTATTTGATAGAAATATTGGCATATTTGGATGAATAATTCTCTTAAAAACGAGTTTTCCCGGAATGACGACCCATGTTGTTAGAAAAGATATACTTTTAGCATCACATTCTAGAAATTCGCTTTTCAGGTTTACGCCCTTTGGCCGGGTAACAGCCAGTCGAAACAGAGGTTCGAGTCAATTTTATATAAAAAGTGGCATATTTGGATGAATATTCCTCTTAATAACGAGTTTTCCCAGAATAACGACCCATGTTGTCACAAAAGAAATAACTATAGCAACACATTCCTGACCTTCTTTATAAAAAGTGGCATATTTGGATGAATATTCCTCTTAATAACGAGTTTTCCCAGAATGACGACCCATGTTGCCTGAATGTGAATAACTATCGATACACATTCGTGAACTTCGCTTCTTAGGTCTACGCCCTTGGGCCGGTAACAGCCAGCGAAACTGAGGTTTGAGTCTATTTGATAGAAATATTGGCATATTTGAATGAATATTTCTTTTGAAAACGAGTTTTCCCAGAATGACGACCTATGTTGCCAGTAAAGGAATAACTATTGATACACATTCGTGAACTTCGCTTCTTAGGTCTACGCCCTTGGGCCGGGTAACAGTTAGCCGAAACAGAAGTTCGAGTCTATTTTATAGATATATAGGCATATTTTGATGATTTTTTTCTCGTGAAAACGAGTTTTTCCAGAATGACGATCCATGTTGTCAGAAAAGGAATAACTTTAACACCTTTTATGTGTATCTATCTTTATGAGACTACGGCCGTGTCAGAAAAAGAGGTTCAAGTCTACATTTGTTTTTTTTTTCATTTGATCTGTCTCCAAATTTTCTGATACGAATGAACGTTTTATAAATAACCTACATCTGAAGTCATTTTCATCTTTGTATTCACTTCACTATTACCGTTTCTGTGATTTGCGGCCACAATACTATATTACGGCCAGCCGTAACAGCCGTATTACGGCTGGTGCGGCTGTTACGGCTAACTTCACACACGTGAAGTATTGTCCATGTATTACAGAATGGTGCTGGATTACAAAACATTGTTTAATTAAAAGTATAATGTTACCGAACGAATATCGACTATATACAAACAAACCATGAATACATGAGTCAAATTATCAATTATGTTATCAATTAGTTATGCTTAAAATATAATAGTCATTGAAAATGTAAATTTATTTTTGATTCGAATTTTGAACAAATTATCGAACCATGCTTAAACCAGGGAGTTTCTATGTCTCTGCTTAAACTGACTTTTACGAACTTGAGACACTCGACGACACGTTAAAAAGGGGAAATAACCGCTGCATGGAGTCTACAGCACAAAATGAAATGAAACAAAGTTGTCTACCTTTTAATATACGGTGTACTATAATACTGCAGTCTTCATTTCAGCTATAATACGCATTTGCACATAAACTTGATGAATTTAGTCAGCTGATTAAAAACTACTGATGAATGATAAAGAATATGTGATATACCTTTTAAGTTTCAACACAAATTTAAAATCTCTTTAGTCTAGATGCTAGAGTATAGAAGAGCGCTAGTTCAAGACACATTCGGATAACATTTTCATTTTTTAATTATTCTTTTGGCCTCAATCAACTCAAGACATATTAAGCCAATTTGTTTGCGTAATTAACTTGCATTCAGGGCAATAAACATAAACTTACGCATCATAACACATACCTATAATGGGATGGGGAGGCCCCTGGAAGGTCCTCATATATGAGTTATGGCATATATCCTCACTTATCTAGAATAGAATATACTTGATCCCTTCCAAAAAATGTATTTTATCCAGAAAAATGCATAGACCATACATCAGGGAAAAAGTCAAATAATTTATCAGCCATATAACAACCTATTTTGAACAAGCGCTTTTGAACATGTATTCTATATGAAAAGAGCGCTATACAAATCCGTTATATAATAGTAATAATAATATTTCAGTAATAAATACACCATTCTAGCCATTCTATCCTGTATTATAATACAATGTACTATCATAAGACATTTGTTTATACACTGTCCAGCTTAGAGTTGTGAACACCAAAAACGTTGTAAGACAGTCCAAAATACATTGTATGTCAAAAGTTTCTAAATGCAATTTACAAGGTGCTACTATGTTGTTTGTGATCAGCATGGGTTGTAAATATCAAAACAAACAATAAGGGACCTTAGTCAGTTATTTCCCATTGTATACCCTTCAAAAAGGTAGGTCCAATTAGTTGGATTACTTGGATTTTACCCTTAATTTTCAACGTCAATTTGCCAAAATTAATCTAAAATAACTTTTTTGTAAATCATTTAATTTGTTTAAAATCCAAGCTAAGTATTTTTAAGGTAAAGATCTATCTAAATTTCACCACCTCTGTAAATATCTTCATTAACAAGAAAGATATTAGATAAAATATTTTGTTATCCATACATAGGAATTCACTGATAAAATCCCAGGATTCCAACTATATAGTCCTTCTTACCAATTGGATTGCTTCAGATTTTATCTAGGAAAGATAACTGACAAAAGTCCCTAATTCTTTAATGAAGGTTCCTCTCTATTTCTTTTTACTGGATAACATTGAGTTACCCATTCCTTCTTATATGATGATGGTTTTAGATGCTGCCAAAAATGGAATCAAATTTCATGTCATCAGTGTACAATACTTACTTTTTCACAACTTTTTTGTTCAATTTTGAGACAGACATCATTTATTAATTTAGTCAGACCAGTACAGGGATGTGGTCTTCAATCATGTAAGAATCTTTCAATATATTCTCATGAACTGAATACAACTAAGAATGTAAAGGAAAAAAATGAAATAAAAATAAATCACCAATTACTTCAGTATAACCTTTAATAAATGAGCTATTCATCTTGCAACACAAGTTCAAATACAGACAAAATATCATGAACAAAATTAATCAAAATCTAGCAGTATTTGGTGCTATATAATTTGCCTAACTGAATACAAACTATTGTTTGTTTTGGGGTTTTTTTTTGGGGGGGGGGGGGTTAATGCCATAGCAACACATTGTATAGTCATATGTCACACAGTCAATCTACTCACTGCTCCTGGAAAGGCAAAATCTCTGGATTTAGCTGTTAACCAACTACTAAGCACATAATTTTGTCAGTGACTGACAACTGCCCTACATAATTAAGAATCATTGGTAGAAGGGAGAATGGCTGTAAAAATAATTTCATGACCAAGCTCCACCAAAATATACCCCTCCTGGAAATTCAACCCATGACCACACGATCAATATACTTGCGTGCTACCAACTGAGCTAGCCGGGAGGCTTTTGAGGTACAAACTATGAAAACTCAATACAAACTAAGAGCCATAACTTCACTACAAAAACAATTTAAACATTTTTTAACAAAATAATTACATAAAACCTTTCTTAAAATATAACTTATACATCTTGGACTTATAGAACCAAGTTGCTAATTAACAGCATATTTTGTCATTATCAGCTGTGTGCTTGAAACTTAGAGTTTGAAGCTTAGTTTTATACTTTAAGAAATTAATAGTATACAGTTATTTCAATTGTGATTTTGGAACAGTCAAACTGTTGGCCTGAGGTAGAGGGAATAGTCTTTTTAACTGTTTCCCTAGGCCAAAGGGAAAAAGTTTAAAACACTATTCCTGACACTGAGGGACAGCAGTTTGACTGTTCCCAAATCTCACATGAAATAACTGTTTTTTTAACAGTACTTGACATGTTTACATCTGCTTATTCAAGATCGATGGACGCTTGATGCATTTGAAAGCATCTGGTCAATCCTAAAATCTTGTAGCTGTTACTTCCCCTTATATCAGTACAGTAACAGTTTGAATAACATTGCACGACGTCAGAGCATGCGCAGGATAAAGTCAAAACTATTTACCGGTCAACTTCATTCAGAAATCAGTAAAAAATATCAAATTACACTTATATAAGGAATCAGGTAATAATTTATACTAATTTATTTTAGCACGATTGTGAAACACATTCTTATAACTTAAATTAATCATTTTCGAGTCCACTTCCTGGTCCCCCGAGTACTGATCTAATAGAATTAACTTTCTTGCACAAGGAAACAACATGGTTGGTTGAAAATGGGAATGAAACCAATGAGAAGGGGGCTATCTAATGATTGCCAGTGCAACATCATAACCACCTGGCCATGCACACTCCTTAGAAATTAATGTGTCACAATCCATCAGATTGCTTTATACACACATTTAAAATTAGATGGTATGCTACATGCATCAAGATGAAAAATTAGAATTGACTGTTTTCAAACTATCATCAATGTTTTCAGTTTTTAATTTCTTGCCTAAATCTTTACTAGTACCATTACTTCCTGTTTCATCTTGATCGAGAGATTTTATATCTTCACTATCACAATGATCCTCTCTGACTTTGGTTGCAATAAGTTGTTTTTCTTTGTCATAATTAGGTTTAGATTGTTTATGTGCTTGACTAACAATTTCACTTTCAGACTTATCTTCATTTTTTATTTCACTTTGAATATCTTTACGTGTGTCATCAGACTTTTCTTCATCACTTATTTCACTGCATTTATTTACAAGTTTTTCTTTTTCATTATGTTCACTATCTACACTGGAATGTTCAGGTTTACTGTCACTGTTATCACATTCATTATTATCCACACATTTTAAAACAGCTCCTTTTCTAGGTGGTAATACTGTATAGAACGATTTCTGCCAGTCTTTTGTGATGGTAAAATTAAGTAGAATTTCAAACACTGAAATATATACACAAAACTTATTTACTTTAAATACCAGTATAGTGCATTCATTTATTCATGGGTGAAAGTTGTGAAAACTGAAAATACTGAAGAAAATGCTGGGGGCCAGGGGGGCGCTAGGACCCCAGGTGGGTCCAGGGCAATGCCTTGGCGGGGGTTCAGGGGGCCGGAGGCCCCCGAAAGCTTACAGTGTAGAAGCAAAATAAAGCAGTAAAACCAAGAATTCATGGAAGCTAGCAGGAACTTTCAGGACTTCTGAGTAAAATATCTATGTACATATATTAAGCATTTTGGTACTCATGAGTACTTTATAAGTTCTAAACTTGATCCCCTCATCATTCAAATTACAAATTGTATGGTATATATCTATCTTAATTCTTAAACACCATCAAATCATTTAAAGTTAGTGTATAAGACCAAGCTGAATGTACACAGAGAATAATTTCAATCCACTTTGCAAGTGAAATTGATAGATAAGTCTTTTTTGGCAGCAGGTATATCTTCATTGAAGAATGATCTAGTTGCTTTCTGATTGCATGTAAAATATTTTTTTCACAGACCAATGTCATGCTTATTTTGCACTAAGAACAGAACAAGAGCTGTCAGAGACAGCATGCTCGACTTAGTAAGTATTTGTCACAGGAGATGATGTTGATGATAAGGAACATACATATTTTAAAATTTGAATATATAACCTTAACAAATTTAAAGTAAATAAATAAATAAAAAAAAAATAAAAAAAATAAGTTCTAGCAGCTTCTATTACACTCATTGTCTGACTTGATATTTTGATGTATCACCAATAACTATTGTTCAATATATTGCTACAAAATTTTATATCAATGGCAGCTCTTTTGGCAAACAGACCCATGTATTAAATTACATACACATTGGTAATGCCTATGTTGTTACTCAAATCTTGTTTTACAAGTTGTCCAGCTGACAAAATGACACCCGAGTTCCAAGACTCACAATATTAGAAATTTTGAATGTAAACAAATTTGTCTATTTAATCTATACATATGCTGATCATACAATATGAACATTCAATTTAAAACTTCCAAGATTACTGTATAAATTTAGAATCAGTTCTGCTAACATCATCATGGACCAAACCTGTTAATTTTGGTGTATAAGTAAAGTCTAAATGTTATTGGGTAAATTATAAAGAGATAGGCTCAACAACATACAACTGCTCAATATAATTAAGTCATCCACAATGTGTACCAGCATCCCTATACAATAATTATGGACCAATCCTGTTGACTTTTTTGGAGTATAAATAAAGTTAAAATATTATTTGTGAAATACGGGATTGACTCACCAAAAAAACAACTACTCGGAGTACTTAAGTCATCATGAATGAGGATTTTATAGTCAGTACCCCTATAAAATAATAATGGACCAAATCTGTTGACTTTTGAGTGCATAAATACGGGCTTGTCATTTGGGCAAATTATGCTTTAGACTAAACAAGAAAGAACTGCAACATGCTAATATACCTAAGTTATCCAGAAGATTGCAATTAGAATCTGCTCACCCCTTAAACGAAAATGGACTTAACCTTTTGGTGTTATGCAAAATACAGCTTTATTTTAAATGAGACTGTTTGAGTATTTTGGGGTTATTTGTTTGTCATCAGTAGTAGTGTTAACACAGCAGGGGAACATATGATGTCACGTACACAGAGCTGTATAGAGTTGATGCAGACACTAAGTCTACGTCACTGTTCAACTGAGTCTGATTTTAAATCAATTTAAGGTGTATCATGTGTTAAACTCGGTGTTTAAGTTAAAGTGCATTGCATTTACGTATTCATTTTGTAATTAAATATAAACTAGATAGAATTTCTAGGATTAAAAAGAACAAAGGAACAGAGGCTTGTGTCTTTATCATTGCTTATGACGTATGTTAACATGACGGTTTTGTTACAATTTTAGTTAAGTTGTAGTGATAAATGTTGATATTTAGACATCAAATTATTGAATTACTCCATAAAACTTCTTGGTCGAGTGCCAAACAATTGTTTTTGAAAAAATGTTTGTTTCGACGATTATTTTTCAGTGGCATTTTATTATTTTGTTTACTCTCAAAATAGAGTAAGTGGTCTTTTCCCCAAATCGGTCTGTTTTTTTTCATTTTTGTCGATTTTTTGGTCGGTCGGAACAACAACAAAAAAACTGGTGTTTCTCATTTTTTTCCATTTTCACGAAATTTACGGTCGCTGGTTTTGTAACCAATTTATATAAAAGAAGTAGTGGCCTTAATATGTAGTAAACATTACTATATCTGTGTTTCTGCAATCTTTAAAAACTTAAGAGTCATTTTACCCCTATTTTTATTTTTTCGAGGGTCATTTGAAGTTTTCAAGGGTCAGTGTTATAACTAACTTATATGACTATCTAACCCATTCATATCAAATATGAGCTGCATTATAAAAATGTTGGTTTGTTTTGCACATAGTCATAATTGAACAAAAATCAACTATTTACAAATTTAACATGGCTTTGTCCACCACACGATTACTTCAAAAAAAAGATTTCGTACGTAAATTTGCCGATTTTTTTTAAAAAAGTGCACATGGAAACGAGTTGAAAATAGTCGTTTTTTAAGAATTAATTCTGCAAATTTACATCAGGGAATCGCTGATTTACAAATATTTTGTGTATTCTAAATGTCTGAGTTCAAGGGTTTGAAATAATTCAATAAAAATCGCAGACATTTCTAAAGAAATCGCCGAGCGTAAAGTTGAATAAAATAACCAATTTAAACTGTTTAAAACTAAACAATTTAAAGACAGTGCAATTTTAAAAGTAGGTGAATGTAAACAAAGGAACATGCCGATCTGCATTTGCCAATATTTGTTTTAATCGATCATTTTCTTTTGATCATTATAATCTAGCGGACAATTAAAAAAACTAGGTTATTCTTGTTTTAAGCATAACTAATTATATATAAACAATTAAATCAAACTTAACGCTATGATGACACACTGAGACGTTGCATTTAAGACATTGCTGTGTAATAAAACATCAAAGAGTGTGAAAAAAGCCGACAGGACACACATCTTAACAATGTCAAACATGTGTAAATTTGTAACCAAACAAAGGATTAAATTGAATTCAATCGCTGGTTAATAATGAAATATAAAGACGATTTGAGACAAATACTAAAGTAATAAGACAAGATCACTATTTTAAATTGATACCTCGTAACCAAATGCCCGCGTCGTATGCAATTAAAAGCTGTATTTAGTGATCTACTGATCACCGAAAAATGACTTGTAATTCCGTCAAAGTTATTTTTAGCAGATTATATTTGTGTACCATTGTTAAAATAAATTGAAAAAGTTACGTCAAATGACGCATGCTGTTAGATACATTTTAACGTGTCACTGACATTGGTAAATTCCGTATTTCCGTCAAATCACTTCCCTTTTTCGTGATTACGATCGCCAAACACCGATTTTGACACCCTAACCCCCTACCCCCTCAAATTTCTCAACGGATTTACATGAATTGGAAAAATGGCCTTGGCGGCCGTCGAAAATACGGAATTCCGTCAAAATACGGAAAACTTTCACCCATGTTTATTGTATAGGCAAGACAAACTGTGTGACAATGTTCAAGAAGAATCCAGCACATCACCCGAGAGATAGCGATAGATAGGAAAACCTATCATGAAATAAAAATACATGTACATGTAGAAATGAACTTGCATTTATTGCCTAGCTAAGCATTTATTAAGTGTCTTCTATATAAATCAAAAGCATGGGTATGCATGAAGAAAATAACTGCAGTTGTTCTTGTAAAAGGTCAGTGCACAACCAAATAAGTTGAGATAAAAAAGTTAATTGTTTTACTGCAATTTCAAAGCTCTATGCCATTTCTTAAGTCATACCACGGCTTCATTATCTTTTATAGTTACAGTTCAAATTATCACCTATCAGATTTTCTCTATGTAAGTAATTTTCAATATCAATTTCACTGGCTCCGGGCTTGCAGTAAAATAAATGAGTATGGTAGCACAGTTTTATTAGCTAATGCCTCAGTCCCACAAAATCGTGGCTTGTTGCTGACCCGTACGTGCAGACAGCCGTAGATCGTGGGAAGCCTTAAGGTGACCATACGCACATGGCACAAAACAACACACCCGTACAGAGCCGTAGCTGGAGGATGTGCAAGTTTAATCCATACTCAGCTACGATTTTGTTCATGATTTGACTATAAACTGATACGTGTATCCTGGGCTCATCTCACAGACTCTGGTTAAAACGTAACAGTCCATATGGGGTACGCAAGAGTTTGAACGAGTTCTTACGGAGCTTGATCGCACGGAGCCCGTACGGCTATTTTTATGTTTATGGGACTGTAGCTTTACAGAGTAATCTACCAAGGTCTTTGAGGAGACAATGGAAAACACAACTTTAACCTAAGTTTTAACTATGTCAAGTAAACAATGTAAAATAATACTAACCATGATTAATAGTTAATACTTTTCTAGTTTTCATGTCAATGTAGTCAGAAATAGGTAACTGTGCATGATTTAAACCTTTCTCTTCTGCTAGTTTATGACATAATCCCTGAAAGTAAGAAAATATATAATTGAATAGAGACTTTATTTTTGGACAAAGAATTGTAATCTATGTAGTTTTTTTAAGCACTGCATAAATCTTTCTTAATTTTTATTACAAAACCTGACAAAAAAGAGGTTGTTTACATTTTAAAGATCAACGAATTTGTGACAATTTGTTACAACTCCCCCAAAGTTCTTGGCTAGGTTTCATAGACCTGAACTTGAGCTTTGTTGGCCCTGTCTGCAGGGTATATAGTCACTTTGAGGGTTGCCAGCAAGACTGTAGTAACTCGCTCTTAAATGCAATGCACTTACAACAATCTTGCAGGCACCCCTCAATTAGTGACTATATACCCTGTAGACAGGGCCAACAAAGCTAAAGTTCAGGTCTATGAAACCTAGCCAAGAACTTTTTTTTTGAGGGGGGTGGGTGGGTTGTAACAAATTGTATAGTCATATCATGCCAGTCATAGTCAACCTACACACCATTCCTGGATAGGCTAAATCTCTGTATTTACCTGTTATCCAGCTAGCTTATTTATTCATTGGGGTTAACGCCGTGCCAACACAATTTAGGTCATTTTACGGCGTCCAGCGCACCTAACCTAGCTTTCCTGGACCATTGTCTATAACCAGTACTCACCTACCCTTCCACAAGGCTTTCATGGAAGGGTATAACCTCCCCGGGTGGGATTCGAACCAGCACCCCCTCGGGCACGAGATTCCAAATCCTGGCGCGCTACCAACTGTGCTATCAACCCGGGTTATATCCAGCTAGTATGTGCATACTTCTGTCACAATCAGTGACAGACAACTGCTCTACATGAATAAGAATCAGACAGTGATAGGAGGGAGAATAACCAAACTTCTGGAAAGAATCCCCCACCTAGAGATAAAACCCCGCAACCACTCAATCAACAGACCTTCATACTACCAACTGAGCTATCCATGCGGTATAAGCCAAGAAATAACAAAAACCAAACAAACCTTATGATGATTATGATCAACTAATCCTCCAATTATATAAACTTTATTATCTTCTAATGTCTCTAATACATTAGGTGATTCACTAGATAAATATACTACTGATTGTTTATCAAACACTTCTAAATATTTCTGTGTTTTAAATCTTATCTGAAAATAAATATGACGTCATTCTATAATCAACCTCTGTTGAGGTCATTATGTATTTTTACAGACATGAACAGTCCATTTTTCTCAACTGCCATAGTTAGAATAATTTCACGGCTATTGAATACACTCTATCACAATATCACGAGTGTTAGACAAAGAACACAAAGTCATCATGAAGTTATTCATGTTTTGACAACTGAAAAAACTAACTACAAAACATATTGACCAAAGTGAGCTCATTTCACATACCCTACTGAAATGTGCTACATAGCGCTGCAACTATGGATTTGATACATCGGATGATCAAAAATCAATAGCCAGGGTGCTGATTTGATTTAACGAAAACGGACGTTAGGCCACAACAGGTTGATCATATGTTCTACGGATTTTTCTGGAAAAAAAATGGGGCGAGCGAGCGAAGAAAAAAAAAATTCCTTATTCATTTGCTTTATATATTTTGTTACGAGAAGCATGCTTCCCGTAACAATTGTACCAACAACATCATAAACATGGATATTCCAAGGGCCCGTGGGCATGGAAAACCTAGAAAATCTTGGTCTGATTGCCTCAAGACTGATTTAAGTGTATGTGGTATGGGCAATACCAGTCCACACAATAGGGACGGATGGAGAGCTGGTGTTAGACGTTCAAGCCGCCTGCTGCCTACCTCAGTATCTGGGGCACCCGCAGCAGATGACAAATAAACTCAGGATATGTATGTATGTATGTTTATATAGCGGTTTGACCAAATTTGCATGAGCGAGCAAGGAAATAAAAATATTTTTTTTGTAAAAACCGTCAAAATTAAGGTGCGAGCGAATCCATAGAACATATGATTAATTTGTTGAGGCCTTATTTGTGATCGGTAAAAAAGTCTACCTCTGCAGAGCAACACCTCTGAGGTTACACTGTAACATACTGGGTATGTTATATGGATATAACATACCTCAGTGAAAACATACTTTTTTCTATGGCCTGACAAGTATATTATAACCAAGTTTTACTGTACTGTGTACTAATATAAATAAGTTCAACAGGGATTTAAAGTCAGTGACCCTAACCACTCAATCATGAAGACAGAACCTTTTTATCATATAAATCCATACTTACATCCCAACCTTTATAATCTCCCAAACTTTCAAGTCTTTCTTTAGTCTTCCCAGATATCCCACAACAATAAAACTGCATAGGATTCTCAGCTCTTCTATTAGCAGAATAACTGAACTGTATTTGTTTAACCAGCATTTTGATATCCTAAAACGACAAGTTAAGATGCAAAATATATACTGTCAAATAAACCTTATGTACAAGTTAAATATGACTTTTGTTACAAATAATGAGCATGACAAAGTCAGTTTTACATTGGTAAGAAAGTTTTTCAGTCAATGAAAGTCATTTTATAGTAAAGACTATGGTTAGGACTATCGAAATATCAATTGGGCAAGGTTACAATGTGTCCAGTGATAGTGACCCTGACTTCAGACCCAGTGACTCCAATATCAATAGGAGTATTCTACTGGCCAAGCAAAACCTTCATGCTAAGTAAAAAAAGGGAAGGGATTCTCTTGTCAGCCTGATTACTGTTTTTGAGTTAACTTTGAGTTTATACTGAGCATCCCCAATATAAAAGGGATCTTCTACGAGTCAATGAAAATTTTCATGCCAATTTTGAAATCAAACAGTGAAGTTATTTGACAGACAAAGTTTGGTCTATGGACTAACCAAACACTGAGATAAGTTTTACATTTAACCAATAAAGTACCTAACTGTGTTCATAATAAATATTTCTAATCATACAAAATGGAGGCATTCATTCCCCATTTAGATAAAAAAATCCAAATAGTTTGCTTATTTTTTTTGCGTTATATAAGAACTTTTTATAATATCATGAGTATACCTTTTCAGCCATAAAATCATCGAAGTCACAATCAATGGCAACTTTTATATTACAGTCGGATTTAGACATTTTGTTATGTTTCAGTTGTTTCCTAGTTGGTCCTAGTTCTTCACCTCTCTCTCGGCAAGCTTTCTTACGAGCTTTATGCCTCTCTTTTTCTGCTTTTCTGAAATAAACAACAGGAATCATCCATCAATACACTGGTGTCCCAATACCTTAAAGTACAAGCATTTTAAAGATGGTTTCAAATGTTTAAATGTACAAGCTTAACAAAAAAAGTCATCCCATGCATGAGATATGACTTACACATACTAGTATAAAGATGCATTGAAAATTTACTTACAACAAGAATTAGTAACTGTCTTTAAATGAATTTGAAATGGCTTTGGTTAAGTGTGGGTTTAAAATTTGTGAATCATTGGCCTGAACTGCCTATCTTACTTTCTGACCAATGATTAGTAACCAAATACACTAGGCCAAGCAAATTATTGATTGCCTTCAAACTAAAACCAGCTATGATTAGACAATAGTTACTGCTTATTCCACAGACAGTAGATCAAAGAAATAAAATTATACCTTTTCTGTGCTTTCACTTCATTCCATTTTTCTTTTCTTCTTAATTTCTTCAACTGGTTCTTTGACAGAGTAGGTTCACCAACAACATTTGTTACTTTATTTTCTGAGGTACAATCTTCAACCTCATCATCACCCTCTTCTTTGTCTACAGCTTCAGTCATATTGTTATCTGTGAGTAATTAAATAATAAGAATAAGTCTACCAGACCAAAAAGAAAATGTTCTATTTGCAAATTTTAATGATATCATGAAGGATTATTAAAAATAGAATTAACATAAATCTTTCAAAAGTCCCATGTAGTTGTTTTAAAAAACAAGAAATGAAACTAGGGTCAAAATAAGACATCATCATTTTTTTCAAAGACCTTGACAATGACTTGAACTTAGAATGTACGAGCCCTGTCATTAATCAAATAACATACGAACAAATCAAACTTTTATATAAGTGCCAGTGGTTATAACAAAGCTCCTGACTTTTCAAATATTGTTGAGGGATAAAATTGGATGGAGTCATGACCTTTTGGTGCAATGGTGTGATTTCATTTGCTCAATTTTGATTAGCACAAATGCAAGTTCTCAGCACACCACTTACCAAACTCATCCTTTTAAATCTGGTGAGTGATATTTAGATCTTTAGTTTAACCTCCAAATTTTGTATAACAATTTAAAATTAAGACATTAAAATTTATCCTTTTACAATATGAACATATATACTGGAACTGTAAAACAACAAGTTTAGGTTTGGTTCTGCTTTCAAGGAAGCATCGCATAATGTTTAGATTTTGGACTACATACATGAGTTCAATTTTCAGAATATGTTAGTGAATTAAATTACATGATTTATGGCTGTTTGGTGTAAATATGATTGAGTTATGGCTTAACTTATGGGTCTCGTATATTATATTTTAAAATCAGACAGTTCTAGATAAAGTTGCCATACACAACTATAATGAATAAAATAAGAAATCGTCAAATAGTACATCCGAAATTTCTGGTCGAGCACTAGTCAACTTTATGTCAGTGGTCGTTTAAAACTAGGATGTAGACATGTGCAACATAATGACGTAAATCAAATTGTGGGTCGAATACTTCATCAAACTGCTAAATTAAATTGATTCCAAAATCAATGAAACCACAGATATTTGCGGATTGAATGAAATCTTACCAATTTCTGAATTCATGGGCGCAGCCATGTTGAAAAATGCAATCTCGTGAGACTTTGCGAGAAGTCGTCTGCATCGGTCGCACGAGCTTTTTCCCGTGGCCTGTCAAGCCCCCTGGGGCTTGGTGTGATCGTAATAATACGTAATAACCACCTTAGTACTTATCATGTAAGTGTTGTATGCAGGAAGTACTGAATTAATTAAGTTAAGACAAAAAATCCACTTTTGTCAGATTTATTCACATGTTTCATCAAAGCCTTTGATGAAAGGGGCAACAAGTGGGGTGTTTCAGAAGTTGATGATGCTGGCATCATGTTGAAATGTTTTGAAAAAGTTGCAATTTTAGTTATAAATATTTTATAAATTCAAAATCTACTTTTATTATTGTACATTCGTGTTGCATCAAGCTTGTTTTGACCTCTTAGATATCGACACATCAGCGTTCAGATGTGTTAAGTGATAGAGTTATCTTTATTTAAGTGGGGGAGCCTGGACTCTGGACTTAGAACCTCGATACGTATTGCAGTAACTACACGTTCATTCTGTGTTCATTATTTGGTGGTGTACTAACAACATGGCTACTGGATATAAGTTTGTTGTGTATATTTATTTCGTCTTGGCAATACTTGTTGTACAAGGTAAAAGTTTCAGAAGTTTTATTATAGTTTTATTTTGTATATTTTATAGTTATTTTATTACACATTTGATAGAGAGGTCACCCTCCCTTCAGTGACTATGAGTTGTAGTTTAGACTTGTTTGAATTGCATGCCGGCTACATACATCTGTGTAGCAATCTAAAGATACTGTCACACTTTAACTATGATACTTAATGTAGCAATTTGACAAATCATCAATTTAAGATTCTAACCAGCTCTAACTAAATGGCTGTGGTTTTGAAATAAATATATACATATTGTACATAGTATATAATACTGAATACTACTTCAGTTAATTATTATGTTGACAATTATAATGATGGATTTTTGTAAATATTTCTGACAGTTGTTATCATAAATGTTTAAGTTATTTTGACATTAAAATTTGATTGAAATAATGTTGACTTCATTTTATATGCTAAGTATTAATACATGCACTATATACTGCTATTCACAAAACCACCTCTCTTGCCATTTAAGTTTTCCATTTGGACAACATTATGTTTCAGTCAGTCATTGTTGCTTCATGTATTTATTATCAGAAAACTAAATTATATATGTTATGTAATGCTGAACACATGTACTTAGAACAAAACTAGTGAAGAGAAGAATTTATTTATAGAAGTGGTCTTTTATTTTCTGTCTTATTTCTGTTTTATTTGTTCTAAAATGTATTCATGTTTTCATTGTTAATTCATGGACTTTCATTGGCTTAAAAGTAACAGGTTAAATAAAACAGATCTGATTTTTAAAGTGTCATATTTTTTATCATAATATACCTATTATGCTGGCATACCCAGTAATAGTTCAGTTAAACAGTCTACAAAATTAGTAGGTGTGTGGTTGTCCTGAACAACCAATTTCTAGTTCGAGCTACCAAGAATTTCTTTTGGGCAACCAAATTATAGTGCTAGCTGCTAAAATGGCCTGTTCAGACAACCTTTATTGTACTCTAATTTTATTGACTGGTTTTAACAAAGGCCATTTGCATTCTTGGACCCAGAGGTTATCAAATTTCTTGATCTAATGTTAGATCAAAAATCTTGATAAGAATGGGCCATATGCTGAGGCTTTCTTAAGATCTAAATTGAAAAAGTTAGCATTTAATTATTAAACTATTCTCATGTTTTGTAGGTTATTGTTTAAATTATGAAGTTGGGAAGACATATCAGTATACATATGAATCTAATGTATTATTCAATGATGATTCACCAAAGAAAGACTCCCGTGCCCAGCAAGATGTAGGACTTAGAGTTCGACTGGAGTTTGATCTCACACCTATGTATGGTGATTCTGAAACACAGATGATGAGAATTATGGTAGGTTGATCTTTTAAATCTCTAATTGGAAAAGTTTTTCTCCCCTTGGCCTCCCACATTTAGAAAATATTCTCAGTAGCAGGTCTAACTTCTTCTGAATGGTGTTAAGTTCTTACCGGTGTCTGTCTGCTCCTGAGGATGCATTATGTGCAAACCACAGCAAGAACTAAACTTAAAACTTGTAGTTAAATTTCTTGAGTAGACATATTTGTTGGAAGTACTTTTTTCCTCTACTGGTCTTCAGAAAGTTATCAGTCTGTGTTGCCTTTACCATTTCACAACCAGGTTTTTGGACCAGCTACGGCTGACTGCAAATCCAGAGTTTGTGTGTTACAGTTGAGGAGATAGGTCATGAGATATTGGTCATGAAATACTATCTTGTATGAATCAATGTATGCTGTAGACTATTACAAGCATGTATATATGTATACACTATATACTATATGTGAGTGTATTGTATTTGTATTATGTAATTTGAGTTTATCTTAACAGCTGATTTCCTGATTAAGATCAAAGTCATTATGTTATCAAGTACAAGTCATGGCTTGTACTCTAGTAAATATACTAACTTACATGATTGCACTTGAAGTATTTAACTGCATCAGATTAATGAATGAAGGAAAAATCCCTTTTGAAGCTATCTACGTACTTGAGACTTCCATATTACAATCTACAAAAGTTGTAAGTGTGAAAAAGTTAATTGAATAATGATAATTGATTTTCCATCATAATTCTTACTTTTTGATGTCAGATTTTAAAAATATGTTATTTGAATAAGTATTTTCATTGGCAAACAAATTTAGTGTATTGCTTATTAAAGGGATGTAATAACTCACTTTAATTATAGTTTTTTGTTGTATAATATTGCTGTCTAACTACTAAAAAGAGTTTGTGCCCAATGTGGGAGGAAAGAGTTGAATCTGTTTGTTCTGAAATGGTTGACCCATTTCAGCTGATTTTGATATTTCATGTTGCTGGCCCTTAACTTGTTCTTGCCAATAGTTCACATTGGCCACGCACATGATTTTGATTTGAGTATTGCAGGTTTTGTAAAATCCAAATAAAAAAAGCTGATAATCAAATTCCATTTTGGTGGTCCTTCTAAGTATATGTAGCCATGATTGTGGTGCAGTGGTATAGTGCAGGAATGTGAAATGTGTAGAATAACCAAGAAAGGCTACTGAAGGCATCAGAATTATCTCCCTTAATGAATTTAAATTATCTAGACTATTGAGTATTTTGACTATTTTTCTATGGTCCCACCAAAGTCGAGATAATGAAAAATGACCCATTTGTAAAATCCAAATTTGAAAAAGCCGATTTTGAAATTTCATGGTTGCATTACCTATTAGCCCATGTAGTAATGTTTTTCTTTATATTATAAAGGTACGTCAAGCAGCATTGACAAGTTTACATCGTGGAGGTATGGAAGGACAATTAATGGATATTATAAAGTTTCCTATATATTTTGAATATATGAATGGACTAGTAGGACGTGTGTATGCTATAGAGAATGATTCTATATTCTGTACTAACTTTAAGAAAGGATTAGTTTCTATGTTCCAACTACAATCTGAACCTGGGGAGAGAACAGAGGTATGGTATACTTTATATGTTTAATTAGAATTATTTGGTTTGTTAGCCGTGACAAAACTGGTGTGAGAAGTTTTGTGGTCCATTGGTAGGATCTGGGCATGGGGAGGGGGTGGTTCTGTGTTTCAGATCCTGCTTGAGGCCCAGCTATCTGTGAATGATCTAATTGACCTTGGTGTAAATAAGTACCTGCAAGGGTTGTATAGTTATGTTGTACCAATTATTCAGCTGACAAAAAGGGAGTAAAACCCCCTGGGAGTTACTCAGTTGAGAAGCAATATTCAACCCATTATGAAATTATGCTATTTAGGTGAGTGGAGTTCAGATGCATAGTAAAATGACAATGAAGGCAATTTGCTTAGTCTTCTGGTGTAGAATGTTAAAAGACAACACATGAAAACAATTTATAAAATGTTTTGTAAAAATGAAATCTTTCTCCAAAATCTATTCAGTACCTTATAAACAAGTTAATAGTGACAGCCCTAATATACTTGTTACTAATGATGGTATATTATCTTACACTAAGTGTTATACATGGTATAAATGTATATTACAGTTAGATGTGTCTGGAGAATGTAAGAACATATATAAAATATCTGGACCTACTATTGTAAAGAAGAAAGAAGATTGTGAGAATCTAGAAATAGCTGGTCAACATTCTAATGAAAATGAGGTAGGAAAACTTTAGGTTATTTTTACATTCTTGATTTCAAGTGTATATCTAGGAATAGCTGTGATCCTATTGAAATCAGAATACTCAATGTGCTAATTATCAGTACATGTACTCCATTTCCAATAAAGTAGCATTGATGAGGTTTGGTGTATTGGTCATGTCCTATTCAGCCTTCACTTGCACACATAAATGTTGTACATAGATTTATGTGTAAGAATAAACCTAAGAAATAGTTGCCTTGATCTGCACGAGTGAATATTTTTCCAAATAACTTGAATAAACCTAAAAAGCTTTTAGTGATTCGGACACCACTTGCCAGTCAAATGAAAGCAATTTAGGTTTGAACAAGTTTACAGGTTCAGTCTTTGTCTAATATTTTTGCAAGCACTATCTTGACCTATGCATTAAATTTTCAGCTGCCAACTCTATTGGATAATTGAATTAAATATTTAGTACTTAAAATCATAGAAAATCTGATTTTGCAATAACCAAGATGGTCTATGATGCAGAAATTTACTGTTTATATATTTGTATATTATAGATATTTGGTGTTACATCTAGAAGTAGTCAAACATGGACATATCAGTTAGAAAATAATGTTGTACATAGTATGATGGGTTCAGATAGACATATAGCAGCTTTAAATGTGAAATCTTCATTTAATGTATTTGTTTCTGCTGTGTAAGTATTATTTTATATGTATTTTTTTTTAATTGTCAGCTCATCTGATCACAGAATGCTGAGAGCTCTAGCTCAGCTGTTGTGGGAAGTCCATCTGGCATCTGTGCTAGTGTTGGTGCTTTAGTGTGTGCATGCCTGTGTCAATTTCTTAAAAGGTCTCTCAAAACCATAAAACCTCTTGTAACCAAATTTGGCCAGTAGCCTCATCTGAAAGTGAAGATTGATCAATGAATTTTAATGGAAGGATATGACCTCCTTTGCCCAGAGATTGACCCTAGATTGCTTGATTAAATGTTGATTATGCTTAACTTTTTACAAAGATGGCAGCTGATTTAACAGTTACCTCACTTAGCTAGCTAGTCGGTAGCACACCAGTCCAGGGATTGATGGGTCATGGGTTCGATTCCCAGGCTGGGTATACTTTCATGGAGTTTAGTCATGACATAATTCTATGATTAATCTCCCTCCTACTACTGATTGTGAATCATTTAGAGCAGTGGTCAGTCACTGACATTCATAAGTATGTGCCTGGTAACTGATAAACGGCTAAATCCAGAGATTTAGCCTTTCCAGGAACAGTGAGTAGGTTGACTGACTGCCATGATATGACCTGTACAATGTATTGCTACTGTGTTACCCCCCCCCTCCCTCAAAAAAAGAAAATTACATTTACTGGTTCTCATTACATACAATGATATAATATTATATTTCAGACAAAAGTTAACATTATTAAGTACAGAACCTAGTGCAGAGATAGATAAATTACCAGCTACTGATTTTGAAGAGGCTGCAAAAATTATAAAAGAAGGTGAGTACCAGTAATTAAATATCATTGTTACTTTAACTAATTTAATATTTATAATTAGTTTTGTATGTTAAATACATGTATGACTGATATACTAAAGTAATACCATGATTACCTGTTAAGAGAGAAGTCTCCTCTGTCAAGAGCCTTTGTAAGTATTAATAGAAAACTGTTCATGTGAAATGTTGAAGAAATAGAGGATGTTTGTTGATTTTATTCATTTTCTAATTTCTCATGTTGAAATAAAATGGTCTTATTTCAAAATTGAAGAATGGTCTGTTTCTGTTATGTTTTATTCTGTATTATGTCATGTGATATCATTCTGCCATTGTTATCATCAGCCCCATTAGCATGGTCAGAGCAACTGACTTGCAAGAAGAATGTCACATGTTCAATCCTCTGATTGGATATTTAACTTTCCCTCCTCATATTATGTCATTTCTACATTTACACGAAACCTCTGTCAACCACTGACCATTATATTTCTGCAAAATATTAATTATTATAATAATAGCGACTTAATTTATTCTGAAAACATATTTGGCTAAAACCAATTTTCAATATGGTCCACACAGAAAATATACAATGTACATACAGTATAAAAACAACAACAATAACATAAAACATGAAACAAACAAATTTGAGTAAAATAGTATGAAAATACATGAAAAGCAATATACTCAAATAAGTAAATATAAGCAGTTGAATACACAAATGTGATGAAAAGCAAAGTTTGAAATATGTACATAGGACAAATATGTAATTATAATGACAATATATTAGAAGAATGGGACTACATTATAAAACATATATTAAGATAGCAGTACCAGAGCTTTCCATTTTAGATAATTAGTCTTGAATTTCTTGATTATGGTTGTTATTGTTATATATTTGACAGGTTCTAATTATCCAGTAATAGATACATTGTTACCTAGTGCACCAGAGACACAACATTGTACACCAGACACTTGTAAAAAGGTTTGTTAATGTATATCATCTTTGGCATGAACTTTCTCACATTTTACATATTGGCACCATATTTTTTTAAGGTATGACATGATGTTGACTAGTTATTCATGTGGCAGTGTCATTTGGCATTATAATGTCATTTTGCGCCATAACGCAACTCAGCATGAAAAAGGCATCAACCAGAATATTGAAATTAGAGTTATTCATCAATAATATACATATACATTACTTGTACGGAAAGAGAGCCCCCTTTATCCGAAGTTGGCTCTTTGTTCTTAAACTTAGGAAGCAAAATGGTTTAACATGTTTTTGTGACTTTAATGCATATGATAAATTTTTAATGACTGCAAAGTTTGTGACAGATGTCATATTTGCTTTAGATTAATACACATCTATCTTTGTATTGTTGCTTTAAAATTTGTGTGGTATTATCTTGTCTGATACAGCTTAATACAATTTGAAGTGCCCTGGAGTACATTTTGTTCTTTTTTCCTTTCAGCCATCTGATGTGCTATCAAAGTTAAAAGATAATTTTGTTAGTGAAAGAGTAGGTACCCGAGATTTATCAAGGTCATTTATAGAATTATTAAAATCATTTAGAAGTTCAGGAAAAGAAGCCATATCAGAGGCAATGACTAGTCAAGATGCTTCATATATTGTGTAAGTAACTATTAGCTTTCTATCTTTTGGTTTTTAGCTTGACTATTTCAAAGTTAGTGGTACTAGCCTACCCTGCTGTATGTTGATGTCTGCATAACACTTTGAATTCTGTGCCCATTTTGGATGCCATCTTAAAAACAAGGATCTATTCTGGGTGTCGGCAAAAATTACTTCTTTCTAAATGGAATGCATCTCAATGGCTGTTTAATGCTCTGCAGAGGTGTCATTCATTAAAATAAACACATAGAGCAAAATTGACAAGGGAATTCTCATATGCTCCTCTTCAGAGGTGCCCCTGGTCAGAAGTGTAGTTACCAGGGGTAATTCTGCGCTTGAAACTTCAGCAAATATTATGTAATATAACCTTTGATCTAAATTATGGACCATCTCCTAAAATTAGCCAATCAACACTCTAATAATTATCTAGGTATAAGATGCAACACTGCATCTTTGCCATCTCTATATGTGTTCTTATTAAACAATGAGTTTATAGTGGATGTTCAGATAAAACAAAAATTTCATTTACAATTACAGAGCTCAACTATTAGATGTAGGTGCCGCCACCCAGACACCAGCAGCACATAGAGCTATGATTGAATTATTAAATTTTGAAGAAGGTCGTAATACTGTCTATCCATTAAGATATCTACTTGGTGTAGCCTACACTACACATCCTGGGGATTATATTGTCAAAGATCTTGTGGTGAGTTTTTATAAAAGTTAATTGTCTATTGATGGAACAGTAGTTGTTCAATAGAGACATAGTATGGTCTACACCTTGGTTATTACAATATTATGTGATTTTTACAATTTTTTAAATCTCAGATGCATAATATGAGATAAAATGACACTTGACAATGAAGAACATTCACCTGTCAAGATAATCAAATTTGGTAGGATAGTGAAAAGGGAGATGTTTCTATTTGCTGTCTCTGACAATTTGTTAAATGATTTCTGTTTAAAATTTTACCTACTTAATGACACATTACTGGTAAATATACTTCACTGTTACAATCTCAAATATAGCCTGTGGACCATGGACCGAGTCTACTGAAATTGCCATCAGTCGAGTGACTTTTTGAAAGTGATTGGTCTGACGGTCTACCAACAATTATCCTAATTTAATCAAATCAATCATTATCTATTGTTATATTGTTTATTTAATTTAGGATATATAATTATAAATTGTTTGATTGACCGTATATTTTAAGATATTCTATGATATTTTGGTCCAGTAAACTTACAATGGCTCCAGAAAAAAATCCATTTGCAGGACAGCTTGTCCAATGCTGATGAAAGTTTGTCACAAGGACTGATGTTATGTTACTTTTTATTTCAAAAGTTCTTTTTTATATGCTCTCATCACATAATGATATATTTTCAGGATTTATTTAAGAAGACATTAAAAAGTTCTGAGATAAAAGAAGGTGTAGCATTAGCTCTTGGTGCTGTTATATATAACTTCTGTAGAGATGAACAACAATGTCAGTCCGAGGTAGGTTTCTGGACTTTGTCTTGTTTTAAGCTCACATTTGCTAAATGTGCATGTTTAGCCAGATTTCCCATCGACCATTTGGCTGCCTTTCTACCACGGTCCATTATTACTCATTCACTATCTTTTACGGTTAAAAATTCACTTGTTTCTTAACTACTATGAGCACTTAATTAATCACTAATTCTTAGTTTTATATTAGTCTTCATTTTATTATTTTGTATTTTATCATCTCTTAACTATTTTCATTTTCATTTAATTATTTCCTAATTATGCATATGATTGTGAAGCGCTTTTAAACATATATTTAATATGAAAAGAGCGCTATACAAATTTGGTATATAATAATAAAAATAATAATAATAGGTGTCTGCTTGTCAGGGGAAGCCACTTTTAGTTCAGGCAACCTAAAATTTCTATTTGGCTATCAAAAATCTACAAACAAGATAGAGTGCTTGATACTAAAATAATCAGTTTAGACAGCCACTTCCATATCTTAATTTCATAGACTGTACTGATTTCTGCTATGTGACTGAAAAAATGTTGCAATGTATTTCACATTGTATTTGCAGGTTGTTAAAGACTATGTAAAGTCGTTACTAGAGATGTATGAGAAATGTTCAGATGAGAAATGTAAATTATTATATATACGTTCCATGGGTAACTCTGGGTTACCAGATTTTAAAGATGCTATATTTAAATCTATCAGTGATAAATCTGGTAGCTCTATGATTGGATTCTCTGCTGTACAAGCATTGAGAAGAATTCCTGAACAGTATATTGAGGATGAGGTAAGGATAATGTTTATTATATTATATGTTGTATGGTAAAAAAAATCACACTCTAACTTGTATATAATATGGTAGTGTTGTTTTTATTCTTCATTGTCAAACATTTTGAATGAATGCCTTCATCCGTGGACCACATGGGATTGGAAATAATGAGTTAATGTGAGTTTATTACATATAATTTCTTAGGCTATTTAGCCCAAAAGAAAAACATAAAAGACGTAAAGTATAAATACAGGAAATGTACATGAATATACATATTTATCGTACTATATTTTAATGATGGATGTACAAGAATACAAGAAAAATATGTTCTTGGATGTTGATGTAATAACATTATGTCAGTGTGAACAGTGTGACCTCATTTGGAGGAAAATACATATTTAGGAAATTAATTAGCTATAAATTCAAAGAAAATAATAACAGCTCATTATGCGAAATCAGAATACAAACATGTATTATATGATAATTTAATCTGGCTTTAAGACAATGGTCTCTTAAGACAAAAAACTGATTACTCGTCTTAATTTTCTTCAATGCATTGCATAGATTGAACGCCAAGGTGACATGAAAATGTATGAGTAAATATATCTTTATTGCCTCCATTTTCTTGAGATTTACTTAGTAATTATAAACATATATGATCAATGATATGACTGTTATTATTTATTTCAGGATATAAAAACATTATTAAAGATATATCATCAAACAGACAGGACATATGATAGTTCAGTGAGAGCCTCAGTAGCTGAAGTCTTGTTGTCAGTAAAACCAACACCTACCATAGTCAGAAATCTTATGATTGCTGCCATGCAAGATCAAGATAATTTTGAATTATCAACATTCACTCTTAGAAAACTGGTTGATATGATAAAATACAGCGAAGCTCTCAGGTCAGTTTTACATATTTGTATAACCTGCATTAAGCATCCAATGAAGGAAAGTTGCTTAATTGGCTTCTTACAGCAAGTGACCACTTAAACTAGGTTCTAATAATGCTTTGATTAATTATTTCTGACATTTAGAATGAGATATTACATATTAATAGTTGATGATTAAGGTTTCTTATAAACGTTTCTTCAGAGAAGGCAAACGTGACAAGTCTAGTTGTAAATCAGAAGTTTAACTTAATTAATAAAGTGATGACACCTAGTTGATTAGTTTTTACTTTTTAAAAACTCTGCTGGGTGAGGTTTTTCACATACCTTGGCCATCACACATTATGTTGGTGACACTAATCTTTAACAATATAATAGCTACAGACCTTTGTATTATCTCATTATTCATGTCCTCATTATTTTTTATTCAGGAATGTTACAAAAGAAGTATTCAGGGACACATATGTACATAATTATAATGTTTGGGCTCAGCTTGGAAAGTCTAGTGCTTTCAGCAGTCTTCTAGCAGGTAACATTTTATATTTCTATTACACCATTTATTATGCACATGTTACTATGTATAGTAACAGTTTTAAGATATTTTCAATACAGTTACCATGGTGACATGATTATTTCTTACTGTCTGGTCTAAAAGTGATTTTATTTCAATTAGCATAAGTATTATTTATCTAAGTGTAAGTTGCTATAATCTGCTAATTTATTGAAGGATTCTGTTCTGTTCTTTGGCCACACATTATTATCTTTAGAAAAAAAAATATTCAATTTTAACAAAGTAGACCCAGTTATGTTACTTTGATTTGTGAAAATTTTAGATTTAATATGGCACCATTGATTACAGTCATTGCCTTTTTTCACAAATATAAGTACAATTTATCATGTGTTATAACAATGAACAAATTTATCAACTGGATGGACTATATGGAATAAGTAATTTTCACTAGCCCAAGCTTTAAATAGAAGCTGTAGTCCTATGGAGGTGTTGGGTTCCAACCCCACTGCGGACTTTGCTAATTTCCTGGAGAAAAATTTACCTACAGTTTTTCCACTCTACCCATGTGTTAATTAGGGACTTCAGTTAGTTATCTTTCTCTGATAAAATCTGAAGCAATCTAATTGGTAAGTAGGTCCTTACGGTTGGAATCCTTGGATTTTATCATTGAAGTCCTATGTAGGGATAACAAAATATTCCATCTAATATATTTCTTGTTAATTAAGATATGAACAAAAGTGGTGAAATTTAGATAGTTCTTTACCCTTAAATTACTGAGCTTGAATTTCAAACAAATTATATGATTTACAAAAATGTTATTTAAGATAAATTTTGGCAAATTGACATTGAAAAGTAAGGGTTAGATCCGTGTAATCCAACTAATTGGACCTACCTATTTGAAGAGTATACAAAGGGAAATAACTGACTAAGGTCCCTTATTTGTACTGTGAGGGATCACCTGCTTGAAGGTGATTCATTTATCAGGGGTCATATAACAAAATTGTAAAGTCTGCTGAACCTTTATAGGAAGCAAATAAAACTTTTAAATTAGTAAAGATGATGACCAATTTGATGGCTGTTATTATGTATATTGTATCTATGTATATTTATTACAGAGACGGAGGATGCTAATGCTACATATGGTCTATATATGGAGTTAGCTAAATCTGGTGTGATGAAGAAAAGTGCTATGGATGTAAACTTAGTTGGACAAAATGCTTTACAAAAAGTTCTCAGTGTGAGTTCTTAGTGCATGTTTATTGTTTGCTGCTAGTTTTAAATAATTTACTAGTTATATGATCATTGTGTTACTAATTAGTCATGTGATTAAGGGCTATAAATAAATGGTGGTTGACAATTCTCTGCCTAAAGAAAGCATGTCTTATGAACACATGATTAAGTGATCTAGATAAAAAAAACAATGTTGATCAGCTACTGGTAAAGAGCTTTATGTAGTATTGTCTTCACAAATGTGCTGACTTATTTGACTTAGTGTTCATGGCATAGATCTCATCATGGTAAGTTTATCTGACTGTTACAATGTATTTGTATATATTTACAGTTTGGTATCTATGCATCTGGTTTAGAATCATTGGTTGGTAAAGAAGCAGATCCTGATTCTGCTGATGAAGAAGCTACTGCTGGTCTTGGTTTAAAGATATTAGATGTATTATTACCACCTGTAGAATTCTTCCGTGGTTCAGGTGAATTAATGTCTGCTGTATGGAATGCTCCATCTGATCCTGTGTCTGCTTTACAAGTAAGTGTACCGATTATTGATTTGTTCATTTCTGTATGCAATGTTTTAGTTAAATATTAAAATTGCAAAATTTATGGACTTAAAAAGTTAAATTACAGATAAAGTTTGCTTTCATTTACATGTTCAGCTGACTTGACCATTTGTACAATAACCCTTATCATTTAAATTGCCATCAAGCAGGTGATTCTTCCAATTAACCATTAACGCTGGAATGAAGTTAAACAACTGTAGGTGAAATTCTTAAGGAAATTAGCGGTACCCAAAGGGGGGTTCAAGCCCCAGACCTTAGCACTTTTCCTACCACTGGACCATTTCTCCTTCCATAAAATTGCTTAGTGATTTACTTTACTAACATCTTAGTATAATTTGTCCTTTATGTAATTCTCTGTGTAATTGGTATAACTATCATGTGTTTATCTTCAATTTCTTCCTATTTTTGTAGGTTAGTTTTCTGTTACAAGATCACAGTGAAAGATTTCATTTAGCTAATGGTCTTGTTGTAGAACTACAAGTATTAGGTGTTGTATCAATAGATCTCACTGGTATGGTATCTATTAGTTTATGGAACAGAAATTCTGAATCTCTTATAAGAAATAGGTAAGATTATCTCCCTTGTTAGTATACAAAATACTATTAGGAAAGCTTTGGCTTCTTACTAAGCTGATATTTTTCGGATCTCTGAAGATTTTGCAATACAAGCTATAAGGAGTGAGGGCATTTAATATGGAATCCATGTTAGAATGTCATATGCAATATACATTGAAAATAAGAAATTTTTGCTGTAAAACTAGTTTTAAATCATATACTAAGGAATTCATGTTAGAATTTCATTATTTCCTTTGATGTCCAAGGTATATTTTCATACAAAAGATAATTTCTAAGGAGCTATGATCACAAAAATACAAGTGTCGTCTCCTTTTTGAAGCTTTATGCTTTTGTTATTATTTGTCATTGGAAGAAAGTATAAGAAATGAATATGTCTTGACAATGAAATTTAGTAAAAATCTATATTTAAATTCTATAAGGACATACTTTTTTTAACTAACTTGTCAAGTTTTATATATGATGAAATTGATTCTTGCCTTAGAAAAGATAATGAGGAATGTTATTTACATTTACAAAACACTGACAGAAGCTTAGCCATAGTTGATCAAATTCGAAATTATATTTTTTGAAATTATTTATTGAGTCACTTTATTATTTATGAGAAATTTATTATTATTACATCTATTTCAGTGGGTCTATGGTTATTGAAGGTTCAATGCGTCTAGATTCAGATATAGGTGTAGCTGGAGCTGTATTCACTGCTGAAGCTGAAGCTTATATTGACTTCGAAACATTTGTTGACTTTTATCAGGATCCATTTAAAATGTGTATGCAAATGAAACGTCCTAGAATGGGCATCAAGTAAGTATGAGGACATTTCTACCATTAAAATAAAATAATAGCTAAAGAAACACTATTTCAGGATTAACCCTTTTTATGGAAAGCAAAATAAATATAGTGTTGAAATATTACAGATTATGTTACATCAATAACAAGAAATCTTAAAATTAATGAACTCATTTCAAAGAAATTCTTTTTGTTTTAATTTTTGCATTTCAAATTAAAAGTAGATCAAAACCGGTCCTAGAGTTTAATTGTTAGAAAAAAAGACAGACCTTCATCTAAGCTTTGGGAAAAGGTTTGGTTTTCATAATTCTAAGGTTCCAGATTAGAGTGGTTTTAGACTAGTTATAAAGAACAAATAAATTTGGGACCATGAAAATGGTTTGGCATTGTAAGGATTCAGGTTTTCTGAGCTTTCACTCACTTTGTAACAAAGTTTGGGTTTCAATAAGGGACTTTAGTCAGTTATTTCCCCTTGTATACTCTTCAAATAGGTAGGTCCTATAAGTTGGATTACTCGGATTTTACCAGAGACATAGATCTAATTCCCAGGATTTTACCCTTACTTTTTAATGTCAATTCACCAAAATTTATCCTAAATAACTTTTATGTAAATCATTTAATTTGTTAGAAATTCAAGCTAAGTATTTTTAGGGTAAAGAACTACCTAAATTTCATCACTTCTGTTAAATCTCAATTAACAAGAAAAATATTATATGAAATATTTTGTTATCCATAAATAGGAATTCAATGATAAAATCTGAGGATTCCAACTGTAAGGACCTACTTACCAATTTGATTACTTCAGATTTTATCAGGGAATGATAACTGACAAAAGTCTCTAAATCAAAAGCAGGAAAACATTTTGTTCATCCCATTTTGATGATATCCCTTGAGGTTATGTCAATGAAACTGATTCTTTATTCTTATTTTTCAGACATACGTTAGATAAATATGAGAAAGCTAAAAAGTTTGATAGAAGATATAAATCTAAGGTTACAAAGATATCATATATAAATGGATCATCTTATTTTATTAGTGATAAAAACTCAGAGGAATGTAAAGCTTTAATTACCAAGTAATAGTGTTCATGTAAGTATAGATTTTATTGGTTGATATTTCTTCAAAGTGATGGGTTCTGTCTGTGTGTGCATCCATCTGTTCATGTCAACAGTTTCTTAAAAATCTTGTTGCCAAAAAAATGTAAGACCTACAGATACCCAATTTGGCTTGTGACATCACCTTATATTGTTTCGATTTTGTCTTTGCAGTGCTGGATTTTAAGTGTTATTATTTTAAGCCCTATTGTCCTTGAGGACCTACATTTTGGTACAAGCAACTTGTTAAATTTTGTTCTGGCAAGTAAAAGATTTAGCTAGTTTTCCAACCTAGGCAACCAACTTTAAAAATGAATGTTGAGCCCTGCTCTGGAGACAAATCTGACCATGCTTTTGATGTCACAATTTACACAAACTTGTTCTGAGAAATTCAAAGTTAATTGTTGTCAATATCTCGTGTTTGACCTTTAGTCTTGTACCATCACGACCTTCTTGTTCATTATAAACCCTCCTATCTATATCATCATTGTTCTTTCTTGTGTCCATCTGAATTTTATTATAGAATTTAGAAAAAACTGAATTATTGTACTATTATTTAACTACAATGTATATCCAGAATGTATAGGCTTGCAGTCCACTGTTCATAACTTATAATAATAATAAAGACTTTATTTAATGAGGCTACATATTTGGATAAATCCAATCTTCCCTGTGGACCTCTTATAAAACATTTACAAGTTTTAATTACAATATTTACATTGTGAAAATCATATAATAAATTATAAATTGAAAGATAAGTAAAGTAGCACAAGTCTGAAATAAAAAAGTGAATATTTACAGTGGACAAAGACCATTTTTCATTTAGTGAGATTTCCATTTAAAGTATTGATTTTTGAATGATGTTGATACTTCATATTGATAAGACTTACAGTTAATAGGTTAAAATATTTTTTGATGCTAGATTTAACAATATGATTTTTATATCTGATTGTAAGTATTTGCCAGAGAATAACTTGTGTTTATTTTTACATATGGCATTTTTTTACATAAAGGAGAACAATGGTGGGGGCCCTTAAAAGTGAAAAATAGTAACTAAAGTAAAATTAGGGGAAGTAAAAAATTTTTTAAATACAATATCTAAAATAAAATCTTCTAACTGAATGAGATTTCTACGTGATGCTATAGAAGTGCCAAATTAGAGACAGTGGAATTTTGCAACAACAATGTGGGGGGGGGGGGGGGGGGTACATGACATATACATGTACAAACTATATTTACATCTTTTTGAGGGGAATTAGGTCGAATTAAGTCTGAAAAATACCTCTGACTGGTATTGTTGGGATTTTTTATAAAACATTTCTGGTGAACTTTAGTTATATTATGACAGTATATATTTGTTATTGTAATGTTGACAGTTACTATTGTTTAAGTATAGTGTTTACATTGTTACTGTTGTTATAACAATAATATTATGTTTCTGTGAAATGTCAAATATTTTCCTGTTGGTGGTGATGTCTGATTCATACTGCTGTGATGAAAGCATACTTCATTCTGAGTATTTGTCACAATGCATAGAGTATTGTATTGCTCATACATGTCCTGTTTTATTAACTGGGTTATGGTTGATGTAGCTGGGCTATAATACAGCATGTGTACTCTTTTGCCTTTGTGCTATGTTGTATGGCCACTTGGTAGAGTGTCTGCTTATGACACAGTAACTGTTAGTTGTGGGTTGGAATCTCAGTTTTATTGGTTTCCTACAATGTTCAAATACTCTAGGTATATTAGGCCATTATGCCTAAAAAGTAAATAAAATAGTTACTGCTAACTGTGCATTGAACTTAATAGTTCAAAATTTAAATTGTAAATAAATTTGCAATTTATGTTGCTCATAATTAAACAATACCTATATGATATTGTGTTACAACCAATCTGCTTATCAAACCTTCCATTTTTATTCAAAACAACTTTTAGTAGTTTTGACTTGGCCAAAATAATAACTTTTTATTTCCCCGCTTCGAAGAAGAGGGGGGGTATACTGTTTTACCCTTGTCCGTGCGTCCGTCCGTCTGATACAAAATTTCAGTCGCAGTTTTCTCAGCAACTATAACATGCAGCAGCCTAATACTTTGCATATTGCTTCATCCCATAGTCCCATGTGGTGTAAAGCGATTTCATGCTCCTTGCTCATCTACTTCCTGTTTGTTGCATATTTTAGATTTTTGCGGGGTTATCACTAGTGAGCATTAGCTCACAGATTTACTTGTTGCACCTTAATGTAATATGGCAAATTAAGAATTACTCTTAATTTGTCGCTGTTTTTGTGTCAGAGGTTCAACTTGACCAGGATGTTCCCTGAGGCTCTTCCTTTAGAGTTTGTTCTTTACTGAAGTTCCTCCACAAGGGATTCATTATGTGCAGACCCTGGCTAGAAGTAAACTAAAAATGTAAAGCATCAAAAGTAGACATTTTGTTGAAAGAACTTTTTACTCTGCTGGTCTTTTTGAGATCTCAGCAGTGTTGACAGCCCTCCCTCACTATATTTCAACCAGACCAGGCTTTTGCTGCTTTATTAATGCAGCACACTCTATTGTGACCCCCCCCCCCCCCCCCCTAATGCTACATAGCTTTCCAGTTGAATATATGATGTGTGCATGTTACATTATAGAGAAAAAATGTTCTTAATTAACAATTAATTGTTAAGAGTTCAAGAAAAAGGATGCTACTATAAGACATCTCTTTTGTTCTGTTGTTACATACATCCCCATTCAGGGTCTGATAATTACCAAGAACCTTACATACAATACACAATGTGTGTATATGTAGCCAGTCTATACAATAAATAGACAGGTAACTGATAAGCCTTAGAGGCTGATATAATCTGTAATGTTATTACTTTGTCCTTGTAGACTCTTAATATACCAGATGTTTAGAGAGAAAGTGAGACATAGTTACCATGGTAACCAATAGAAATTTTTATCTTATCCATGCTTTGATATCAATTAAAACTGAAATTTATTACTTATTTCTTGTTTGTTAAAATCTCCTTCGCTATTTTCTATGACAGAAATGACTTTACATTCCAAACTGTTTAGCAGTCTGGCCAGATAAAAGTTCATTTTAGCCGATCTAGGTATAAACTGTACTTTAATGATTAAATCTTGTTTCAAAGGTTTTTGTATAAATATTTAGTTTAGCACTTGAACAGTTTTTTGTTGTAAATGAGGTTTTAATGTTTGTAAAAGAAACTATTTGAATTTTCCTGGAAATGATTTGATACAAAAGAACTCTTTAATAAAAAGTTAATATTGTGATATAAAGAACCTATTGTTTTAAAATAGTTTACTCTTTAAGTCTAGTTACTGATATGTCAATGTGTTTTGGTTAAACCCATTGCTGGGGATTTATTATACTGACGGGTCATATTTTATCAATATATCAAAAACTGTTTTCAGAGTTGAAAGTTTAGAACTCTATTTCATTGCAATATTATATGAATATAAACATGTCAATGAACTTAATTCCTGTACTTTTCATGTTTATAAGACAGTCTAGGTGTTGACAATTTAAAATGATTAACTTAACATTAAGCAGATTGGGACCATAAACCAACCACATTAGACCCTTATTAACAAACCCCAAATTACCCTTACATTTCCAAGAAGAAGCAGAGCATCAAATTCCAATGTTTTTTTATTTATCAACTTTGAGTGTAAAAAATATCACAAAGGTAACCCCTCTGATCCAGTTATCGCCCTTTGAAGTGTCTCAACACCCTGTCTATGTTATCTCCCTTTGAAACTGCCCAAGCAACCTAGCTGTCCATGGGGTTATAATTAACACCATCCACTTTGAGGTGTCAGGTATCCTAATCTATGTTAATCTTTACTGGTGATATGTATATATATGTATCTTGTTAATAAAATGTATCAGATTTATCACTAGATAAACCCTATCAATTATTTATTGTTTAGCTTATCAAAGTGACCTCTGTTCCTTACTTATCTCTGATAACAAATACCCCACCTACCTACCTACCAACCATCCCACCACCTTGGTCTGTGAATACATTAATTGTTAGAATTAATTGTTACCATATGATACAACACAGATGGTGTGATAAAATCAACATTAAAACACCATCATTCTCATTGTTGTTGTTGTTGTTGATTGCTTTATTGGATTAAGATGTTGTTACCTTTAGTTCTTTGTTCCAATGTATCAATGATTTTTGAAGAACCTAAATAATAATGATGATAGTTTTTAACCATACTGTCCACTCCGTTATGCACCATGTGTATATCCTGGCTTGACATTGTCCAGAAGTTAAGTGTGTAGAATCCTGATTGGTGTTGTCATTATTTTTATAACATACCAGTACCTTTGCCTGTGAAAGACAAGACTTAGTGCCTGCTTGATGGTTGAAGTGATTGAAATATCTTGATACTTTTCAATAATTGAACTTATTAGACCCATAAGAATTTTTTAACTGTGACCATGTCACATTTCTTTAAACTAAGTTACCAAAAGGCATTAGAAATTTAAGATCAAGTTTATTTAATGTGAACAAAAAAGAATGAAAATAGTTTTCTCTTACAAAAGGTCTCCCCTTTTTCTCGAAATGTACTCTATGTAACTCTTAAACCAGGAAAGCATAATGGTTTGACATAGTTATTGGGCCTCTAATAAATATTATATTTTAATGACTTCACAATTTTAAAACAATTTAAATGCCGTAAATGAATAAATTTTTGTTCAGTGGCTTTGATAATGCATTATCCACATTTCATCAATGCTTACTTTGATTTCCAAAAAAGTTGAGTAATAGCCTTGCCCTTATATTATTACACAGACTATGTCTAATAACATGTTAACATGCATCAAGTGCACCCTTGAGAATATTATATCATTGAAACAGAATGTAACCTTCAGTGATGGTTGTAATGTTGTTACTGTTATGTTTCATGATGTTGTTAAAGTCATTATCTCCAGATACTGTTACTTTGTACCTAGATTTTACAGCTGTCGATAGATTGTACTCTATGTACATAGAACTTCGAAGGGTTACCGGTGTCTTGTAGGATTTGTAATTGTGGTTGAATTCTGTGTTGGTTAGAGTTCAGAGTACAGAGATAAAGATGCCTGTCTACTATGTACATGATCTTGAATGTAAGAGACTTGCCTGGAGTATCCTAAGGATCTTAAAGTTAGGGACTCAACTAGGGTATACTAAGATGAGACCTCACCTAGTGTTCGCAGGGATGGTGAACATCCCTGAGATTGCTTCATTGTTAAATGTTAGGGAGAAGATGTCTGTTTGCTTTTAACTCAGATGTTCCTTGTGTCAGTGTAGGGACTCAACTGGGGTATGTTGGTTTGTAACTGTCCCTGCAATGTTTTGTTGATATATGTACAGGTGATGTCCTTCTGTGTGCACATGAAAATTACTTTTTTTAGTATATTATTAGAAGATCTTGTCAGGTTATCTCTTGAGAAAAGGCTGAGTAAAAAGCTGGGTTAGGATAGATGCTATGCCCCTTGATTGTCACATTAAAGCGTTCTGTGTTTGGTGCTCTTGCTGGCTTGCATTTAGCTGATTTTGATGACTAGGTCATGTAATGTCTAGAGTGTAGCTTGATCTATTACATTGTCAGATCAGAGTATATTCATTGTGGAATATTTTATTTATGAGTGTTATCCATATTTCTATGATATTTATGTGTGTGGTATACAATATTCATGTCTCTAACATTGATACATGTTATGCCTCAGTCCCATAAAATCGTGGCTTGTTGCGGACCTGTACGTGCAGTCAGCCGTAGGTCGTGGAAAGCCTTGCGTATTAAGGTAACACACATCCGTACGGAGCCGTAGCTGGAAGATATGCAAGTTTAATCCATACTCAGCCACGATTTTGTTCACGATTTGACTTTGAAACTGATATGTGTATCCTGGGCTCATCTCACGGATCCTGGTAAAAACGTAACAGTCCATATGGGTACGCAAGAGTTTGTACGGGTCCTTGGGGAGCTTGATCGCACAGCGCCGGTATGGTGCCCTCAGGACTATTTTTATGTTTATGGGACTGTAGCATTACATGCTATTATAGTTGTTTCCAAGATGGCATTACCTTTATTGTTGTTGTCATTTATAATCATATCAGTTATAATACAATGTATGTAGTAGTTCAGTTTATTATTTAGGTGTAGACACACCTACATGTACTCACATGAGAGTGATGAGACATGTGCTCATTGTGACCCTATACTTATACTGGTTCTGTTCCTGTAGTCTTGCAAATGTTGCAAGTATTGTGACACAATGATCACAAGTCTCATGTGGATACTTGTAGGTGTGTCTACCATCATGAAATAATCCAATGTAAAGACCGTTTTAAACATTGGTTTCAGTTGCTGCTTATTTATTTCTGTACTTGTATTAATATCATTTATACCTTCATCTATGTCTTAAGTACCTATTTGAGACCATGTATCATAGACAGTACATTATTTTCATGTCAGTATTTTTTATTGCTGTATATACTCATCTAATACTAATCATACAGTTGTATGTTATTTATTTACACAACAAATTATCTTGTACTTTCAGATTTACAGAGAAAACATTCCTACCATGTGATGATGACTGTATTAAACTGATGGAAACTATCTACAAAACACCTTGAATACATTCTCAATATATCACTGTATACATCTATGTTCTCTTCTGCTCTGTACCTGATCATTTTCCCTTTTGTTAAATTTATTCAACTGTCACTGGTACATATATTATTTCCCCTGATTTAAATATTTACTACAGTATATTTTGTACTCGCCATCATTAAAAATATATTTTAATCAGGAGTTAATGTAAGCGCCACTGACTGGCGAATAAAATTTAAGTATAACAGTTTGCCATTTGAAATCAAAATATTTTAAAATTAATCATTCATAGCGCTTTCACATTTATTTATTACATTTTAGAAATCATGTTGAAAGATTGGAAGGTTAATGTCAAAAATGTTATATGTTTTGTCTGTCTATTGTATTTTTTGTAATTGAACTTTCGAGTCTCAAAAATAGGTTTTTTCCGTGATGAAAAATACTGATATCATGAAATTCAAGAGTTTGAAAGTACTGTAATTTAACGAATTTTACCTTTAAACAGTAAAAACCAACTTATTTAGTGCTTGTTACAATTGTATAGTATTGGATGAATAATTTGTGACTGTCTTCTTTGAACTTATACATTGTATGATACAGATATTGTTATAAATTATGACATTGTTATGATCTCTTGTTGTACCAAGTAAGTTATGTTAAGTAACTGACAAAATGTTGCTGAAATCCAAACTAACTATTTTGTAAATAGAGATTTTAAACTTTATTTACAGATTGGCATTTACATGTCTTTGGTTCACACAAAAATTATGTACATTGCAAACATGACAATTTCATTATCAGTATGTTTTAGATAAGATATGTTACTCGAACTCAATTTGTTTAGGAGAACAAAATGTACATAATCTGTTTTCCTGCACAATATTATTTGTTCTACCTGTTTCAATGTACAAAATGTATAATTATTTGAAAGAAGTGAATGTTAAATGACATAACAGACTCAAGTTGATTTTGGTAAAACATTAATATCACCTGGTGTGTGCCTAGACATATTGTGTTTCTAATACTCAATTTTAGTGCTATATATATTTTCTAGTCCAATATAAAGCAATACTCTAGTCATACTCTAGTCAAAGAAAACCAATTATCTAAATGTTGTCATGAAGTCAGTAGGTTAATTTGTTATGTCAGAATGTGTTACTATGACAAGGTCACCTTGTTAACTCAAAACTTTGTTCTGGTGCTTGTATTTTGTTGCGTTTGTATTATGTTTATCATGAATGTTGCTCTTTGTTAATGTTTTGCTTAGTATTTGCTTGATTTAAAACTTAAAAATCTAAATTGTGGCATTCAAATTATGGAAAGTGAAATTCTTAGTAGTTCAGAATCTTCCAATGTGTAAGGAATGGTTTCCATAGAAACTGTCTGTGACCACCAAAGTAGATGATTAAAATTAGTCAGGCCCCGAACTCCTGACTTTTTTAGAAAAAAAATAATTATTTTTGTCTTGTTATTTAGATTTGATGTACATGTAATTTGTGTTATGATACATTTTAAAGAATTGTTTTACTCATTTATCAATCCATTGCTCAAGTTTATGTGCATGCTTGTTTTGAAATTTGTTCATTGTATTTGCAGCATCATGACATGATCAAATGAATGTTTTTTTAACTGATACATGTATTCATGTATGTCATTATTTTTATAAGTAATAATAATGTATATTATCTAACTGTTATCAGTATTATGTTTTTACTGCTGGATATTTTTATGTAATTATAAGATGTTTTTATCCAATTTTTATCCTTGAACATTGTGCCAAATTTATTTTCTAACTAAGCACACTTAAGACAAGCTGTGCTTGATTTTCATCAAAATTGTTATTGTTAATCGAATTAGGTGTGATATTATGATGCAATATTTAATTCATATTGTATACAATGTTACTATAAAGGATAGGGGTTAGAGGTTTGTTTATAAAAGAGTTATCTAGATTGTTGCCTGTCTGGTGGCTACTTGTTTAGGTTTCATTTCACCATTACCTCCCAAATTATAACTACCTTTATTAATTTTAAGAAGGTTGCTGTTTTGGGTTGCTCATGTCTTGTTTTAAAAGTTCCTGTTATTCTTGATACAAACCATGCTATGTTAAATCTAATACTTAAGTTGTTTTTTCCTACAAAATTATTGCCTGAGATTGTTTGGGTTTTACAGCGCACCAACACAAAATTTTGAGCCGAAATGAATTTAAGGAAACAGTGTAAATAGTTCAGTAAATTTCTACAATAAAGGCCACCTTGATGCTTGCAAAATCATTCTGCTTAGTCCTAATAGTGGATCCTTACTGTATTTTTTTGTTGGTATAATGTTTAAAGTTAAACCTACCAGTTTTGCTATGATGGGTACTTGATTATTCCCATTGTTATTGTAATGTTGAAGAACTAGAAGTCTTCGTTATTGCATGTGATAATACTTATATATGTCTGTCTCATTGTGACTCTTATATAAAATACATCCTTTTATTGTCAACGAAGTTAAATAAATTTATATTTTTATAACTGTCTTGGTTATTGTATGATGCCAAAAAATTGATGAGATTGTTTCAGTCTGTCCTGAAACCCCATGATAGCCTGAATTCATGAAATGTAAAGTGTCTGTCTTTACATATATACATGTGTAGTTGCAAGTTTCCTCATGGTCTCAGGATACTGCTTGTCAAAGTTGCTGCTATTTCGGACTGTTGATCAACTTTATTCAAATTGAGGTATTCTAGACCCAAGGTTATAACACTTATTGGTTCTAGATGCAAACTCAATTGAATATCTAATTTAATAAAACAAAACTTTCACCAGAATCACCACAAAAAAATCAGATGTAACGATGCTCTGCAATTATACATCTACTCTACTGTAAGTTAATTATATCTTTTATTGAAATAAAAAACCCAACAATTAAATTTTGAGAATGAAGTTATAATTATAACTAAATAGACAATATTAATAGTTTGGTTAAATCATTTTATTCTTTTTAACTATCAAAATACAATTTATAGAAAAAGCAATACATATATCACATGATCATAAAATAAGATTACATTGACAATGATTGTGCTAATATAATACATTGTACATATTGCATAGATTATTAGTAATAAAGTATGTATCAATGTCTCTCTTACTGTAAATTCACTCATCTTAAATGGTGAAAAAAGTCAATATTATTATAAAGAATGTCCCTTTTTCTTTCATGAAGAAGAAAAGTATTAATTGTATGCTAGAAACAATACAGTGCCAAAAATGTTACAAGTTGATGTTTTTCATATGAGACAAATTACATCTCAGTGACTTGATGGGATAATGATGAAACTCAATATGACCATAAATTAAAGTTCCAAAGGCTTATCTTGAGAAGAAAAAAGTGCCTATATAAAGACCATTTCACAATTTAAAACAATGATTTTGATGGTCCTAATAGTGGATTTTTACAGTAGTCAGGGCTCGAGTTTAAGCTCGCATACTCGCAAAATGCGAGTGGATTTTGAAAATTGGGAGTAACATTTATTTTAACTCGCAAATTTTCAAAATTTCAAAACACCGAAAAAAGTTTAATGTCTAAACTAATGAGGCTCAAATCGGCATCGAAACGGCCAGTTAGACTGATAGTATTTAGTAAAGATTCACAGTAAAACATGTTCTATATTCTTTGTCTAACCCAAAATTACGTTCTTGTTCTATCTATGGTTAAATATGGGTTTATGTTGTTTTTAATAACATGTATAAATAGTTACTATGAGTACTATTAAAATTTGTAGAGAAAAAGTTGGAAGTGCTTTTTTTATTTTGCGAGTTGAAATAAAATCAACTCGCAAAAATTTGCAAGTTCATTTTTTTGTTAAATTCGAGCCCTGACTGTAGTGATGGTTGTAACAGTGGAACTTGACTGTAGTTTCCCATATTTTTATCATAGAACAATGTACGACTTAATTTGTTCATATTGCAAAATGTGAAATTGCATGATTACGATAAAATGTATTCATCAATACAATGTCAAGGGATGTCCTAGTCATTCAATGAATTGTACGCATGCATACATGTAAGCTTAGATTTTCATAAATTATGTATTTTGAATGAAAAAGAATATTTTTTTGGCACAAAAACAATACCACAATGATTATAATGAAACAAAAAAAACAACAAAGCAGGTATCAAATGAGAAATGACAGACTAGAAAACAAAAGATTGACAACAAAAGATTATATACATACAGTACCACAGGCCTAGAGTATCATACATAAATTATAGTAGAAATATAAAAAATAACAAAAAACTGTTAGTGTAGAACTATTTATACATCATCTCCATAATGAGGTTCTATTCATTGTCAAGAATTACAGTATTCATATTTATCTGACAGAATATACAGACTTTGTCCAAGCACTTTGACACTGTTTTGAAAGAAGTTGGTGTACATTTTTGGGTATGACATTTACAAGTTGAGCACCCACTCCCCTGATGGTTTTTTTACTAACTCACAAAATTTTGAGGGTATGTGCAGACACCAAGTATACTTTTTTTTTCATGTGTTATGAAAAATTCCTGAGGTGTCTGGACCCAAACACCAAGATTTGTTGTAGAAGAGATTAATTTTTGCATTTAAATGACTTGCAAAATAGTATTGTGGTCAAAATTCTTTCATTTCATTAATAAATCTTTTAACTTTTAAAATGAGACAAATTTTGTTTTTAAAAAATTGGTGTTTTGAAGAATGCACATTTTATTTGGAAATTGCAAAAAGATAAAGAATTCCCATTATAAAAATTAATAATTTCTGTCATTCAAATAATTTGTAAATAAACATTATGGAACCATGACAACAAAGCCAACCAATCACTATGGAGACTCCATCCATGAAAGCACATCACAATAATATATTGCAACTTCTAATATTTCAAAGATAGAATTCGGCAACTATGGACTTCACTTTATGATTTGAAAATACATAACAAAAAATGAAAATAAATACAACTTAAATGATATAAAGTTAAATAAACACAATCTAAATATGCTACAACCATTGTATTTTACATAACATACATATTTACATAAACAAAGCAGACGACATGTGTTATGATATTTTTTGAAAATACAAAGTATTATTATTTCAGTAAGATATTGCCACATTCTAAAAGGAAATGATGTAACTTTCATTGCCATACTATTTGTTTCCAAAAATTTTTTTTTTCATTTTTAGAATGTTCATTTTTAGTGCTATATGCTATCACAGAACTGTAAACAGGTGATTTCATTTGATTTGAATTATACAGTGATCAATAGTATCAATTTTCTTTGTAATAAAGTAAAAAGGCATAATAGTTCATAAGACAACTATAAATTAAACATGCCTTTCACAAGAACTCCTTCCAAAGCCTTCAAGTACAATCACTGTCTAATTATTATAATTAAATGAGCTTATTCAATTTATTTTTTATAACGACAATTTTAAAGTCAATGTTATTCACCTTTACAATTTCTCTTATATTAATGAGCAGACAAGTTTCAAAATGTCAATGCTTTTTGGCACTGAACAAATTCAACACTAAAACAGTAAAATTATGCTCAAATATAAATTTCAAAAATGTCACTCCATTTATTAATATTATTACAGAAAACATCATGCCGGCTGCTTATCATTGATGAAAAACAACAAGCAAAGAATAAAGAGCTCAGTATAAACAACACAAAAAAACTCACTATGAAAAAAATGTATGAATAAAATATAGTTTTTGTAAAAAATACAGCAGACGTACAAAATAAACATAATAGTATAAAATCACAAGCATGCAAGTTCTTTATATAAAGTCTACAATATATACATATATACATTTTTATTTCTTTCAATATACTCTCCACGGTAATATAAATGATAAAACGATCATTTAACGTATTTGGAAATGTTTGGTAAATAGATTCCATCAAAAATTTCAAGCCTGATATATACATTTCAAGATTTATCATAAAATAAAAATAAAAAAAACTTTCCTTTTATAACTACGTATATTATCCACTTAGACTTTGTATAAGTTAAATGAATAAAGTAAAAGTACTACTTGGTTAATATATTCTATAAGAATGTTAGGAAGTTAAAAATTTCGATAAAATATAAACCCAAGATCACATTTAATAATATTCTGTTTTCAAAAATTTACAAATAAATTCTTCACCCATTAATCTCATTACATCTCCTCGTATCACACTGACACTTGGGCACCATGCAAAGCAGACGCAAATTTAATCAGTGCCAGGACGGATTCAAATAAGGCACAAAATATCTTTTAAGCTACCTTCTAGTTTAAAACTAGTAAAGAATAAAGTTCAATGATTCTTTACAATTAATTCCAACAAATCTTAACCATTTAAAGGTAACCTATATATACATTTTAAAAAATTACCCACCCACTACTTTATACCTGTACAATAATTATAAGGCTTCCTAAGTTGGATAACAAGAAAAGACTTTCATAAAATATCAATTTCCTGGTCCAATAGTTACCATGACAACGTCTTAATTTTTCATGGAATGCCAAAAAGATTAGTTTCAGACTAAATGTATAAACATTAGCACATAGCTTTGCAGTGCTGAATTTTTGAAGATAGCACCCATACACAAGTATATTGTATTTATCTTGAGAAAATATAAAAGAAACATACACAAACTTGATATTTTGATCATTTCGATAAAAATTCTTCACTAAATTTGTGGAATCGAAAAACATTATGGCGAAAATGTTACAATGAAGGTTTTACTTCATTTCTTCTGTGATGATTATTGAATGGCAGAGCAGATGACACCCTTATGTATATCTATGCACTTTGACCCCTAAATCATCATATGAACCTCAAGTTCTCAGATTTAAGCCATAACTAATAGGGTCATATGAATCCATAATGTTACAACTGCAAGGGAAGTCTTAAATGATATGAAGTGTTTAACACTATTAAAAAGACATGAACATAATTATATCAATACTAATATGCAAGAAAAGAATGACATAATGACTAGAAAGAGATAAGTATATAAATATAATGCCATATATCTCAAACACATGATTTCACTGTATAGATTAATTAATCAGATGTGATTAATGGTTTATTCCAGCAGAACTGATTTCACTGCATGGATTAAACAATCAAGCAGACCCAATTTCGCTGCAAGATTTAAACAATCAAGCAGACCCGATTTCACTGCAAGATTTAAACAATCAAGCAGACCCAATTTCACTGCAAGCAGAACTGATTTCACTGCAAGGTTTAATAATCTATCATAGTTTTATCAATCAAGCCAAGGTATTCTAAATTTTCTACATGATTTAATGAATCAAGCAAATCTGATTCACCTATTAGGTAAAAATCAAGGCATAATTGCTCCGCAAGTACTAATTAATCAAACAGTACTTATCAGGCATTTTTTCCTGCCCACAAATCCAGTATTTTAATTTAATAATACATACCTGTGTAACATAAAACATAATGCTGTCATTTATGACAAAATTATGACAGATAATATGACAAAACGTTTATTTTTTACCCTAAGAATGAAAGCAGAAACAAAGACAGGAATTTCTTTGACTGATTCTGAAACAAAATGCAACAATCAATCAGTGCGTTATGATGACTAACTGATACAAATTGGCAAACTTTAATAAAATGATTAACTAGAAATGCTTGCCAATATATCCCACGCAATATAAGATAAAGTTGGAAGACAACATTAGCCAAAATCTAGTTGATAAAAAACAAGCATATCTGCAAAATGATAAATTCTTCACAGGATGAAAAGGAAGAGATGAAAACATTAAAATGTACCCTGAAACTTATAATGTCACTTATTACAAAACATAAATTGTTAATCATGCATGGCAAATACCAACACGCTGCAAACCAAAATTACTTCACCAAATGTTTCAATGTAGAACAGGCTAGAAATTCAACATCAATAAAATGAACAGAAACTGGATAAACAATAGATGTATCCAATTTCAAAAGGCAAGTTATTAAGACAGAAATTCTATGTGCCTTAGTTTTCCCCAGAAAACATAAAAAAAGCCATGAATGATTTTTATCTCAAACAAATATCCTCAAAATAATTAATTCAAAACATTCTGTAGCAGACGTACACATGGTCTTAATAATATCAGTGTGCAGGTAACACACAATTTATATCTATTCTTGTTGTTTTACTCATATAAATGACTAATAACTGAGTAACATACATTTACTTTGTAATATATTTCATAGCCAAGCTTTCGCATATTAAACATAACATTGCTATGCTCATAATTAGAACGTTTAGATGAAAGCCAGATAAAGAAGAGTGATAACAAAAGTAACACTAATTAGACGAGATTATCATGAGGTTTTACGTATGACCTTCACCTTGCGATCTACTCTTGATCTACTCTCGACCTACTCTTCTCGTATATAAACGTTATGTGATGTTGATATACAAAGGAATATAATACAGTTTTAGTACAACCTCAAATGAACAAATCAAACTTCATGTTAGAACAACGACTTATTTTACCCCCACATGAGGTTTTTATACTTATATTCCTCTAAACACAGCTACAGTCAGATCTCGATACAACAACATCCGTTACAACGACATTCTCGTTACACTGACATATTTTATTGGAACCAATACCAACATTTACATGGGCGGAAGAATTCATTACACTGACATATGCGTTATAACGACACATTTCTTGGAAACGAACGATGTCGTTGTATCGAGATCTGACTGTATTTGTTTATAACTTTCCCTTCCCACAATTCCATCAATACTACTCTCAGTTTCTTGTATAAACGTGAATTTGCAAGATAAGCCTTTTCAAAATTGTCTATGATTTCAACATGCTGAACATTGAATTTTATGACCAGCCCTATTTTCTGCCAGAAGTAAAAGTTTGAAATACGTAATTGAAAATTCTAGTAGTTAAACAGTTCAAGTATTGTTTCAAGAAAATATTAACGTCATTGAGTTTTTCATATTACAACAAGGAAAAAACATGTTAGAGGCACGAAAAAAAAACGTAAAAGCTGGGCAATATCCAACTAGATGCTTATCAAGGCACGAAAGCGGGGGTTTACCATAGCAATGTATCCACATAACATTCTCGAAAAATAATCGTTAAAGAAAGTCTGTTTGTATCAAAAAACATTCATCATTTTAATGAATCATAGTAACAGACTTCACTTTAAAGACTTGGATTTTATAACTGTTCTCCTTCATAGCAAAATAAAGGCAGTAAAACAATTTAAGCCCATACAAACAAAAAACAGGGTCAACATTGCCCCTCCCAGGGCTCCACACTAATTTAAAGTAAGTTGCCTGTTTGACAACCAGTTATATATTTCACTTGCCCAAACAAAATTTTAATCAGCAGTAACAAAATGGCCGAACCCAAATATATGTCATCAGGGGCGATCAGACGACCTTTAATGTGAAGCCCTGCCATCTGAAACAAAGTTCTCATCACCACAAGGTAAGCAAGGTTCAAAGCTAAAACTTAATGTAATAATGCTTAATTTTTAAATCCAAATAATAAAAAAAAAGATGTAAATAAATATTATTTGACATACTTAGGTTTTCATAATTTGTGAACATGATTGTTTCCACTTCATCATTGAAATTCACTTAAATTGATGTTCACTTTGTTTTACTGTCATTTGATTGGATAGTTATACACTGTATTAAATATGAACCTTCTGTTGGTATTCAGATCTGAAAAGTTTACTTTTCATGGAACTTCTTCACAATTTCTAATTTGTATATTGTTTTTTTTCTTTCATGCTAATTTCATCACATTCTGTTATCATTTTCAAGTATTCACTTCACTCATAATGATATTCACTTAAATAAATTCAGAAATTTTATAATCATTCACATCATTTGTGAGCTTTCTTATCTAACTAACCAAAACTCCACTGAAATCATTATTTAATACACTCCGAAGTAGTAATCCAAATTTGATGAATGGTATTATGGGTTTCCTCTTCATTTTCTTCATTATATGTGTAATTTCTTGATGTATATATATTTTAATCCATTCTTCTACAATAATATCCTAACATTTTACATTTACCACATAAATGTTGAGGATGTACTTTACTTTGATCAGATACATCTAAACCATCAGGCTTCTCCAATGGTCTCTGAAAAAATATATAATTCAAATATAAATATACAAGGTTAAAAGTTCAAAATTTTCAAAATCCTGAAAGTCTTGAATTGTAAACAACTTTGCCGAGATGCACAACTCTTCACACTTATTGGCAATCTGGCTCAACCAAAGAAAGGTTTGTTTGGTTTCATGTATTTATAAGGAGTTAAGAAATTATTGAGGTTGAAATTGCAGTATATTTATTTGGGGCAATTGCTCCTAACAAATTAGAATTAAAAATAGGAAATTTGAATCATGGCATTATTTGAATAATGGCATTATTTAATATAATGCTTCATATGTATAGCATATAATGCTTTACATGGAGGACAGACGTTAGAAGATCTAGCTGGCTGCTGCCTACCCCAGTCTCTGGGACACCAGCAGCAGACGACAAATAAACTATCGGATTTGATTGATAATTGAAAAGCCATGGTCTGGTGGTATCTGACTACACCAATTTGATTTTCAGTCACTTAAGTCAACCATAACCTTCCATGAAGATTTTTGACAGATTTCCATCAAAGCCTTAACATGCCAACAGTCTTAAAGTGGAATAATTTAGCACAATGAACTATAAAAATTAAAACAAAGAAAAAACTGCTTGTCATCACTTTGTTACAGTACAAAATGTCATGTTATTGTTATGTTTACATTAGTCTGACAAATATAACCTTATCAATGTTCATGTGACTCTAGACTTGCTGGAATCTAAGTTATATACTTTAACTTGCTTCCACTGCTGTAAAACAAACATCCATGGTTATGCTTGGAAGTCCATGGTTGAATCACTGACTGAATATGGAGTATTGAAAATAAGGAAACTATGCAGTATCTATGGACTTTTGTTCATTGATTGCATGGACAACCAACCATGGATGATTACAACTTTGTGGCCTCTGCCACAAGACGAACCAGTTCGCAATATGACAAAACCTCACACAGATTGATTTGCAAACCTTAGTCACTGAATGCATGTTTTATTTTCTAGTGTACTGTTTACTGTAAATGTATCTCTTATCTTAACATGAATATTAATAATTGATCTATCAAAAACCATTATATTGTCTCATGTATTTTGAAAATGAATGCATCTTTCAGTGACTTTGTGTGTTTTCATTAGCTAATATTTGTAGTGAAATAATTTAAAAAGTTAAAAAGGTAAACCAAATTCACTAATAGTTATTACTGAGTCTGAGTCTTTATCTGTAAAGTGAAGAATTTATTAATTCAAGGGTATTAGTTTCCATATAAATCTTATAATTGGGACAAGAAACCCACATGGGACAAAAGAACACTGTCACACAATAGTTTATTAAATTATTACCCACCTGTTTATGTGGATACACATTGATGTGACATTTTATACATTCTTGTCCCATATTGGCCCAAGAATTTCCTGACATCCATTTACGTTTACATTTTGGACATTTGTATTCACCAAAACATCTCTTCTTTCCTTGATATGGAGTCAGACCTTCACCTTTTGGACGTGCCTGAAAATACATAGGATAAAATGCAGTCAGAAGAATATCATAATGATATTTACTGACAATGTACAGATAGGTAAGAGGTAAAGAACTATCTCAAACATCTTTCAAAGCAATTAATGTCATCATCATTTTCTTCTAACTTTTAAACTTGACAAAACAACCAGAACCATACGCAAATAACTTTTTGAATAATTTGTTTCTTAAATTGTAGGCATGAATTATAAAAGTTCTCAAAACAAAGATGAGGCTTGTTTTTTTTTACAATGAGGTTTGTTTTTCAAAATGAGGCAAGTTTTTCAAAATGAGGCTTGTTTTTCAAAATGAGGCAGATATTGGTCAGAATGTAAACAATACCTGTGTATTGTGGAAAGTTTTCACATTGTGTGTATTTGTAGTCATGATTATTTATCAAAAGTTAGTAAGCTAGTAGGCTTGTAAGCTAATTTCAAGGGAAAGATTGACAAAATCAGGAATAACATTTATTACCAAAAAGAATGGACCCATAATGATATGAACTTATTTTTGAATCCTTGTACATCAACAATTGAATAAAGGTGTTCATCCACATAATTATTTACTAGTGCAGTTTTGTATGAATGAGCTGTTCTAAATTCTGATTAGCTCTTGCTAAAAGGAGTATTTTCTTCCAAATAGTTTGTTAATTGAATGCACACATGCTTTTCATATAGCTTAGATAACATCAGTAGAATTGATATTGGCCAAAAGTTCTTTTATTGCTTTTACTACCATTCTTGAAGACATGAAACACTTTAGCCATTTTGTACATATTTGGATACTTGCTAGTTGTTATACTTGAATTGGAGACTTTTTGTAATGGCCCAGCTATGATGTCTGTTGCTGCTTTTAAAAACTTAGGTGCTAAGCCATCAAGACCTGTTGGCCCAGATGGGTTCAGGCTTCTTAGTTCTTTTTCAATGAATATTAGGGAAATAGTTGCTATATCAAATAAATTTTTAGACTTAATTTTACTTTCCACATATAAACATTTTAATTCTTCTAAAGTGCTATGGGCAGAACTATTGTTAAGGTCAGGAGCAGAATTGAATACACTAATAAAGTAATTATTAAAGTTTTCAGCCGCAAGTTCAGGGTCAATAATTTATGTACAAGATTGATCTATTAAGTTTGACACATTTTGTGATTGTTTACCTGAAAGATCTGTAAGGTTTTTTCCAAAGAGATTTAGGGTTTTTGAGATTTTTGGTAATAGTTTTTTGATAATAATTAGATTTTGCTTGTTTGATTTCCAATTTTGATTTGTCTCTAAAATATTTGTACTGGTCAGTGTCACCCACCTTTTTTGCATTATCCCTTTTTTAATTGTATAAGCTATTTCATTATCAAACCAATCAGGTTGGTTTTTATGTTTTACTTATGCTTTTAATTTTTATGCAGCATGTTGGCCAAGAGTTTCATTTTAAAGCTTAACAAAAAGATCCAATGCATCATCAGGGTCATCAATGGTGCAAAACATGAAAAAACAATTATCACTAACATAACAGAATTGTTATTAAGTAAGTTAAAAATAAAATATATAATCTAAAACTTACCTGTGGGCAATCTTTTATAAAATGGCCTTTGGTGAAGCAAAGGTGACATAAATATGTGGAGGGTGGCCTCTTGCTAGGTTTAGGCAATGATAAACATAAGTCATTAAATTGGTCAGCTAAATCTGTGTTCACAGTAAATGGATTCTGAAAAAAGAAGGAAAATAAACTTAACGATAACCAATTAAAAATTCATTGTATAAAAAGAACTATACAAGAACACAATGCTTAAACCTCTATTCTGTTTTATTAATTATCAATAATAAAAAGCTCACTCAGTCTTATAAAGACTCAGTCATACGCTTGCATAAAGATCCAACATGAAAGTGGATGTACCGGAAGACAGTCACTCCAGTGTTGGTGACTGTTCGGCTATCCCCACTTATAAGACAAGTCTTTTAGAGATTGACCATACAAGAGTTATTATTTACACTGATTGAAGTTGCCTTGTCATTAGACTAGTCAAGCTGAAGGTAGCGCGCCGGGATTTGGAATCTCATGCCCGAGGGGGTGCGGGTTTTGACAATAATGTCGATTTTCCTCCATTGATTAGATAATATGGAGAAGTTTCCGACCTTGTGGAAGAGTAGGTAAGTACTGGTTATAGACAAGGGTCGAGGAAAGCTAGGTTAGGTGCACTGGACACCATAAAATGACCTAAATTGTGTTGACACGGCATTAAATCTAGTAAAAAAAAAATTATATGCAGACCCTGGGATGTGACTCTACATCCCTAAAGGCTAAAAACAACAATTTTGTATCAGCTAAAAACAAATGAGTACACACTAGACTATATGCAAACAAAGAATCAGGCATACTATGAGGCTTGAAACTCCAGATGTATTATTTCACATTCTTATAACAGCTGATAACCATCATCAACCATCTTACTTTCAAGTTAACACATTTTCTCTACATTCAACATATCATAGACTAAAGTATACATAGGTGAAACAATAATACCTAAATCCAATGTAATTCTGGACATGTATATGTTACAATCATTGTTTCAATTTTCTTGAGCACTAGCCCAATTTATTACCTACTATAAAATACACAATATTATGAAATTTCAATGAAGATCCAATATAGCCGCCTGGCTAGCTCAGTTAACTGCACACAAGTCTACTGATCGCGGTGTCGTGGGTTCGATACGCTGGCGGGGCATACTTTCGTAGAGCTTGGTCATGAAATAATATCTAGGGCCATTCTCCCTCCAACCAATTATTCTTAATTATGTAAGGCAGTTGTCAGTCACTGACAAGTATACAATGTGTTGCTACGGCATTAAACCCAACAGCAAAAAAGATCCAATACTGATTAAAGTATCCCTAACCCTTGTTATAAATCCCCCCACCCCAAACAAACTTGACCTGCCAAAGAAGTATTACTAAAAAGACTAGCAGGATATCAACTACATTATCACCGAGGGCCTAGAAATGTAGTCTAAGTAAATCTAGAATTCTAGAAGACAAAATGTGTTTACATTTAGCTCTAACTCTCTCTCACTAGTATACATGTATACATACCTCAGACTAATGAAAACAATCTGGCAAACCTACATCATATGATAACAGACATTTATACATATATCGAGTAGATAACGGTAGAAACTGCTCTAGTGAGGGAGCATCTCAAAACATTATACCATAAAATGTGTTGTAAGAAAACCTAGTATTAAGTGCTATGGTTGAAAAATACTATATAGTATTTTTTACATGATGAAGGACCATAAGTCCTGAAGTTTTGACATGGCAATCAATAAGTCCTTTGTAGGCTACTTTTGCAACGGTATACAGAATCAACAATCAATCAATCAAATCCCAATTTTGTTTTTCATCTGCTGCACGGTCATTCTCAATACAAAGGTCCATTTGACAAAATGTTACATAACTCCCTACAAGTAACTAATTAAATGAATTTTAGTGTTTCGTCCATAGCCTAGTAGATGCCCAATGATTGTGTAAAAAAATGACAAAAATCGGACCGTTGATAAAATCGTAACCACCTTTTGTTACCCTTATTTTAAATTTCCGTTACTGTCGCCAGTCCACCCCTGTGTTGTTTGCAATAAAATTGCAGAGAACACGGTCACCGAAAGCGTTAAATTTGCATGCATATGCATTGGTTAACCATTGAAATTTGTACTTAAAAGGCTCTGTAAAACAATATGTCAGAATTTTTTGAAATATCTAATGCAGAGTGCATGTCGCCAGACTTTTCATAAAATTTCCGATACCATATCTGCCAAAGCTAATTGGAAAGCAAAATATCAACACAAAATTGTAAAAAACGCCTAAAAGTTATCTTAGTTTCATTGATTATTAAACAAATTAACAAAAACCTTTGGTATGAATGATATATGAAAGTATGTGAATGACAAATGAGAAAGGGCTCAATAAAAACTAAATAAGCAAAATTTCCGTTACCGGTGCTGCAGAAAACACCAGCAATATTGAAACGGTATAATGACGATAAATACATCAATTGACTATTACTGTTTATAGATGGTCGAATAATTCTTCGTTTGTAACTTTGTAGAGCTCAAACCACGTAATTTCAATACGAATTTAAAATTTCTGTGATTTAAATTTTCGTAACCATGTTTGATATATCAGTCATATACTTTTCGTGGGGACATTGTGCCAGTCAGTGCATCATCTCGTATGTCACTTATGACTTCAGGAAGGCCTCGTGGTAAAATAACACATTTTTGAGTTTTTTAGATAAATTAAGAAATAGTTTAATTATGAAGATTTTTACAAGTTGTCAGTTCTTTTATTAATTGCGATATAAGTTATATGTTGCGCTGAAATAAACTCATTGTGTATTATGAACTACGAGCACAAATATGTCTTTAAATTCAAATATTGATTTATTTCAAGATATTATTAAAATACTACAGACAGAGATTATAAGTATACCAAAATTCCGTTACTATGTGGTAACGGATATTTTATGGTTTTTTATCAGTAACAAAACAGCATTGTAAGTTTGAAAATGATTTCAAGTCAATACTATTTTTACCAAAGGTTTATAAATACACGTATTAGTCTCGTACAAGTAGACCAAGTACCATAAGACAATAGTGTTTAGCAGATTTTTATATAATAGCTCACCAAAGCCAGAGCACGATCTGTTCAATGTGATCTATTCTGATTTATGTTTGTCCGTCGTCCGTCATAAGTCTCTTACAAATTGTATTGACAAAAATTTAAAGCCACCAGTTATAAACTTTTGCACAATGCATCTAATAAAGGTCAGCCAAATTTAGCCCCTGGGTTAAATATTGACACCGCCTCAGGGGACAACATATTTGAATATTGGCCCACTAAAAGGGATTTAAGACTAAACATGAATTATTTAACGAAATATTGAAAATAAACTCGTAAATTGTATGGCATAGAGCTTTATTGTTTGCATAGCCAACTCAAGGTCACAGTTTTATACAGATAAATGTATCAATAGATTTTGTGTCAGATGCCCTTACACTCCCTCTCTATATCCTCTTTATATCATATATAGATGTATATCAGTTTACTGAATCAAAAAGATACGAATATCTTAAAATCATGTACTCGTCAATTTGTTTAATATTATTGCAGAGATCAAATAATGTCAGGTGGCAGATATCTCCGTGAACAAAATTTCCGTTACTATATGTTGTTTTTGTGGATATGCGTTGTTTTACGAGATATGATCTCGCTTTTTCTTTATCAGTGTATTAGTTTTATGTTTCAACTGAACCACATTATCTGTTTGAACAAAAGCACTCAAGTTTTCAAATTTATAAACGTTTGTTATGTTAGTCGTACATTGTATTTTTTTATTATGAATATAGAACACATGAAATGAAAAAATATGTAGTATTCGTGTAAGCTGTTTGACTTAGAAATAAAATGCATCTATAAAGTAACACATTTGTTGGTTCAATTAAAGACTTGGTGGATTTGACTATGTTTTAAACTTACATAATCAATATAAAATTTCCGTTACCATTGCACCTGTTTTTTATACATATACGTGCCTTTTAAGTATGCGGCTTATCACAGGTAATATATACATTTTTGTATCGCCAATGATCAAAGTGAAGTATAAGAAACAGCAGGTTATTATTGTGACGTCAACAAATGATAGAAAACAATTGGATTGTTACCAATGATTACAGTCTTGATTTTACCCTTAGCATTGAAAAGTGTTCTTAAAGTTCAGTGGGATGTAATGACTTAATTAAGAAGTCATTGTAGTCGGGGTTTTTTTATTTTTAGACAAAAACATGTATAATTGTTGAAAAACAAAACCATTTTATTTGGTACGGAAGAAGATATGTGTGTGTACGCCTTTACTGCCCGCAATGAGGGTACAAAATCGGATGTTAAAAGCGAATAGTCAAATGTTTACACTTTACCCTCTTTATATGGCCAAAGCACTGACAATAAGAAAGTTACGCATCCAGAAAATTAGATTTACATCCCTGATACATGCATAATAATGAAAAAAATCATTTACAACTGATTTATTTGAAGTTGATTTTTCACATATTCACATTCCCAATTGGACCTTCGTATTGGGAATTGCCGTGCAACAAACCATCCAACAAACTAGGACAGGCAGCAGGCAGCTAAATCGCCTCCACAAAAGCCTCTTTAAAGGATCAGTGTCTACAGTGTCTTCCCTAGCGGGGGGGGGGGGGCATGACCCCCCATAATTTCCAAAATGTACCTGTTCATTAGTGGTTTTCTTTACTGTAAGTCATTTTTAAGTAGCATGAAACAATTTTTTCTCCGTGCTTAACATAGATTTAAAGGATATGTAGTTTTTATTATTAATATGTTGCATTATTCTGCAAAATGTGTAAAATGTTGTTGTGGTTCGAAAGTTTGGACCCCCCCTAAAAAGCTAAGACACCTAGAAAAAAATCCTGGAGCCGCCCCTGTCATTGATGTATAAATAGAATAAGTAGAATGCTAGAACTGAAATGGAGACTGCGACGACAACAAATTGCGGTCCTTGTTGATTAATGAATAATTTTTCAGGAATGACTCAACATATTTATTTAAAAATATGTTGGTGAATTATATTTCTTTCATTCCACTTATTTGAAAGAACGTTTTTAAATTAATCAGACCCACGAAAAAATAAATTGTACCACATAAACATTAATGATTTCATCAAATCCAGAAAAATTCATGCAGTTCATTGAAGGTCAGTTTCATGGCATCATATGAAAGATTAAGTGGGTGGGGTACAGGAATCTTTCAATGTAAAGATAGCATTTGATATAGGGCGGATTTAGCCCCGGGCTTTAGGGCTGCAGCCCCCCCATCTCAGCCCGATGATACGGTTTCCAGCTGAGCCGATATACTGTAATGCATTTATGGTCCGTAGTGTGTCTGTTATCAAAGCAGTTAATTGCTATCATCCGGTTGTTGATCTCTTGCCTGGGGACTTAGTTGAGAGTGTGATTATCAATCAACAAGCTGTTCACGCTTGACTAGAGATATAGATCTACATGTATGTCACTGGCTTAATTGAAAGGACCATTGGAACGTGTTGTTGATGACTGATCTGACAGATGTGTTTGGATTGCTTTAGAATTCAGATTTCCTTGTTTATCATGTTATAGATTCATTAATTAATTTTATTTTCCATTTAATTCTTAATGAATTTTACGTATTAGTTTTTCATCCCTTATTAAATCATACTAAAGTTTTGTATCAATCATTTTTTTGTACAATTTAAGCCATTGTTTTACTTTATTGGGTGTTGAAGTAAACAATTTTTGATGTATCCTTAAGATACAAAATTAGATTTTAAATCAAGACCTGTTATTAGTCTTAATAATTTTTAGTATCACCAATTGGCTATTCCCTACAAATTTGTTGAATTGTTATTTGTATAGTAGGAAAACTCTTTACAGCGTGTGTTTACTTGTTATTATGTGTTTTTTTGACACTAACTATAATTTACTCACTACTCATTGTGTTACTTTTAAAATGCGGAATTGTCCAGTTAAGGTTTATTCTGTGCTGTTACGACAGTTGAATAGAGCAAAACTGACCAAAAATGCACCAGAATGCTCGATTTTAGACCTTCATTTTAAAAAAAATTCCGGGGGAGGCCCCCGTACCCCCGCCAACGGCAGGGGACACCCCTCCCGTATCCACCCAACTTGGCTCTATCAGCCCCCCAGGCAGCCCTGTTCTGTGACCGCCCCTGGCAACGGTTCACCGAACTACCGTGAAACCGAAACCGAAAGTGGCCGGTACGAGTGTACCGTACCGTGACCTAAAATCCCGAGTTTCGAATTTAAAAAACTACTCCCTGGCATGGATTTTTTCTATAACATGTGACAAATAATTGAAACACGATTGTTTTGTATTTTTTACGCTCTTTACTACACTCTACTGTTTTTTTACATATATGTTAAAATTTGAAACTACGCATTTTTTTCTCGCATCGACTAGCTGTCTGAACTAAAATGGCAGAATACGTTCCAGCACGAAAAACGGCCAAAGCCTGGCAGCATTTTTGTTTTTCTGAGAACGAAGAAAATACCGTTGTTTGCAAACTATGTTTGAAAACGGTCAAGTACAATGGTGGCACCAGTAATATGAATTCTCACTTGAAGAGACATCATAAAAATCAACTCGTTACGCCCAAAACTGGTAATTTTTACACTTTTTTACGTTACTTTGACTAGATCTTTCTGTTCATTTCGAAGCCAAATTTAAATAATAACTTATGAATCCAGCTTATATTCTTATAAGTTTGGTATATAAGTGTTTGAGTTTTAAAAACGGCAGTGGCTAGAGTTACGGTACCGTAACTCTTAGAACCAGGGTCTAGAGTTACGGAAGTTAGTAATATCCGAAATAGCGCGTGTAATAACAAAGGATAAGTTACGTCGGTAAATATTTGAGTAATAATGAATATATACAAGTTTTCAGATGTTTAAAAGTCGAAACATACACATGTTATTTGACTTCCGTAACTCTAGCCTACCCTTGCAAAGGTTGTCTACAGTTACGGAAATTCCGTAACTATAGACCCCGGTTCAAGAGTTACGGTACTGTAACTCTAGCCACTTCCTTTAAATAACATGAAGTGGGAAGAGATGAAATTTTTAAGGGTCTATCATTTGTTGAAATTGAAAAAATCTATCAAGTGGGTGGGGTAACTAAATATATAAAATATCCATAAATTCTAAATAATTTTTATATATTTTGTAAGTGATGCATCAAGTGTATAGACGTGACAGTGGAAACAGGCTGTCAACCAACAACTGATAAAAATATATGAATTTATATAGGAATTTTCAGAATATAGGAACTTTTAGAGAAAACCAGGTAGAAATATAGGAACTATATGAAGTCCCTTTACACATACTATCTTTGCTCAAAGACTGAATAAGTACATGTTCTGAATTAATACAAGTTTCAGTTATGTTCTGAATTAATACAAAGTTCAATTACCGGTGTATTACTTCAAATGACCTATCCAAAACAAATAAAGCACCAAACTACATGTACCTCTAAATGAAATAATTAAGATATACAACCTATCTTGGGAGTTGATGCATTGTCCTGTTTTACAAAATAATAATTTCATTAAAAAAAAACTCTTAAAGAAATTGTAAAATTTAATAGAAAATGGTTTGACAATATGATTGTGTCTCCAATCCCTATGTTAATGACTTCATTGTTTAAAAACAGGTTTTAAATATAATATACAAGGTATAGTAAATGAATATATTTTGGTACCCATCATCCATCATTTGCTCTGATATAAGCCGAAACCTGCAGTTTATAACAGCAGCTGATGTAGCCTTTTTTGATCAACAGAACTGATGATTAGAGTGTATCAACTGGTAAAGCATCATACATTCATAACAAACTGAATGAAAGATTCTATTCTTCAAAGTAATTAAAATTATTTCATACAGCTTTTTATTATTGACCCCAAAGGGAATATATTTAAATTATCAGAATAGCTAGTCCAGAACACCCCTAGATAATGCTACATAATAATTCTACTTTTATGTATCTTATAGGTTGCAGTGAATGGGCAATAAGTGACATGGGCTACAAAATACAATTAGGTTGAATAGATTACTTTGAAAATTTGAACAAGGAACATTTCTTTTAATTTTTTCAAGAGGGGTTATTGAAGAGTTGTACGAGTTGTATATGTAGCAAATTGTTAGGGCTACTTGAATACTGACACTTGACAGCCGCCTACCATAACAACTCATCATAGACACATTATTCAACTTAAAGACAGTATAATAGGAAACAGATACAAAATACTCAATTATATATGAAAAAAAAAATATACATGTACTGAACATGTTCAAATTAGAATGATTTATAAAAATATAGGAATGATGGACAAAATATAGTATAAATACAGGAAATATAGGACACTTGAAAATATAGGAATGAAACCCGAAATATAGGAAAATATAGGAATATAGGAACTGGTTGACAGCCTGTGGAAATATAAAAAAAACTCAACAAATAAGACATTTAGAAAGTAATGAAAACATTTATCCTAACCTTGAAATAGCCTTCCGAACGTCAGTACAATGTCTTAGAGTGAATCACACAAAAGTATTTCCAAAATGTTAATATCATAATTTATCACAAAACTATAATCACATGATTTTATTTTCAGTTTTACTGCAGGAGTCCGATGATTTTTTCCTTCTTATCACACACATAGAACATACAATATGGGGGAAAATTGCACTGGCCTCTTGTGATATAAACTGTGATTTTTATTTGTTCGGGACGTCAGTCCTGAACAATATCTATATATCGTATTTCAGACCCTTTCCCACTTTTTTTACCGAAAATTTACCGAATCCAGAAGTAGTTCCTCAGTATATAAGTATAGAGCAATTCAAAATGATCGTCTGATATGACAGGCGCAATTATTCATGAAATACACTTGTTAATCGGTTTATTATTTGTTCGGGACGTCAGTCCTAAGCAAATATATGTACCATAATTCAGACCCTTTCCCACTTAGAAAATTTACCGAATCCAGAAGTAACCCCTCAGTATATATGTATAGAGCAATTCAAAATGATCGTCTGCTATGATAGGCGTAATAATTCCTGAAATACACCTGTTAATCGGTTTATACTGAAGCGTATGTATAATAGCTTATGAGTTAAGCGTCTCAGTACAGCTCTTTACGTCGTATTATGTATCAATGGTATCAACTATTCAGTCACGACCTGTTGTTTGTGCCAGTTGTCAGTAGAGATGTTACATCATCTTATGTAATAGATTGGTTCTATAGGAAAAGTTTAAAGATCGAAGTAAATGACTTTGAATAATGTCTGAATAGAGGACTTCATTTATTTTACATACAGATGCAGTAGAATAAATGTGCATAAATGATAACTTATAAGCGGCAGTTATTGAATTGTTTTAAGAATGACCCCTTTGACTTTGCGGTGATTGTGTGAAAAAATCAGTTGTGAGTTCGCCTGTCCGGTTTTGAACCGAAACACAGCTGGTCTACCTATCAAACTAATATCACTGAACTGTTATTTGTGAATGAATGTTTTGTTGGGGCCGGAAATTGAATTCCACTTTTCAAACCCGAACAAAGTCAGTGCCTTCAGCGCTTTGATACTAAAGCGCATGTATTATAGCTTATGAGTTAAGCGTCTCAACTGAGCTCTTTACGTCGTATTATGTAATAGAGTGGTATCAACTATTCAGTCACGACCCGTCGGTTGTGCCAGTTGTCAGTAGAGATGTTACATCATCTTATGTAATAGAAAGGTTCTATAGGAAAAGTTTAAAGATCGTAGTAAATGACTTTGAATGATGTCTGAATAGAGGACTTCATTTATTTTACATACAGATGCAGTAGAATAAATGTGCATGAATGATAACTTATAAGCGGCAGTTATTGAATTGTTTTAAAAATAACCCCTTTGACTTTGCGGTGATTGTGTGAAAAAATCAGTTGTGAGTTCGCCTGTCCGGTTTACCTGTTGTATTTATAGGTCAATTGTACAAAGTGTTTTGAACCGAAACACAGCTGGTCTACCTATCTAACTAATATCACTGAACTGTTATTTGTGAACGAATGTTTTGTTGGGGCCGGAAATTGAATTCCACTTTTCAAACCCGAACAAAGTCAGTGCCTTCAGCGCTTTGATACTAAAGCGCATGTATTATAGCTAATGAGTTAAGCGTCTCAGTTGAGCTCTTTACGTCGTATTATGTAATAGAGTGGTATCAACTATTCAGTCACGACCCGTCGGTTGTGCCAGTTGTCAGAAGAGATGTTACAGCGTCTTATGTAATAGAAAGGTTCTATAAGAAAAGTTTAAAGATCGTAGTAAATAACTTTGAATGATGTCTGAATAGTGGACTTCATTTATTTTACATACAGATGCAGTAGAATAAATGTGCTGAATGATAACTTATAAGCGGCAGTTATTGAATTGTTTAAAGAATGACCCCTTTGACTTGTGGTGATTGCGTTAAAAATCAGTAGTGTGTTCGCCTGTCCAGTTTACCTGTTGTATTTATAGGTCGATTAAAAACTAAACTGGATTTAACGCCGTGTCAACACAATTGAAGGTCATTTTTACGGCGTCCAGCGCACCTAAACTATCTTTCCTGGACCATTGTTTATAACCAGTACTCACCTACCCTTCCACAAGGCCGGAAACTTCTCCATATTATCTAATCAATGGAGGAAAATCGACATTATAGTCAAATAAAGGTATAACCTCCCCGGGTGGAATTCGAACCCGCATCCCCTCGGGCACAACATTCCAAATCCCGGCGCGCTACCAACTGCGCTATCGACCCGGGTTTTTATAGGTCGATTGTATAAAGTGTTTTGAACCGGAACTGTGCTGGTCTACCTATCAAACTAACATCACTGAACTGTTCTTTGTGAACGAATGTTTTGTTGGAGCCGGAAATTGAATTCCACTTTTCAAACCCGAACAAATTCAGTGCCTTCAGCGCTTTGATTTTATATTTCCACTGTCATGTCTATACACCTGACATATCACTTACAAAATATATCAAAATTATTTGGAATTTATGGATATTTTAATATGTTTAGTTACCCCACCAGCTTGAGAGATTTTTTCAATTTCAAAAACTGATACACCCTTACTTATAAATCTGAAGCAATAAATCAATAATTTAATGTTGTAAAGTGTATCTGGAAAATATTTTTATTTTCTTAGATTTTCATTAACATTTTATATTTGCAAAGAAACAATTACATTGTACTTTGATTTACAAAATTTTAAGAGATAAATTCGAGTCATTAAGAACTGTTTAATTTATACTTTCAGAACAACCAGAGCCTATGGCACAGATGCCAGATGAGGCAAGCAGCAGTAGTTCAATCGACAACCAGAAACCTGCTACAGAATCAGTTAAACCTTCTGATCTTGCTAGCCGCCAGAAAATAACAATAAAAAAATCCCATCAGATTACAACACGTATTGCCAATCACCTCATTCAAAATATGAGACCGCTCAGTGAAGTCGACAACAAGGCATTCAAAGAAATGATTCGGGAATGTGAACCAAGGTATAAAATTCCATCAAGAACAACATTTAAAGAAAATATCATTCCAAGACTCTACGAACAAGTTTCAGTTAATGTCAGAAAAAATATTTCTGGTAAATCAGTTGCTTTCACTACAGACTCTTGGACAAGCAGAGCAACTAAGTCATATGTTACTATCACAGCACATTATCTGACTGAGAACTTTGATATGGTATCCATGATATTACAGACTCGTGAACTTGAACACTCGCACACTGGTGAAAATATTGGTGCAGTCCTTCGAGATACTGCTAAAGAATGGGGCTGTTTGGTACAGGGCCTAACAACAGACAACGCAAGCAATAAGCGAATTGCTGCAAAGGCAGCAGGAATTTCAGTGCACTGTTTTGCCCGCACATTGAACTTAGCTTCTAACAAAGCAGTGGAGGTCAAGAGTGTGCATCAGCTTCTAGGGAAGGTTAGAACATTAGTCACATTTTTCCATAAGAGTACAACAGCTGCAGACATTCTGAGGGAGAAACAAGTCCTATTTAATGTGCCAGAACACGAACTTGTGTCTGATGTGAAATCGCGCTGGAACAGTAGCTACTTAATGGTGGAGCGTTTTCTTGAACAACAGGAACCGGTGACGGCTACAATGATGGAAGACAACGTGAAGAAGATGCATGGTAAGATGTCAAAAACATGCACAGATATTCTGTCAACTGTTGAAGTAAAGCAGCTGGAGATATTTAAACAGATCATGACGCCAATGTACGATGTAACTTCAGACATGTCTGAGGAGTCATTCACTGTTGGCTTGATTCTGCCATTGCTGAACAAACTCAAATTACACTTTTCCGTAAGTGATGAGGACACTGATTTCGCGAAAGCCATCAAAAAGGCTGTCCTGGACATTCTTGAAACACGATACAAAAACGAGGAACTCATAGCGTTTCTGGAAGAAGCTCAAGCATTGGATCCCCGTTTCAAGCATGAGACAAGTGACGGAACCTGGGATAGACTTGAACTAAAAATGGTGGCTCTGAGTGTGACAAAGAAACACTCTGACAAGGAAGCACCACCCAAGTCAGCTTTTGTTGTTGACGACACTGATTTGCCATCAACTAGTAGCCTGGGTGCATCCGCAGACTCACCACCAAAGAAGAAGCGTGCCTTTAGTTATCTATTTCATGATAAAGAAGAAATCGTTGAAGAGAATGCACCTCTTTCTCTTAAGCAAATGGCAGCAAAAGAACTTGAGCTCTACAAAGCCATCCCAAAACTCCAATCATCTCAAAATCCACTGATGTTTTGGAGAACAAACTCGGAACAAATGCCGATGTTGTCAAAAGTTGTTCGAGCTACTTTGTGTGTACAGGCGTCATCAGTGCCAATTGAACGGGTGTTCTCGATAGCTGGAGACATTGTTACACCAACAAGAGCCTGTCTTGATTCTGACACATTGGACATGCTTATCTTTCTTGAGAAAAACATGTCATCACATGATCTTCAAAATGCAATGGAAACACTATAAAATCAGTAAAGTTGTATTGACTATATTCTGTGTTACGAACTATAAGGGTTGTTGTATAAGCATCCAAACTAAACAAGTACAAAAGCATTAAAACTAAACTAGTAAGCAGTATTCTGATCATTAATTTTTGTAGTGCCCCCTTCTGGACCTAGTTTTAATTTTTAGTTCGGATACGAACTGCTTTGAGTACGAATTTTTTTCCATTTTTTACTGTGAGGTTCTTATTGTTAAAGCTTTTGAAAACTGTATGATCGGTCCATGCAGTTTCTATTTACATGCTATTAAAACCCCACTCACTTCGTGTTTGTCCGGTTTTAACTTGTAAATTTTTGTTATATTTGCTGTACATTTGTGTGTAAACATGATGGCCGCCATTTTTGATGTCATACGTCATAGAGGCCAGTGTTGAAACTTTTGGTTGATTTAATCAACAATGGGTTTTGGATGCGATAAATAATGTTTAAAAGCCTAGAAAAGTTGTTTCCATGTTCAAATTATTAACTTAAGACTTTATTTAATCGATTTATGTAATAATTTAAATGACTTCAATACATTTTTGTGTTTAAGGGTGTATCAGGATTTGAAATTGAAAAAAATCTTTGAAGTGGGCGTGGTTACAAAACACATTAAAATATCCATAAATTCCAAAATATTTTTGATATATTTTGTAAGTGATGCATTAAGTAAAAAAAACAGAAACGAGAAATTGCTATCCGTTACATTTTTTGGGGTGCACAACGATTTGATACAGACGATGTTTTGTATGGATTGTTTTTCACTTGTCAAGCAAGACTTTAGTTTCTTCTGGTACAAAGCAGCTAAAGAACAGTTTTCACTATAACTATTTACATAAATAATTACATTTGATGCTTTCTTTAGCTGATTAAAAGATTTTGTAGAAAAATCGTATATTAGCAAATCGCTTTCCACCCCAATATTTTGCAGAAAAACAAACAAAAAGATCAAGTGCAAATTTAATGATTTCAGCAATAGCTTCTTCTACTTCTAAGAGAATACTGCACTCCATCATTTCTTTAAGGATTATGTGCAGGCGCTGGCAAATTAAAAGTTTAATTACATTTGATGCTTTCTTTAGCTGATTAAACGGTATCATAGAAAAATCGTATATTAGCAAATCGTTTTGCACCCCCAATATTTTGCAGAAAAAACCAAACACAAAATAAAGAGCAAATTTAATGATTTCAGCAATAGCTTCTTCTTCTAAGAGAACACTGCACTCCCTGATTACTTTAAGGATTATGTGCAGGTGCTGGCAAATTTAAAACAAAACAAAAAACCCAATAGATTCAGTAATCACTTATTTACAGTGATAAACTAGAAATATGATATAATACAGTGTTACTTTAAATCTTTGTACATAATGATTGCTGATTAATTAATGTTTATGGTTGATAGTACCACATGGACAGTGACAATCAGTTTAACGGCAATTCTCAATACGAAGGTCCATTTGGGAATGTGAATATGTGAAAAATCAACTTCAAATAAAACAGTTTTAAATGATTTTTTTCATTATTATGCATGTATCAGGGATGTAAATCTAATTTTCTGGATGCATAACTATATTATTGCCAGTGCTATGGCCGTATAAAGAGGGTAAGGTGTAAACATTTTACTATTCGCTTTAAACATCCGATTTTGTACCCTCATTGAAGACAGTAAAGGCGTACACACAAATATCTTCTTCCGTACCAAATAAAATGGTTTGGTTTTCAACAATTATTCATGTCTTTGTCTAAAAATAAAAAATCGACTACAATGACTTGTTAATTAAGTCATTACATCCCACTGAACTTTAGGCACACTTTTCAATGCTAAGGGTAAAATCAAGACAGTAATCATTGGTGACAATCCAATTGTTTTCTATTATTTGTGGACGTCACAATGATAACCTGCTGTTTCTTATACTTCACTTTGATCATTGCCGAAACAAAAAATGTACATATTACCTGTGATAAGCCGCATACCTAAAAGGCACGTATATGTATAAAGATTAGGTGCAATGGTAACGGACATTTTATATTGATTATATATGTTTAAAACATAGTCAAACCCACCAAGTCTTTAACTGAACCAACAAATGTGTTACTTTATAGTTGCATTTTATTTCTAAGTCAAAGAGCTTACACGAATACAACATATTTTTTTCATATTATCATATGTTCTATATACATAATCAAAAAATACGACAAGTATAACAAACGCATTATAAATTTGAAAACTTGAATGCCTTTGTTCAAACAGATGACGTGGTTCAGTTGAAACATAAACTAAGACACTGATTAAGAATTAGCGAAATCATAACTCGGTAAAACAACGCTTATCAGCAAAAACAACATAGTAACGGAAATTTTGTTCACAGAAATATCTGCCACTTGACATCATTTGATCTCTGCAATAATATTTAACAAAATGACGAGTACGTGATTTTAATATGTTCGTATCTTTTCAATTCAGTAAACTGATATGCATGTATATATGATATAAAGAGGATATAGAGGGTCCCGAGGAGTCATGGCCACTAACATGAGAAAAAGATTGTAAGGGCATCTGACACAAAATCTATTGATACATTTATCTGTATAAAAGTGTGACCTTGAGTTGGCGATGCAAACAATAAAGCTCTAGGCCATACAATTTACGAATTTGTTTTCAATATTTCGTTATATAATTTCCATGTTTAGTCTTGAGTCCCTTTTAGCGGGCCAATATTCAAATATATTGACCCCTGAGGCGGTGTCAATATTGAACCCATGGCAGGGGCTAAATTTGAAAAAGGGGGGCTGACCTTTATAAAATGCATCGTGCAAAAGTTGATGACTGATGGCTTTAAATTTTTGTCAATACAATTTTAAGAGACTTATGACGGACGACGGACAAACATCAATCAGAATAGATCACATTGAACAGATCGTGCTCTGGCACTGGTGAGCTATAATATAAAAATCTGCTAAAAACTATTGTCTTATGGTACTTGGTCTACTTGTTCGAGACTAATACGTGTATTTTATTAACATTTGGTAAAAATAGTATTGACTTGAAATCATTTTAAAACTTACAATGCCGTTTTATTACGGACAAAAAACATAAAAAATCCGTTACCACATAGTAACGGAAATTTGGTACACTTATAATCTCTGTCTGTCGTATTTTAATAATATCTTGAAGTAAATCAATATTTGAATTTAAAGCCATATTTGTGCTCGTAGTTCATAATACACAACGAGTTAATTTCAGCTCAATATATAACTTATATCGCAATTAATAAAAGAACTGTCAACTTGAAAAAATCTTCATAATTAAACTATTTCTTAATTTATCTAACAAACTCAAAGATGTGTTATTTTACCACGAGGCGTTCCTAAAGTCATAAGTGACATAAATATATGATGCACTGACTGGCGCAATGTCCCCACGAAACGTATATATGACTGATATACCAAACATGGTAACGGAAATTTAAATCACGGAAATTTTAAATTCGTATTGAAATTACGTGGTTTGGGCTCTACAAAGTTACAAACGAAGAATTATTCGACCATCTATAAACAGTTATTGTCAATTGATGTATTTATCGTCATTATACCGTTTCAATATAGCTGGTATTTTCAGCAGCACCGGTAACGGAAATTTTGCTTATTTACTTTTTATTGACCCCTTTCACATTTGTCTTTCATGTACTTTCATATATCATTCATTACAACGGTTTTTGTTAATTTGTTTAATAATCAATGATACCATATAGGTATTTGATTCCCGGATAAAAATTTCATATCTACATGCACTTCTGAATAATATGTTTTGTTCAACAGTTTTTTTTTCATTCAATTTCTCAGAAAGTCTACATAACATAAAATATTCATCTGTCGCAGAAAAGTTTCATTATAATAATAAAAATTTATATAGACCACTCAGAATTCAAATTCATGCATTTTTTGAAGAGCAAGGGCCCCATTTTTAGACTGTTCCAATATGTGAAGTGATTGCATTATCAAGTTTAGCTATGTTAGAACATGTATATTTTTACAGTTTACCCTATGCAGAGCAGCCTTTTTTAGAACAAATCCTCTGCACAACAACCGCTTTGTATGTTTTTCTTTGATGTAATTTAAATTGAATTTCACCTCTGCAGAGCAACAACTTCTGAACAACAACACACTTCCTCCCAGTGGGTGTTGTTCAAGAGAGGTTGTTTAGTAGCTATTAATATTACTATAATAATAATTACAATTATTATATAATATTACTTGGGGAAAGGAATTCCATACCCCTGACAATGATTTTAAACCAAATGCACATTACTACCAATGTGTGAAGATGTTTCAATGGTTTCAGGCCTGTTATATCTCACATCCCAGAAATAAATATTACTCTTGAGATTAATTATCATGTTATAAACATGTTAATGGTCATTATGGGCAATGATACTGACCAGTGTCAAGAATTTATGCTTATGCGCTGGAAATTAAAAACGTTATTAAGGGCCTAAAGCGAAACAAAGCCTATAGCATTGATAATCTACTCAATGAATACTTTATCGAAAGTTTCGATATTTTATCATCACATATAGTTGATCTGTTCAATAAAATCTTATCCTCTGGTCATTTTCCATCCAGCTGGTCGAAAGGTTATATAACCCCAATTTTTAAGACGCTCGAAATTACAGAGGGGTGACGATTGTTAGTTGCCTCTCGAAAATATTTACTGGCGTTCTTAATCAAAGATTAAATGAATGGGCAGAAAGAAACGAGATATTATCAGACGCACAATTTGGTTTTCGGAAGAGCAGGTCAACTATAGACGCTGCGTTTATCCTACATTCAGTAATAAATAAGATGATGAGTGAAAAACACAATTATATTGTTGTATGATCGACCTCAAACGCGCTTTTGACTCAGTTTACTTAAATGGGCTTTGTTTGAAAGTTGAAACTCTCTAAGCTTGGTATCAATGGCAAATTTATGCGTATGATAAGGAATATGTATACTAGCACTCACAAGAGAAGGTATGCATCAAAGGTTGCAAGTCATTTTCTGATTATTTTAATTGTACTGTAGGACTTAAACAAGCGGAAAGTTTATCGTCATTTATTTATTAACGACCTTGAACTTTACTTGCAACAAGACCCTAAATGTGGACTGCAATTGAACGATATCACTTTAATACTTATGTTATTTGCTGACGACATGGTTTTATTCGCCATTTTAGTCATCGATTTACAAAATAGTCTTGACTTGTTACATACGTGTTGTTTAACATGGGGGTTCGAGGTAAACACTGATAAAACTAAGATTATTGTTTTTCGAAATCGCAATCCTTTAAAACAAGACGAAAAATGGTACTATAATGGAAACATATTAGATGTTGTAAATATTTTTTGTTACCTGGGAATGGTTTTTAATTATACAGGTACATTTGTTTTACACCAAACCTCTTTAACTGGGAAAGGACTGAAGGCTTTTAATGTTTTAATGCAAAATTCCAAGGATCTTTACATAAAACCAAGTGTCATGTGTCAATTATTTGATGCTTTTGTAGGAGCTATCCTAAATTACGGAGGCGAAATTTGTGGTTTTGGGAAATGGAAGGATATCAAACGAGTGCACCTAAAATTTTGCAAACGTTTACTTCAAGTTATGCAGTCCACCAGCAATTTAGCTGTGTACGGGGAACTTGGACGGTTCCCACTGTATATAAATAGACATACCCAAATAATCAAGTACTGGTGCAAAATTATTAATTCCAAAAACATACTAACAAATAAATTTTACATGCATCAAGTAAATAATCTAAATACAAAAATTAATTGGGCTAATAGTGTAAAAAATCTACTGGACAGAAATGGGTTCTCTTATGTTTGGATAAACCCATATTCTGTAAATCTTAATACATTCCATATCATTTTTAAAGAAAGATTATTGGATATTTTTAACCAAACTTGGTATACAATTTATATCAGCAAAAGTGATTACTTATTTTATTATAAACATTTTAAATTAAATTTTAAACTCAAGAACTATCTTGATAACATTAGTTTAAAATACAGAACAGGATTATCAAAATTACGTCTAACATCTAATTCTCTAGAAATTGAAACAGGCAGGCATGGTAGAAATAGGGTTGCGAGACAAGAAAGAAATGTAAAATTTGTTTAAGAGACATAGAAGACGAATATCTTTTTATTATTCTTTGCCCATTTTATAAAAATCTTAGAGAAAAATTCATCAAACCAAAGTTTTACATGCCTCCAAGTGTCCATAAATTCATTAGTCTTTTAAACTCTGAGGAGAGTGAGGATATATTTTATATTAATTTAAGTAAATGTATCCACTTTGCATTCAAACAGAGAAAAAATTAACTTAATGATATACAATAACTCATCCATCTATATATCTATATAATATTAACTTAAAAAAAAAACAAAAAAAAACATAAAAAAACAAAAAACTAAAAAAACAAAAAACATGATTATAAAAAAACAAAAAACTATAAAAAAACAAAAAAACAAAAAACTTTTTTTGTATTTTGCTTGTTACAGCATATTTTAACCTTTTTATATATAGTTTTTTGGTTTTTTAATATTAACTTATATACTATCAATATATCTACAATAATCAAAGAACAAATTCATTTTTTGTAATGCTGAATTGACTATATTTTGTTTCGTCATTCACTTGTATGTAAATAAGTATTGTTGATACATCGATATACTTATTCATTTTTTTTTAAGTTTTCTATTATCATCATACTTGTAAAATATATAATGTCTGGTGGTGTAGCTGTCATAACTATGTGTATGTATGTATGTATTTATATGTTTTTGTGTGATATGTCTTCTAGCTTTGAAGTGATAAACAAGCTAAGCCGCGGCTGTGGCGTAGTGGTTAGCATGTCTGACTTCGAATCCAGAGATCGCGGGTTCGAAACCCAGTCGCAGCAGGTCATACCCTATACATGAGTTGTCGGTCGGCCTCGTGGTAGTGTAAGTTAGTACTGGTGATAGATAAGTGTCCAGGAAACCTATAGTAGGAAGAGCAGGCCATCAAGTATATGACCTATATATGTGTTGAATGTGACGTTAAACAAGCTCTTAAGTATATAGGCTATTTATCTCAATCATCTGGTAAACGTTTATATATTAGATCTCTATTTACTTTTGTAATACTAAAATGACTATATTTTTATGCGTCATACAGTTGTACGTCATAATAAGAGCTGTTTGTTAGTTTGTTTGGGTTTTACGGCGCACCAACACAGAAAGGTCACATCGCGCCGAAAGCTATTAATGATACTAATAATTCAAACTATATTAATGATGTAAAAAACTATATCTTATTATAAACATTTATTTCTTTCAAAAAGTTAAGTATAGCATATGATGGTACAGATTCAAAAAGATCTTTAAGTGAGTTTACTTTAAAATATAATAAGAGCTGTAATAATGCATCGATAACTTCATTATAAGTATCCTCGATAGATACATTGCACATCGATTATACCAATTTTTTGTAAGTAATCTATTAGCATTACAAATGTAAAATTTAATATATTAACTACTGGTAGTGTAGTTGTCATATCTATGTGTTTGTATGTATGTATGTATGTATGTATGTTTATACATTTATATGTTTTTGTATGTTCCCTGGCTTTGAAGTGAAAAACAAGTGCTTAAGGTATACATATATAAATTGCTGTACACATATTAAAGATTAATCATAGTTACTAAATAACACTCTTACTGTACTATAACTCAAAGTACTACTATTTTGTTCTTTTGAAATTACTATTTAGTTTTTCATATTGTTTTTTGTTCTGTGTATTTCTATTGAAAGATGATAGTTTGTTATATCTATACATACATGAATTAAGCTTGGTATATGTCATCAAACATACATTGCCTATCTTACATCCTGTTTAATACCTGTTTATATACATCCGTTCCTTTTTTCTCTTTTTACATGTAATCAGTAATTGTTTTGTCATACATTGTATATTAATTGTGCATGCTTTTCTTTCATATATAATATTGTACATATGTTATTTGTAAAAAATACTGCCAAAGTTTTTCTTGGCGATGAACATATTGTTTACGCCAATAAAATATTTTGACTTGACTTGACTATTTAGTGTAAACTTATAATATCCCTTAATCGAAATCATATCCTCCATTTAAATCTACTATTCTGATTTTTTCCATCATTGTAATTTTTTGTTAATTTGTTTTTTTTCCATCATGTTACATGTATTTATTTGTTTGTCCACGTCATTGTATTTTCATATACTGTATATGTTACATGTTGTAAATGGCTATGTACTTATTTGTATACGCTAATAAAATTATCTATCGATCTATCTTAATTTTATGCCAATTACAGCACAGTATTGGCACATTAACACAAGGCACTGATTTTATTTGGTCACCCTCTTTACCCTCCCCAACCAACAAAAAACAAACAAAAAGCGCTATCATAAGATAAAAATCTCCATACATAGTACCAGGATACCCATTACCAAAGGTCAAACATATAATTAACACCAAAGAAATGATAATGCAAATGTATTCCAAAAGTGAAACAACAATGACCCCCTATTGATTCTCCAAAAGGTTTGATTTAGCAAGATGTCAAGAATATGTTATCACTTCAAGATCCATAGGTAAGATAACAGATAAGTAGAACTATAGATACAATATGTAAACTGAAAAATATGAACTCTGAGATTTCTCGAATACTATGATTTCTGAACAATGATCTTGGTACCATTTTGGACATCTAAATGCAAACCAATTAAAATTCTAAGAAATCCAGAAACTACAGTAAAACGTTTTGTACCATAGCAAAGAAAGCAGTTCTTGACCATGGAAAACACTACACACTTTCACAAATTTACAGTTATTTGCGCACTCTGTGCCAAATGAGGCTGACACAATCCTGAACAATTGAAGACACTATTTACACTTCTACATATAAATAATTATAAGGTCTTCAGTGGTCAGGCACTGTGTCCGCCATCTTTACTTAATCCAAAAATGTGTAATGGTAATTCTGTATTTTTACAACTTCTGCAGACTGACAATGAAAACAGACAGAATGTAAAATGTTGCACATGTATCTTAATTATGCAATAGACTGTCAGGTACAATGTAAGTGATTGGATTTGTGACCACAGGGATTACTGCTGACTTAGTGTATATGTAACAAATATATCTTCAGTTTGCATTGTGCAAAATTACTTAGTATACAATTACATAGCCTCATATGCAAGTTTATAAAGAGAAATTGAGAAATGTAAGATATACCAATGGGTCGGTACAAAAATAGTTTACATGCTCCTTTATTCAAATGTACTTAGATAAGTTTAGCACTGACTCATAGATACTAATCTTTGACATTCAAGTAACCTCCCTTGATTGTTTATCTTAGACATTTGTAACATCCCTTCAAATCTTATCAGGGTATTATCATCTTCTCTTGAACTCAAAGAAAATATGTAACACATGTACATCATTCTGGTTACCATAGCATGAAAGTTACATATTTTGTGTACTTTCAGTCTGCATGTATTATAAACATAAGTGACTCAGAAGTAGAATCAGAGGTTTTATATTACATGAAAATTTCTGTGTAAAAAACAACAACTCTGTATTGAATGAATTATTAGTAACAGAAATATAGTGCAACAACCATTGATGGTCTCATACAGGTTATTTCAGGCATGGCTACAGTCAGTCATCACATTAGTGGTCTTAAACTGCTAGCCTAAAGCCCAGGACAACTAAAATTGATTTGGGCCAGTGACGAGTGTAAATTATTTTTTTAATGTAGTCAGGCTAGTTCAAAGATAATTTCAACTTTACTGTTAGTATACAACATAATAAATCAAATTAGTGCTCTAGAAAACGAAATGACTAAGCTACACTGACTGATGTATCTCATGAGAAGTCTTTTTGTCAAATATAGTTCTGCAGGGCTGGAATTTAACAAAAAATTGGACTTGCATTTTTTGCGAGTTGATTTCATTTCAACTCGCAAAATGAAGAAAAATTGCATACTTCTAAACAACATACTACTATATTGACTACAGATAAAACAAGGGCATTGACAAATCATATCGAACTTGCCTGTACTGTGAATCTTTAACTAATGCTATCGATCTATTTGACTGCTTCAATGCTTAACTGAGCCTCATTAGTTTGGACAGAAATATTTTTGCAGCGATTTCAACTTGTAAAAATTTGCAAGTTAAAGTAAAAGTTACTCGCAATTTTCAAAATCCACTTGCATTTTGCGAGTATGCGAGCTTAAATTCAAGCCCTGCAGTTCTGGCTTCCGAAACTTTCTGAGCTCTTTTTAAGCTTTTTGTTTTTTCATCTGAGGTGGCATTTTCCGAACACAATTATTAGTGGACTTACATTAAAGAGTTAAGACTAATCTTCAGCGTACTTGTTCATTAACAGTATGGATACAGGTATGCTGAAGACCTGAAGCTATGTCCAATGTAGATTTTTTCAATAATTTTCAGATGTCAATTTTATTATAATGTTTTTTATTGTTGTTTTTTTTAATTGGGTTTTACCTAGTATCATATTTATAACATATTTAGGTCAAATATATGACGACCAGCTCTTCCTACTATAGGTTTCCTGGACACTTCTATCACCAGTACTATCTTACCCTACCACAAGGCCGACAACTCTAGTACAGGGTTTGACCTACCGCGACAGGGCTCGAACCCATTTTCTCCGGATTCAAAGTCAGACATGCTAACCACTATGCCACAGCTGCGGCTTGTTATAATGTAATCAATGTTGATGACTCATTTTAAAACTAGTCTCTAACTACATGTAAGTAAAGAACACTAGTTTTGCCCTGACCAATTAATGCATTTATGATAGTAGCCTAGTTTTGGTTTTCAAAACTTAATAAGCCACTTTTGTAACATATTGTTTTCATCTGATGCAGCATTACCCTTTCATAAAAGTACACACACGAATATGCTGCAGAATTTAAGCTAAAAATAGCCATGAGCTAACAAATCCCCATATGAGACTAAGTAGCCATGAGCTAACAAATCCCCATATGAGACAAAGTAGCCATGAGCTAACAAATCCCCATATGAGACAAAGTAGCCATGAGCTAACAAATCCCCATATGAGACAAAGTAGCCATGAGCTAACAAATCCCCATATGAGACAAAGTAGCCATGAGCTAACAAATCCCCATATGAGACAAAGTAGCCATGAGCTAACAAATCCCCATATGAGACAAAGTAGCCATGAGCTAACAAATCCCCATATGAGACAAAGTAGCCATGAGCTAACAAATCCCCATATGAGACAAAGTAGCCATGAGCTAACAAATCCCCATATGAGACAAAGTAGCCATGAGCTAACAAATCCCCATATGAGACAATCAATCATGGTCAATTTATATACATGTATGTCATTATCATGACACTGTTCCACTTGTAGCAAGAAAATTATTTTTATTTTCATTAAAGCTTTGACTGATGCTAAATTTAAGATGAAATAATTGTTCATTTAATGACATGAAACATTTCAAAGACCATAATCTACACAAAAATTATTAAATGCAAAAAAAATGATTTAATTCAAATTTACTACAGAAACATATTTAATGACAATTATTTATTTATTGGAGTTTACACCGTATCAACACAATTTAGGTCATATCACGGCGTCCAGCGCACCTAACCTAGCTTTCCTGGACCATTGTCTATAACCAGTACTCACCTACCCTTCCACAAGGCCGGAAACTTCTCCATGTTATCTAATCAATGGAGGAAAATCGACATTATTGTCAAATTTTCATGGAAGGGTATAACCTCCCCGAGGGGGATTTGAACCCGCACCCCCTCGGGCACTAGATTCCAAATCCCGGCGCGCTACCAACTGCACTATCGACCCGGGTTTTAATGACAATTAAAAAATATAAGTCATTACGTTGACAAAAAGAATAACTAAATTCTTTTGAGCATTTTTTAATCATAACCAACTGCATGAACTTAATAGCAGACTAAATTGTGAGACTAAGAAGTATTATACAAATTGAATTTCATGTGGTATAATATATTAGTTTACTCTTGTAGTTATTTTAAGTAGAAGCTTTAATTACCAACATTTAGCAGATTTGTTCAACAGTTCAAGGAGAGAATTTGTAATGGACTCAATTGTCAACCAATTATACCCAATTAGGATTTTTACTTACAATACAAATTCTAATCTAATACATTTTAATAGTTCTCTTATTTGAATTTTCTGCAACAACTTTGACATTCTTGGTTGACAATACCACTTAAATAGTCAAGAATATCTCAAGCTAATACATTTGTCAATGGCGACAATATAAAAATTGGAAATATTTGACAAAAATGCATTAAATAATGTAGCAGTTCAATGTAAAAAACGAAGATCAGTTACAATAGCTCTTTTACATGTAATTGCAACTGAACTCTATTCATTAAAATTAGGCCCTCAGCATAATATAAAAATGTCGGTACATTTGTATTTATTAACAATTACGCATTATTGTAGCAATACTCATTCGTTTAATGAGTAATAATTGTTGCGAAGTTTCAAGTACCAACGGATTCTCTACTTGAAGTCGGTTTCAAGTAACGCCTAGCTAATTCACATATTTTTTCACTTGAAATCAACGAGTAATTGGCTCTTGTATAGTATGAAATACCTATTTAAGTTAAACCATGTCCGAAGTTTTTACAATTTAATAATTTATCCAAATTACTAAAATAGTTAGTCATACAGTACACGTCAAATTTTAATAATTTTTTATGACTATCGCGTTTTAAGCATATAGTTTATCATTTTCCACCGAAAACTCACGAACTGGACAAAACAGACCAATGATAAACCGATAGCCTAATAACGATTAAAATCACGCCCTTCAAGTCTCCAATTTTAAAAGAAAATATTATTTAAAAAAAAAATAGAACGCTTACCGGAGCAACAGCGCTAATCGCATTCAAAGATGTTGACGCCCACGGATCAGGCTGTCGTTGGTATTTGAACATAGAATTAACAGTATCCACATTAGCTGTGTTCATAGGCTGGTCACCTATGGTCATTCCCATGTAAGTCCAATTGTTGGTCCAGTATTGAGCACTTTGATACGGATTTTCCATAGCTAACGATGCCATATTTCTAAACCTAGCACCCTCCTTTCGTGTGTTAACACAACTGAATCATGTAGGCTAACCTAAGTGAATAAATCTTTTGGCAATGCCAATCATTATGTAGGTAACTCCTCCTCTATACTAGACTTGCTGCCGAGCGCGGTTCTTTTTATCTCGGTCAATCATATATGGAGGCTGACTATGCCGACAGGAAGAGCAGTAGTCACGGTACCAGACGTTAAATGCTTGTTTGGCTTCGTGCGCCAAAATTATTCAGTAATTTTAAAGACGTATGTCAACAAACTGAGCATTGTGACAAAAGTGTATGCTCCGATCAAAACTTTCTATATACATGTAGTATATGAACGTTTATTTTCGAAATACATAAAAAATATAGTATTGTGTTAACTTTTACTCACTTTTTTTCAACCACCAGTCTTTACGAGGCGGACAGGTCGCTTAACCCTTGTTCTGGACAACCAAACTTCGTTTGCAAACGTCTATGAACTTATGGGGGAATCCAGCGGGGAGGGGGGACCAGGGGGGTCCGGACCCCCCTAGAATTTGGAAAATGTACATGTTCATTAGTGTATTTCTTGCTTGTAAGTCATTTTTAGTAGTACGAAGCAATTTTTCTCGGAGCTTAACATAGATTTAATGGTTATGTAGTTTTTATTATCAATATGTTGCATTTGTTCTGCAAAATGTGTATAATGTGGTAGTGGTTCGAGCAAGAAAAGTTCGGACCCCCCCCCTAGTAAAGTTCGGACCCCTCCCCTAGAAAAAAATCCTGGATCCGCCCCTGGAACTCTCACATGAATGGCCTTATAGTTGTTGCATGAGTTTAAACTCACTACCTTCTCAATGTGAACTCATGGATAAGAAAAAATATTTAATATTTAGAAATGATTTTTGTATAATAATTATTTCAAAGAATTTAATAATTTTTCATATCCATGTGTTCACATAGAGAAGGTAGTTATAAGAAAATGTTGATGTGGTATGATTATCCCAATTTATTTGTATTTGCGATTTATTACATCACCAGCAGAATTGCATGCGAAAAGAGACATATATATCTCTCTATGTCTTAGATGCCAACTTGAAATCGCAATAAGACTACGAATTTTCATGTATGTACATAAATAATATCTATTTAACAGGGCTATCGGGTTCGAAATACACCCTTTAAGTTAAAAAAAGATCTTAAAATAATGATAGCAAAAAATTGTGCCAATATTGGTATTCCTTTTATGATTGAACCGTAGCTTCAAAACCGTGAAAAATCTCCTGAATCAATTCAAGAAAAGAACCAATGTGTTCCGATATTATATCAGGAATTTATTCTGAGAGGTTACCGTGTTACCTTGGTTACAGAACCCTTTAGAGAAGGGAATAATCTGATTACCTCGGCTATCTTGTTATGATGTAGTGTATTGTATGAAAGCTACTGAAGCATGAGATGTTTTTCGAAAAGGTAGTTTATGCCCAGATGTTTTGTATTCTCTAACCACGGATGTTATCTAAAGTTCTCATTAGAACAGAATTCTTGATAACCTACGTCGTGTACAACAATGAACAAATGTGCAGATAGCATCTTTGAACTCTGGTTCGATAAGAAGTTACATATCATAGGCGGATCCAGCGGGGTCAGGGGGTCCGGACTCCCCCCTCACCCTAGAATTTCCAAAACGTACCTATCTATTAGTGTTTTTCTTGACTGTAAGTCATTTTTAAGAATCATGATTTTTCTCGGTGATTAATATAGATTAAATGGTTATGTAGTTTTTATTATCAATATGTTGCATTATTCTGCAAATAATGTATAATGTTAATGTGGTGCGAAAGTTTGGACCCCCCCCCCCTCCCTAGAAAAGTTCGGACACTCCTAGAAAAGTTCAGACCCCCCCCCCCCCTAAAAAAAGCCTGGATCCGCCCCTGCATATCTTATACACGTATACATTTACTTGCCCCAAAGTCCAAATTCCCTAAAACACAAACATTCCAAAAATGTTTCAATAATAAAATATTGTCAAAGTACACAAATAAAAGAGATCTCATATAATGCCTGTTAATAATGCTTGTTTGCGTTTAGCTCAACGTCACTTTCAGAAGAGAACGTAATTCAGTCACCGTGAAGTTATTCAAACTTTGACAGTTGATCAAATAACGCAATACACCTATTGTTTCATAAGCTAATTCTGCAAAAATAAGATTAAATAAAAAGATGTTTTGAAGAAATGTGATTACCATCTAACCAGACTAAAGCCCCCGATTCACGTTCAATATAATTGTCAATAATATTGACTCAATAATATTGCCAGTTTAATTTTTGCCACCAACTAAACAAAAATGACCAATATTTATTAGCTCTATCGTACTTCTGAAAGGTAAAGCATGAATCGTGTTGTTTTCATCGCATTGCGCTAGCATTGGATAAACGAAAACTAAAACTTAGAATGAACGAGGAATCATTTAATGAATGTAGCGCCATCAAACGTCGCAACGCCGGTAAACGTCGCAACTGACGTTAAACGTCGCAAAACTAACGCTAAACGTCGCAACGGCCGCTAAACGTCGCAATTGCCCTATCGGTAAACGTCGCAACGCTGACGTTTTAAACGTCGCAAAAAAGTCGACTAACGTCAAACGTCGCAACACTAACACTAAACGTCGCACTTAGTAGGAAGGTATGGTATCGAGTCTTACCCACACGCAAGTATTACATATAACGAATACTTTTAGACTCGTAGCAACCATCAACATATCCTTAGCGACCACCTTTTGGTCCATAGCAACTTCTCATACACCCTATGTATTTTATTTAGCACCATAAGGCCCAAAGAATCAACTTTACGTTAATCAAAGCCCCATTACTAAATTGAATGCAATAATTGTCAAGTATCATGTTTTTACCATCTTACCAGACTAAAGCCCCCGATTCACGCTAATATCCAATCTCCGTAAGCAGAGATCCTGTTCTACTCGCGTTGTCGTACTGGCGAGTATGCGAGCGGTAAAATTTTAGATCGGGTTTTAATCAGATTGCGCTAATATCTAAATATCAACTCGCCCGCGTGAAAAAGAACAACTTGCTCACGTGAAATATTTTGTTTTACAAGGTAGTTCCGAAGTATATCAACCCATGTTAAACAAAGGAAGCGGTGTGTCTATGATTTTATCGATATATATGCAATATTACAAAACTATAAAGAAAAAGAAAAAATATTATCTGAATGGGATTTGAACCAGCACGGAATAACACCATATTTAGCAGGTACGTCGACTCTACCATCTGAGCTATTTCGTTAACTATAATTGTCTGTTGCCAATTACACTGTATGAATGTGAAGTACCAGCTGATCACGTCCTCGTTAAAAACTATTGAATTCCATTAATTTTATTTTTACAGAAATTTTGCTTTGTTTTTGTACGAATTTTATAGAAGAAACTATAAAGCTGTAAATGCCATATATTGACTCCGTTTACTTATTGAACAATCAATCAAATGGTCGCTAGGAGTCACGTGCAATCTATCAACTTATCTGATTGGTCGGACAGGTGTGTGCTGTTTAGAAAGGAAAGGTTTGACCGCCATTTTCAACAAGGAAAATAATGTTGTTGTTTTTCATGGAATTTATGCAATAAAAGGCTAGTTGCTTTATGAAACTATTCTTTATTCCTTGACCGAAGCAGGTATGAACTTTCATTGTTAAGAATTGTTGAATGTAATGTGCGAAAGTACACTGAGCGAACTTACAAAACGAGAATAGATTTTGTCTGGTTTTTTTCTGGATTGAATTTGAGGTGACTTGAGGCGTACTTTAACTTATAATAGAACTTTTATAAATTTTGCCCCAATAACTAAAAATATGGACCAATCTTGAACGGAATCTATAAATATTTTACTCGATACGTAATTTGATTGTTCAAGTATTTTCCTCACACACTCAATAATTACACATTTTAAAATGTTGAAAACCATGCAATCCTAATTAAATCCTAGTACTATTTCTCATTCAAGTATTTAAAAACTTGATGATAAAAACTAATGAGTTAGTGGGGGGGGGGGAATAATGAAGTTAAAAAACGGAGGGCAAATAAAATATAGATTTTGACTGAACTTGCACTTGATGAATTTTATTTAAATGGCAATCGTCTTTTTGTATTTTAACTTCAAGACAAAATATAATCTATTTCAGCAACTGGTCGATGCTTTTTAGAAGACAGGGCTTGTCAAAGAAATAGAGAGAGAGAGAGAGAGAGAGAGAGAGAGAGAGAGAGAGAGAGAGAATTTCCATGTATATAAGCACTTGGTATGTTTACTTATTGTGTTAGGTACCAACCAATTATCATATTAAAACTGTTATATAAAATCGCTGTCATAACTCGCCTTTAAATATTGATGTGTAGTGAAACTGACTATGATTATATACGCAATGTTTTTACACGAATGACCAGTACATTCACTGATCCATCTGTATGTAAAGCTTGTAAAGGAAAAATTTATGTTTTTGTTAAATTGTCTCGTCTTCTGGTGGTCTTTGGTATTTCACCCTGTGAATCTGCACAGGTCAGGGTCAAACTAAATTTCATACCCATACATAATTGGACAGGATTAGCAAACCAGCTTTGATTATGTGAAGAAATACATTACAATTGTGTGTGGATTTGTTTAAAGGGTATAAATATTCAACCGAGTCTGATGAATTCATTCACATATTTTTTTAGTTTTATACATCTTTACTTGTCTAACATTGAAATGACCACAACATGAAGATTTTTGTTAAAACTTGTCTATATCATTTAATAAAAGTAGATAATGGAGGCATTCTATAGACATTGGTCAACAGACATTTATCATTCTATAGAATGTTACAAAATAAGATACACTTTTAAAATGTGTGTGTAGTAAAGTCGACGACAATAGTATCACTATGTCTTAATTTTGACCTTTAAAATGATTATTTTTAGTGTAAGGATGAATATTTTGTCTAATTATTTATCACCAGAAATAGATTTGTACTATTCAGAATAGTATGATATCAATTTTGTTTTATTTATGAACACAAAAATTACTATACATGTACATTTTATATTACAGATTTCTGGTCACAATTAAAAAACAGTTTGATTATATAATTGACTCCATGGTAACAGTGAAAGTTATATAAAATATGTGGAACAACGATGATCACAGACATTATTATTCATATTGACTTTTTACTTTATTAAAATCAAACACCACTTGACTACATGGATTGTATGGTAAGTTGCATGATTATCTTACTGATTATTTTTGCATAAAATGTTGTACCCAAATAATTATTGGCATAGTCATATAGTGACTCATATTTAGATTCCTTTTACATTCAGTTACTTCTATTAAATATATTAATGATCATTTATCAGAGCTTAACAACAGACATATGGTTGGAATTGACCCCATTTTATAATAAGGACTTCCATGGCATTTATGAGCAAAGCTTTATTCTAACTACACTTAACTTCTTGCTGTTGCTAATTTTGGACTTCTAAACTTTGTGGCTCTAAGCATTGGCCGATCTAGCAAGGGTCAGGGAGATTGGGGCATCCACCCCCAACCCCCCCCCCTCCGCTCTGAAATTTTCAAAATATACCTTTCTTTAGGCTGTCTATGAGTGCATTTGTTTGGTTTACTAGTTGACTTTTTGTAACTTTTATTTTTGATATGCTTTGTTGTTATGCAAACAGTAGATAATGTGGTTGTGGTTCGAAAGTTTGAAACCCCCCCCCCCCCTAGAAAAAAATCCTGGATCATCAGCCTGTGCTAAGCGTAAAATTCATCCTCATTACTAATGTGATGATAATGTTATACTTCTATAATTCATATTATAACAGAGATGGCTTGCTTTAAAGTCTCAAGTGTCATGCTGAATAACGTTGACCGATTTTTATACGCCCGAAGGGTCGTATTATGTTATGGCGCCGCTCGTCCGTCCGTCTGTCTGTCTGTCCGTCTGTCCGTCCGTCCGTCTGTCTGTCCGTCCGTCTTCCTTGTGTGGACAACTCCTCCCTCATTTCTTGGCCAATTTTCTTCAAACTCCCTCTGATGATAAAGATTGATGCCTAGTTGTGCGTAAAGTGGAGATAATTCAATTTTTTTCATTCGATTTTGAATTACTTCCCCTTTCATATATCTCTATATATGCAATATGTTAATAAAGTCAAAATGGCAAGCAATGAAAAACTTGTCCGGACAATAACTGAAGCAACAATGTACCTAGGTTCACTAAATTTTATGTGAGGGTAGCCCTTGTGTCAAGGATATGCCCTATTGGTTTTGGGGCTCCTGGGTCAAAGGTCAAGGTCACAGGGGCATCATATTGAAAAACCTTGTCCGGACAATAATTCCTCAATGACTGTACCTAGGTTCACAAAATTTTATGTGAAGGTAGACATTGTGTCAAGGAAGTTCCCTACAGGTTTTGGGGCCCCAGGTTCAAAGGTCAAGGTCACAGAGGTATCATATGGAAAAACTTTGTCCAGACAATAACTGAACCACCAATGTACCTAGGTTCACCAAATTTTATGTGCGAGTAGCCCATGTGTCAAGGGTATGCCCTATTGGTTTTGGGGCCCCTGGGTCAAAGGTCAAGGTCACAGGGGCATCATATTGAAAAACCTTGTCCGGATAATAACTCAACAACGACTGTACCTAGGTTCACAAAATTTTATGTGAAGGTAGCCCTTGTGTCAAGGATGTGTCCTATAGGTTTTTGGGCCCCAGGTTCAAAGGTCAAGGTCACAGAGGCATCATATGGAAAAACTTTGTCCAGACAATACCTGAACCACCAATGTACATAGGTTCACCAAATTTTATGTGAGAGTAGCCTATGTGTCAAGGATTTGCCCTATCGGATTTGGGGCCCCTGGGTCAAAGGTCAAGGTCACTGGGGCATCATATTGAAATAACTCAACAATGACTGCATCCAGGTTCACCAAATTTCATGTGAGAGTTGCCCATGTGTCAAGAATGTTCCCTATTGGTTTTGGGGCCCCTGGGTCAAGTTTAAACCATCAACCAGAAGATATCAAATTACCAAGCAGTGACTTCAAATGTTCAATCAATATGTTAATAAAGTCAAAATGGCAAACAATGGAAATAATGCTATATTTAATAAGTAACATGAAATGAGTTCACCAAATTTTATGTGAGGGTAGCCCATGTGTCAAGGATGTTCCCTATTGGTTTTGAGGCCCCTGGGTCAAAGGTCAATGTCACTGGGGCATCATATGGAAAAACCTTGTCAGGACAATAACTAAACAATGCTTGTACCTAGGTTAACCAAATTTTATGTGGATCAGCCCATTTGTCAAGGAGTAATGTGTTGATAGCTCTTTGGTAGAGGATGTTCCCTTTTGATTTGGAGACCCTAGGGTCTAAAGTCAAAGTCACTGGGACTTAATTTAATGATTGTACCTAGGTTCACCGAATTTTATTTAAGGGTAGCCTAAATGTCTAGCATATGCCCCTTTGGTTTTAGGCCCCCTGGGTCAAAGATCAAAGTCACAAGGAAATCATGAGGAAAAACCTAGTCCAACAACCAACTTTATCTAAGATCACCAAATTTTATGTATCAATACTCTTTTGGTCAAGGGTGAGAACTTTTGGTTCTGAGGCCCCAGGGCAAGGTCACTGGAAGTTTGTATGGGAAAACTTTGTGCCGGTGATAACTCAACCATGGCTGTACCTAGGTTCTCAAAATCTTTGCTTTGGATAGCCCACCAGTTAAGGATGGGACCTATTCTGATATCCAGGGGTCATTTATCAAGGTCACAGGGACTTCATATGAGATAGAACACAGCATGGACTGCACACGGGCGTATAATGCCCCGCCCAGCGGAGCTCTTGTTTAGCTATTATCCCTGGCAATCTCTCTTGAAGAATCTTATTACGCCGCTTATTTGCCGTCAACATATTGGTGCAACAGAATTATACCCTGGTGGGGTCCGAACATATGACCTCTCGATCTATAAGCGATTGTCTTATCGACTGCTGGTTTGAGTTAAGATTGACGATCTTAGAATTGTCTGTAATATGTTTGATCTAAGCTATTATCGTATACTATTTTTGATATAATTTTGGTAGCGTGCCGAGATTTGGAATCTCGCGCACGAGGGGGTGCGGGTTCGAATCCCACCAGGGAAGGTTATACCCTTCCATGAAAATTTGACTATAATGTCAATTTTCCTCCATTGATTAGAAAATATGGAGACGTTTCTGGCCTTGTGGAAGGGTAGGTGAGTACTGGTTATAGACAATGGTCTAGGAAAGCTAGGTTAGGTGCCCTGGATGATGTAAAGTGACCTAAAATTGTGTTGACATGGCATTAACTCCAATAAATAAATGAAATAATTTTATTACTCCTTGACTGTTTTTAAAGGGAACTAATCCTGTTATCTAAGTGTTATTATTTATGTTGCATTTGTCGCCCTTCCCTCATTCTAATTTGACATCGTGTGTGTAAAAAATATCCATATATAAAGTATTATCAAATTGATTGTTTGTGTAGAAAAAAGCTGGGCTTATCAGAAAACCATGAGAGTTATTCTACTCTCTCATATACTGTTCCTTTATTTTCAAACAGTTGTCCATATAGATCTACGTAATATAATCTCTTTGAACAATTCGGACATTAAAAGTAAAATACTCATTTTGTAATTTGCACTTGTCAGCACTGGCATTGTTGAATTTTGTACACCGGGGAATATGAACTTTGACAGCTTATGAAATTATAAGGGCCAAAGAAATTCAGGCTGATACACAACCACTATCCCTTAAGATAATAGCTTAATATATCGTGATGGCACTCATAATGTACTTGATATAATAAATTTAGCATATATTTATAAACTAGATTTTCCCCCATTTTGGTACGTAAAAAATGTTGGAATAAAGTTAAAATGCAATTTAATCATTTATATATATATTTATTATTTTACCTAGGTAAACAATGATATTAAGAGAGAAGATTGTACCATGGTGATTATAAGATGTTCAAAATGGTTGTTTGGTCGGCACATGATCTTATACATGTATAGAATATCGAGATCTGTGGTCTGCTGTTAGAAGATAAGTGTTATTTTGTGTAACTTTGTATAATATATTTACAAATAACTATTTAATGCATAGTTTTATTCAACTTAGAAACAAATTATTACAGTATGTATTAATCACTCACAACCAATCTCCGTAAACAGATATCCTGTAGACCACTGTCGTACAGGATCTCTACTGTTTCTGTGGAAGGTCACGTCGAGAAGAACTTTGTGTCGACCAATCAATGCGTAGCTTTCGCCTAGACGAAAACATATTAATCACATTTTGATTTCGTAATTTCTATTTTTAGACCAAGGTTTGGGAGCTAATTTAACAGCGGTATTATTCACAGTCTGCAATTGGGCGGCTCATTTCAAATTGCGTGACGTAGACGATGTAAACAAGTTACGTATCATAACAATTTCATCACCTGAACGTGACCTTCATTTGAAAAAGGCCAGATCTAAATTAGCGAGTAGGCGAGCGGAACATTTTTGATCAGGTTTTAATCAAATTGACTCACAACAAGCTTCATTGTCCTCTTCGGATTTGAAATAATTGGAATATTTTGACTGTGCATGTGTAATAAAACAGTTTACTTAAATGGGTTTGAACCAAACAGAGTTTAAAATTAATTCATCTGCGATTATATACTTCAATACCATTGTTGTTACTTTGAGTATTATCATAATGCAGGTATTTACCGGACCAAAAATTCACTATTATGTATTTTATCTTTCTTTGTTACTATTACATACATATGATGCAAAATACAATATCTTTTTTCTCAATGTTTGACACACGGGTCCTCTTGGTTACCGACATCTAGATCAAGAATAATATAAGTCTTGTAACTATTTCTTCCTCATTCTAATTATGACACAAACTGGCATTGAAATATACAAAACACAGCTTATATCTGTCAAAATTAATTTCTTTCTGTGTCGCTGTGATGACACACACAAATGCATTTAAATGCAAATATATCAAATATATACAGTAACCACCAAAGGTTTGGAGACATTTTCACTTTGTATGCCTATTCAAATAGCTTTTATCTAAAATTTGATAACAGTTTATTTTGAAATGCTTTTTAGCTATGCTATATTTTTTGGTTATCATTATTATTATAACTAAGACTAAAAAAATAGCATAATAACTATGTTATGGAAAAAAAAATAAAATTAACATAGTTTTGGAGGCTTAAGGATGTCAGATGCTGAATCTTATAAATTTGTTGCATTCATGAAATTTGTTTTCAATTTGTCACATACCATACATAAATGTATTGAAAATAATGATTCTACAAAAATAATCATCAAAATTCAAGAATTGTAGTAAATTTCTTTGTCTCCAAACTTAAGGTGGGTACTGTACATTGACTTGCAACATATATCATATCACAGGGACTGTTATAACTGATTGCATCACTGTCAGTGTATGATAAATAATCTCAAAACTTTATGATTGAAAGAACTAGTACCAATTTTGAAGGTTATTTCTGTCTTTGTCGCTGTAAGGCACATAATCTCAATATATAATTAATAAAAAAACTCACAAAAGTTGTGAAGGTTATTTCTGTCTTTGCCGCTGTAAGGCACATAATCTCAATATATAATTAATGAAAAACTCACAAAAATTGTGAAGGTTATTTCTGTCTTTGTCGCTGTAAGGCACATAATCTCAATATATAATTAATGAAAAACTCACAAAAATTGTGGAGGTTATTTCTGTCTTTGCCGCTGTAAGGCACATAATCTCAATATATAATTAATGAAAAACTCACATAAATTGTGAAGGTTATTTCTGTCTTGGCCGCTGTAAGGCACATAATCTCAATATATAATTAATGAAAAACTCACATAAATTGTGAAGGTTATTTCTGTCTTGGCCGCTGTAAGGCACATAATCTCAATATATAATTAATGAAAAACTCACAAAAATTGGGTTGTTATTTCTGTCTTGGCCGCTGTAAGGCACATAATCTCAATATATAATTAATGAAAAACTCACATAAATTGTGAAGGTTATTTCTGTCTTTGTCGCTGTAAGGCACATAATCTCAATATATAATTAATGAAAAACTCACAAAAATTGGGTTGTTATTTCTGTCTTTGCTGCTGTATGGCACATGTAATCAATATACAATGTACATGTATAGCTATTCGAAAAAAACATAATTGTGGCTTAGGTTTACTTCTTTGTCGCTGTATGGCACATACATCTATACTCAATAGGTAAGTATTGATCAATCCAAAACAGTATTACTGTTGTAGTAATTTCTTTCTTTGTCGCTGTATGACACATAATCTCAATACATGTATATGATTAATGAAAAACTCACAAAAATGTGGAGGTTATTTCTGTCTTTGCCGCTGTAAGGCACAAAATCTCAATATATGATTAATGAAAACTCACAAAAATTGTGGAGGTTATTTCTGTCTTTGTCGCTGTAAGGCACATAATCTCAATATATAATTAATGAAAAACGCACAAAAATTGTGGAGGTTATTTCTGTCTTTGTCGCTGTATGACACATATACTCAATATACAATGATCATGTATAGCTATTCAAAAAAATCTTATAAAAAATAATTGTGGCTCAGGTTTACTTCTTTGTCGCTGTATGGCACGTATCTATACTCAATAGGTAAGTATTGATCAATCCAAAACAAAATTACTGTTATAGTAAATTCTTTCTTTGTCGCTGTATGACACATAATCACAAAATGTTATTATTGAAAACTCTCAAAAAATTGGGAGGTTATATCTGTCTTTGCCGCTGTGTGGCACATATATACTCACTAGGTAAGTATTGATCAACCCAGAAACAACATAATTGTAGTACTCATTTCTTTTTATGTCGCTGTATGACACACACGTCACTAACTCACAAAATAGGTCAGTGTCTTTCCATCGGAACAGCACATCTTTTGTTTTCTTTGTTTCTGTGTCATTGTATGACGCACTGGCCAACTAGGTAAGTATTACATACTCATATAAAATCATAACTGTTATTTGTTTCTAGCTTATTTGCTGTTTCACGCAAATGCTCACATATAAAGAATTTGGTTGATTCAAAACAACGCAACTGTAGAAAGTAATATCTATCTATGTCGTCGTTATGTGACTTTATACAACATAGGTTATCATTTGCTCACAAAAATGAATCATTCCTGTCCTTATTTCTTTGTCGCTATATGACACATAATTATGTATTTCAATTAGGACGTTTTTCTACCTCAAAACTGCACAAATGTTAATGCATGCATTTTCAATCTTTATAAATGCAATAGGACATGCATTCTAAGTTAATGATAACGGACTTGAAACAAGGCTATACTGTAATATTTTCTGTCTTTGTCGCTGTATGACTCAAATGTCCTCTATAAACAATATTGGTTAGCCCAGACACCAAAATCTGGTGTTATTAGTTCTTTCCTAATCTCTATATTTGGTTCACTAACGGGCATGTCAACTTTTCTACTATACCCACTAACTTTGTCAGGAGGAATAAGTTAACCAGTATATTTGAGGAATTAAGACTCCTACATTTGCTTGCATATTTTACATTTGCTTTATACTATGTCGCATAATGAAAGGATCCTGAAAGTTAGGTTAGCATTACCTCTTTGTCAGAGATACTGCTTGACATGATAATCAAGAAAACATACAACACATATAGTAGTATGGTTACACCAACAGAACTATTATATTGATAGTATAATATTATGTTTGACAAATTTTTCACACACTTAACAACACTTAATACCAATGGTAAACTACCGTTTGAGCACCAGTTGGTTATTCATAATGTAACTGATCAAATAGTTCGTGTACAATACAATTGTACTTGCAAGTCAGACCTAGTTAGACCAGATCAGGTCATATGGACAGGTCAAGTCATGTTGTTCTAAAATGTTTGTTTACAAAGGTGGATGGTTTTGTAAATGATTGACATTGCACAGACTTGTTGACACATTGCACCAGGAAAGCACCTGTCATTGTTCTGGTCATCTAATGATTATTGTTTATATGTATGTGCTCAGCCCTACTTATGCCGTATAAGTAGGCTTAATGCATTGAGTTTTACTTTTGGTCAATAATAAAAAGTTTCAAAATTTATATACGATAACAAAACTCAATAGGATAAGGTACGGTACTGGTATAGGGTGCCACAATGTACCTCCCACTCCAAGATGGATGTGGGGGAGCACATCTTTGAACAATTTTCTGCGGGTGGTCAGTAGGTCTTATGCTTCCTTGTTGCTTCTAATCGAGTAATCGGGAGGTATATTTTTCGCCGGTCAACGATGGCTAAGACATTACTGGAAATTGATATGCAGTTTGTTGACTTGTCTCGTTTATCATTTTCAAGGCTATCACTATCACCATATTTGTAAACAAACAACATTGATAATGTCATCTTTATTCTAACGTCAAAACACAAGTAAGAACTTTCGAGTGCTCTACTATATTAAAGCACCATCTTACAAAATAAACACAATATTTCCTGTATTCTTAACTGGTCAGGAAGATATAATTACCATAGCTGTTACAACTCACAACTCATTTGCACATTGACAAGAATGTGTTCATGGCTTTTTAGTGGGTAGTATTAATTAGTCATCATTGGGTTATTAATATATACATGTATTGCAGTACGGTTGAATAAAATGGCACATCTCAAAATTAGAACCAATAGCCCTTACCCATTACTCACTATCATAATACTTGTATCAATAGTATATCTTACATGGAAGCTTCGTATTGATAATGTCATCATCATACAACACCAAACTATTGTCTTCAGAATATACAACATATATAAAGCTGACGCTTATATAAACATCTTAAGAATAGAATACTTAACGAAAGGATTCTTAGTTGTGTTGACTTATTATCTGTGATTCGTTATCTTTCTGTTTCACCATATGAGCCCAATTTTGCCAAGAGAGCTTATTTTAGCAAGCCATAGTTCAGGAAACTGACCTCCTTAACTTCACAACTCCATTCATAAATTTATATTCTTAAACTCATGAAATTGATAGAACATGTACTCCTAATGGGCTTATTATGTACCAGTATATTATTCATATCTAGAAATTCTCTTTGCATGGAACTATCTTTATTGAGACAATAAGTAGAATGTCTTTTAGTAATTTATGTAATATTCCTCTCTGATCTTTCATGAATCCAATTAGGGATAAATATAACTATTGTAACCAACTATTTGGTTACATAGATACACAACCATTGCATTCTTCTTGTAATTGGTATTTTACCAAATATTCTGTACAAAATATTGCGAACATGTTCTTGGAAAAATACTTTCTTCATTAACTATACTCAATACGCACAAAAAAACTTTAAAAACTAACATAATACATGTTTACTCTTGATGAATATAATTATGCTGTAGGAATGCTCATTTGAGTCTTCCTGCCTGCAAATTTGTTTGCATGCATCTTTGAAACATATGTACACTCTACACGAAACATATCCTTTCTATATCATAACTAACTGAAATTAAACTCGCTCTTGACATAAAATGTAAACCTTGCATTAAACAAACTGTTTTACATAAAACTATTTCCATGAAACATACTCTTTACATAAAAATGATCTCTGCATTAAAGACACTTAGCATGCAATCTGATTAAAACCCGATCTAAAATTTTCCGCTCGCCTACTCGCCTTTTTAGATTTGGCCTTTTTCAAACGAAGGTCACGTTCAGGTGACCTTTTCTCATCATTACATTCATGACGAAATTGTTATGATACGTAACTTGTTTACATCGTCTACGTCACGCAATTTGAAATGAGCCGCCCAATCACAGACTGAATAATACCGCTGTTAAATTAGCATGCAAACCTTGGTCTAAAAATAGAAATTACGAAATCAAAATGTGATTAATAGTGCTTTCGTCTAGATGAAAGCTACGCATTGATTGGGCGACGCATAGTTCATCTCGACATGACCTTCCACGGAGACAGTAGAGATCCTGTACGACAATGCTCTACAGGATATCTGTTTACGGATATTGCTTTACATGAAACAAACTCTCAAAAACAATCTTGTAAACCTACCCTGACTAATCGATAGAAGTACAATAAAAAAAGATTCTGGCTTTCTTATTTCAACTTCACATCTAGATAATAACAACAAGTAATTGTTTTATACTGTATGACGTTTATTTGTATTAAATAATTTTGTTATAAATCATTCATTTTCATTAAGATTCATTGATATTGAAAATGCTAGATGTCTCATTGTAGGGGGGCAAGTAACAATATTTTTTGGGCGTATGTGCATTATTAGCTCTAAGACTGGTATCTTTATAAAATATAACTTTTATTTCTTCCTCAGTGACGGTAGTGGTACAGTGGTATTTACGTTCGAATCTTGGCTGTGGTAGACCTAGCAAAACTAGACTTTGTCTGGTTCCCAGTCGTACTTTGACAGGTAAAAGTACGTCAGGCAAAGCATGATCATGGCCGCACCCTATGTAATGAATTAGGTATTGGATAATTATGTTTTCAAATGAACATTTCTCACTACGCAGGCTTAAATCAAAGGATCATTGTACAAGAAGTACAGTGGATACTTGTTTTAGTTGTTCGGTTACATTTATGCTAAATAAAGTATCCGAAATTCTAACGAGACTAATCCACGTCCGAATTGTGTTCAAGTGAGACATGTTTGTGTAAATCATTCGTTAATATACGTGTAATCAGAAAAATCGAAAGCGAATGACTTATATAGTATCGAACTCCTACTAAATTAACTATCGTCATCAAATGATCATGCAAGATCAAGAAAACATAATACCTGAATAATAACTGAGGAGGCCGCCATGACCACGGTTTGCCTGACCCGATAACGATAGTGGTAAGGGGCAGGTAATCCAGACTAAACTAGACAGTAGTTCATTCTCTTGGCAACAATTGAGAAAAGTAGTCTTCTTGTTGAAGAGTCAGCGAGTATTGGTAAAAGATAAATGTCCATGAAAGCTGGTTGATTGAGATGATTGCCATATACATGTATACGTAGTTTGTGTTGAACTTGGAACCATATAAACAGTAATTATCTGTACAACTACAGCATCGATTTTGCTAAGTCTAATATTTTGCACATAGTCTTTGACCAACTTTTCCTCCTTCAGTAAAGATTTTTTAACGAGTAGGTAAACTTTTCCAGGTGTAACGTAAAATAATAGCACTTTTTTAAATAAAAGAACTTGTAGGAGGAAATTAAAGATGTTCTGATTATAACATTGTCATACTTTCATTCCATTTATACAAAATTCCGCGAACTCTGTTGAAGTTCATTTTGTAAAGCAGAGGCCCGTCTTTTTAATTACACTTGAGAAAATGATAGCATAAAATCTTAAAATACTGTTTAAACTAATGTGACAATCATTATGTTAATTTTCAGGGCCTCATATTTAGCTATAATTTTGTATCTAGCACGTACTCTTTAACAAAACCTTTTTGGCTTCAAAATTTGCAATGCATGTCTATTGAAAGTATATATGTAATTGTAGAAAAATTCTGAAATTCGAATTTGAGAAAGAAAATGCTAGTTATGATCACATACAAATTTTTACCTTATTCCATTTGATAGTTATTGACATGTACAAATATATCTGAATCGTATACCATGATACATGTGAATTAGGTGTCCAGGTTCAACGCAAACTGCATAATTTTATACTCGTATAGTCAATTAAAAGGAGTACAAATGCTGTCATTACAATTAAGAGGATTTTTACCTTTTGAATCTCCTACGATGCACAACTATAAAGTATACAGACTTGTACGAATAAGTCTTTTCCATGTCAGTGTATAAAAAAAGTTAGTTTCTGTCGTTTATTTCCACAGGAACATTAGAGCTCTCAAATGTCAATGGTGTTTGTTGTATAAAAGTTTAGTCTGGATCAACTGTGTACTGATGCTAGAAAAATTAAGATCTTAATGTAAGTTATTGTTTCTTTAATTTGACTGAAGGTTAGAATCAACAGGTCCCAATCCCTCGTGATTATTCTGAAGACGATTATCATTGTATATGCATCGTGCTAGGTTTGTGCTTTGTTCTGGTATACAGAAATAAATGTTTTTCACGGCACATTGAGTAGATAATCTTTACCCACTGCATGTATATAAAAATGTTGAGACTTTTTTCAAGAATTCATCATTAGATCATAAATTACAACACAAACAGGAACATGTTTATATGACCGTTGTATTCATCATAAACCGCCCGGCTAGCTCAATCGGTAGCGCACAAGTCTACTGATCGAGGGGTCCTGGGTTCGATTTCTGGGCGGGGCATACTTTCGTGGAGTTTGGTCATGAAATAATTTCTACGGCCATTCTCCCTCCTACCACTGATTCTAAATCATGTAGGGCAGTAGCCAGTCACTTGCAAAAGTATGCGCTCAGAAGTTGGTGAACAGCTAAATCCAGAGATTTAGCCTTTCCAGGAACAGTGAGTAGGTGGGCTGACCGCCGTGATATAACCTATAATGTGTTGCTACGGCGTTAAACCCAACAAACAAACAAACAAAGTATTCTTCATCAGTAGCAACACAAACAATATTGTACCCAACAAAAGTTTGGAGACGTTCCACTCTGTAAGCCTACTACATAAGCTATATAAAAATTTGATAACAGTTTATTATGAAATGCTTTTTTAATTTTGCTTATTAGCTCGACTTTTCGAAGAAAATGAGAGCTATTGCTATCACTTTCGCGTCGGCGTTGGCGTTGGCGTTGGTTTTCAGGTTAAAGTTTTTTGAAACTCTTATATCTTCAACACTATCCAAGTTATTCTATTGAAAGTTGGTATACTTATTTAGTAGGACTATATTAACCATACTGTGAAAGAGGATAACTCTGGATGAATTATTTTTTGAGTTATTGCCCTTTTGTACTTAGAAAATTGCAAAATATGAGGTTAATGTTTTTCCTATGTAGAATATCTTCAATACTGATCATGATATTTGACTTAAAGTTTGTATACTTATTTGTCTGTACGATATCTACATGACTATGAAGGGACATAACTGTAGATGATTTTTTTTTTAGAGAAATTTCCCCTTTATACTTTAACAATGGCGAATTATAAGGTTAAAATTGTTCCTATGGAATATCTTTAAAACTAATCAAGATATTGGACTTTAAGTTTGTATGCTTAATAATCGGTACTATATCTACGCAACTATAAAAGGAGGTAACTGTGGATGATTTATTTTTAGAGTTATGCCCCTTTATACTTGAACATTTAAGATTAAAATTTGTTCTAATGGGATATTTTTAGTACTTTCAAATATATTTGAATGAAATATGGAATGCTTTTTCATCAGTTCTTCATCTATCGGACCATAAAGGGACATAATTCTGGATGAATTACTTTCCGAGTTATTTCCCTGTATACTTAGATATTTTAGATCTAAGTTTGCTCAAATTGAATTTATTTTTGTTTGACAGAATGTTAGTATGCTTTTTCATCAGTTGTACATCTACTCATATACAAAGGGATGTAACTCTTGATGAATTATATTTGGAGTTGTGCCCCTTTTCAACTTTTAAATAAGGGTAAAAGTATTTTAAACTGAAATATTTTCAATGCTCATCAAGATATTTAAATGACAGTTAGTATGCTTATTCATCAGTACTACATCTACACGACTACAAAGGGACATAACTCTTGATTGTTTTTGGAGTTATTTCCCTTTACTTAAATGTTGAAATTTGTTTAAATTGAAATATTATTAGTTCCTTTTAAAGATATTTAAATGAAAGTAGGTATGCATATTCATTGATACTATGTCTACTTAACTTTGAAGGGATGTTACTATGGATGAATGTTTTAGCAGTTACACCCCTTTTACATTTTAAATATGACTTGGTAATTATTGTTTGACTGATTTATTTCCTATCAAAAATTAAGTCCTGTCTTGAAATCATTTTTGTTTAAAGATAAGCCTTGCCGTGAACAAAACACCCGAAAAGTCGAGCGCGCTGTCCTTGGACTGCTCTTGTTTTTTGTTATGGTACTATTTGTATTTGAGACTATCAAAGTAGCTTAACATTTATGTTATAGAAAAGAATAACATTGAATTTGATTTTGAAGGCTTTTGGATATCAGATGCTGAATCTTATAAATGTCATGCATTCAAAAATTTGTTTCATTTAGACATCGGCCATATTCAAAATATCAAAAAATAATGGCTTCACCATAAACAATGTAAATATTTAAAACTTTAGTGAATTTTCCTTGTCTCCAAACTTTTGATGGGAACTGTATGGCATTATCATTATGACTGGTCATTATGACATTTGTCAGGTTAGTTAACTTTTTGACATAAATTCGATAGCTCACTTTCATTTGGAATAACGTAACAAAAACAATTATTGCATAAAATTTATAAACATAAAGGCTTATAATAGTTAACAAATGTCTGATGTGTACTTTAGATCACAGGTAAATGTTCAGAGGGAGAGTGTGTCATAATTCAATGCAATGCACTATAAAGGTAAAGAGTTGTACTCATGTCCATACACCAAAAACGTGGAACATTTTCCGCGATTTTGAAGTAGAAAAAAAATCTGCGAAGCGTAGTTTTAATCGATGTTCTTAACATAAAAGTTAATTTCACTTATACATGTAAAATTGCACTTAATTCCGTGCACATAAATTCCGCATTGATGATTTAGAAAGTGAGTCCATATACGAGTATAACACAACCTGATCTCCAATCATTTACGCTCTTTAATCGCAAAATTCAAGAAAGATGTGTTCCACAATCTGGCAAAAGGACATAAGCGCGACGTTTTATCTCTATAGTATTTAATACAATGTATACGGCTTGAAGAGAGTAACTTATGTTACCTGTCACCGTAAATCCTTCTATATTGATATGTTAAATTGTCGTAAGATTTTTGATAATATGCTGTCCTGGACAGCATATTATCAAAAATCTTACGACAATTTAACATATCAATATACATTTTGTAGAAGGATTTACGACTAAAATCGGTTGTAAGATGCTTGATAATACGGGCCTTAGTTAGGTTAGTTGTTCAAAATGTCACACCAATGTTAATGAGTCTTGGGTTTTTTGTTTGTTTCAGGATGTTGTGAACAGAAGTACTCATCAAGTACAAACAGACCATTGACACCAATCAGTATATGATAGAGGAATCAACACAATGAGTTTTATGTATAAAGAAATAATTTGGCCTGCTTTTTTTCTGACAAGTCGTCTCGGACTTTTTTTCCTTGAGATGTTTGTCGTCCAAGTAAATTAAAAAATGTGCTTGTTGGTTATCATTGAAATGTTGTATATTGTCGGACAGCACTCAATTTCCGTTTGAAGTTCGTTTATTATACCCGTCGCTTATATGAAAAGACCAAGATGTTGGTTTTGAATATTTACACGATTTATAATGTGATTAAATTTTGATCTACGTAAACTTCAAATATGCATTGAGTACAAGTTCAATATTTTTTCTGTATTCCAACTTTTCACGACAATTTATTTCACTTCGTTGCTGTTATTGTTCGTTTTTTCTCAACTGTCAAAACATAAATAATTTCCCGGTGAATGCGTTTGTTAAAATTATTGTAATACATCCATGAGTTTTCGAAAGTATGTATTATGATTGAGTAAAGCTGTTTATGCCGTATGATATGTTTTAGTCAAGATATTTTTAATAACAATTGGCCGCCAGTACAAAAACAATGCATTCAGTCACCATGAAATTATTCAAGCTTTGACAGTTGAGAAAAAAACGAACAATATGTGTATAATAAAGATGGTGGTTGTAGTAAGGTGTTATTTTTAATGAGGTTTGCTCTTTATTGTATCGGTGGTTTTTGTTCGTTGTTTGGTGTCGATGCTGTTATAAATCATGATGATGGTTTTAGAATGCGGTTGATGCTATTTTCAATGTTGGTGGTTTTTATTCGTTAGTTTTTAATAATGGTGCTTTTGGTAAGGCGCGATGCTGTTTTTAATTCGTTGTTGTTTTTAAAAATGGTGCTTTTGGTAAGGCGCGATGCTGTTTTTAATGTTGGTGGTTTTAATTCGTTGTTTTTAATAATGGTGCTTTTGGTAAGGCACGATGCTGTTTTTAATGCTGGTGGTTTTAATTCGTAGTTGTTTTTAATAATGGTGCTTTTGGTGAGGCGCGATGCTGTGGAATATGTTGTTGTTACTAATAATGATGCTGGTTCTATTAATTGTTTTTGCTGTTTATATCGTTCAGAAATTGGTGATTGGTTCTGTTCAAAAATTGTGTTAGAGGTTAGATAAGTAGTTGTAAAGATTATCATGATGGTGATAGCCAGATTATTTTTGTTATAAAAAATGATGTTGGCTTTTGTTACTTTGATGCTATTGTTTTTTATAATGATTGTGGTACATATGTATTGGTTTTTTTCTGCTATTAATTATTAAGAGGATGATTATGGGTTAAGGTATGTTGTGTATTATAATGATGATTGATGGTAGTTTTGATTCGTTGTTGCTATTGTTAATAATGTTAGTGATAGTTTTGGTTCGTTTTGCTGCTGTTTATAATATTAGAGATAGTTTTGATTTGTCGGTGGTGTTTATAATTTTAGGGGTTGTTTTGATTCCTTGTTTATGCTGTTGTATTAAGCGTTGATTGTTGTTTGATTTGTTGTTGCTGTTGTTGAAGCTATTTAATGTTAATAGTAGTTTTGATTCGTTGTTTATGCTGTTGTATTTAGTGTTGATGGTAGTTTTGATTCGTTGTTGCTGCTGTTTTTAATTTTATTTCATTGTTGCTGCTGTTGTTTTTAATGTAATTGCTAGTTTTATTTCATTGTTGCTGCTGTTGTATTTAATGTTAATGGTAGTTTTGATTCGTTGTTCCTGCTGTTGAATATAACGATAATGGTAGTTTTGATTTGTATATAAGAATAGTGATAGTTTTGGATTCGTTAATGATGCTGTTCGTGGTGGTTTTGATTAGTTGTTGATGCCTTTTATAATATTATTGGTGGTTTGATTCGTTGTTGCTGCTGTTTATAATGTAAGTGGTGGTTTTGATTCGTTGTTGCTACTGTTTATAATGTTAGTGGTGGTTTTGATTTGTTGTTGCTGCTGTTTATAATGTTATTGGTGGTTTTGATTAGTTGTTGATACTGTTTATAATGTTAGTGGTCGTTTTGATTAGTTGTTGCTACTGTTTATAAAGTTAGTGGTGGTTTTGATTAGTTGTTGCTACTGTTTATAATGTTAGTGGTGGTTTTGATTTGTTGTTGCTGCTGTTTATAATGTTAGTGATAGTTTTGATTCGTTGTTGCTGCTGTTTTATAAAGGTAGTGATAGTTTTGATTCGTTGTTGCTACTGTTTATAATGTTTGTGGTGGTTTTGATTCGTTGTTGCTGCTGTTTATAAAGTTAGTGGTGGTTTTGATTCGTTGTTGCTACTGTTTATAAAGTTTGTGGTGGTTTTGATTCGTTGTTGCTACTGTTTATAAAGTTAGTGGTGGTTTTGATTAGTTGTTGCTACTGTTTATAAAGTTAGTGGTGGTTTTGATTCGTTGTTGCTACTGTTTATAAAGTAAGTGGTGGTTTTGATTAGTTGTTGATGCTGTTTATAATGTTAGTGGTGGTTTTTATTAGTTGTTGCTGCCGTTTATAACGTTAGTGGTAGTTTTGATTAGTTGTTGCTGCTGTTTATAACGTTAGTGGTAGTTTTGATTAGTTGTTGCTTCCGTTTATAATGTTAGTGGTAGTTTTGATTCGTGTTGCTGCTGTTAATAATGTTAGTGGTAGTTTTGATTAGTTGTTGCTTCCGTTTATAATGTTAGTGGTGGTTTTGATTCGTGTTGCTACTGTTTATAATGTTAGTGGTAGTTTTGATTAGTTGTTGCTTCCGTTTATAATGTTAGTGGTAGTTTTGATTCGTGTTGCTGCTGTTTATAAAGTTAGTGGTGGTTTTGATTCGTTGTTGCTACTGTTTATAAAGTTAGTGGTGGTTTTGATTCGTTGTTGCTACTGTTTATAAAGTTAGTGGTGGTTTTGATTAGTTGTTGATGCTGTTTATAATGTAAGTGGTGGTTTTGATTAGTTGTTGCTGCTGTTTATAAAGTTAGTGGTGGTTTTGATTCGTTGTTGCTACTGTTTATAAAGTTAGTGGTGGTTTTGATTAGTTGTTGCTGCCGTTTATAATGTTAGTGGTTGTTTTGATTAGTTGTTGCTACTGTTTATAAAGTTAGTGGTGGTTTTGATTAGTTGTTGCTACTGTTTATAAAGTTAGTGGTGGTTTTGATTAGTTGTTGATGCTGTTTATAATGTTAGTGGTGGTTTTGATTAGTTGTTGCTGCCGTTTATAACGTTAGTGGTAGTTTTGATTCGTTGTTGCTGCCGTTTATAACGTAAGTGGTGGTTTTGATTAGTTGTTGCTGCCGTTTATAATGTTAGTGGTGGTTTTGATTCGTGTTGCTGCCGTTTATAATGTTAGTGGTAGTTTTGATTAGTTGTTGATGCTGTTTATAATGTTAGTGGTGGTTTTGATTCGTGTTGCTGCTGTTTATAATGTTAGTGGTTGTTTTGATTCGTGTTGCTGCTGTTTATAATGTTAGTGGTGGTTTTGATTCGTGTTGCTGCTGTTTATAATGTTAGTGGTAGTTTTGATTAGTTGTTGCTGCCGTTTATAATGTTAGTGGTGGTTTTGATTCGTGTTGCTGCTGTTTATAATGTTAGTGGTAGTTTTGATTAGTTGTTGCTTCCGTTTATAATGTTAGTGGTAGTTTTGATTCGTGTTGCTGCTGTTTATAATGTTAGTGGTAGTTTTGATTAGTGTTGCTGCTGTTTATAATGTTAGTGGTAGTTTTGATTAGTTGTTGCTGCCGTTTATAATGTTAGTGGTTGTTTTGATTAGTGTTGCTGCTGTTTATAATGTTAGTGGTGGTTTTGATTCGTGTTGCTGCTGTTTATAATGTTAGTGGTGGTTTTGATTCGTGTTGCTGCCGTTTATAATGATAGTGGTGGTTTTGATTAGTTGTTGCTGCCGTTTATAATGTTAGTAGTAGTTTTGATTCGTGTTGCTGCTGTTTATAATGTTAGTGGTAGTTTTGATTTGTTGTTGATGCTGTTTATAATGTAAGTGGTGGTTTTGATTAGTTGATGATGCTGTTTATAATGTAAGTGGTTGTTTTGATTCGTGTTGCTGCTGTTAATAATGATAGTGGTATTTTTTATTCGTGTTGCTGCTGTTTATAATGTAAGTGGTAGTTTTGATTAGTTGTTGCTGCTGTTTATAATGTTAGTGGTAGTTTTGATTAGTTGTTGCTACTGTTTATAATGTTAGTGGTTGTTTTGATTCGTGTTGCTGCTGTTTATAATGTTAGTGGTGGTTTTGATTTGTTGTTGCTGCTGTTGTGCGTAATGTTAGTGGTAGTTTTGATTCGTTGTTGATGCTGTTGTATGTAATGTTAGTGGTAGTTTTGATTCGTTGTTGATGCTGTTATATGTAATGTTAGTGGTAGTTTTGATTCGTTGTTGATGCTGTTGTAATTAATGTTTGTGGTAGTTTTGATTCGTTGTTGATGCTGTTGTAATTAATGTTTGTGGTAGTTTTGATTCGTTGTTGATGCTTTTGTAATTAATGTTTGTGGTAGTTTTGATTCGTTGTTGATGCTGTTTATAATGTAAGTGGTGGTTTTGATTAGTTGTTGCTGCTGTTTATAAAGTTAGTGGTGGTTTTGATTCGTTGTTGCTACTGTTTATAAAGTTAGTGGTGGTTTTGATTAGTTGTTGATGCTGTTTATAATGTAAGTGGTGGTTTTGATTAGTTGTTGCTGCTGTTTATAAAGTTAGTGGTGGTTTTGATTCGTTGTTGCTACTGTTTATAAAGTTAGTGGTGGTTTTGATTAGTTGTTGCTGCCGTTTATAATGTTAGTGGTTGTTTTGATTAGTTGTTGCTACTGTTTATAAAGTTAGTGGTGGTTTTGATTCGTTGTTGCTACTGTTTATAAAGTTAGTGGTGGTTTTGATTAGTTGTTGATGCTGTTTATAATGTTAGTGGTGGTTTTGATTAGTTGTTGCTGCTGTTTATAACGTTAGTTGTAGTTTTGATTCGTTGTTGCTGCCGTTTATAACGTAAGTGGTGGTTTTGATTAGTTGTTGCTACCGTTTATAATGTTAGTGGTAGTTTTGATTCGTGTTGCTGCTGTTTATAATGTTAGTGGTAGTTTTGATTAGTGTTGCTGCTGTTTATAATGTTAGTGGTAGTTTTGATTAGTTGTTGCTGCCGTTTATAATGTTAGTGGTTGTTTTGATTAGTGTTGCTGCTGTTTATAATGTTAGTGGTGGTTTTGATTCGTGTTGCTGCTGTTTATAATGTTAGTGGTGGTTTTGATTCGTGTTGCTGCCGTTTATAATGATAGTGGTGGTTTTGATTAGTTGTTGCTGCCGTTTATAATGTTAGTAGTAGTTTTGATTCGTGTTGCTGCTGTTTATAATGTTAGTGGTAGTTTTGATTTGTTGTTGATGCTGTTTATAATGTAAGTGGTGGTTTTGATTAGTTGATGATGCTGTTTATAATGTAAGTGGTTGTTTTGATTCGTGTTGCTGCTGTTAATAATGATAGTGGTATTTTTTATTCGTGTTGCTGCTGTTTATAATGTAAGTGGTAGTTTTGATTAGTTGTTGCTGCTGTTTATAATGTTAGTGGTAGTTTTGATTAGTTGTTGCTACTGTTTATAATGTTAGTGGTTGTTTTGATTCGTGTTGCTGCTGTTTATAATGTTAGTGGTGGTTTTGATTTGTTGTTGCTGCTGTTGTGCGTAATGTTAGTGGTAGTTTTGATTCGTTGTTGATGCTGTTGTATGTAATGTTAGTGGTAGTTTTGATTCGTTGTTGATGCTGTTATATGTAATGTTAGTGGTAGTTTTGATTCGTTGTTGATGCTGTTGTAATTAATGTTTGTGGTAGTTTTGATTCGTTGTTGATGCTTTTGTAATTAATGTTTGTGGTAGTTTTGATTCGTTGTTGACGCTGTTTATAATGTAAGTGGTGGTTTTGATTAGTTGTTGATGCTGTTTATAATGTTAGTGGTGGTTTTGATTAGTTGTTGCTACTGTTTATAAAGTTAGTGGTGGTTTTGATTAGTTGTTGATGCTGTTTATAATGTAAGTGGTGGTTTTGATTAGTTGTTGCTGCTGTTTATAAAGTTAGTGGTGGTTTTGATTCGTTGTTGCTACTGTTTATAAAGTTAGTGGTGGTTTTGATTAGTTGTTGCTGCCGTTTATAATGTTAGTGGTTGTTTTGATTAGTTGTTGCTACTGTTTATAAAGTTAGTGGTGGTTTTGATTAGTTGTTGATGCTGTTTATAATGTTAGTGGTGGTTTTGATTAGTTGTTGCTGCTGTTTATAACGTTAGTTGTAGTTTTGATTCGTTGTTGCTGCCGTTTATAACGTAAGTGGTGGTTTTGATTAGTTGTTGCTACCGTTTATAATGTTAGTGGTAGTTTTGATTCGTGTTGCTGCTGTTTATAATGTTAGTGGTAGTTTTGATTAGTGTTGCTGCTGTTTATAATGTTAGTGGTAGTTTTGATTAGTTGTTGCTGCCGTTTATAATGTTAGTGGTTGTTTTGATTAGTGTTGCTGCTGTTTATAATGTTAGTGGTGGTTTTGATTCGTGTTGCTGCTGTTTATAATGTTAGTGGTGGTTTTGATTCGTGTTGCTGCCGTTTATAATGATTGTGGTGGTTTTGATTAGTTGTTGCTGCCGTTTATAATGTTAGTAGTAGTTTTGATTCGTGTTGCTGCTGTTTATAATGTTAGTGGTAGTTTTGATTTGTTGTTGATGCTGTTTATAATGTAAGTGGTGGTTTTGATTAGTTGATGATGCTGTTTATAATGTAAGTGGTTGTTTTGATTCGTGTTGCTGCTGTTAATAATGATAGTGGTATTTTTTATTCGTGTTGCTGCTGTTTATAATGTAAGTGGTAGTTTTGATTAGTTGTTGCTGCTGTTTATAATGTTAGTGGTAGTTTTGATTAGTTGTTGCTACTGTTTATAATGTTAGTGGTTGTTTTGATTCGTGTTGCTGCTGTTTATAATGTTAGTGGTGGTTTTGATTTGTTGTTGCTGCTGTTGTGCGTAATGTTAGTGGTAGTTTTGATTCGTTGTTGATGCTGTTGTATGTAATGTTAGTGGTAGTTTTGATTCGTTGTTGATGCTGTTATATGTAATGTTAGTGGTAGTTTTGATTCGTTGTTGATGCTTTTGTAATTAATGTTTGTGGTAGTTTTGATTCGTTGTTGATGCTGTTGTAATTAATGTTTGTGGTAGTTTTGATTCGTTGTTGATGCTTTTGTAATTAATGTTTGTGGTAGTTTTGATTCGTTGTTGATGCTGTTTATAATGTAAGTGGTGGTTTTGATTAGTTGTTGCTGCTGTTTATAAAGTTAGTGGTGGTTTTGATTCGTTGTTGCCACTGTTTATAAAGTTAGTGGTGGTTTTGATTAGTTGTTGATGCTGTTTATAATGTAAGTGGTGGTTTTGATTAGTTGTTGCTGCTGTTTATAAAGTTAGTGGTGGTTTTGATTCGTTGTTGCTACTGTTTATAAAGTTAGTGGTGGTTTTGATTAGTTGTTGCTGCCGTTTATAATGTTAGTGGTTGTTTTGATTAGTTGTTGCTACTGTTTATAAAGTTAGTGGTGGTTTTGATTCGTTGTTGCTACTGTTTATAAAGTTAGTGGTGGTTTTGATTAGTTGTTGATGCTGTTTATAATGTTAGTGGTGGTTTTGATTAGTTGTTGCTGCTGTTTATAACGTTAGTTGTAGTTTTGATTCGTTGTTGCTGCCGTTTATAACGTAAGTGGTGGTTTTGATTAGTTGTTGCTACCGTTTATAATGTTAGTGGTGGTTTTGATTCGTGTTGCTGCCGTTTATAATGTTAGTGGTAGTTTTGATTAGTTGTTGATGCTGTTTATAATGTTAGTGGTGGTTTTGATTCGTGTTGCTGCTGTTTATAATGTTAGTGGTTGTTTTGATTCGTGTTGCTGCTGTTTATAATGTTAGTGGTGGTTTTGATTCGTGTTGCTGCTGTTTATAATGTTAGTGGTAGTTTTGATTAGTTGTTGCTTCCGTTTATAATGTTAGTGGTGGTTTTGATTCGTGTTGCTGCTGTTTATAATGTTAGTGGTAGTTTTGATTAGTTGTTGCTTCCGTTTATAATGTTAGTGGTAGTTTTTATTCGTGTTGCTGCTGTTTATAATGTTAGTGGTAGTTTTGATTAGTGTTGCTGCTGTTTATAATGTTAGTGGTAGTTTTGATTAGTTGTTGCTGCCGTTTATAATGTTAGTGGTTGTTTTGATTAGTGTTGCTGCTGTTTATAATGTTAGTGGTGGTTTTGATTCGTGTTGCTGCTGTTTATAATGTTAGTGGTGGTTTTGATTCGTGTTGCTGCCGTTTATAATGTTAGTGGTGGTTTTGATTAGTTGTTGCTGCCGTTTATAATGTTAGTAGTAGTTTTGATTCGTGTTGCTGCTGTTTATAATGTTAGTGGTAGTTTTGATTTGTTGTTGATGCTGTTTATAATGTAAGTGGTGGTTTTGATTAGTTGTTGATGATGTTTATAATGTTAGTGGTGGTTTTGATTTGTTGTTGCTGCCGTTTATAATGTTAGTGGTGGTTTTGATTTGTTGTTGATACTGTTATAATGTAAGTGGTAGTTTTGATTCGTGTTGCTGCTGTTTATAATGTTAGTGGTTGTTTTGATTCGTGTTGCTGCTGTTTATAATGTTAGTGGTGGTTTTGATTTGTTGTTGCTGCTGTTGTGCGTAATGTTAGTGGTAGTTTTGATTCGTTGTTGATGCTGTTGTATGTAATGTTAGTGGTAGTTTTGATTCGTTGTTGATGCTGTTGTAATTAATGTTTGTGGTAGTTTTGATTCGTTGTTGATGCTGTTGTAATTAATGTTTGTGGTAGTTTTGATTCGTTGTTGATGCTGTTGTAATTAATGTTTGTGGTAGTTTTGATTCGTTGTTGATGCTGTTGTAATTAATGTTTGTGGTAGTTTTGATTCGTTGTTGATGCTGTTGTAATTAATGTTTGTGGTAGTTTTGATGTTTGATGATGATGATTTTGATTAGTTGTTGCTTTTTAATAACGATGATGATGGTTGATTCGTTGTTTTATAAACAACGGTTTATAAACACTAGCTTGATAAGCAGTTGTCCGATAGAGTTTATACAAAATATAAACACATGAATTAAAAGCAATTTACGTGTATAAATATTGAATATAAAAATGCACGTAGAACATATCAAATATACACCTGGAAAAAACTAAGCACAACCGACAGGTAGAGAAGGGTTGAGGCTATCATTTAGGCACGTAGCGGTTACACATGTTATTAAAAACATCTCATAACAGTGCTTTCTATCACAACAAATTTTTAATTTCCTGGGTTTGCTAATTTCCGAGTGTTTAAATTCATGAAAGGAAACTAAAATTACATCTTACATGAACATAAAACAACCATCAATAAACCAGAGTAAATAACGCATGTACAGTCGTTTCCAGAACGATATAAAGTCAAAAAACAACGAAAACAGTAATTGTCAATTTTACGCATTTAATAGATCACAATCTTTAGAAACAATATAACAATGATGAAACAATCACGTAATACTAATTCTAATATTATATCAATGTGATGCTAAAAATGGTTATCTGAAAAACAAACAACAAACAAAGAATACAGTCTAAATACAACTTTGTTCAAACAGAACAAATACTTAAAAACACAGAATACAATCTGTATACAACATTATTCATAAAAATACATATAAATCTTAATTTATCCAAATTATAAGATAATTAGTTGTTCAAAAATGTACTTAAAAGATACATATTTAATTCAATACTTACTGAGCAATTCCCTCTTTACATCGTCCAAATACAAAAACAAAATGTATGAATACAAATTACAAAATACAAATTTACGGTTTTACTGGTCAGGCCAGGACTTACTAAGTGAGGAGTAAGATACCTCTAGAGCCACGGAATTAAATTAAACCTCTCCCACAATGTCAACTGTTAAGGTTTTATCCGAACAAAATTAGTATAATTTGGTTCCCATACAGCCCCTAACTTCCAAATTCGGAGAAACTTCGGGTGTTCCCTGGCTAGCATGGTCAAGATAATATTTCTGACTGTTGAAAGAGAAATGTTGGTATTTCTTCAGAAAGAATAATAAAGTGTCAAACAGGCACATAAATCTTCTGTCAACCTCTCAGAATTAGAGATAATTCATTGTTAAATTGTTCTTACTGACTAATTTATAGGTACAGTGTTGGGTAAGGTCTTTTATTTTATCCAGGGATTCTATATAACATTAGCAGGGATTTGTAACGAAGTACTTTTTTGAATTTTCTCGGTCGTCACTGTCTATAATTGGCTGAAGCAGGCTGTACAAACTATTCCAGAGTTTGAAAACTTGATTTATGTTTTTGTACATGTCTTCCGTGCTACTTGTGAATGTTTCTGAAGTTTTTTACAAAAAATTGTTGCAATTATGACCGAAAATATGACTCAAGTAGATGTAAAATATGGCTAAATTGGCAGATCAGCGGGAAAATGCATTATTTTGTTAAACAGTCTGTGAGCGTAATTTACCTCCAAATCATCAAGAAACACATTTTTCCTAACATTTATGTCAATTTGAATGGTTCTGGTACAAAATTTCATGTGAATATCTTTATTTTAACTTGTTATACTTGTTTTCCGTATGGGTCGAAATAATAGCGACGACAGTGAAATTTGATGAAAATCTATTACATTTACTTATCGTTACAAATCCCTGTTATATAAATCCCTGTTTTATCTTAGAAAACATCTGTATTCAATCACAGGCTCCTATAATCACTACAGTGAGTAGGTTGCAACTTATCACAAACTGACATTTTGAAAATTGAGGAATCACAGATATTGTGTTAAAACTACACTCATTGCAGTCTGTACCACCGAGTACTAATACAGACTTTTCATTAGCCACCTTAGGAATTATACCACTAAATTAAGATAATTGATTATAAGAAACTGCAATTTTTGGGTCAGTTGTGCAGACTTCCCAATGAATATCTTGCAATAAGTGTTTTTAATCATAGACTGATACGCTTCTTAAAATTTGATCATAAATGCTTGGGTTTCATGCCCGATGTATTTTCTTTACTACAGAAATATAACTTGGACTATATCCTACCACTATATTTAGACAGTGGAACATTTCCTTCTAAAAGTAGATGGAAACACATTATAAGAGAGCGCGTTGTAAATCGTGATCATTTACATAGAGTCAGCAGACTTATTGATAATAATACATACAACTTGGTCATATTGAACAACATTCTTGATATGAACAAGCATTCTGTTTTATGGTCGGTATCCAAAGGTAACTATAGATGCACTTACCTGTGTCAAATACTTATCCGTATTATTGGTAAAAATTAACTCGAGAAACTTTCTTCAGACTTGCAATAGATGTTCTATATTGACAGACACTATTATAGAACATATCTTTTTAATTTGCAGTGCAAACGAATACCTTAGAAACCACATATTCCGGTGTAACGTAAATGCTTTCGACACTCGGCTTTTATTAAACTTATCTCAGAAAATCCTAAGATCCAATGCATAAGCCTGATAGAGACAGCAATTGTGATACGTGATGATTATTTTGTAAACAGTTGGTTTACTGAACTTCTGTGTAGACTTTATGAATAGTTGTATCTTATAAGAATAATCAAGATTTGAGCATTTTTGTGTCGACACCGGATGCCTTACTCCAATCAGAACGATGCATTTGATGTCACGTGATGAAAATAATGACGTCGATCAGTCAAAATAGGGGTGCGTGTATGGAATGGTCGAGGCCGTGTATTATCCGGTTACCTGTATGTATTACCAGAAAATATCATTATCAATATATGAACGCGTACCAGTTTCAAAGAAGTTCCAATATAAACCCATAAAACATGCACAACTAATTGTAATACATTTATGTTCATTTCTTGAAAAAAAACTCGCATTTGTTGGAGAAAGCAAACCTATCTTCCCTACTTCTGAGCGAGTTTATTTTCTCAGATAACCATGGGAGCCGCCATTGAACATTAAAGGCCCCGTCACACAAAACTAGTTCCCAGTACGTTCGACCCCGTCCAAAAAGATATGGCGAAACTGGTTGTGAACGAGCTAGAACGTGTCGTGTAAGTCGGACAATGTCAGCTATACGATTATAGTTCGTTCAGAACCAGTTCCGATACGTGCAATTTGTTTTTACCCCGTCTGAAGTCCGTTTGTATCGAGTTCACATCGGGTAAAATTGCTCGTTCTCTCTCTCTCTCTCGTTCTACCTCCAAAAAAAGAGCAAATCCAGACAGACGACGCGTGTTAAGACGATCGCTTCTAAACGATCCAAAATCACCTGCTGAGATGAATCTCTTGAAGACCAGCCTTAAGATAAGCCACAAGGTACTGAACCTCTTGAGCCAGTCAATGAAAACGAGGATGTTGTATCTCCTGCTTCTTCTAATGACTCAGACACCCAACAGGTCCTTGGTCTTATTGAGAATCCTACTAGACTCAGAGAACGAGAATGTAAATAGACATGCGACAGTATAAAACTCTGACACATATATTGCTTGAATGCTTTACTAAAAGAGATGTCATAGGCCTACATAGCTAAACGACGATTTCAAGCATTTTTGGAAATGCTAATACTTGTTATTGTCTTGATCCAGAAAATTGTTGTCTGTGTCATAGGCGGATCCAGGATTTCTAGTTAGAGGGGACGAAAAATGAACGAGCAGTTTTGGGGTCCAGGGGGCGTAAGGGCCCCGCATGGGTCCATTTCAATGGCCTGATGAAGGGTTTAGAGGGGCGACGGCCCAAAAAACTCCTTAGTTTTTGGTTATTTCAGGCACATTTCCAAAACCCCAACTATCCTTCCATTCAAAAGCATCTAGATGTGCATGTACATCATATAATTTTCTAATAGCCGTTAGATCAAATTAAAATCTTACAAAAATGAGCAGAAATATTTTTTGATTATTGCATTCCCAGTTTTGTAACTTATTGCACGCAAAGCGTGCGAATTTTTTTTTACATATATTTTGCTATAAATATCATATTTTATGATAGAAAAAAAACTTTGCTTGGGCAATTTGAGGGGGCGTACGCCGCCCCCTCCTAAATTGCACAAGTGTGTTGTCTTTACATTTTTTTCTGCTTTTTATATTAAAAATTATTTCATGCTCACAGTGCTTAACAAGTTTGTATTTCATATGTCATGATACTACATTTTTACATTGTTATAAGACACACATGTTTTAAAAGGTTTGTTATTGTGATTTTCTTTTTATGTTAGTATCATTATTATTATAACCATAGTGTTGTCCCAATTTCAGTGCTTTATAACTGTTCTAATGTAATTTTCAAATGGTAGATCGTCTACTTTTATGGTCATCAAGTTCCTTGCAATGTTATCGATACGCTATCCAAGCTTATAATTCAACTCTGAGGTTAAATTTCCTTATAAGGGAGGTTATACTATTCATACCATATATAAACATGTTCTATTTATAGCTCTAACTTCGATATATCTATTTATAGATACACAGGTATGGTATACAGCTATAGGTAAGTCTATACTTATCACAATTAATTAGCACCCCTTACTGTACTCATATTTTTTCTAATGATTTTTCGAAAAGATAGTCCATCGTTTTATAACAGTAGATTTCTTAAGTTTATAAGCTAAAGCCAAGATGTTTAGATATTTCAACCGATGCACACATGTCTATTTATCACGTTTTGTTTATTTCAAAATAACTTTTTTATACAAGTCACTATAATCAGTGATCAATGCTTTTGGCATGGACCTAGGTCTATGCTATTTGCAAACCACTGGTTTTATTCTTAAACGTGGTTTAGCAAATTAACCAAATTCTATTCACTTCGCTACATGTGTGACCGTATTACTTAAACTGGAGTTTTATGATATCGATAAACACTGTTAAATATCATATTTATGTTTAGACACACCGACATGTATGTAATTAAAACTTGCAATTTTCTATTCGGTATCACATTTAAATCAATGGTCTTAATAAAAAGATTCCAATACGAGTTATAAAAAAGAAATGTTCATACCTGATAGTCCTACAATACAATAAACTTAAATAAATCAGATGACTCCTAACTTTTATTAAGTGGTATACTTTAGTATACAGATCATTGATATATTTAGAAGTTTATTTCGCTAGCTCATTTATTGAACAACTGTGTGAACTTTGACATGACTAATTCAAATCAAGGCATCAGAGACTGAAATAAACCATATGACCCATTATATTCTCCATATACGGCAATGCTTCCAAGAAAATGGTGACACACACGTTTGTGCAACCCCCTTGATCCGACCCTATATATACCCTGATTGGTCTATCTAATTATCAAAAACCAACTGGTTATTAGAGAAAGGCTTTGATAAAACTTAACTGAATTCAAGAGAGACATATCTACCTACAAAATTGTAAGTACTTACTAAAGTATTTTGTATTTCACTTTAAATTGTAAAAACTGATTGACGCTTATTTAATAATTATAGGTTATTATACATTTCATTGTACAATACGGAAATATAGTTGGACGAGTACACAGCTTGAAAAGTCATATTGGACGAGCCAATAGGCGAGTTCAATATGACTTTTCAAGCTGTGTACGAGTCCAAATATATGCCGTATTGTACAGAAAAATGTATAATAACCTTTTTATTATATATCTTTCGTTTATTTTGAAATAATCATCATCGCTATCATCCCCAATTAAGCAATCACAGCCATTCTTATCACATCGTTTAGTGCACATGTACCCAACCGTCCAATATGAAAATAATACATATTTTTCGGGTCCAATACGGGAATATATTGAACGGTCACGTGGTACAAATGTAGATTGTTGATTGGTTAGATTTATTAGATATATAATAATTCATAAATATATTGGCACTAACAATTTTAAGATTGAATTGTATGACCAACTTGTTGCATACTTGTGCATTATACGTATTTTCATATATTGAAATTATTATTCACTCATAGATATTCAATGCACAACTAAATCTCTATATCTTTTAAAAGTTGTCAGACCATCGTGTATTTGTTTCGATGCTTCAAATGACCAACAATGATCACAAGGAAAACATGAAGTTTAGGTTCCGCGCAATCTGATTAATACCTGATCTAAAATATTCCGCTCGCCTACTCGCTACAATGCTCTACAGGATATCTGTTTACGGAGATTGGGCTCCACGTTACTTATCCTTTGCATATGCATTAATTATAAAATATTGTGACATCATCATACAAATATCAATATTTGTCACTAAAATGAATAGTCTGGTTTATTTCAACTTTTCTCTGTGATAACATTTCTAATTTGCTGAATCATTGCACGTATAAGAAGTGGTATTGCATCACTGTCATGATGGGTTAACAAAAGCCATGGTCATGTTGCGGTGGTATCGCGATCATCCTCGAAACAGTTGATTCCGTTTCGATTCCCTGACGCCACAGGTCATTCACCCCCATGAAAATGCGATAGTAATGCTGACTATAGGAAGAAATTGTCGACTCTTTTTCAATGATAAGCGGATACTGGTTGAGGAAAAATATCCAGGAAAGTTACGTAGTTTGGCAAGTCGACCTCCGCTATTACTATGACTCATAGTATAATTAACGACGTAAAGTCCAATAAAAAAACAACAACAATGCAATCGTATTCATTTAAAAGTTCTATACATATAATTATATGTACAAACATTTTATTCTTATATCATTCAAACTTAACCAAAACTTTCGTTTATTTTTCAGAACCATGACTTCATTCTACGATAATGATGATATTGCTAGTGTTGTCATTGACAACGGTTCTGGTATGTGTAAGGCAGGATTTGGAGGGGATGATGCACCAAGAGCTGTGTTTCCAGCTGTGACTGGACGTCCTAGGTACGATATATGGATGGCAGGAATGGGAGGCAAAGATACTTACATTGGAGATGAGGCTCAAAACAAACGGGGAGTTCTATCACTAAAGTATCCAGTGGAACACGGCATTGTAACTAACTGGGATGACATGGAACGCATATGGCATCACACGTTCTACAATGAACTTAGAGTTGCACCAGAGGAGCATCCCATCCTTCTTACCGAAGCTCCACTGAATCCAAAAGCTAATAGAGAAAGAATGACTGAAATTATGTTTGAGACATTTAATACGCCAGCATTCTATGTTGCTATACAAGCAGTTTTGTCCTTATACAGCTCTGGGAGAACAACAGGTGTTGTATTTGATTCAGGAGATGGTGTGTCACATGTTGTACCAATATATGAAGGCTATGCTCTACCTCATGCTATTGAAAGAGTTGATCTTGCTGGAAGAGATCTGACAGCCTATTTGGCTAGAATTCTACATGAACGTGGGTACAACTTCACAAGCTCTTCAGAGACAGAAATAGTTCGAGATATCAAGGAGCAGATTTGTTACGGCGCCTTGGACTTTGAAGCCGAGATGGCTACGGCTGCTAGTTCTTCAACTATTGAGAAAAGTTATGAGTTACCTGATGGTCAAGTTATTACTATTGGAAATGAAAGATTTAGATGCGTGGAGACCATGTTTCAACCTTCATTTATAGGAATGGAAAGCGCTGGTATCCATGAGATTTTATACAACAGTGTGATGAAGTCTGACATTGACATCAGAAAGGACTTGTTCAGTAACATTGTACTCTCCGGTGGTTCAACTATGTTTCCAGGTATTGCCGATAGAATGAAGAAAGAGCTAGACAATTTGGTGCCAAGTAGTATGAGAGTAAAGGTGTATGCTCCACCTGAGAGAAAATATTCAGTCTGGATTGGTGGTTCTATTCTATCATCATTGTCTACTTTCCAACAGATGTGGATCTCTAAACAAGAGTATGACGAATGTGGTCCAAGCATAGTGCACAGAAAATGTTTCTAAAGTTTTGTTTTAGAAAATTTAAGAGAGTGATCTGTGCAATAGACTTTATTTTTATTTTTCCTGTGTATGTATTTGTTTAATTTATAGGAATTTCAATGTATTGACACATGACAATTTGATCATTTTCCAATGTCTTTCTAATTATAATTTCATTTTGATGACATTTTTCCTCCGTATATTTTCTGTTTTTGGTTTTCTATTGTTTTATTTTATGTGTTTATTTTCCAATGTCTTTCGATAAAATTATACATTTTGAACACATTCGTATTATATGCATTTACTTTTATATTTTTATGATATACGTATTTTCGTGATTCATTTGTAATATATCATGTGTGTTTTATATGATTAAAAAAACAAAATTAAATATCTGTTGCTGATGTTTACTTGGTACGTCTATTGGTTACAACATACTTGCTATTTACAACATGTTTTTACTCTGAAGTAATTACGTGTATTTATACATGTACATATAGTGTTGACTTTTTAACTAAGTCAGATTCACTTCTCATTCTAGACAATTTGTTTTTGCTCGATCGGTTAGCTCAGGCGGTAACATGCCTGGTGATCAATCTAAGGTTCCCTTCTACATGCTAAACGACGATTTCAAGCATATTTGGAAATGCTAATACTTGTAGTATATGTAATAATTATAGTGTCTAATGTTAAACATTATACAGTAAAATAATTGATAAATGAGCATTAATCCTAGGTATAAATTATGGTATACCCTTATGTACGGGAATGAAGGTGGTTCTGTCAATTACCTATCGTTTTCTATTATGTTCTGTTATACCATATATTTATCGTTTTGTTTTTGCATTTATGTTGCATGTACTCTGTTTGCTTTCTTTGCCTTCTTTGACTCTCCATTTTGGAGAAAATAAAAAATATATGAAGACATGAATAATATGTCATTTCATGAGCAGGATACATTCCAAAGATAGATCCAGATAGTTTTACATTAACCTGATGATAAACATATATGTGCGTGCGTAAACGGAATGCGAAAGAGCGAAAACACAATTATAATCGTATATACGACAGAGTAGATATGATAAAATAGGACCACAAGAGTCTGAGTATCATTTCAAACTATAAAAACTGACACCTCTTTCTCATAATAAGAACAGAATATGTCGTATTTTCATGATATTTGTGTAGAAAATTGCAAGTTCTTGTGATAGAACACAAACATGTTCACTTTACGCAATCTAAAAAAACAAGACAAAATACTTTTTAATCATCATAGTTTTATTCAAAATTAATAATTACATTGCATTATATAATTTATATAGATGACAACAGAAACAAAATACATGCGTAAGAACTTATAAAATATCTAAAAGTATGTTCATTTAAAATATGATAAAAATGAAAATACTATAGGGGAGACCGGGGCAAAATGTTACACGGGGCAAAGTGTTACGTTTGAATTTTGAACACCGTGACGTCATTTACGTTGTCATAAAACATGTGACGTAAACACAATTTCCATCCGCCATTTCTTTCTATAGCTTAAAAAAGCATCATTCCATACGTAACATTTTTATCAAATGTTGGACATTTTTTGGTCATGTAAGTAAATTTTCATTTTTTTTTCTAGTGTCAATTTTTATAGTGTATACTGCTTCGCTGGTATTTTGGTTTATATGTACATAATAAAGTAGACATTTGGCTATCTGTATAGAAATGAATTGCGAATCGGTATTCCTCGGATTTTTGTATACAACTATTAATGTACGTGACGGTTGAGTGGGGCAATGTGTAACAGGCCAGCTGGGGCAATGTGTTACAATGTAACACTTTGCCCCGTCGACTTGTATAACACGTTTGGCATTTTAGAATGAGTTCTTACAGAACAAAAGTCTTTTTCCGAATGCCGAAAACTGCAAGGATCATTGTTAATTTAACTCAAGTTAACATTTTACATGGTAAAGATAAAAAATGTATAGTAAAACCTCACTTAAAGACCGCCTTAATAATTCACCCACCTTAAGAATAAGATGTGTGATTTCATGTATTAAATATCCCGTTTAATTAATGAAACCACGTGCTCTCGGTCCAAAGGTGGTCTTAGTATCAAGGTTTAAGTGTACATTGTATTATCTAGTTCTAGAAGCGTCATTGCATATAATAATAAATCACATATCAGTATCAACCGTTGACCAAATCCACCTCATGACTGTACACGTGCTATGGGGCAAATTATACAATATGAGTGTACACACAGATTTATTAATGGGGTAAATTAGGTAATATGAGTGAACACGTAGATTTTTAAACGGGTAAATAACGTGATATGAGTGTACACGTAGATTTATTAATGGGGTAAATTAGGTAATATAAGTGTACACGTGGATTAATAAATGAGGTAAATTGCGTAATATTCATGAGTGTACATGTAGATTTATAAATGGGGTAAATGATGTTATATGAGTGTACACGTAGATTTATTAATGGGGCAAATTACGTATGATATGAGTGTACACTGTACACGTGGATTTATTAATAGGATAAATGATGAAATATAAGTATACACGTAAATTTTTTAACGGGTAAATAACGTAAATATGAGTGTACATGTAGATTTATTAGTGGGATAAATTACGTAATATGAGTCTACATGTGGTTTTATTGATGGGGTTTATAACGTAATATGACTCATAATGAGTGTATATGTAGATTTATATATGGGGCAAATTGCGTATGATATGAGTGTACACTGTACACGTAGATTTATCGATGGGGTTAACTACGTGATTTGAGTGTACACGTAGATTTATTGATGGGGTAAATCACGTAATATAAGTGTACATGTAGGTTTATTAGTGGGGTAAATTACGTAATATAAGTGTACATGTAGATTTATTAGTGGGGTAAAATTACGTAATATATGTGTAAATGTGGATTTATTAGTGGGTCAAATTACGTAATATAAGTGTACATGTAGATTTATAAGTGGGGTAAATTACGTAATATAAGTGTACATGTAGGTTTATTAGTGGGGTAAATTACGTAATATAAGTGTACATGTAGATTTATAAGTGGGGTAAATTACGTAATATAAGTGTACATGTAGATTTATTAGTGGGATAAATTACGTAATATAAGTGTACATGTAGATTTATTAGTGGGGTAAATTACGAAATATAAGTGTACATGTAGGTTTATTAGTGGGGTAAATTACGTAATATAAGTGTACATGTAGATTTATTAGTGGGGTAAATTACGTAATATAAGTGTTCATGTAGATTTATTAGTGGGGTAAATTACGAAATATAAGTGTACATGTAGGTTTATTAGTGGGTCAAATTACGTAATATAAGTGTACATGTAGATTTATAAGTGGGGTAAATTACGTAATATAAGTGTACATGAAGATTTATTAGTGGGGTAAATTACGTAATATAAGTGTACATGTAGGTTTATTAGTGGGGTAAATTACGTAATATAAGTGTACATGTAGATTTATTAGTGGGGTAAAATTACGTAATATAAGTGTACATGTAGGTTTATTGATGGGGTAAATCACGTAATATAAGTGTACATGTAGGTTTATTAGTGGGTCAAATTACGTAATATAAGTGTACTTGTAGATTTATAAGTGGGGTAAATTACGTAATATAAGTGTACATGTAGATTTATTGATGGGGTAAATCACGTAATATAAGTGTACATGTAGGTTTATTAGTGGGTCAAATTACGTAATATAAGTGTACTTGTAGATTTATAAGTGGGGTAAATTACGTAATATAAGTGTACATGTAGATTTATTAGTGGGGTAAATTACGAAATATAAGTGTGCATGTAGGTTTATTAGTGGGTCAAATTACGTGATGTAAGTGTACATGTAGATTTATTAGTGGGGTAAATTACCTTGTAACACTTTGCCCCGGGTAGTGTAACATTTTCCCCAAAGTCTGGGGCAAAGTGTTACATTTACAAACCATTTTGTTAACCATCTCGATATCATATCCATGCTTAAATTGTTTTATTTTAGACTTAATATGTTGAGGAAAATGTCGGGCTTTATTTTAAATATATTACTTGCACTGAATATACGTTTACTAAGATATTAATGAAAAATGTTTAAAAAATGTAACACTTTGCCCCGGTCTCCCCTAGTAACAGATGGACAATACTGCATTTTTACTCCTTTGCTTTGAAGCTAGCTATCATTGCATCATAGTTGAAAATTTGTTCCACACAAGTACTGCTGGAAAAACCATCAGTTTGAATTCTGAATGAAGTATATGTTTCATTCTTCTTGCATAGATACATAGACAATCAGTACTTACACACCATAGAAAGGAAAATTTGAGTCAGGCATCTGGTTCTTCAGCATTCAAAGACATGGCAACAGTTTTATGGCACTCAAGTGGAAACTTCAGCTGCCCTTCCTCAGTCCAACAGTGTTCCAATATTGCTGCAGGCAAGACAGCAGAAGATATTTCTATAAGAACTACTCTAGACTAGAACCCTGTTTGCAGCAGTTCATTTTTCTTCCAGCTTGTTTGATTTTGTATTTACACATTGATCAACATTTTATTCACTTATTTACAGCAAACAAGCTTACCTAACAAGTTTTCATGAACTTTGCTGCTCCAATTTCTACTGGTTATCCACCCATACGAAGAAGACAGCTTCTATACAAAGCTAGTATCAATGTCAAGGTGTGATAGAAAGGTATTTTGAAACTAGAAGACAGACCAAGAAACCATGCTTTAAATCAACATATACTAACATTTTATACAATTAAAACAACTAAAATCCTGTCTTTGTAGTACGTACATGTAGTAGTGTCTTAGTGGTGTTTGTAGTGTATTAGTAGTCTATGTTAAATTTCATCTTTTGGTCTATAATTTTATTTTCTAATAAAATATCTCCTATAAAGTAGTTGTTTTTTTTACAAAATCTATCAGATGTTTAATTTTTTTAACGATATTTTGTTCAAGATAAAGTACTTATGTATTTCAGTCTTAGAGGTGAAAATGAGATTTCATTATTTTTTCATCTATTCAACTATTTTTGCTTAAATATCATTTTTAATTGTTTTTTTTAAACCATCTGAAAATGTCGTATTTAGTATTTAGATCAACATGTAATATCATTTTATACAATTAAAACTACTAAAATCCTGTCTTAGTTGTGCTTAGTAGTGTCTTAGTGGTATTTAGTAGGACCGTTTTGCAGTTGTAGTTAGTTTTTATTGCTGTTGTTTTGAGCTTTCTATAATTTTTCTTTAAGGTTTTGATGTTGTTGATTTTAGATGTTTTGATTTCTATTTATCTTTAATAAGAATGCTGATGGGTGTCTAGAGTGTTAGTTGTTTAAAGTGGTGCTGAGAGTATTGTTGATTTTTGTTTGTCTTTAATAATGACGTTACTCTGCATGTAGTTTTGAGTAGTTTTGCAACTGTTTTGAGTTGTTGGTGCAGTTGCTTAAAGTTGTTTTACAGTTTTTATGTTGTTTTGTAGTTTTTTATTGTTGTTGTTTTGAATTACTGTTTCTAATGGATGAGGTATTCAGTGTTGCAAACAAGGGTGTTTAAGAGGCTGTCCACGATAAAATCAGACAGATATTTTAGCTTTACAGTGGGCAAATTCCAAAAAAGTCATTAAATGTTAAATAATGCAATGTGTAATTTCCAGTTTACATAATGCAAATTACTTTTGCTAGAATGGTTATTTTAACTGTTGTGCAAAAAGTTCAGTCGATATTTTGTTTTACAACTACCAGGGGAACTAATTCCTGGATAAAAGTTTGGAGGAATTTTTATGGATTACTTCCCTTGGTTCATATTTCATTTAAGGGGAGATCACTCTCCTTTTGATTGATTTAGGGACAAGTTCTTGTTGATTTCTTTCTATTGTATTCAAAAATAAAAAAAATAACGGTTTGAATTATAAATTTCATTCTAGTTAATACTTTTTTTATTCGCAATAAATTCAATCAAATGACTTAAAATTTAGACGGCGACGACTATTGACAAAATTATCAACCGATCCCTTCATAAATAAATTAATCAATATCATGACGTCAATCAAAACAAGTGCTAAAACTCAGAGAGAGGAGTCGCAGAGATGAACATTTTGTAACAGCTTTTCTTTTTTAATTTATAGAGTTCTTCATATTTCAATTCAAAATCAAAGGGTGACTTTAAACTCAGTGTTACTGAGTAAATATGTGTGGAAAAATGAGCAAGTTATTTCTTCTAGTAGCAATATTTGGTTTGATTAGATGCTATGAACTGGATAAACATCATGATTATGACGCCATGTACAATGTGATGGAAAATGTGAGCAGAAAATGTCCAGATATAACAAGATTGTACAATATCCCAGAAGATCAATCAGAGGATGTTCCAAATGAAACTGTTCAGAAACGTAAACTCTGGGTCATTGAATTCGGTAAAACACCAGGAACACACAGACCAGGTAAAGATTTATAGTTAAACCAATAAACGATAATGATTAATATTTTTGTAATTTTTATATATATCGTAGGTCATTGATCGGTCACAAATTATGGCAAGGCATCTAAGACTCTGGATTTCCTGAGTAATTTTTATTTTTGTGTAAAATCTGAAATTTTCTGGTGAAGAAATTGTCAACCGTTAGAATATTAATATAACACCCCTATACTGGTTGGCGTCCTACAACCGGACGTTTTTAGAACTTTTTTTACAATAACTTTAAAACTGTTTATACTACACGCTAGATTTTTTACCTGGAAGAAGTTAGGTTCAAGGTCTCTCTAATGTTATCGGGTTTTCTACTTTCTAAAGATAGAACACATGTTTTGAGGCCCTGGCAGAGGGTCAATAAATTGTGTTAATTTCGCACCAAACTGAACCATGTTTCCGGACGTTCCGCCAACATTCATTTCAGTTGAAATTTATACTGTAGTTGACATTTTACTGGCAAACATCAATTGATTAAACACTTTACTTAAATGTTCTTACACTTGACCCCTTTTTAATTGTCCGGGCCTCTGTAAAATAATTGCGCATACGCGATACATTACATGTAACTTCCCTCCGCGAACAGAAAACAGGTCAAATGACACACAAATGTAAATATTGTATTTTCAACAATCATACGTACATAGTGGTGACTTTGTTGGTACGGGCTGTTACAAAACCAAGCGCTCGAGTGATCAACAACAAATGATCAAAGTAATCAACAAAATAAAGTTTCTACGCGGGTGTCCGGATTTGTAGGACGTCCGAGTTTGTAGGTCGCCAACCAGTACATGCTAAAAAATCTAGACTCTGAGGCTAGAAGTATAGTACCGTAACTCTAGCATTTGGGTTTATTCAAATGTCATCTGTGTAAAGATAAAATTATATAAGGCTTTACTGATTATCTTATTTTGGGGCCGAATATTGGCCCCATTACCCTCTCAAAATCTTATGTTTTTTCCCCTATCTCAGACAAAAATTCTCCTCAAAATTTAAAGAAAAGAAAAATGAGTACGGAAAATAAAGATAGTTTATGACCAGCTTCAAATCATTTGTTTTATTTGTCATTCTACAGTCACTATCTTTACTAGCTATTCAAATCAATGGTAGAAGTGTTTAAAATAACAACTGTATGCATTTAAGAATTGACTGAAAATTCCCCATATTGCCTTGAAATGACGCAAATTTCCCTTACTGAGGGGATGGGTATCACTATCTGTCCCCAAAAGTTGTCTAGGGCCTGAAAGATTTTTTTTATGCTTTTGGTGATTCCTATGTGACAAGTAATAGCTATGCTATGTAAAAGGGCATGAGCTTCTGTATTGTACTGTGAAAAAAACAACTTCTTGCAATGAATAATGCATCAAATCATCCTATTACTGTAGTACTTGTCAAACTTGCACCTGATTAACTTACTTAGTGGTTCTATATTGTGTATTTTAATTTGCTATTTCAGGCGTCCCCGAGTTCAAGTATATAGGTAACATGCATGGTAATGAAGTAGTAGGTCGTGAGTTATTACTTATGTTAATGGATTATATGTGTGATGTATACAATGATGTCAGAGATCCTCAGGGAGAGTTTGATAGAGCAGATATATTATGGTTAATTAACCATACTAGAATTCACATCATGCCATCTATGAACCCTGATGGTTGGGAGATTGCTGCTGTAAGTATTGTTTAACATTAGTGCAGTGTTAAAGGTACTAGTTCACAGATTTGGTTTATTTTTTCTATAATTTCAAAATACCATTCAGTGTCTGTAATTGTGTCAGAAAAAGTTGTTCATATTATTTTAAGACAAACTGACCTAAATGTTGCAAGAAATATACAATAAAAGTCACTAAAATGCCCTATTAAAGTGTCTATTCCATGACATACGGTGTAGATATTTACTACATCAAACACCATCATTTGTAGTTGTATGTCAATTTACACTAACGTTGTCATTATCAGAACACTTCTTTCCTGCTTCCAAAATTGTATCAGAGCTTTGTTTTTATGCTTTAAAAAGTTTCCATACAATTTTGATAGTTTTAAAAAAGTTGATATTTAAGTTGAAATCTGTGAATGAGAACCTTTAAAAATAATCACTTGCCCTGCAAAGTTGAAAATTTACTGTGCAAGTTGGTAACACTAGCAGCTGTTCCACTGGGCAAGTCAACATTTCAGGACTTAAACCCAAATTTTGCATAGAAATTCATAATGCAGGAGTTTTCAATGTATTTGTTCTTCTCAATTAAGTCAAACTTTTTCAAAGTTTAATGATTGTAATTTTATTACAAAAATTAAATCGAAAATAAAATCTCAAATTTAATGCTGTCAAAGTGTTTATTCAGTAATAAAAATAGCAAAAATAGATGATAAATGTTGGGGCAACTGAATGGTACTGAGGGCAAGTTAAAGTCAGGTTTAACTTGCCCCCTGGGCAAGTTGATCTGAAAAGCTAAATCTAACACTGTTAGTGTAACTGCATTACCTTAAGATTTTCTCTAGCACTAGCCTGTTTAATTACTATTTTATTGTAGAGAGCAAAATTATCAACTAGTCTGACTAGTTATATGAAATCATTAATTTTTATTAGCACAAATCAATATTCAAGCCCCTAAGAATCTAGTTATTTATTCATTGCCTTAAATTTTCAAGGGCACTAGCCTGATTTATTACTGTATGTTTAAATGGTAATAGGCAAAATTATCAACCAGCCCAACAGTGTAAAATCAGTTATTTTCTCTCATCCAAATCAATTTTCAGTTGTCCTGAGCTTTGGGCTAGGGTTTTAAGACGATGACTGGCATTATGTGTTGAGTCCTAGTCGTGGCAGGTTATATTGAATTGAGCTTTGTTTGGCCTATAAGTTTTACCCTATTCAATTCTGAACAGTCAATATAACCTTTTTGTTATTAGGTGACCATAACATTATATAATGATTAGGTTAAATGTTATATGAAGTTGGTAATTTACAATCTAGGACACTGGTCAGTTAGATAGGTTGATTACTCATCTTACTAACATTGCATTTTTTGGTAGTAATGAACAGAAAATGTAGTTGCAAAGAATGAATTAATATGGTTTAACGTTTTGTTGTCAACAATTAAGATGATTGTGGTCATAATTTAGCAGTTTTAACAAAATGTGTGCTTAACTAAACTTGGCCAGTACGTTTGAAAGAGAAAGTAGAAATGTCTAGTGAGACAAAATTTGATTATTTTGTCCCTTTGAAACCAAAATAAGCAAAAGTTTCCTGAATATGGCATTGTTAATACGATGATAGACTTTGATAGTGTTGTTTTCTACTGATTAAAATACCAGTTTAAGTATCAGTACCGATATGATACATTATTTACCGATATTCTTTCTTTGAATTGAATACTGATACTGGCACCTTCAGCAAGTACTAAGTGTACAACTCTAGACATCACACTATCATGACTATGTATTGCAAAATGTGTCAAATATTAAGCTTAAGTTATCAGGAATCATCTATATAAGCTGTGATTTGAAGTTTTAGTGTTTGTCACCTACCGCGTATATTGTGAAAACAATGTATTAGATTTCTATTGAAGTTGTTCTATGATTGTTTGTACATTGTGTATTGGTTACACCCTTTCACAGAATCCTTTGGTAATGCTACTAAGTCTATTGATATGGATACACTCACTTTTATATGGAACTGATTAGATTTATTGGGAATTTTGACAGACCTTTGCACTGAATGTACCTACAGTTGCCGAACAATGCTGAAAAGAATAATGTGTGAAAATCAAATAACTTCAATCTGTATGGATGCATCTTGTACTAACAAACTTTTTTCAGCTAAATTAAAATCATAAATTGAAGTTCAGAATATGAACTACAAGAAAGGCAGAAAAGTACTAATTGTTTATTTGATATTATAATCAATATTTGTGTTTGTTTTGGTCAGCAAGGAAAATTAGATTAGTCTTTGTATCTGAGTCATTATTCATTGGTAGTTCCATCCTTTTGGGAATAGTCTGTCTTCATAGAGACATTGATTACTGCTATTTACTGGTATATGATAAATTTCAGTGACAGGCATCCCTGGGCAATTATAGCATTTTGTCTGTGTACACCCACACTGTTACTGAAACCTATCAAATATAACAGCTGTATGCATCCATCATCCATTTATGGAAATTGGAAAAATTGTTTTGTCTAGAAAATAATGGTTATTTTAAACAACTCTGAGGTTTCATATGTCATTATTAATGTTAGAATAGATTTGATATGAAACTTTAGTGAATGAGATTTTTCCCAAACTTTGAAAACCCTTTGCTTGTACTAGATGCATCTTAGTGGGTCTCAGGGGGAGAAGAGTATAGAGCCTGTCTGTAACTGAACTGACTGAAACCCTGGACCCTTCTCAGCCTGTGACAAGTGGAAAAAATTGTTGAATGCAACACAGTTTAAATCATTTTGTATATTAGGTTATACATGCAGGCTGTCAACCGATTCCTATATTCCTATATAACTCCTATATTTTGGGTCAGAATCCTATATTTTGAAAAACCTCCTATTTTTCCTATATTCTCCTATATTTTAAAAAATATTCCTATATTATTTTAAAAAAAAATTGTCGCCAGTCGCCAATAACGAAAAGAGCTAATATTGCTTTGATACTTTGATAGTTGTTCAAAGTTAATGGTTTCGTTCATCTGTACGGTAGACACTTGACGCTCGATGTCAATTAAATGGGCATTTAGGATTTTACAATTGATAAAAAATGAAGTAACAGTTTAACATCTTTTATCATTATAATCTTTAACATAAACCTATTTGGAGTAGAAAATACGCATCAGAGATTTTATTAAGGACTGTGCTGAAAGTTGTCATTGCTTAACGAAAGGTAGTATAAATGTTAAGTAAGATACGTTAAACTTTTTAAAATAAAATTTCTAGAACAGATGGACAATAGCAAATCTAATCAATAATTATAAAAAGGTATTTCATAGCATGACGGTAAACTACATGACAACTTTTTATATACTTCTAACGTAATGAAGAAGAATGAAAATTTTTTATTTGTATGTGTTTCTAAATCAACTCGTTTTATTCAGGTAATACTCCCGTTAATAAAACAATACAACCAGAGCACAAAAGTCAATGTCAGAACACACTAAAAACCCAGTTCAAATGCTGCTAATATGTTTCTAGTGTAAGGTTTAATCACTTAATTTGTGCAAGGTAAATAATAACATATCTTACTAAAAAAGCATTGACATATATTGAGGGTAAATGTAATTAAAAAGCAAAAAATATGCAAGCATTTGCTTACAAACATTTCAAAAGGATAATTCAAAATTAAACTTAGTTTGTTTAGACAACAATCAAACGTTCACATACGTAAACCTAAATGGTAACGTATCTTACTTTTTCAATTCACATAAGTTCCACTGCCTTTTATTTTAAAAGACATACTCCTTTAGGCACTACTTATGTTTCAAAGCAAAACGATGCTAGCTCTTTTGCTTCAAATATGTTTATTTATCAGAAAGAAGACATATCTATTTGATTTTTCTGTTAACATTTATTTTGTATTTGTTAACGTATCTTACTCATTTATCAAAAGCAGTTCATGACTTATGAGTTCAAAATATCTGGCCCATTTTCATATAACTTTACATATTATCTTGTTCTGTAGAACGCTGTTGTCAGTTTTATTGCCACAAAATAGTCGATTTGTTTTTCAACGAGGTAGAGGCTCTACAATTTGTTTTAAAAGTCTCACTATCTAAATATTTTTTCCAGCTTGTCCTTCTTTCGGCTGGTGTACTGTTTTGGACCGTGGCCTTGTTGTTTGTAATTAAACTTTTACAATTACATTATTTGTATAAACAAGTGTTTCTTGAGTTTCTGTGGAAATATGTCCGGAACTATACCTGCACCATTAAGTTTTAATTTGGTTTTAGATCCTGGTGTGCTGGACGATGTTTTGTTTCCATTAGTTTTAGGCGTATGGTAATTCCTTACAATCTGAATTCATGTTCAGACTTTTGTTTATTTTTCTTTTTGTAAAAAGGTTTATAATTTTGTTTTAGTGCTTTTACCTGATCATTTCAAGACCAACTTTTGTACGCCGCTGACCTTGGTCTTAAATATACTAGGTGGCCCTTTATTTTCCTAGGTCACAAATAGGCATTTAAAAAAACAATTTTATTTTGTTTATTTGTTGTGTGCATTGGTTTGATGTGCTTGTTCAAACTCCATTCGGTACTTTTTCAATATTGAATTTACTTGATACCTTATCTTTTTTTTTCATGTAAAAATGTAGATAGTACTGGGTGTGTAAAAGCCTCATTTGTAATGCATTCTTCTGTTGTTGTTTTTTCTAAATCATTTGGAATATTTGCAGATAAATTTTCTTTTGTTGAACTACTCAGACATTTTATTGTTACTTTGGTTGATTTAGCATGTGCTCCATATTCAGGAGGAATGTTTGATCATTTGTCATTTTTCATTTCTCATATCCTTGCTGGTGACATTTGCAGCAAAAAAAGTATACCATCTCTAAACTATATTGTAGTTAAAACAAATACCCTGTGCAGGGACAACGCAAAATCAACAGTTTTTGTCCCTTTGGATTAAAGTTTTCATCAGAAAGTATGTTCAATGAGGGACAACACTTTTGTTTGAGGTACATATAAGTTGGATACATCATCTAATGAGAAAAAATCTCGGCTACCTTCTGTGGGCCAAAGGACGGTGAAAATTTGAAAAATGCCCACTTAGCTGACATTGAGTGTTTAATCATTGACTATTGTAAAATACAGTACGTGAAAGTTAGTTATTGTTATATTAATTATATGTATATTTAGTAGCAGAAAATGATACTATTTTAAGTTGGAAACTCCTATATTTTGCCTCAAAAAATGTCCAAAACCTCCTATATTTCTTGCAAAAATGTTCCTATATTCCTCCTATATTTTGGAGATGATCTGGTTGACAGCCTGTACATGTATTTTCATTTAAATGTTTTAAGTAGAATTTTACTCATTGAAAAAAAATCTATTTGAGTTTCAAATACAATGTATGAAAAATTGCATAAAGGGAAAGAAAGAAAGTTAGTTCTGCCTTGGAAACAATCATTTTGTAAATCAACCTATTACTGGGCAATTTCTTGTGTGTTGTAATACTCAACTTGCAGTAAATGGTTCTGACAAGGCATGCTATTGTGATTATTTTCCATAATTTAGAGAAAGGAATATTTAGAAATTGACCATGACAAAATTGAAATAATCTCTATCCATTACCATGTTTGCTGGAGTAAGTTCAAAGTAGAATGATATAAATATATATAAGTGAGAAAGTAAAAATAGTGATTGCATTTCTTAGTTTCATGTGAATGCAAATGCACATTCACTGACTTAACAGCTATTACTCCTGGTCATCATGGTACTGTTATCTAGCTAGCCATCTCCTACAAGAGTCTTTTACTCCCCTTTAAGACTTAGTGCAGCCAACATGTTGGCATTACAGAATTATACTACTCTCACAGGTTCCAATTTACACCTTAGTGGTGTGAAGCAATGGCATGTAAATTTCTTGCTCAGGGAAGTGCAATGACCTTGGTGGGGTTACAACCTGGCAACTCTCGATCCCTAAGCATCCCATTTACTTACCACTGCATTTTGGAAGTGTGCAGAAATTAAATCCCTGCAGATCATTAGACCACCTTCTTAAAGAGTTTCCAGTATAATACTGAATGTGGAAGCCATTGAAAACATTGCTCAGGCTTTTAAAACTTTATAAGCCACCTTTTTAACATTTTGTTTTTTTATCTGATGCCACATGAATAGTTTTAAGTATGCTGAATACCTTAAGCTTATGAAAACATTGATTTAAAGTTGTGTATTTACATGTAATGTCAATAAATTGATTATACATGTAGACCTCATGATGATAAAAACAGCTTTTTTAATACCATTATGAATAAGGGTAGAGTGCCAGGTTAAATTTGTCTATCTATAAATGTTAGTTTATATTTTCCACCTTCCATTTTATTTTAACTAATAATACAATGCATTTAATTTTGACTTATGACCTGTCAAATAACAAATACATCTATAATTTCATTGTATGGATATAAAACCTTATCATATTTATCTATTTTACATTGTACAATAGCTCAAAGATGTTTGATAATCAGAGCATAACTTAAGTTTATGGTTAATCAATTTCTTTTTTGTATTAACATGGCCTCCAGCCTGTACACAAAATATATATACAGTGTACAAATACAATTTAAGCTGTAGTACATGTAGTTAAGAGCAGTGTATCAATGGCGGATCTAGCAGGGGGGGGGGGTCCGGACCCCCCCTTAGAATTTCCAAAATGTACCTGTCCATTAGTGTATTTCTTGACTGTAAGTCATTTGTAAGTAGTATGTAGCTATTTTTCTTGGTGCATAACATATATGTAATAGTTATGTAGTTTTTATTATTAATATGTTGCATTATTCTGCAAAATGTGTAAAATCTGGTTCGAAAGTTTGGACCCCCCTAGAAAAAAATCCTGGATCCACCCCTGAGTGTATATATAATGGCATCTAATATATTGTGAAGCTGACTTGTAAAGTGATATAAAATTTGTATGGGCCTGTATATTGATGTATAAGAGTTTGTCTCAAGTTTCTTGTCATCAGCTTTGTTTCCTCAAACTTTAGTTATGACAGAAGTTTCATGTGTACATGAGAATTGTCTACAGTTACAACAAAACATATTGATTCTTTTGTTAGATGGTACTGCTATAAACATCATAAACTTACTCTACTGTGAAATAATCATTGTCACTGTTAGCTTACGGTTGTATTGGAAAGTGTGTGGGTGTGACTGTATTGTAATGTAATGAGGTGCAAGATCACTAAATTGTCAATTATAGGGTAGGGCTGTGTTTTGTATTAAATTGTATTGAAAATTTAGATTTCTCAGTGATGCAAATACATTTAATGAGTGCCCTGTTGTCTTTTAGGCTTTGAAATAATTCATGATATCACCTGTATGAGTTCAATTGCCACTTTTAGTAATATATTGTATAAGCACACCTCTCATTCTCATACTTGTACTGTAAACATTACTAAACTGTTGATTATTATTTAGGAACTGTGTAAAAATACTTTATACTGGTAGATATTTTCTTTTTCTTAATGTCAATTTAAATCAAATTGTGTCTGTCACATATGATTTTATGTAAATAGATAAAAAATTATTACTTGGGTAAATACAGACAAAACAATGGTTAACCATGTTCACCCCACAGTTTGCTCAAATCACCAGAGATATGGGTTAAAACCCCTTCTAATTAGGTGACGGAATTTCAACATTTAAAGTGATCAATGACTAATCTTCATCACAATTTCAATCAATTTAAATCAACATATGATTATATTCATAGTTTTGAGAAAAAAACATTTTAAGATTCAAACAGTAAACTATACAGACAAATTTCACATGGATATAACAGTCATGAAGAGCTTGAAAAAACGAACACAAAAGTATCGAATTCTCAATATAGCCAAAAATTGACTTACAACTTTTTGGTGGATTGAGTGAGACATAATATTCTTTATGATTTTATTTTATTATTTCAGGCCTCAGGTGATGGCAACTATCAGGAAGGTGTTAAAGACTGGATGAAAGGTAGAGCCAACGCTGATGATGTTGATCTAAACCGTAACTTTCCTGACCTAGATCAAATGTATTATGCTATAAAAAACAAGACACATCACAAAAATAATCATCTTGATGCTCACAAGACTGTCAAAGAATTCAACGAGGTTGGTATCGGTTAATTATATTCAATTGGCAGTGGTGCATTCATTAACCCCTCTGATTTAATACTCACTAAAGCACCTCTGTACTCACTATTTGTGAAAATAGACATGTGAATTTATGTATGGAAATTATCAGACAAATATTGAGTATTTAAATTAGTGGGGTTAATGTGTGCACCACTGATAAATATAGAATTGATTGCCAATAATTTTAAGTACCCCTTTTTTCTCAAACAGCATTGTCTTGATTCACACAGCTGAAGAAATGATCCATCAAGAATCAGATAAACAAATCAACTGCTGTGTTCATCTTAACATTCTAGAACATTTTTAAACTCAATCATTTTACCAATCCTTCTCCGCTCAATATTACTTCCCAAAACACAATTACTCTGTCAAATCATTTCCTTCTAATGGAACAATCTAACTTCACACAGTTATTTTCTATCTAAATTTATATAAATACATTAGTGAAGATGGCTGAGAGGAAGTTTATAATGATAATATCCAGCTGTCTGTGTCATTACATTTTCATTGATGTAAGAGGCGACATCTGTTGTTAGATACGATGCCATAGCTCAAAGTTACTAAAGAAAGAAATACTTTGCTTGAATTACTACCCTGTCTATAACCCTTGTCAGAGTGGTAGACAGTTGTCACAACAAATGATAGCTTGACGACCAAAAAAATTTATTTATTGGAGTTACGCCATGTCAACACAATTTAGGTCATTTTACGACGTCCAGCGCACCTAACCTAGCTTTCCTGGACCATTGTCTATAACCAGTACTCACCTACCCTTTCACAAGGCCGGAAACTTCTCCATATTATCTAATCAATGGAGGAAAATCGACATTATTGTCAAATTTTCATGGAAGGGTATAACCTCCCCGGGTGGGATTCGAACCCGCACCCCCTCGGGCATGAGATTCCAAATCCCGGCACGCTACCAACTGCGCTATCGACTCGGGTACAACGAAACAAAGATGTAATCTTTTGGTACATGTAATCGCCTTAAATTTTCAAGATTACTAGCCTGATGTATTATGCTTTATAGCAAAGTGCAAAATAATCGACTAGCCTTACTTAATAAAATCAGTAATTTTACTTGCCCAAATCAATTTTTAATAGCCCTGGGCTTCAAGCTACTGGTTCAAGGTGATGACTGCTCTTCCCATGTTTGTTTGATCATAGTATCAGAGAAGAGAATAAGACTAGCTAGAATTGAATTTTAAAGGTTTTCCCATGTTTGTTTGATCATAGTATCAGAGAAGAGAATAAGACTAGCCAGAATTGAATTTTAAAGGTTTTCCCATGTTTGTTTGATCATAGTATCAGAGAAGAGAATAAGACTAGCCAGAATTGAATTTTAAAGGTTTTCCCATGTTTGTTTGATCATAGTATCAGAGAAGAGAATAAGACTAGCTAGAATTGAATTTTAAAGGTTTTCCCATGTTTGTTTGATCATAGTATCAGAGAAGAGAATAAGACTAGCTAGAATTGAATTTTAAAGGTTTTCCCATGTTTGTTTGATCATAGTATCAGAGAAGAGAATAAGACTAGCTAGAATTGAATTTTAAAGGTTTTCCCATGTTTGTTTCATCATAGTATCAGAGAAGAGAATAAGACTAGCCAGAATTGAATTTTAAAGGTTTTCCCATGTTTGTTTGATCATAGTATCAGAGAAGAGAATAAGACTAGCCAGAATTGAATTTTAAAGGTTTTCCCATGTTTGTTTGATCATAGTATCAGAGAAGAGAATAAGACTAGCCAGAATTCAATTTTATAGGTTTTTTTTCCTGTGTGCAATTACTTTTATTTTTTCTGATTATCAGCAATGTGTAAAATTGTTCTTTGTATTTGTGAGTTTAGATGGTTAATCCAGATATTTGAGTTCTATTGATGAAACTGTTTCTCTGAGACTGATGTTAACAATTAGCAATAGAATTCATGTCTTAAGTACATAATTCAATAGACAAACATCACTGTCATGTAATTTGTAGACATTTAAATTGTAGTCTGTCCATGAAAGTTTTTATAAGTAATTTGGTTATGATATTTTTGTATCTTTTGTAGTTAAAACCACCTGTTTTTTTTAAAATAAAATTCATTTTTATACAAAAAAGGTTAAACCCGTTGTAACAAAATTCAATAATTTGATCGGTATCAGAAAAAAACTTGCCAGAGTTTATGTGTAAACAACATGTCTGTGAAGTATGTACACCAATGATATTTTCTCTATAGTTACAGGATAACGAAGACAAGATGAAATTAGAACCAGAAACTAAGATGGTTATATCATGGATACATAGTTTACCATTTGTTCTCTCAGCTAACATGCATAATGGTGATCTAGTAGCTAATTATCCATTTGATGAAACAGTTAATGGTAGACCTCATGAATATACCAAGAGTCCTGATGATAAGACATTCATGTAAGTTTTATATTGATTGGTCGGAACAAAACTATGGCACTTTTCACAAAAAAAAACTTACTATAAAAATTGTTGTAAGTTGATTGCAGAAAACATTCATTTTATGTTCATTCTTAGTGCTATTAATTCAAAATATTCTTGAATATTGTAGAATATTATTTACCTTCTGAACATCATATCAGTTTTAATATTCTTGATACTTTTATCTGTAAATTTATACCACTGACTTACAATATTTTTTTTTCGTAAAGATTTTTGTGAAAATGGCCACTAGTCTATCCTCAGTCAGCGCCTAAAATGGGTAGATTAAATCAAGTTAATGTGTTTTTCAAGTTGAAAAAATGTTAGTACAATGTATGATGGAACAATATTGAAATAAAACTGTGTGTACATTAAATGATAGAACAATATTGGATTTAATCTGTGTTGTACATTTCAACAGTAACATGTAAAATATCTTCATTCTGCACAGATGTATCCAGCACAAAGGAACCTTATTCAGCTGGAAAAACCATAAATATAATATATTAGAGCTCTGAATAAGAACTTTTTTCTTGAGCTCTAGCATGATGTATTATGTTTTATTATACATCTTATGAATCTAACCAATCAACAATCTGTATTTGTACCACGTGACCGTCCAATATATTCCCGTATTGGGTCCAAAATATATATATTATTTTCGTATTGGGCGGTTGGGTACATGTGCACTAAATGATGCTAGTCTGGTTTCTGATTTTAATCATTAATAAAATGAAATTTAAAGTAAACGAAAAAATATAATAAAAAGGTTATAATACATTTTACAGTACAATAATTATACAGAATATATTTGGACTCTTACACAGCTTGAAAAATCATATTGGACTCGCCTATTGTCTCGTCCAGTATCACTTTTCAAGCTGTGTTCTCGTCCAAATATATTTCCGTATTGTACAGTAAAATGTATAATAACCTATGAATATTGTGATGGGCAAAATTATCAACTAGCCTGACTATATGAAATAAGTACACTACCCTCCATTTGTAAGCACACAGTGTGATTTCTCATAAAAAGGCAAAAACAAACAACTCTTACACAAATACTTTGTTTGGTTCTTAATTCATTTTATATCAAATTTACTTGTTATTAATTCTCAAAAAAGTCTGCATTACAAGAAATTCTCATAAAACATCTTTAAGAACTTTTTTCAAGTTTAAAACAAAAAAGTACTGATTCACAACCAATTCAGCAACATTATTAAGTTATATTGATGATTTTTCCTAAAAAAACATATGTTATATTATGTCATTTCATGCTTATAATTAAGTTTATTTTATTATTCAGATTGAAGTTTTCATAACAACTCTCATTTACAAAAAAATGATGAATTGAAAAAAAAATGACTCAAATTTAAATCAATGCATAACTTGTGTGAAAATAGTGAAACTCAGTTTTTATTTCTCCCTTTTAATTTAAATTATGTGTATCTTTATCTTCTTTACAGAACTAGGTGCATTTTGGTCCTTAATTTTGGTGAGAAAAAAGTCCCATTTGGCCAAATTCTGAGATATTTCGAAATATCATGAGATATTTTTTTGAATAAAGCTTAAAGTTTTAAGCCAATTAAAAACGGTACATTTGAAACCGTAACATGTATAACAATCTAACAATGTGACTACAAATGGAAATTTTTAAAATAGAAAAATCATATACATGTTCAGCAGACTTAACATTTTTGTATGAAAACCTGATCATTGAAATAACCTTTTGGCTTCTTTATGGCAAGTGATCCCTTACAGTACCCTTTTGCACCTGGGTGGAGTGGAACAACTGTAATCAATTCCTTGCTGAAAGAAATTGGTAGTACCCCTAGTGGGTTTGAACCAAGGACTTATTGATCCCTAAGTGTGGGTCATACCACTGGACCACTGCTCTTCCATGTCTAACAAAACAAAGAACATATTAAAACAGTACAAATAGCAATAAAATTTTTAATTCATGCATGGATATTATTTAATTATTCCACTGACTCAAGTATGCTATACAAACAAGAAGCTTACTATCATGTTATTATATGTTGATACATTACATTGATGTTTTATAATGTTTATTAGTATAACAACTATCTGGTGCATTTTATACATCTAACATCTATATTCAATTATCTGTTATGATAAGCCTTACAATCTTTTTTTTCTCGTTGTATTGGTCTTAATCATATTTTATTTAATCATTGTTTTATCATTGCCTCTCTATGTTATGCCACCAACACATAGGGACCACAATTGAAATAAGGGCTTGCCCTTTTTTGTGCTATTCCTGGTGTTGGTGTGCTTGTCATGGTTAATTACAACATGCTGAGATATATGTTATGTAATTATGCTATGTGTACACTATGCCATATAAATATTATTATTATAATGTTTATTATTACTGTAGATATTTAGCTGAGAGTTATGCTAGAGCACATAGAATTATGGGTAGAAGACATGAACCATGTGATAAAATGAGTAATGGATTTAAAGATGGTACAACAAATGGTGCTGCTTGGTATTCTGTACCTGGAGGTCAGTACTCTTGTGTTACAATTGAACAACCCTCATGTTCTCTAATGATGGGTCAGTGCAAAACTAGTCTTATCTCATATAAATAAAGAAGAATGTAGACTAGTTGTTAACTGGCTCATTGATCATATAAGTATCATATAAGTGTAATACAATAAATAGTTTTTACTACCTTATAGAAATAAATTGTGAAATTAAGTTCATAAATGTATACTTTACTTGTTTGGACATTGGCATTCATTGATCCAGTCTAGGGGTGGCCATTTTGAAGGGGATGGGGTAAAACAAGTAAAAACATGTGATTGCACAGTAAAGTGTTAATTTTTACACATTTATTATTGACTTCATTTGAGATGATAACCTTTCTCAATTATTCATTTTTTTAGAAACAAGTCCAGACTATTGGTGAGCATTTACTGGTATACATAATGATATAGCATTTAAAGACAATGTAAACTTCGTAATCACAAATGGAAAAAAGACAGTTGTCCATTAGAACAAATTCCTGAATTTGCTTGTATATTTTTTGTATAATGTGTATCATGAACAATGTGTTTGTCTATTTCTAATCAAAGTTCTGAAAATAGTGTATGATATTATATTGCAGGTATGCAAGATTACAACTATATGAGTACAAATTGTATGGAGATAACATTAGAACTTGGATGTGAGAAGTTTCCACCAGCCTCAGATCTACCTGGATTATGGTTTGATAATATTGATGCTTTATTCAACTTTATGTTCCAGGTATGTCACAGTATGTACATTTAGGGTTTTGAAATGTGGTTGTCTAAACAAGTCCTGGTAGTTTACCAGTGTTTTATTTTCTTTGTAGAATTTTAATTGCACAAGTAAAAAAGTTTGATTGTTCTATTGGAATAGTAGTTGTCCTCAAGAATTGAACAGCTGCTAGATTTTTTTTAGACTTTATAGTAAATTATACTGATTCTTGGTAACAAGTTGCTGTGGTTTCATGGTTCATCAACATGATTTTGAACAATAAAACTTCAACAATAATGTTGATTTCCTCCTTAAAGTGGATGATGTCGTCTGTTAGTGGGAGAGTTAAATTGTTCTTTTAAAGAAGTCTAGAAAAGCTGGTTAAGTCAGCCAGTTGAAGTTAATAACTAAAAAAATTGGAATACAGTGTAAATTCAAAATAGTTAAAACAAACTTAACCTGTACTTAACCAGTATTTTCAAATTTTAGTTTTTAACCATGCTTTATTTTCTTAGTTGTAGAACTTAATATTGTTTAAGAGCCTCGGTTAAAATTAATATTGATAATTAAAGAATAGAATTATTATTGAATACAAGCAATATTAGTAACTTTACTACCTCTTATGTATAACTTTATTAATGCTTGGAATGATCAGTGATTTAATAACTGTCATGTTCAAATCTGTAGATAGAGTTGTATGACACTGTCCTCTTGTCATGTGACTTGACTCAGGTTCTTGATACCAACTGATCAATTATCCCAACCCTGATGAAGACTGTGAGATACGGTCAAAAATATTGGAAAATATGTAAGTTTTTCTTCTTTGTTATGGAATTTAACCTTCAAATTGATGATGCCAGAAGAAGAGAACAGACTACAGTTGTATTGTGTATATATGTTGATATTGTTAATTGCTTTTCTATCCTATTATTGTAGGCTCATATTGGTATAAAAGGTAAAATAATTACACCAGAACCTAATATGATTGCATCAATACATGTAAGAGATGAAGATAAATCTATGGAGATTGATCATAATATATTGTCTAGTAAGTTACATTTTATTAATGCTCCCCTTCTCTACCAACTTCTAACTTCGATGAAATAGGGTACTTTATTTTGAAAAACTAACCAAACCTTCCCACCAAAATTACTGGAAAATTTATTCACATTGTGAAGTCAAACCTAGCATGACACTTTGCTTTAACTAGATGAAACTCATTTTTAACTCAACTATTAGGTGAATAGAGGGGCTATCCTTCTTATCTGTGGGTTGGTTTAACACTTTTTGGTTAAGATTTAAGGTGCAACATATGTATATCTTTGAAATTCCTGAAGGAACTCCATTGAAATTTTATTCACATGTATGGGGTTACCATTGGAAGTAAAACCCTAGTTTCTTATTTCTTCCTTCTGCAACTGGCTTATGATATCCTTATAATTCACAGCTGAATATGGTGATTATTTCCGTCTACTTTCTGATGGTGACTATGTTGTCACAGCTACTCTTACAAACCCTGATGATGGTAAAACAGAACAGCGTGTTGCCTGCGTTAGGGTAGAGAATGATCCTCTTGGTCTTAGTGAAGCAATGGTTGTAGACTTTGATTTTACCAACCCTCAAACTGAAAAGTACTCTTGTCAGGTATGTTTGTCATTCACCACATGGTCTCACAATCACATGTTACTGTATTAACTTGAAGATACCCTGTTTCAGTTTATATGGAAAATACAACTGTCAACTCCACTTTAGGTTTATACAGTACAACCTCTCTTGAACAACACCCACTGGGAGGGACTAAAATGTGTTGCTGTTCAGAGGTTGTTGCTCTGCAGAGGTTAAATGCCATTAAAATTACACCCATAGGAAATATCAAAAGTGTTGTTGTGTGGAGAATTTGTTATGTAGAGGGCTGCTCTGCAGAGGTTATACTGTATTTCATTTTTGACAATTTTCTTTAGTATCATTGAGGTTATATTGTTCGAACAATTGAAATTTTAAAAAAGAAGACAGAAATATTTTTTTTAAATGTTCCTGTTAGTGGATCTTAGTTATCTTAAGTATTGAAAATGAAGGAGCAAATTTTCCCCCATTTTCTTTTTGTCACAATTTTCCCCTCAAAAAGGGCCCTGGCATGTTTCTCCTAAATGTGAAAATAAACACTGAGTTGGCTTTGTTAAAAATCTAAGTCACTATGGCATTTTAATTGATAAAACTTTGATATTTTGATTACTTGGCTAATGTTTGTTTTAATATTTTAGTAATCCGATAAAAATCCGTAATTGGAACTAAATAAAAACTCGAACATACAACCTCTCGAGTTGTAAGCGCAAGTTATCACATCGCTACAAAAGCTAGCTTGAAGGCAAGGGAATACAAGTGCGATATTATACCTCTTGTTATATTTATTTCTAGAAGATGAAATATGGTAATAAAGATATTGAACAAAGAGAAGAGTATTGGGATCTGATCAAATTTCTACGAGAGTATGCTATGAAAGACAGATATCCTGACTACTAGAACACTACAAGTTATCTCGGGTTGATATTTCCTATGTATAGTTGGATGCTGGAAACTTGAATCTCTTACTTATATCATTTAGGTCATAGGAAGTTAATTGTTGGATTCTCTTTGGGAATTTTTTTTAAGAATTGGGGATGAACGCTTATTTTAAGGTATTCATTAGAGCAATATATCTTTCAAGATTTATACTTTTTTCATGGTTATGTTCCAGTTATCTGTCAGTTTTCATGTTTTAAAAAGGTAATTTAAATTTCTATAAAGGTTTGTATTTTTTCCTCTGAAATAAGATTTTGATTTTAGATAAGCTATTGGATGGGAACAAGGGGGGTGAAAACCCAACATATAACTTTCTATGGCCTTATAATGACTTCTGCATACATGAAATAATTCTCTATTTGTAATGATTAAATGTTTTGTTTAAAGTCATACTAGTCAACTTGATGTGAACAGTGTTTGAATGCATTTTTGTTGATAGTGATGACTATGATATGATAAAAAGTTAAAAATTTCATTCCATTTCCTTTTTCCATGTTTCTCATAATGCAGCATGGCTGACCAGTGTATGGTGTATTATAGCATAAAGCTTATTTATGACTTCCTTCATTTTCTAGCTCTTAACTAGCCTGTCTCAATAATTGAATTGTATTTTGAAAAGCTTAATATTAGATGCCAGTAATATCGTTTTGCATTTAAGTTAACATAATGTGTTCCTGGAATGTGTTCCTGGGTGTATTTTATTTACTACCTAGAATTCAATATTTTCTTTGTATTTCACATTCCTGATTTTAGACTTTAGTTATATTTTGTCTTTACTTTAGTATTTATCTTTTGCATAATACTTGGAAATCCAAATTATTTACCTTTCAGTTATTTTGAACAAAATTTCTTATGTATGATAATTCTATTTGTGAAATCCATGTCATACCTAAGATTTTGTGACTTACGATGCCAATTTCTCTTTTTTTAATTTTGTGTTACTATTATTTTTCACTATTTTTTGTATGCTGTATTTCCTTTGAAAGCATTAGTTTTACTTTGTTATAAAAATATGTTGTTGATTAAGATATAGATCTATATGATTATGTGATACATTTTATTCAATATGCATTTGTGAAAGTTTTCAGGACTGAAGTTCAGGATTTTAGTGCATTCTATTCTTTTGTTGGGACCAAAATTTATGGTTAATGTTTTTGTATTTCCTGACAATTATTTCAAACAACTTCAGTTACTTTTTTCCTGGAGTAAGATATTGTGCTGCAGATGTTATTATTATTAACAGATATATTGAAATTGTTTTATTCAGATTTTAAGACTTATGGGTAAATTTGATATTGTTGATCATTTTAGTTATGTTTGTTAATATTAGTGACTTTATGAAAGTGTGATATATAAGTTTTATGTATAAGGAAAGTGTGATACATTACAGAAAGTGTGTTGTCAGAAAAGTGTGATGCATAAAAAGTGTGACATGCCAGGAAAGTGAGATTGGGTATAAAAGTGTGATACTTAAGATAATTAGAAGTGTGATAAATGTTATTTAGGGTATGGGAGTTGGCCTGGCAAGAAGTATCCATCAGCGATTGATTTTAGACTCGTGTTTAGAAAACCTGCCTTGCACCAAGCCCTCCCATATTAACCTTCTTTAAATTGGCCTCGTTTCTTGTCACATTCATTAAAGTAATAGTAATTTTTTGTAACTTATTGAAATCAAGATTACTTTGGCCTAATAATTTTAAACATTATCAAAAGCCTATGGATGAAGCTTTACTAAGTACTACACAATAATTGAACCTATAACACATTTTCAAGTTATACATTTATTAATATATTTGTTGATTTCTACTGCAAATTTAAATACTAGTGCAATATTATAAGAGCATATTTTATTGTTGATGTTGTTATTGTTATCAGTGTGTTGTGATATAAAAAAAATATAAAAAATCCATTATAAAAACATTGAAGATGACAAAACAGGGTTGTTTAATTTTAATGCTTGCTAATCTAACATTAATACTATCATGCAGTGACTTAATTAATTAATTGGTCTAATGAGAAATATAAGTGTTTATTGCAGTATGCCGAGTTGATTTTTTATTGCAACTCACACTAATGATTTCAGAGATTTACGAAGTCCACCGTTAGACTAACAAAACTTCTCAAAATGAGATTTGTCTCAAAATTATATTTTTCATGTGTAATTTATGCTCTAAAAGAACTTCATAGGTGTTATAAAACTATCAAAAACTGCATAGATGCAGTCAACATTCAATTAAAATGTAAAAAATAACAAGTCTGCTATTTTGGACTTCAGACAAATCTCAATTGGAATAGATTTGGTAAATTGAGGCCTGATCCTTTTAGTGAGACTGGACACTGATATACTGTTAGATTAGCTTAGCTTACAATGTAACAATCTTTGATTTAACTTGACTTGGCACCAAGCTTCGCTTTGTTGTAAGTTGTAATCGAAGCACAATGTATCAAAATGATTACAAACCCACCGAACTTTATAAAATGATCATAAATTTATATTATTATAATATTTATTGAATATTGTAATTATCTTAATTAAATGATCTGCAATTAAAACTATCTGTCAGGATTGGACAAGGTTTGTTACATGTAACAGTACTGTTTATTTATCAAATAAGTACTCATTGTTACTCCTAAATAAAATTGTACCATTCTATTCCCATTTTTAACACATCCCTAAAGCTTTAGTAGTCTTAAATTTGATATTGCGCTGCTAGAAGTATTTTTTGGCTTGCTTATTGCTTCTTTCAACTTTGTGTTCAAATATGAAATCTCATTATTATTGGGACATTTAAGGTTTTTTTCAGATATATATAAAGTTTATCAAAATTGTTAATTTTGTTATAAGAATTTATCAGGAATCATTTGGACAAATAAAAGATGTTTCATTTCATATATTGTGTTACTTGTCACTACACTGTATTGTGTTTTTCTGGTCAAGTTTACAGTTCTTGGCCAATGAAGAGTTGCCTACTATCTGTTATAGAAAAAAATGGTAAATTATGACTCTTGATAAGAATTGTCACCAAATTTTGTCTTATCATAGTTGTCAGTGAATATATGTCATAGGAGAAGCTAAGAACTCAAGACCCAATCTTTTTATTAGTACTAAGCACACTTCCTTCCAGTGGCTGAACAGTTGTATATATATTTTACAACAGCAGGAATGAGAATGGCCGAGGAGTCGGTTTCAGAGTGAAATTCTAGATCATGCAAGCACTTTTGAAATTGAAACAATATCATGTTATTTACAGAATATCAATCTCTACAGTTGGGATCTCCAATACCTGCAGCAAACACAAAAATCAACTTGATAGTGATTTTCAGTATGGTATTTTAGAATGAAAACAGGTGTGAGTTTAATCAAAATTGAGCGGTATGCCAAGGAAAATGCAATAAAACCTCTACATTTTCCACTATATTAAATCTTAAGGCATGCTAACCACAAAATCCAATATTCAATGATAGCATCAGCACGTTCATTCAGCATATCTTACAACACAGTGGTTGTTATTATAATACCTCTTGCCTCAATTAAAAAGCCTTAGGTTATTGGGGGCAGGTTATCTATGATGCATACTACTTATGTTTCCTACCTAATTTAAATTCAACTGTAAAACCGTGACACATAACCAAGTTTGGCTTGAAATCTTATTTCCTGTCAGTGACTGACCCTTGAGTGGTTGCTTTACACAATTTTCACATTACACATGTACATGAAACCTTTACATACATCTTTTCCATGCTTCATTAAGTAGTTCCTTCTTTCAAAGACTTCCTGGTTTTTTGCCGAAGAAACACTGAATACTAAAAAATTAACATCTATAAACCTTAAAGTAACTTTATTAGGCATAGTACAAGTTTGTTCAGGAATATACCTACTAGAGCCAGCATGGGCAACTAGTTAAATGTATGATGGTGGTCCGGTAATCTTATATAAGATACTTAGTACTGTGTTGGTTATGAAAACCATCAAAAACACTCTTCATAGTTTTGTTAAGCAAGAAACTTTACCCTGTTCACTTTTAACACTGACTTACAAATGTAAGTAGTAAGAAATTGTTTCACTATGAAGCTGAAATAAATTAGTATAAACGAAGCTAATTTTTTTCATGCTTCAGGGTAGAATGTGGTGTTATTCTACAACAAGAGCTCTGTTGGGCGGGGCATTATATGCTCATGTGCTGTCCATGCTGTGTTATGTCTCATATGAAGTCACGGTGACCTTGACCTTTGATGCTGGAGCCTCAAAACCAATAGGGCACATACTTGACACAAGGGCTACTCTCACATAAAATTTGGTGAACCTAGGTACAGTCATTGTTGAGTTATTGTCCGGAAAAAGTTTTCATAATTTTAGTCCCAGTGACATTGACCTTTGACCCTGGGGTCTCAAAACCAATAGGGCACACCCTCTACCCAAGGGCTTCCCACAAATAAAATTTTGTCAACCTAGGTAATGTGGTTGTGGAGTTATCATGGGGACAAGCAATTGTCCATGGATGGACAGACAGACGGACGGACGGACAACGTTATCACAAAGGCAACTCTTGATATATGTTTTCTGAGCTTTCTTAGTGAAATAGAAATCAATTTTACAACAAAATGAATACTCTCTACAAATCTTCTCAAATATTTGTTGAAGAGAAAGAATAAGAACAAGACAAATTGTATTATTAATTTATTTATAAGGTGATATGAAATCATTTATGTAAAAATATTTCTTTGTACATATGAAAAAATAATGGTAATGAATAGTAATCATTCAAGATAAAAGACTTAAAAATATAAAATAATCTTTCCATTTTATTTAGTAATATGGTAGACATCAAGAAAGAAAAATCTTGGTAAACTTGTGAATTTGCTTGAACAGCCATCAAACTAAAATTTCAAACACTTTCATCCAAATTATCAATAGCATTTGTAGCAGTAAGAAGTCGGTCGAACCATTTCAGTAAAATGTGCTATTTTGCTGAATGGTTATGTTAAGTATATTTAATACATACAATATACTACTGTCTAACTCTTTGGACTATTGTCTCTACAATATACAATAGTTTACACAAACTTGTTAATTGCAGCCAGATTTGTGATTAGGTCAAATTCTTAGGAGTGTAACAAAAGTTAACAATTCAATATCCAGAACTTTAGTACAACCTTAATTATAGAGCATGTGATGTATAAATCTGTATCAGGATCAAAACCATCTTCACCTTAACCCACTAGCTGAAAATCTTGGACTTGTGAAACTTTATTCGAGCTTGGGAAAATTATTTACACCGAGGCTACAAAAGATTTAGTGGCAAATTCTTATCTGTATCAGGATAATACCATCCTCATCTTAACCCACTAGCCCAAAATATATGTTAATAGAAAATAGATACAGGCAAGTGAAATTTACTCATTTCATAAACCACACTTGTAGATCATTTTGCCCTTTACTATGTAACATTTATAATAGATTTTGAGCTCTGGAGAGTTAAAGGTAATGACTGCAAAATGAACAAACTAAAAGCACTTTTCAGAGACTATAAGATTCAGTAGTATGTGTCAATAACTACAATGTGGTTAACTGATTAAAATGAATGTAATTTGATATTGAAACTATATTCCCCATTCACTAACAATATGTTCTTCATGTTTTGATTCAATAAACTATAGCCACTTCTTCTAACACAGACAAGATTTCTTCATTTTCCTTTAAAAAAAAAACACCAGCAATACACAATATCCAAAATCTCTCCAAAAATCCTTAAACCATGACATCATCCCCACAACCAACAAGCCTGATGGCAAAAGAAAACTGATTTGAACTTTTGAAAATTACTTATTTCACATAGTCAGGCTAGTTGATAATTTTGCTCTTAACTACATAACATTGGGCTAGTGCTCAAGTAAATTTGAAGCAACGACTGTCCAACTGTTCACATTTCTGTAATGAACAGATAGAACAGATAATTTATAACAGTAATGTATACAAAGGTATCTTGTTATATACAACCATAGCACCATTGAGCATTCCATTAAAACTAAGTAAATGATATTTCACAATTATGATGAAGATATTTAAAGATTTAGTGGCAAATTCTTATCTGTATCAGGATAATACCATCCTCATCTTAACCCACTAGCCCAAAATATATGTTAATAGAAAATAGATACAGGCAAGTGAAATTTACTCATTTCATAAACCACACTTGTAGATCATTTTGCCCTTTACTATGTAACATTTATAATAGATTTTGAGCTCTGGAGAGTTAAAGGTAATGACTGCAAAATGAACAAACTAAAAGCACTTTTCAGAGACTATAAGATTCAGTAGTATGTGTCAATAACTACAATGTGGTTAACTGATTAAAATGAATGTAATTTGATATTGAAACTATATTCCCCATTCACTAACAATATGTTCTTCATGTTTTGATTCAATAAACTATAGCCACTTCTTCTAACACAGACAAGATTTCTTCATTTTCCTTTAAAAAAAAAACACCAGCAATACACAATATCCAAAATCTCTCCAAAAATCCTTAAACCATGACATCATCCCCACAACCAACAAGCCTGATGGCAAAAGAAAACTGATTTGAACTTTTGAAAATTACTTATTTCACATAGTCAGGCTAGTTGATAATTTTGCTCTTAACTACATAACATTGGGCTAGTGCTCAAGTAAATTTGAAGCAACGACTGTCCAACTGTTCACATTTCTGTAATGAACAGATAGAACAGATAATTTATAACAGTAATGTATACAAAGGTATCTTGTTATATACAACCATAGCACCATTGAGCATTCCATTAAAACTAAGTAAATGATATTTCACAATTATGATGAAGAAAACATGCAGTTAAAATTTACATCAAATATACATGCAAAGTTTCATCAGCTGAACTGCATGGTTTGTCTAGAGAAGAGTTCTAATGTTACGGCACTGAGGAATGCTGGGATACTATCACGTTGTATAAGATACAAGTCCATTAAATCTCCTACTGTCGATGAAAAACTGGTTCCTAACATTTCAATAACACCACTTGAATTTTGCTGAAAAAAAAAGAAATAGGTGAATTAATCACTAACTCACAAACGCTTGTTAACAAGAGCTGTCAGAGGAGACAGCATGCTGGACTAAGAAAGTATTTGTCACAGGAGATGTGGTTGATGATAAGGAACATACATATTTGGAATTATTTGGAAATATAACCTTTACAAATTAAAAGTAAAAAATATAAAATATTTGAAGAAAATTCAAGGGAAGATAATTCAGGGAAAAATGTATTTGGAGTCATGAACCTTGTCACGTGAGATGTGGTTGATAATAAGGAACATGCATTTAAAGTTGGAAGTGTATACCTAAAGATATAAAACAGTTGCAGTAAAAACAAATATTTTTAAAGAAAACTCTACGTTCAAGGGGGGGGGGGAATTCAGAAAAAAATGTATAAGGTGTTATGAACCTTGTCACATGAGATGAAGTTGATAATAAGGAACATATATTTAAAGTTTGAAGTTAATACCTTAAGAAATAAATCAGTAGCAGTAAAAACAAACATTTTTTTTAAAGAAAACTCAAGTTCAAGGGGAGATAATTCTGTAAAAAATGTATTTATGAGTTATGAACCTTGTCACATGAGATGTGGTTGATTATAAGGAACATATATTTAAAGTTTGAAGTTGATTCCTTAAGAAATAAAATTGTTATAGTAAAAAAAAATTACAGCGCAAAAACTTTAATCAGAAATATGGACGCGGACGCCAAGCTAGGGCGAGTAGGAGAGCTCTCCATTTACTTCTTATAGTCGAGCAAAAATAAGTGTTGTATATGTTAAATCACAAACAGTTCTCCCATAAGTGCCTTGATTTCAATACGTAAAATATGCCACACTGCAATATAACTTTTTTGCATCAGTTACAGAAACAATAGGTTACTCTTTTAATGTTTCAAATAAATTTAGTCACATGATTAAAAACTTGAAGTGCTGCTTAAAGTCTGCTTCCATAAACAAGTTCAGTCAACTTTACAATCTTGTAAAACAACTCCTGATCATTGAAATCACCTTCAGGGAGGCAATCCATCACAGTAACTATTTACACCTGGGTGGAGTGAAACATTTGTAGGTTAATTTCTTGCTAAAGGAAATTAGCAGTGTCCTTAGTGGAGTTCAAACCTAGAACCTCTTGATCCTTAACTTACCAGTAAGCATGTGTCCTACTACTGTACCACTGCTCCTACAAATGATATTGCAATAACCAAAATGTTCTATATGAAGGAACTAAACAGTACTGATGAAATACCCATTCTGTAAAAACAGCCTACGAAATAAGGATATAAATGTGGGTGGCCGAACAGGTCATTTTAGCAGCTGGCGCTATAAAATTATCTTGTATGTAGAAATTTGGTTGCCCGAAAGAAACTTTTGGTTGCCTAAACTAGAAATAGGTTGTCCTGGGCAACCAGACACCCACTAATTTCGTAGACTGCCAAAAGGAAATTTTTGGTTGCCTAAACTACAATTGGTTGTACTGGGCAACTGGACACCCACTAATTTCGTAGACTGCCAAAAAGAAATTTTTGGTTGCCTAAACTACAATTGGTTGTACTGGGCAACTGGACACCCACTAATTTCGTAGACTGCCAAAAAGAAATTTTTGGTTGCCTAAACTACAAATTGGTTGTCCTGGGCAACTGGACACCCATTAATTTTATAGACTGAAAAAGACAAAGTTTTTACCTTAAACATAAGGAAATCATTAGCAGAGTCAGCATACATGCTGGTTAGTCTATATTGATTGGATGTAGGTATATCAATCTTATATCCTGTAAGTTGGTAACATACTTCACGAATCTCTTGACTTGTTTTAGTAAATGCTTCCATTAAACGTTTATTCTTTAATTCTGCTGTAGCCAACTGTGAACGCATTTCTGAAATATGAATTGACCAAATTTTATAACAGAAGACATCCCCTTAACTCACTAGCCTGGAGTCCAGAAATAGTAAAACTGATTTGGTCTAATGAAAATTACTTATTTGTCTTTAACATACTGAATATTAGGCATAATTTAGTGAAAAATACAAAAATTTCCCAGTTTGCTCAGAACCGTCTTCGCCATGGTAAAAGTTATCATGATTCAAAGTCATTTCTGAAAGATAATTGCAAGTAAACTTTTCTGACATGTTTCTGAAATGCTAATAATAATGTACAAAGATCTGAGCATTTGTCGAATTGTTTTTAGCTAAAAACTGTAAAAATACTATTCTTTAACCAAGAAAAAACACAAAAGGGATAACTCCATGAGCTTATAAGTTCTTAGTATCAATACCTTCAATATCTTTACTAGATCCTGGCTCCATTAATTTTCTTTCAACAGCTACAGTGAGATCTTCTATTGTTCCTTCATTTTCTTCTAAAAGTTTGATTCTTTGTTTTAATCTCTCATTTTCTTCCTTCAATTTAGAGAGTTCAACTTGGCGTTCTGCTGTTCCTACATCAGCTGGATTCATCTTGAAATGTAACACTTTTAATTTGGTTGGATCGTAATCACCCTGTAAAAATAATACAAATGTTCTGTATCAAAAAAGAAAAAATACTATAAATAAAGTTCCACAATTAGAACCATTTTTTAACACCTAAGCAACATGTTGTATAGGTTACATAATGGTAGTTAGTCAACCAACTCACTGTTCCTGGAAAGACTAAATCTCTTGATTTAACAGTAAACCAGTTTTTAAGTGTATAATTTTGTCATTGACTGACATCTGCCCTTTATGATGTAGTCAGTGGTAGGAGGGAAATTGGTAGTAGAAATTATTTCATGACCAAATATAACATCACTTTGAATATTGATCAAAATAAGAATATTAAAAGAAACTTTAACTGAACCTGACCTGTAAATACAAACCATCAGTTCTACTGCAGCAAGAAATGTAGTGGGGCATTTATTAATTTGATAACACAAATAACATAGTGAAGTATAATGACATACCTGTAAATGTCTTTGTTCTATTCTACATTCTAATGTATATTTATCAGCTTCACATTTCTCTAAAGATTTCTCTAAATGAGCTATTTTCTCTCTGAAATTATCATACAGGTAAATGCTATACTTCTGACATATATCAGTCAAGGCTTAAACACACTAGGGTGCAGCCCAGAACTAGAGAAAAATTATACTGACTAGTGTAAATCATAGACTGTCAGCATGAAAGTCCCCCAAGAAATCTCCAAATTTTTCTATAATATACCTTAATTATTAATATCTATTATTAATAAGTATATAATAAAATAAATTGAAGGGGGTCTCTTTCATGCTGAAAGCCCTGTGGTGTAAATTACTGATTTCAAATAGTAATGCTAATAAATAATTTTGCTCAGTACTATAAAACATATTACATCAGACTCATAAAAACTAAGGCAATGACTGTAGTACTAGACCCAGTTGAAGTATTTAGTAGCTTTAAAAAATTATCTGAAGCCATCTGGATAAGATAGAAGTTGTTATTACAACGATTAGAATTAATTGATAGATGAAGACAGTCCACCTATCACTGGGACAAAATATAACAATAAAAAATGTTTTATTATAACAGTTTGCATTAAATGATAATAGATTCTATTGACCACTTAACAATGAGACTTAAATGGATGAGGGTCTTTTCATCACATAAGTCAAATTGAGATGAGACCTGTTGTCCAGCCTATATAATTGACATGGGACCTTTTGTCCACCCCTGACAAACTGAAATGGGACTTTTTGTCCAGGGTTGCAAAACAACATGGGATTTTTTGTCCACCCCTGTCAAAAATGACATGTGACTTTTTGTCGATGGGACCTTTTGTCCTACCATCATTGATAAGTTTTATCAGTTGTTTAAAGGTATATTGCTATATCAACTGATACATTGAATGACAAAATATTCATTCATATAAAAACAAGTAACATTACAAAAGGTCTAAATCAAGAAATAGTATATGCACTTTGAACCCTAACTTCACTAGGCAAACTTTTAAATCCTATAGCATAATATACATGTTGTTTATGTTAATAATGGGTCTTCAAACTTGACAGATTCTAAATGAAACAAATATTAATTGCAGCAAAAAAACATTCATTTACTCAGGAAACAAATATATCCCATAACATAACAATTTTGACACATGCAGCAAATGGGCCCCACATTTTTAAACCCTCGTCAAAACTCTAGTACAAAAGACAATAATGTTATATCTACCTAAGATGAAGTACTATTTGTTGATCTGTCTCATCTGTAGATGTTCCATTCATACTTTTATTTTGTTGACTTTTAGCTAATAGCTGTTCCAACTGTAATTATATTTATGTAGAATATTTATATATAAATATATTGTATTAATATATTTAATACAGTCTCATTTAGATTATCCTTTAGTAATTCTTATCACATGGGGTTGTGGTTATCTAGTTGTTTTCAGAATGGAAATTTTCAGCCACTGGCATACCAGTAGGTATGAGTTGTACCTGGTTAAAAGCTTGGGTCTACAAGTCTAGGCCTGTCTATGGACAGCAAGTAGGTTGACTGACCACTGACAAATGACGAAAAAATTGTCCAAAACCAACACACAGAACTGTATATTGAATTCATTTCTATTTTCAACAGAGCATTAGTTCCCTTATCAATGTTGAACTAGTCTAGCATCATTGTCGTCATTTTTGTACAATTTTTGACATAAGCTACATTGCAGTGAAAAGTTGACAAAACATGAAATTTCCACATTCCTGAACTTTGACAAACAAACTTATTATTACCTGTTTAACATGAAGTTTACAAGAAGTGAGTTCTTCCTTAGATTTAAACAGTTCAGCTTCCAACATTTCTGTCTGTTCTTTATAAGTCTGTAAATTTTGTTGTAATTCTTGTACATGACTTTGTGTACCAGCAGAAGTTCCTAATACAGATGATTCAGCTTCATATGTGTCTAAAATTCTCTTAAAACCATCTCTCTCCTGTTAGAAACAAAGTTGTGTATATAATGAATTTATCCTAATGCAACATAATATGATAGTCTGGTACTAAATTTGATGTCAGAGTCAATGCTGGACATGCCATCAACTTGTTATCCGCAAAGATTGGAGACAGATCTTTGGCTGTTGTAGCTTTGGCTTCAGTCAGCTGAAGAAGGTGATGTGATGAAAAATTTCAAGGTATATGAGCTACATGTTTATAGTGTTTATTTTTAGGATAACCAAAGAACAGTAAAAGCACAATTTTTTTAACACAAACTAAGTGACATGAACCTATACTTGTCTCTTACAACTGGTTGTTGACAGGAATCTCCAAATTGATTAGAAAACTGTTTATCATGTAGTCAGTGTTTGACATTCAGAATTACCAGCTAGTGTCTATAAAAAGTTAAGACAATGAATTCTTAATATTTAATGTCTTTTTGCTCTATGGATTCAAAAAACCCACTTAAATTATCTATACCATTAACCACAGGGGTAAGTTTTAATACATAAAATAACTATTTTATTTTTGTATGTCAATATGCACCTAAATCATCATAATCATAACACTGTTGTATTGTTTCCAAAATATATACGGTACAACCTCTTCTGAACGACCCATTGGGAGGGACAAAAGTGTGTTGCTGTTCAGAGGTTGTTGCTCTGCAGAGGTAAAAATACAATGAAAATTATGCCTTTGGGAAATGTCAAAAGCTCTTGTTGCTAGCTGTATCATTCAGAACACTTCTGCCTTTTTCAAAATGACTGCCCCCAGTGGGACATGTTTCTATTTTAAGAATACTAATAAATATTTTATTTAATGCATATATTTCATCAAGCGGTTAAATAGAAGAATCATGGTGATAAGTGGTTTGAATATTTCATTTGTTACAATTCTGAACTTTTTGTTTGAAAAAGTCGCTATCTTGGATTTGCTACTTTGAAACAAACTGTTTTAAAGACCTCTTATGATACAAAAAATTGCTATCAAAAAGCGCTAACTAGTGATTGCCTAGCAGAACATGCCCATAATCATAGATATTTGATCAAAATTAAAGTTTTACCTTTGTTACAAGTAATAATTTTCTTTTAAGTCGTTTGATTAGTTCCCCATCTTGTAATTGTCTTGTTTTTACATCATTAAGTTGTTGTTGTAAACTATTGACCTGTTCTTGCAGAGAATGTATTGTTTTCTCTTTAACATGTACACTGAAATTATAATATACAGTATTTAAAGTCTGAATATGTTGCATGGAATTAGACTTCAGGACTGGTGGAAGTGACATCGTTGTTTAAGTAATGACATCACAAAGATTTTATTAACAGCAGAAATAACACTTTTTTCATGAGGAGCTACATCGATGCCAGTCACTAAACCTAAGATCTTGAAGATTTTGAAAAATAAAAACAGATAAAAGTTGTTGTTTTTTTAGCCATAAGCCAAAAATATCACTTGAAGCCACATATCAGGACCATCACAATCAATTGTCTGAAAAGTAGAACCATCTTCACATAGAGCTGTCATTGATTGGGCTTGAAGCATATCAACAATATCGATAAATAGATATTGACGATACATCAATATATATATGGATACATTCAATGCAGTTCTATACAGACCTATTATATAGTCATAAACTTATAAAAGATGTATATTTGTATGAATGTTATACCTTGGTATCCTGCATTAAATTAGTAAGTAGTTGGTAAAAAGATTATGAACAAACAAAAAGATCTATTATAAATTAATTGTTTATTTTCTGTTGATCTTCCCACAGTTTTATGGTACTAATTTCGCAAATCATGACACTTTTATTTATTTACCTATATAGACTTTATTATCAATATTTCAAAATGCATATCTATTATTGATTGAAAAACAAACATCAACGATACATCAATATCATTGGAATCGATGACAGCTCTATCTTCACATATGAATCTTTTTTCTTCTCAAATTAAGCATATGGTGGGACTTAAACATCCTTTTACAAACAGTCCAATAAAATCACAGTACTGCCCTATATTTGTTTAACTTGTAAACAGAAATGAAGCAACATTACAATACAAGACAAATGTAATACCTTGTTTGAAGTTCACCTTGTTTTAACACTAATAATGCCTCAGAATTCTGTAAATCTATGATTCTCTTAGACAAATCTGAAGGTGATCTAAAAACAAAATATAAAGGATGCTTACCGTTGGTATTGAATAACATAATATTTACTATAAACTAACTATAAAATAAGAGTCCATGGGCAGCAACTATTAGGGGTACTCATTTTATGATATGTAATACATTGATATGCAAACCTGTTGAGATGATAGAAATCAAAATTGGATAATGTACTTGGTAGAAGGGATTATATTTGCATGTGACACAAAGAACTTTTAAGAATAAAAAGAGCAATAATTCAGTCTAAATTCATGTTTGAGTTCAGCAACTTGGTATTTGACCTACAATGGTGTTCATATTTTGGTAGGTGCACTAGTACTAGTAGGGTGGGTGCACAAGTAGGATGGGTGCACAAGTTGGGTGGGTGCACTATATTGATTTAGAGATAGCCGACATAAACGACTAAGGAAATTGCTTACAGTACAAAATCAAACAACATGAAAACTAACCTTATTTTAAGATCAGATTTACCACCACCTTGCCATTCACTTAACTTTGACTTCAAACTCTGAAAAATATCATTGATATCTACCATGTTTGTAACAATGTGAACTTGATGAAAATTATATTCATAATCTCACTGTGAACATAATTTATATAGAATGTTTTTATTAATCTTCAAACAAAATGTACACAGCAATCTGTGTATCTCTTTGCCTGACTAGGAAACTCAGTCAGAACCATGCAAGTATGTATATTTAAGAATAATAAGTAACATTGAATAGACTATATCTGGAATTCAAATATTTGGATTTTCCCCTCCGGTACAAACAAAATTTCACCGTTACAATGAAAACATGTGTACAAAGAACAATAGGATTTAATCCATAGTTTGTGCTATTTAGCAATAATGTGTAGAAAACTTTGTTTGTTCTGCCTGTGCACGGACAGAAAAACCATAATTTGAATTCTGGATTAGGTCTATTTTCATGTAGAAATAACATACATTTGTCTACTTTGGTCATAAATACTGTTGTTCAGTCTTTAAAGCAACTTGTTCACAGATATCAACTATATTATCAAATTATTTAAATTTTTCAACAGTATAATACAAACATTTTGGAAACAGGAAAGTAGTGTTGCAAGAATGACATTTTAGTGCAAATTGACAAACAACAGCAAAATATGCTGAATTTATGAACAAAAGCCTTTTTGGTATAAATGATTGTCATGTTTATGCATGACTTGTATTTATTTGTATTTTCAAAGCATATAGGTTAGTGAGCCTAGTAATTTTAAAAAACTCATTTAAAAAAAAACTACAGGCGCCAACATGATTTTAAAATATCAAAATATCAACCAAATCTGCTGATGAGTGGCTTTAACTGTGGCATAAAGTAGAACAGAGGTCATTCTAGGTATGTGCTTAGAACTGACAGGGATTTTATATACAGGGATTTGCAACAAAGTGCTATTTTGAATATTCATCTAGAATCACATTTTTCCTAACCTTTATGTTAATTTGAAAGGTACTGGTACAAAACTTCATGTGAATACCTTTATTTAAACTTGTAATACTTGTTATCCGTATGAGCTGAAACAATAGCCATGACAGTGAAATTTGATGTAAATCTAGTGTGGTTGCAAATGCCTGTTATATAAAATCCCTGGAATTGGTTAAAAGCCTATGCCTAGAAATATTAGCCTATAAGATTAAATATAAGATCTACTGACTGCTGTGAAAAATCATAATAAAGCAAGAAGAGCCTACTAAAAGAAACATTACCTCATTTTCTGCCATCAATTTAGCACATTGACTCACTTTCTCTTCTAATCTTTCACATTTGTTTTTCATGGAATCATGCTGTTCTTTCAATAATAGATTATTCTCTTGTATAGCCCTAAAATTTATCGTTTTAATAAATTATTATGATAAAAAGAGAGTACAAAACATTGGACAAAAATTTTATTTAGGTGAAATGGTACTTATGATTGTTTTTTCGATTTGCATCTTATGGTTGGTACCAATATAAACTTTAAGATGTTTCTGATTTAGATAGACACTTTATTTGGTGACATTACTGCTAATTACCTTACCATGATGTCTGGAACATTACTACCTTAAGCACTTTTTCCTTCTAAAATTGAATTATTGTTTTAAAAAGCTCCACTGCAAGTTGGTAGATAATAATGTGCATGCTATCATCATCCCCAGCCAATTAGCTATCCAAATGTAAGATTTGGTGACTCTTGGGTACAAAGGATGCGCAATTCAACAACAAGACAATGTTATTCTGTTCTATAAGTTGAACAATCTTAAGATAAGCTGGGCATGATTTACTGACCCTTATCTAACACAACAGTATTTGAAATTAGGATATGAAAGTAGTTGTCCAAACAGATCATTTAAAGAGCAAGCACAACAGAATCTTGAGTGCTCAAAAGAAATTTCTGATTGCCCGAATGAAAAAGTGGTTGTCCTAGGCAACCAGACACCCACTTATACCATAAATTGCTAACATAACACAATAAGTAAACACAGAGAAAGACTTACTTTAAATATTGGTTTTCATCATTCAATTTTCTATTTTCTTTTTCCATATCTTTAAATGTAGTAACTTGTGATTTCATAGATTTACCAATTAAACTATCTTCTTCCATTCTAGATATTTGTAACTCTAAATCCTACAAGTATTTAAAGAGTATAAAGCTATAACTGACATATTATATCAGATCATAAATTTTAATATTAAAAACCTGAGTTTTACTTGTATCTGGTATTCAAAGCAACACAAGTTCATGATTCGACACTTACTGTTTTTACCAGGGATTCCCAAGGAATCTCTACTCCCTTACTAAGAAATTTCAAATGTTAAGAATAACCCCAGTTAAAAAATTCCGAAGCAGTTTTGCTGTCACAAGTTGTAATGAACAATTTATGGAAACTTAGGCTCATCTAAGACTAGACCAATATTTTAAGGGATCCTGACGGAATCCCCAGCTAAGAATCACTGAGAATGCTTGGAATCCCAGGACTCTGTTAGTGGCAAACCCTGCAAGATATCACTATTTTACTCAGATTAAGTTCATACAATGCCAAATACAAATGAATAACAAGAAACCTGCAAATCAAGTACCAAATTTTATGATATAAAAGACAATAAGTCCAATGCTAAATTTGCCTCAAGTTAGTTTTCCAATATTATGCAACTCAGACTGAGACTATGTTTTTTATATTTCTTCTTTTCTGAAAATTAGATTGATCAAGGCAGCATACACAATAAGACTGACCAGGAATAATTATTTAGTTAATAATCATTAAAGAATGCCAAAGAAAACAGTCATTGTTTCTTAAAATAAAGACTTACTTTAATCTTCTGTTCTGCTTGATTTTGTTTATGTCTCAATTCTTCACAATCTTTCATCTGATTACTGATTTCTGTCGATCTTCTATAAAATAAATAATAAAAACATGTTTTTGTAAAAACAGAACAGTAAGTTACTTTCAACATTTTAAATTATCGAAATTCTAAGGTAAATTCTGAGGCAAACAAGAAATATAATGTGGAAATAAAAGCCAGATTTTTCTGCAGATGGGGAAAATTTAGTTGATGTTGTTACAAAAAAAATTTAACACAAAAATTACAAAGGGAAATAATCCATAATAAACCCAGGTACAGCTGCAGTTCCTTTCTAATTCTGATCATCACATGGTATGTTATCATTGTATGAAGTTTCAGAAAGATCTGAAATAAATGGCTGAAATATATGGTAAATAAATTTTTTAACACAATTGTTAACCAGATGCCCGCTCGCCTGGGTCTCACCAAGCTATAGGTTGAATTTTTGTTGTTGAAAAACTGGCTGAAATTATTAGGACCATATCATAAAATGTTTTCAAAACTTAAAAAACACTATTTATGACAAGATGTTCAGAGTAATTTGTACCCATTGGGGAACAAGAGGGACTAGATGGTCCTAGATAGCTCACCCGAGGTCAAAGGTATAATCCACAAAGCCTCTGAGCAGATGGACCTTCTGTCTGTCAGTCATTAACTCAAAACTTAGGTTTGTTGATCATTAGGTCCAACAACCTAACCAAAAAAATATCTGCCTATATAAACAAATTAACACCAATTTATAATTTTTTAATGAATAGTGGAACTAAAACTATTATAAGATTTAAAGTTTTCCTTACTTTAGTTGTAGTTTTAATTGAGCTTTAGTTTCCTCTAGTTCACATTGACATATCTTTAATTCAGTTTCATTTCTCATCATTTCACGTTTTAAATGTGCTATCTTTTCACGATCTTCTTCTTTTTCCTGTCAATTACAAATATATAAATTACACAACACTCTTTTACTTGATTTTGCATTCCATTATACAACCTGATAACCTGTTACTGCAATTAAAGATATGGTTCAGGCAAGTTGAAAATATAGCAAGCTGTGGCTTCAGAAACCAATTTTAAAAATTAGTGCCGTGACCTGTAATAAAAAAAATCACTTCAGATAATCTCATTTTGGAAAGTTTGGAAAGAAATACCTGTTGTATCTCATCTGACATTTGGATCCTCTCTTTTTGTAAGGTAAGAATCTTTTCTTCATATCTTTTTCTTTGGTTTTCTATTTCTTTCTCACGATCAAGTAATTTTTCACGAGACTGAACATCTTTGTCTTCTAAGAATTTAATCTTAGTCATTAAATTAGCATACATGTCCTCAACATGCTGAAAAAAAAGTACCAATATAACTGAAAGTACTAAAATATACCAACTAGGATATATACAATCAGATTAAAACTCAATCTTAAATTCTCTGCTCGCACACTTACTCATCTTACATCTGACAAGCAGTGAGTATATGTCAAATTCTTCATAATATTCATGAAGCAACTCCCTCTGCGACAATCACATCTGTCGGATATCTGTTACAGAAATTGTGACTTTTACAGTGCTGCAAAGAAGGTCATAAGGGACTATCTAGTTTTTTACCCCACAAGTCCTATTATCAAACTAGTCCATTCTTTCATTTATACTAAGTATAAGACCAAGTTTGAAAAACATTGAAGCAAAGGCTAGGCGACTACAGAGTTAACAATGAAAATTTTACAGCAAAGATGCTGGTAAATCCCTAAACCACACTAGCTCCCCATCAAGCACTTCTTGCTAATAAATAATAATAGGAAGAAGAATTATCAAGTTGACTATTATCAGGGCTCAAATTTAAGCTCACATACTCGCAAAATGCAAGTGGATTTTGAAAATTGCGAGTAACAATTATTTCAACTCGCAAATTTTCGCGAGTTGAAATCGAGGCAAAATATAACTGTCTAAACTAATGAGGCTCAAATCAGCATTGAAACGGCCAGATAGATTGATAGTATTAATCAAAGATTCACAATAAAAATGTTCAATATTCTTGGTCTAACCCACAATAACACCCCTTGTTCTATCTACAGTTAAATACAGTTCTTTTGTTTTTCTACTGCATATAAGAATGGAAATTATGTATGCTACTAAAATTTTGAGAAAAAAATGAAAGTAATTTTTTTCATTTTGCGAGTTGGAATAAAAAGAACTCGCAAAAACTTGCAAGTTCATTTTTTTGGTTAAATTTGAGCCCTGCTATTAAACATTAAAATTTAAGGTAAACCACCAATTATCCATCACAACATTCAGTTAATGAAATAAACTCACAGCTTTGTCGGAATTCAATGATGATATAGTTTGTTCATAATCCAGTTTTGCTTTCTTACTATTATTTTCCATCTGTGACAGACGATGTTCTAAACGAAATATTTTATTTCTAGCATCAATATATTCTGACTCTTTACTCTTTATCTGTTTCTCTTTCTCTGTAATAAAAGGTTCAAATTGTAAACAAATATATTGAAGTGAGACCCAATCTGATTAAAACCCGATCTAAAATTTTCCACTCGCTATTTAAAATCTGGCCTTTTTCAAACGAAGGTCACGTTCAGGTGACCTTTTCTCATCATAATATTCATGACAAAATTGTTATGATATGTAACTTGTTTACATTGTCTACGTCACGCAATTTGAAATGAGCCGCCCAATCGCAGACTGTGAATAATACCGCTGTTAAATTAGCATGCAAATCTTAGTCTAAAAATAGAAATTACGAAATCAAAATGTGATTAATAGTGTTTTCGTCTAGATGAAAGCTACCCATTGATTGGTCGACACAAAGTTCATCTTGCATGACCTTCCACGGAGACAGTAGAGATCCTGTACGACAATGCTCTACATCTGTTTACGGAGATTGAGTGAGACCTGTCCTCTAATAATTAATCATAGGAGAATACAGTTAAGTTCCACTATTAAGACCATAAAAATTGATAGTTTTAATAACACAATAGTCTTAATATAAGGACCTTTTTATTTTCAACTTAAGAATTTGGGACATAAAATTACAGAAAGGTGTGATTTTGCAATTACTAGGTGATATACATAAATGGAACTTTATTTTTTTCATAAATTACAAACAAGTAAATCTGTGAGCTAATGCTCACTAGTGATACCCCTGCTGTGAGAAATATGACTACAAACAGGAAGTAGATGAGCAAGGAGCATGAAATCGCTTTACACCACATGGGACTATGGGATGAAGCAATATGCAAAGTATTAGGCTGCTGCATGTTATAGTTGTTGAGAAAACTGCGACGGAAATTTTGTAACGGACGGACGCACACACGGACAAGGGTAAAACAGTATACCCCCCTCTTCTTCGAAGCGGGGGTATAAAAATGGTATATAACCTTGTGTCATTGCAAGGAAACTGTATAGGTTTTGAGTCATTTGAGAAAAAGTAGACATTATTATTCCCTGTACTAAGGAAAGAAAATGCCACAGACACTGCTAACATCAATAAAAGTAACACCATCTTTTTGCCTAGTCAAGTGACAAAAAGGTAGGAATATACATTTGTGTATAATATGATAAATATGTGAAAACATAAAACATGTAAATTTAATAGATACAACAAAGTAGGTAAAAATTTCTGTGGTAAAAATGCCAGAGGTTTTATAAAAAAGTTTTTTAAAAACTCCCTTATTGTCAACAGGAGTTCTGACAACCAATCTATTGCTTACCAAGAAGTCTTCTCACAGATAAAGAGTCAGTATCCCCAGAGAAGTTGCTTCCTGTGACATCTCCTGTAATATCAAGATCAAGAACAGGAACATCACTCTCTTGGTCTTGTACAAATTGATCAAAATCTCTCTTCATCCGAAATACAGATGTATTTTCATCAAAAAATGCCATGATTATATCAGTATACTAACATACATCTGAAACAAACAATAAATCGTTCTGGATGAATATAAATTCAAAGAACTACAGAGATAAAGATAAAAAGACTAAGCATGGTCAACATCTGAACATCATACATTGTACATTCAAAATTTGGTCACCAAGAGAATTTCTAGAGTCAAAACACATGCTATTGTTTCAGTTGTTGTTTTTAAAACTCACTCCAAGTACAAAATGCAACAAAAGGCCGATAGAAACCCTTAATAAGTGTAATCAAGTGTCCTAAATTAGCAATTTCATATGGAAAAAAAATGCATATTTTCCCCAAAATAGCTGTTCTTACAACTTGTTTTTCCAACAGCCGACGAAAGTAGGTCATGCATCATTCAAAGGTTAAACCCCTATATATTATACATTGCAGTTCAGAAAGTGTGTTCCATGCCTATTGAAATTAAAATCCAATTACACTATTATTATTGTGCTTCATTTTGATACAAAAACGAGCTGTGACCACTGGATGCCCCTTAGTTCTTGTACCTCAGTATGTGGTTCTAACGACACTGTGAGTTTCTGTGCATCTATTGTCAGTCAGAAGAATTTGTATGAAAATACTTCTTAGTGATTCAGAGTAACAGGTTATCATAGTAAAATGTCAAATATTAACCTATTTATAATTTAGTTTTGCTATTTTTGTTGCATGTACATTGTTGATGAAGTTTTGTGAAAATTAAGCCATTTCTCTAATTTGTGTTGGATACTGAAGTTCAGTCTAAACTCTGATGATACAGGGATAGTTTTTTGGTGGTGACAGTACTTAGGTGATTAAAAAATATTAGTAACTTCATATTACTGGGCAACATCCCTCTGTCGCACATGAAAAAGTTAATGTAGTGGCACAAAACTTAAAAATGTTTTAATCCTTTAAAATGATGTACACTGATCATTCATTGTAGTTTATATCTCAGCAAGCCCTGCTTAAATGCATCAAGACGGGGAGCTGATGCAATGTGATTCGGCTGCTGGTTCTAGTCTTGTAGCAGAGGGAAAGAAGGACTGGTAGAGGAAGAATGTTCTGCAGCTGGGTACCTTGAAGCAGACGCCGTTTACTCAGGTGGTTATTAAGGTAGGGGGATGATACAGTTCTGGTTGAATGTCAATAAAGCCATTGATATGGTAGCCATTGATATGGTAAATATAAGACCCTACGTAACATTTTTATCATTTGGACATTTTTCTGTTAGCAAAAATTTTAGAGTACAGACATCGATTCAGGTCTGAACGTTCTACTCGTTTAAATTCGAAAAATTTGCAATAAAACGATACACCAATGGAAAGATAATCCAAAAATACACATGATATATATATATAATATATATAATTATTTCAATTTCTAAACTTAGACAGTCAATTAATCCATTTAAAATCCTTCATTGACGAGTACTTTCAGTTTGTCACAATAATCGTGCAATAATAGCCAAGGCAATCCGAATTCAAATTGGGTCACGCAATTTGTAAGAATTGATTTTGAACAAATATAAAAGCCAGTATCCCGACCGTTCCATGTATACTATTGACTGTCGGCAGTAAGAATGACTACTCTGGAGAAAAAAATTTCGTTTAAGTAAAGCAACACTTTATTTACCGGCACAAATTCAGTTCAAAATGGCGGCGACAACCCTGGATAGCTGGAAAAGTTATTAGTGTTTTTGTAAGCGAAAAACCTGATTATGATCTTTTGCTTTATGGAAAGAATAAAAGTAACCTTATATCTATCGATTAGTGCTAATTTGACCCACATTCACTTACTTTTTGGAAAAAAATATTTTGCTATGCGTTTTTGAAAAAATCCGTTAAGACCCTTCGTAACAGAAAAATGTCCAAATGATAAAAAAGTTACGTAGGCCGTTAGGGTCTTATATTTAGGACTACACCAGAGCCTGAAAATATGCAGACTCTAGAAAAAACACTGCATAAGTTTAACAGCTAACATACTTCTAAATTATCGACGACGGGATAAATAATTGAAATCTAAATTATTGACGACGGGATAATATTGAAATAACAATGTTAACATTTAGACTTTAGTGTCGAGTACGAAAGTACACAGGTCCGAATCATTTTGCCAATAAATCGCTCTCATTTAGCTTTAAATCGAATGGAAATCAGGCTAAATTGATTACAATAGTATATCTATACACTCGCTTACCAGTTTGAACGGTTGTCAAAGTCAACTCATAGTCACAACTTCTATTTTACTTTCAGATTCGAAGGCTACCAATTTGTTTTGACGGTGACGCTAAATGCTCACGACACTGCAATGAAAAAATAAAATTCGAAGGTAACCAGTCCAATAAATTTCCCGATTGTTTGATTATAAGAAACTGAACATTGTTCTCTAAAGTAAAACCCGTGAAAGAAAAATGACGTCAAACCATCATTCTGACCCTCTTTAAAATGTGTTCAAATATAAAAAGGAGAATGTAGCTCACTAAATTTCATTCATGACTTTTATGCAATTTACGCCTTCGTTGAAAAGTAATGTCTGTATACTATTTTAATCGAGTGGCACGTCTAGTCACGTGATCCATAATGGAGTCGAAAAATATTGTTATGGTGTAGGACACATTTCTGCGTTTAAATAGACTTTGAGACTGCTGAGCTATGCCAGGACCTATTGAAAGATGGCTTGAAACATTTATGTGTGGTCAGTTCGCCGAAAACTTCGACAGATATGGCTATAGAACTCTACAGTCGGTGAGTATTATTGCGTTTTCGAAAAAAAACATTTGGATATCTTCTGACATGGTCATAATTATTTATGTGAACTATTTATGTTTGTGTTTATTTTAGGTATGTCAGTTACAGATTCCACAGTTGATGTCAATTGGAATACCACAACATGACAGTGAAATTATATACCAAAATATTCAATTGATGTGTCATTCATCAAACAGTGAGTTGTCTTTCTAAATTCTAATTCTACCAACCATACTTTCAAGTTTCATAGCCATGCTTTCCAACTTCATTCAAAATCTATTGAATCAGGACCATGGATCTTGAGGTCTGAGACTCATTTTTCGAGTTTCATACTATGTTTCTAGCTTTTGTTCGAATAGACCATAATGCTCCAGAGTGAGCCCTGTACATTAAAAGAAGGAGAGTACAATATCAACTTAAAGTCTATAAACAGATAGGTGGGATGCAAAAGAAACAGGCTTACTTTTAACAAATAGTTCTTTAAACTTACCTGTCTGTGTGATTTAAGAAAGTGAAATTCAACTTCAAGTGAATCAGACAGAAACTCATTCAATGTGTGAACTAAGTTCAAAATTTTGTGTTCATTATTCAATGATTTACAACTAAAATTAAATTTGAACTTCACATGTTTAATTTTCCCCAAATCAACCATTGAATTTACTCACCATGATGATTTCATAAAAGTAATGACTTAACTACAACATTATGCTTCCTGTTTTCACTTTAGTGATTATTTTACCATTTTGAAATGATTAAACAGGTGTATGTGTCGCCGACCATCCCAGTCATGGGTCGTGGTTTCAGCATAGAAAACAACAAGTCTCGGTAGTTTGGTAGTTACTTGTATATTTAATGTAGAAGAATGATGATTTTAATGAAACCAATATAGTTTGTAAATATATAGATAAATCAATCTGGTTTGGTTCAATACAAAACCAGAACAACTGGTTCAAGTGAAGTATAGTGGCAGAGTGACTAAAAGTTTATCGTGCGCGGTTATCGGAAAAAATGGTCACATGATGGGTGGTACGATAATGAAATGAAATGAAGTGTTAAATATTCGATGTTTTACTATAGTTAATGAGATGGTGATGGAACTACTAACTGACTACAATACACTACATAGAAAAACTAACGATATAAATCTACCTATGACATACACCCCCCAGTTGAAAAATGGCGTCCCGACATTTGTAACTACCAAAAATAAAACAGAATACGTATACAAAAATGAAATATAAAAAATAATTAGATAATACAATAAACAATATGAAATAATACAAGTACGCGAAGAATCCAAAGGATTATACGCAAAGTTTACACAATTACATGCAAAATGAAATGTTGAAACTCTCCCTCAAAAGGTGAGCTAGTGTCATAATGATAAGCTATTTGGGAAAGAGCTAAAGCTGAACAAATAGCTTCTAACACTTAATAACATGAAACACAACATGTATCAACAACTTCAAAATATAAACATCCACTTGTCATTACATAGTATGTGACAATAATATAAACTACTCAGTAAATATCCCACAATAAACATTCTGTAAACCTATATTGACTCATATGTGGAAGTAGTTGTAATAATACAGGATGTTAGAACATCATAATTAATATAGGTATGTATAAAACAAACAACGTGGCCATACATAAACATACATAAAACTTGTACAAATTCAAATACACTAAGATCACATTCAGTTTTTGGTGTGTGAAAAAAATGAACCACAAACACAGTTTTAGCACATATCAAAAAGTTCTGCTAAATACTTAAATCATTCAAACACAATCTAAACTCTTCGTTGTGGAATAATATATTTAGGCATTTCATCAGCTGATTCATACCCTAGTGGCAGTAATAAGTTCCTATGTAAACGACGAATCTTTTTCGCACCTGAAATATATTTTTTTACATTAAATACAGGTTGATCAATAAATGGTTGTGAAACAATGACATAAGGCTCTTTTTCCCATTTATCTGCTAATTTTTGTTTACCTCTTAATGAAACATTTCTAACTAGTACTAAATCACCAGGTTTTACATTGCTAGCAAAAGCGGATTTATCATATCTAGCTTTATGAATCTTAGCAGACTTAGCAGCACATTCACTGGCTTTTTTATAAGCATCAGTAAGCCTTTGTCTCAATTTTCTTACATATTCATTTTTAGACTTGCTTTCTATATCATCACTGGTTAAACCAAGAAAAGCGTCAATTGCTAATTTGGGCTGTCGGCCAAACATAATAAAATAAGGTGAATAACCCGTACTAGGATGTATAGTTACATTATATGAATGTACCAAAGAAGCAACATGAGCTTTCCAATCAGCTTTTTGGCTAGGTTCAAGAGTGCCAAGCATTTTGAGTAACGTCTGATTAAATCTCTCCACCATTCCATTACCCATTGCATGGTAAGGTGTAGTACGAGATTTTATAATACCAGCAAGCTCACAAAGCTCTTTAATCAAAGTAGACTCAAAATTAGCCCCTTGGTCGCTATGAATTCGTGATGGAAAACCATAATGCACAAAAAACCTTTCAAACAATACCTTAGCAGTTGTTTTTGCGGTTTGATTAGTTGTAGGAAAAGCTTGGGCATACCTAGAAAAATGATCAGTTATAACTAAAATGTGCTCTTGGCCACCTTTAGATCTTTCAAGGCTTAAAAAATCAATACAAACAATATCCATGGGCATTTTTGATTCAATACTTATTAATTTATCCTTTGAAGGCAGAGTTTTCCTACATATACACCTTGGACAAGAAGCAACTTGTTCTTTAACATAACTATCCATACCAGGCCAAAAGAAACGTTGTTTAAACAGACTCAAAGTGCGGTCTCTACCTTGGTGACCCTGATCACAATGAAGCGCTAGAAAAATGTCGTTTCTAAGCTTTTCTGGCAAAAGTAACTGGTGATATTTCTGATTGTTCAAGGTACCAAGACAATAAACAACACCATCACGCAATTCAAGTTTATCCCAATAACGTAAGTATTTAATAAGACCTTGATGTAGGTTCGAATCCGGCTTAGCCAACGGTCTCGTACCTTCAATCAGGTGAGTATGAACTTGAGATATGATTGGATCTTCCAACTGAGCTTGCTTCCAATCTTTAGAACTGAGTGAAAATGCATGTAAAATGTCATTAGGAATATCAACAGGCTTATCAATGACTTCCAACGATTCAGGGTTTGCAATACTATATGCAAGTGGTGCTTCCTCAATAGACGAGTTGGCAACAGTAGCTAAAGCACATAAAGCATTTGACTGAACACATGTATTTGACTTGGAAGGTATTCTCGACATGCCATCAGCATCGGAACAAGACTTACCAGACCTATATTTAGCTTCAAAATTGTAATTGGCCAATGCAGCAATCCATCTCTGGCCTGTAGCGTCAAGTTTGGCTGACGTGGTAACATAAGTTAGAGGATTATTGTCTGTGATAACCTCAAATTTTGTACCATACAAATAATCATGGAATTTTTCAGTGACAGACCACTTTAAGGCTAAGAATTCAAGCTTGTGAGCAGGATAGTTCTTTTCAGAAGGCTTTAAAGACCTACTAGCATACGCTATTACCCTGTCTTTATTATCTTGTTTTTGATATAGGACTGCTCCAAGACCGGCCAAGGATGCGTCACAATGTAATGTAAATGGTAATCTGTAATCAGCATACCCTAAAATAGGAGGGGAAATGAGACTATTCTTGAGATCATCAAAAGCTTGTTGCTGTTGTACACCCCAATGAAATGGTGTTTTCTTAACATTTTTCTTTTTAGACTTGGAATTTACAGTAGGATGACCTATGAGCAAATCATTCAAAGGCCTAGCAATTTTTGAAAAACCTTTAATGAAGCGTCGGTAGTATCCAACAAAACCAAGGAATTTTCTAGTTTCCTTAACATTCTTTGGAACAGGCCAATTAATAACAGCATCAACCTTTTGTGAATCGGTCTCAATACCTTTACTTGAAACAACATGACCAAGATAAGTAATTTTAGTCTGGAAAAACTCACACTTCTTTAAATTCAATGTCAAATTATAACTACTTAATCTCTCAAAGACACGATCTAACTTTTCAATATGGGAATCAATGTCTTTGGAAAATATTATGACATCATCCAAGTATATCAAACAATCTTGTAGGTTAATATCACCCATACAGCGTTCCATAAGCCGCTGAAACGTGGCTGGGGCATTACAAAGTCCAAACGGCATACGTTGACATTCATAAAAGCCTATACCTTTTACATGAAAAGCTGTCTTTTCCTTATCCTCTTCTTCTAATTCCACCTGCCAATAACCAGATTTTAAGTCCAACTTAGTAAAATACTTTGAACCTGAAAGAGCATGAAGAGATTCATCAATTTTAGGAATTGCATACGCATCTTTCTTTGTTCTATTATTCAATTTCCTATAGTCTATGCAAAGACGAATAGAACCATCCTTCTTCCGGACAATTACAACATTGGAACTCCACGGACTACTAGACTCTTTAATAGCACCTATATCAAGCATCTCTTGAATATGAGTTTTCACTTCATTGTAAATACCAGGTGGGATACGTCTAGTGGGTTCCTTGAATGGTTCGTCATTTGTCAGATTAATTTTATGTTTCATTTTATCAGTATGACCTAAATTAGAAGAAGAACTTGGAAATATATTTTCCCACTTACTAAAAACATTTTTCAGTTTAGACAATTGTTCACCAGAAAATTCATCTGTATCAATACTAATGTTAAACTTGCTAAAATCAATACCATTATCAGATGAACTTTTCTTGTCAGCATGTACATCAGTATCAACTTTGTCAGGTAAAACATCTTGCTCAATAACTTTTACCTCTTGTAACTGACAAATACTATCTTTAGCTTTAATTTTGATCGGTTTTGCAGTCAAATTACACATCTTAACTGGTATTCTACAAGTATTTCCAGATTCTTTAACTTCAACTACCCTTGGACAAATAATAGCATTATGCCTTGCATTTTCAAACGATTCAGTGACAGCTGTTGCAACACTTTTATTTTTACGCATAAAACCTGTAACAAGTTTAGTTTCACCTGGCTTAATAGTATAATTTTGAGTAGCTGTAACAATACCAATACCAGAGGTCAATTGCAAAAGAGCAGACTTCCAATCACCTGGAATGTCATCACCACATTTGGAAATTTCCCGAATGATATTTGTTCCAATTATCATAGGAATATCATCATTTGATTTCACATCAGTAACAAGTACTAAAGTATTAATAGCAGGTTCCATAAAATCAAGTTTAATTTCAGCTTCAATGAACCCTATATATGGAACTTTACCTCCATTAGCACAATATACTTCAAGACCTAACTTATCTAAAGACTTCAACGGTGCTCTATTAGTCATATTAAAATAAAATTTACTATTGATAGTTGTAATTTGAGAGCCACTATCAATCAAAGCTTTGCAAGGTACATCATTGATCTGAACATTAGTAGAATTAACCGGACCAACTAATTTCTCAAAGATTCCAGAACTGTTACAATTGAGGCTTTTGTCAATTTTGAAACCCTCATCAGCCTCATCGGTGAGAGTTACTTCTCGTTTAAATCATGGCTACTGCCCCTGTTAAAACCCGATCTTCTAAAATACCTACCTCGACCTCTCCATCCTCTTCCTCTAACATTGTATCTACCAGCATCAGCTTTCTTCTCCATCTCTTCCATCTTCAACTTCATATCTTTCAGCTGTTCCGATAATTCCCTAATTAATACATTACTACTGTCTAACTGTTGACTATTTACCTGAATACCTGTACCTGTTCTTAATTTAATATCCTGTTCTTCTTTCCTTACCTGAATAACTAAATTTCTAAAAGAATTTGCAGTTTCAAAATAAATTCTAGTATTATTGCGTAATTCCTCATTGCAAATATATTTCCAAAATCTGTTAATTAATAAAGTTTCCCTTTGATGATCCATAACTTGGCCCTTATCAATGGCTAATTTCAATAAACCCTCTAACCTAACACTCCAGTCGGATATACTTTCATCCTTACGTTGTACCGATTGGTAAAATTCAGCAATGATAGATTCCCCACTTTTTACATTACCGTATATATTATCTAACTTTAAAATAATCTCCTTCGATGTCGCTAATGGATCAATGGTTAATAAGATTTTTCTTGCATTACCACTTATTGAATTCCTAATACCCTGTCTAACTACTTCTTCGCTGTAAACATTCATTTTCAAAATCGCTTCAACTTCTACCCTCCATTCATCATAAGTATTCTCAGTTAGCTTTGGAATATTAGGTTTCATAAATCTGTACCTGTCATAACTAGCAGACATACCACTATCTAACTCCTCCATCATCCTTCCATGGTCATTCAATCTCTTATTAATCTCATCTCTCTCTTTACTCAACCTTTCAAGTTTATCCTTCCTTAACCTTTCACGACTACATCTCTTTCTTTCAATCTCATCACTCATTTTTCTCTCCCTTTCTCTCAGCTCACGTATCTCTCTTTCTAACTCTTTCACCTCTACATCACTATCACTTAAATCTTCATCAACATGCTCACCATCTAATTCATACAACTTTCTATCCAACCACTTGAAAGTCTCATCAATATCACACATTCTCTTACTCTTAACTCCTTTCTCCCCATCTCTACTTTCACTTTCACTTCCTAACTTTCCCTTCATGTCTCTCTTAAGTGTCCTTTCTAACTCTTTTATCTCCTTCTCCCTTCTCTTATTATCTCTTACAAGTGCTCTCAACTCTCTTTCACTTAACTTTTCAGCCATATTGTTAATATCAATTAATATCTTTAAAGATATAAACAGTTAAGGTTCAAACTTTACATCAGTTGCATATGTATATTTAATCACAATACAACAAAGCAATCATATATCTAATTGAATCAATTTTCTTAACCCCAAAAATAATTAATTGATATCAAAACAAACAAGTTCACATAATACCATTATCAAACATGATTAAATAAATTCCACCTCACTGAATATCAATAAGACAACAAACAAAGTCTTCAATACCCTAATTCAAATACAAATCTATTCAAATTCCACGTCAATACAAACAAAGTATTCAATAGTACAATACAACTCTAACTCAAGTACAAACAATAAGAGAATAAATTCAACAATCACTTCTCCAGTATATCAATTCAAATTCAAATCCAATTCAAATACAAAACAAATCTCTATCTAATACAACATTCACATAAGACAGTTATATTGCTTAGAATTATGACCAAACAAATTAATGCCAAATTAATTCAATCAAATCTAACTATCAACAATCAACTCTCTGCCTCTTAACTACAACAACCCAACAACAAAATCTAATTCTATGATCAAATACGTAAAATGTTATTAACCGATAACATCAATGACGTCACATAAATAACAATACTAATGCCACTAAGCCTCAAAACACCATAGTAAAGTGTCAAAACATCAAATCTATAACTTCACTCTACACAAAATTACCTAAACATAATATTCAAAGACAACAAAATAAATCAACAACCTGATTGTATAACAACAATCTCAACCATCAATCATATCAACCTTATTGCATTACAACAAATTGTCGAAACAATCTTAACAACCAATCACATCAGGTGAACAAACAACCCCAACTAAACACAAATACTATCAAGGCTAATAAACAATCAACCGAACTATATTAATACTTAAATATTACATAAGTCCCGTCAATGTACTCATTCAATAATTAGGATTCAATCACATCAAATACTAAACTCAAGTACACAAACTGACAAAAACATCAACAACCAACTATACCAACAACATACAACAAAAGACATATGCACTATTACCCAAATCAATTAAATCAAATCAAAACATTAATGCTATCAATTAAATCATTAAGTCATACAACAGATTCAATTTCAATAAATAGTACAAAAGTAATAATACAAATCAATTAAATTCAATTCAATAATGCAATTGTGTTCAAATAATGTTTAAACAATTGTATTAGTATAATATACTAACACAGCAAACCCGCAAACATAATTTATACCCAACGCAAGTACACGTGTCTAGGTAAAGCACGATAAACCTTGACATTTACTATGTATACGGATTTCGCGACTACGGTGAAAAGCAATTGCTGACGGTACGGTAAAATAATATCGGTTAAACCCTGTAAATAAAGAGATTAATTTTACCTGAAAACAAATTTAAACAATTGAATATAAACTCAGTACATATCGAAGTATACTGACCGTATGTAAAATCAATACACGTTAAACTAATGGCATGGTTTAAATCTAAGTTTATGAAAGGTGTAAAACTAGTTTAACAATTTAACGCTTAGAATAAGAAGTTTAAACCCAGGTAATATCGATAAACTCTACTACACAGTAAAATAAATTGTTCTACATTTAAACTAATACTACTGTATAAATGATGATATATGAAAAATGAGTGTTAGAATGAATACGTAAACTCGTGCATGGACCGCGTGATGTATTCAATTGTACACAATGAAAATTAACGCCTATAATTAAATTATACCGCGTATGGGGAAAATACACAATTATACAATACACAAATACAACAAGCAAAAATACAAAAGGTCAAAATACATGTACAATACAAAATTTAAACAATGGAATAAAAAAAATTCAATGTTTAAAATAACACATAATACAAACATACAAAATGTACACAGTTTATGGATGAACTGTCACTCGGAGAGTTAATTTAGAAGAGTCATTCCAGCGTTGAAGCACTAGTGAATGTAATAATGAAAGTTAACACGTGGCTAGCTAGCATAGAAAAGAAGAATCACACGCGCTCCGGAGAAATTATAAACAAAATATTTTGGCCAATGGGAAGTATACCATCATAGAATTCAGCATGCTTTCCTCTTCACAAAACAAACATCACAACATCAAATCACATCTTCATACTTGTAAAACATCAACGTTGGGCGCCATTGTCGCCGACCATCCCAGTCATGGGTCGTGGTTTCAGCATAGAAAACAACAAGTCTCGGTAGTTTGGTAGTTACTTGTATATTTAATGTAGAAGAATGATGATTTTAATGAAACCAATATAGTTTGTAAATATATAGATAAATCAATCTGGTTTGGTTTAATACAAAACCAGAACAACTGGTTCAAGTGAAGTATAGTGGCAGAGTGACTAAAAGTTTATCGTGCGCGGTTATCGGAAAAAATGGTCACATGATGGGTGGTACGATAATGAAATGAAATGAAGTGTTAAATATTCGATGTTTTACTATAGTTAATGAGATGGTGATGGAACTACTAACTGACTACAATACACTACATAGAAAAACTAACGATATAAATCTACCTATGACATATGATTCATTTCAAGTACACCAGAATAATAGATGAAAATAATGATTCTTGCTTAAATATTTTGATTTCAGTGCCACATCAACAAATGCAAATGAGGAACATGTATGGTAATAGAATGCCTATGGATATGCATGGAGCACCATGTCAGGCTAGAGATAGTTCTCAATCACAGATGGTGAGATTTTCTTCTTTAATTTGTAAACAATGTTAACCCATTTCATTCTATGACCTTATCAGATAAAGTTCTCTCAATATCTGAAGGTTTATCTGTAACTGATAAGCATGTTTTTGGGGTTTTTTACACTAGCTGTCTTTTTCATGTCATACCATCAAAAATATAAAAGATAATGTATATAAAAATTTACATTTTAATTTTGAAAGAAAATGCAATTCTGAATTCATTAAATGATAACAATTTTATTACTGTGCTATTTCAATTTCAAAAGGTAATACTAGTTAAAGACATGCATGTTTCATATATATGTATTTGTTTTAAGTAGAGCACTGTAAATAAATTAATTTTACTGTAAAAAGTTTTATGGTACCTCCCCCAAAAAAGTACACTTTTTTAGAATTTAATTAACTTTTTAATGTTGAAAACAAAAAATATTTCTGGTAGAAAAAAAGTTACAGCTACAAATGTAAAGACAGCTAACTAACAGATTTTGCTGATTTTCTCAAGGCTATTTAGAACTACCAATACACCATAGCATTGCATTTAAAAAAAGAGCTTTAAACACTCTTTATTAAAGACTTAAGAATCAATCAGCTACTTTTTCTTTACTTGGCCATTAAATTTGCATTCTATTTAGAGTGTGTTTTTTTGAGCTGATTACTTTTAATACAAAATGAGGTAAGCCAGATTACAGTGACAGAGTTACTTCCCTTGTCCCAGGATTTAATACATGCATTGTATATTTTGTGAAGTCTGCGTGCTGTTAATTATTTGATCAAATTTGATAAAGAATGGACAAAAAATCAAATACATAGTAGGGCTGCTGCGAGTATCCGAGTACTCGGATATTCGCGATCCCGACCAGAAAATCGATTCATCACGTCTGAAATCGTCAGATCGCGATCTATTTTTGGAGATAATGAAAGAACATTTTCAGCTTAATTACCACTGAAAACGAGCTGCACTACTTATGAAAACTAAATTTAATTAATTTAATTCAAAATTTTTATTGATACTCATATAAACAACAATGTTATCTCTGAAAATGCCTATAATAGAAATGTTTGGAGTACATGGTTTTCCATATAGTAAAAGTTTCTGTAATTCTTCACAATCTTATTTTTGTTATTACATGAATTCCTGTATGCTTCTCCATTAACTAGTGATTCGTGGATCGATTTGTAAATCGCTATACATGAATCATGGTTCGGATCGGAATGCACTTGCTCAACAATGCACAGCCCTAATGCATAGGAACCAGGTCAAATTCAATATAGTTAAAATAAATTTTATTGCTCTATTTCCTATTATGGCAGATGAAAAAAAACCAGTTTTCATTTAAATATATTATTATATATATAATAAATAGTTCGTTATATTTCAAAAAAGAAAACTATATTTGAGAAGTCAAACTAAACAATGCTAGGCCACTGATTCACACAAAAAACAACTAAAAAATTGTGAGTTTTCAAAATTTATGTGAGTTTCCACTCAATTACTATTGACACAAAATTGTAAATGTATTTTCATTCAAATCTGAGTTTCTCTCAGAACACTTGAGTACTTTTCTCAATCGCTATTCAAAAACATACACTAAGTAGTATTTAATGAAATCTTTCACCTTTCTCTCAAAAATTATAGTGATATTTTTTTTAGTATAAGTGAATTTTCTACTTGAGAGTATTTGTGAATCTGGGGCATGTTACTTAATTTACTGAATTTTGTTTTTGTCTTTGTCTATTATATACTGTAGCCTGTTATTTTGAATTAATAATTTAATTTCATATTTGCTCCATTATTTGATGACTTATACTAGGAAATAGTGATGTGCAAGTATGTCTGTTATTGGTGCATATTTGACTTATAACATTTTCTGATACCCAGATTGTTACATTGTTAATGTTTGGTTTGTTTATTCTATTTCAGAATTGTATGCCACAAGATAATAGTTGCTACAATTTTGGGAACCAGAATGTTGCTTCCAGTGGTCAGTTTTATAATCAAGGAATGCAACAACAACATCAACATCCAGATATGATGACCTCTCAATATAGACAACAGTATCATTCTGTTCCTAGTGGATATACTAACCAACAACCTCAACCAGACAGACAGTTTCCATGTATGAGCATGTCATCTTCCAACACAAGTATGTCTAACAGAAACACCTATGCCGGACATGTACCAGGTTCAACTTTATTAGGGCACTCTAACATGCGTCAGTCACATCCACATTTGAGAAATTCTGGACAGAATCCTCAAGAAGTTGCTAACAATATTTTACACATGGCTGCATCGTCGTACCCAACCAACCACACAGTACAAGTACCATTGTCAAAGAATAGGTCGGCACCATATCATCTGCCAAACAGATCTCCTAGCTACACTACACAGGCACAGGATAATCAGCAATCCATGGGGCATGAGTATAATCAGGGTCATTTCATGTATCCAAGCCCTCCCCACCAATCACCCTTACAGCAACAAGGTGTCCGTGATCCAAGAATGTCTCCTGCTAGTCCTGGTTCAGGAAATATGTGTAGCCCTCTTTCTCACCATAGTGGAAGGAGCATGCCTAGTTCTAGCCCATGTTCAATGCATAGTCCTGGGATAGGAAATGTTAGGTCACCTGGCCCTCATTCCCAAATGATGAATTCACCACAAAGGAATTCTTACCCAATGTCTTCTCCAATGAATGCTCCCAACCAAAGAATGGTTTCCCCAGTTCCAACCAGTCAACAACTTCAAGTTAATGTTCCATCTTCAGTCTCGCAGCAAATTCCTCAGTGCTATAATAGTAACAATATGAATTCAATACCGTTCCAGAACCACCCTTCTCAAACCATGACACAGTATTCTCCTGGCTTACCTGGCTGCAATTCACCAGGCAGTCACACTAGTCATGTTGTACAGTCACCTAATGCTCCTAGCGGAGGATACTCTCATTCTCCTGGGGGTCAGAGTGGTTATTGCAGTAACATATCATCACCCTTTACTCCAAATTCTAGGGTATCATATCACAGTCCTTCTCAGACCCACCCCACATCAATGGTGGATTCGAATATTCAAGAAGCTAGTATTTCAAACATTGCCCCTGTCAAACAACAGTGCACCAGTCCACTTCAATCATTACAAAAGTTATGTATGTTGCCAGAATCACAAGTTGTGGATCCAAAGAGTGTTGTCAAGGAAGCTTGTGTTAACTCCCCTGCTAATGTAAATCAGAAAAATGAAAATGTTGAACAACCAAGTAATAGTAATATAGAACTTAATCAATTTTCATGTAACACTAATGATAAACAAAGTGACACTGACTATACAGCACAGGCTACTCAACCAACTAGTAATACCAGTGAATCTGTGATTAGTCCAGATAAATGTCAACCGAAGAAAATGATGCTACTGAGAGCTGCCAAAGAGGACTTCACATCAGAGACACAAGATAATTCTGTCAATCAAGATAGTTCAGCCAATTCTGTCAATCAAGATAGTTCTGTCAATTCTGTCAATCAAGATAGTTCTGCCTATCAAGGTAGTTCCATCAATCAAGATAGTTCAGCCAATTCTGTCAATCAAGATAGTTCAGCCAATCAAGTATCAAATGAAACTTCTATTACCAATAGTTGTGATGATTTAGGGTCTACAAACACTCAGAATGATCATAGTACTAATGTTTCTTCCAATGACTGTATGGATAATACTGTTGTTAATGAAAGCGATATTGATAAAACCAATGAAGTTGTGTCTGAATCAGTTGATAATTATAACATTTCAAATGTTAATGATACTAATATAACTCAAGAAAACACAGACACTATTATAACTCAAGAAAACACAGACATAACTAATTCTGCTATGGAAAGCTCAGAGTTTTCTCAACCTGAAGTTAACAAAGAAACTATTAATACTAATGATAATGAAAGTGTAATTGAAAATAATGATTCTAGTCATAATAATGTTGCTAATGGTGACGATGATAATGGTGCCTGTAGCAAAGATTCAGGTGCTGATAATGTGCAATTAAATGGCAATGATGTTCCAAATGGTACAGAAAATGTGCAATCTGATGAAGTTCAAGCTTCTGTTGTCTCAGATTGTTCAATTAGTGATGCTGAATCTCCACTCGTTGTTCGTAAAGACATTCAAAATACTTACAGTAAACAAGAAAGATTAAAAAGTTTTGAGTTAACTCCCAGACAAAGGGCTGATAGTACAGGTTCTCTTAGTGATCACTATGTGAACAGTGACTTTGAATATGAAGATCATATTGGATGTGATGATATTGAAACTGGATTTAGTGATATTGACGAGAAAGGTAATGACTTAGACGAATCTGCTAGTGAGAGAGTTAAATCAGGTGATTCTTGTATGACACCTGGAGTAGTTGTGATAGACACTGTTAAATTATCATGTTCGTCGTGGAAGAAAGGTAAAATACAAGATAACGATGGTAAAAAGAAACGTAAAAATGGCCGTTATCGTGTTAATAGAGTGAAGAGTATTTCAGACTATAAGTTAGAGAATATACCGAGTCCTCTTGGTGAAGACGTCGTAGATGGTATTGATGAACCTATAAGTTTAGACATGGGAGATGGAACTGTTTCAATATCAAGACCATCTCGTATAAGGCAGCGTAAAACACCTGTGAAATATAAAGATACCTCATTTTTTCAGGGAGACTTTGTGTTTATTGAGGAAGAGGAAAGTACTAGCCATAGTGTGTCAAAGAAAAAATCTACTGTCAAAAAAACTGATTTTAATTGTAATTCAAAAAAAGCAAATGGAACTGAAAAATCTCGGGATTTGAAAAAAAAGAACACCAATGAAGACAATAAAAGAAATGATTCTGGTCAAAGTGTAGTTGAACCTGCCAATGCTCCAGAGATCAAAGCTGTTGTTGAAATAACTCCTAGCCAAAATTTAGAACAAACATTAAAACTTTTAGCAGCTCAACATAATAAGATAAAAAATGAAAATGGTGAAAAGGGTAAAAATTTGAAAGTTTGTGTGATTTCAAAAAACAATAATGGGCATTTAACTTCTACGGAAATTTTGCAGGGTAATGAGGTTTTAGACAGTAAGACCTGCAAGGAAGATGATGCCTTTGATGCTGGCACAACTTCTTGTAGTAAAGTAACTAAATCACAATCTAAACAAACTGCTGGTCGTAAAACTAAATCTCCTGTGACTAGAAACTCTGCTAAAAGAAGTAAAAGTAATAAAACTGTATCTAATGTTCCTGCTAAAAGAACTAAACAAACAAATCAGGAAGTCAATGGTATTAAAACCGAAAAGAATTGTGAAACCCCAAAAATTTCCACTCTGACCCGATCTAGAAAAAATGATTTAGTTAGTAATGAAAGTAATGTTGAAGCTAATGTTGATATTAAAGTTGAATCAAAACCTATAATTAATGAAACCGTTGTGGATACTAATTGTGAAGTGATTGAAATAAAATCAGATGATGAAGATGTTGTTGCCATTGATAAAAGTGGTGCTAAGGTTAATGAAAATAGTAATGAGTCGAAGTCGAATCATGTGAACTGTGATGGAACTCAAGTTTATGAACCTAATGATGATGAATATGTATTTAATCTTATTGATGATGACTCTCGTGACAATGTTGATGATGATGATTATACTGGTGATGTAAAAGAAGAACCTTATGATGTTGGTGAAGGGACAAGTAGTGATATACCTAAATTTGTTGATCAGACTTCTTCAGGTAAACAAAAGAAAACATCTAAGTCATATATAAAAAATGTGAAATCACAGAAGAAAGTACGGAATTCTAAAAGAAAGGCATTGGACTATGAGGATCCTGATTTTGATCTCGGACCAAGCTTGAAATTTTTAAAATCTTGTAATAGTGATAATCTTAACAATAAAAGAATTAAAAAGAAAACTGATAAATGGGCTGATTTCAAAGGTCCAAAGATAGTATTTGAAGGTGACAGAGAAACGCCTGATAAATGTGCTGTTATTAATGATCCGTATGAACAAACAAGCTCAAACTCAAAGAAGGCTAAATTAATTACTCAAAATGTTACAAGGATAGAGATCTCACAGCTTCCTTCTGATAAATCAGTGTTGATACCAAATAATGATTCTATGGAGAGTGAAATCTGGAAATGTGCTCTTTGTGGAAAACATAGTAGTTATAAATTTCTTGGTGATCTATTTGGACCGTACTCTGTTGAAACAATGTCTGAGGACATGTTAGACTTAAGTCCTAAGGTTCGACTGGGAAGTAGTAAGAAGTTGGAGGATAGTCAACCTGGGAAAAGTAAAGGTGGTCGAGGTGGGAAACGTTCTGATAGTACTTCCAGAGATGTCTGTGAATGGAAAGAAGTCTGGGTTCATGAAAGTTGTGCGGTATATTCTGATGGTGTCTTTCTACTTGGAACTAAAATCTATGGTTTACAAGAAGCTATACGTATTGCCAGTCAAACAGTAAGTTATTGTCATGACTAAAAATTCTTATTACTTTTAGTTTTAATGCAATTTAAAAAAAAAATTATTGACCATTAACCATGTTTGTGTTAACTTGAGAAGTTCTGTGTATTATAATATACAGTTAAAAAATGCATACATATTGAGAGCCTGACAGAAAACTAAGTTACACTTTTTTCAAAAAATTTTATACAAATTATATTTGGTTTTAGAAGTTTTGAATATTCTGAAATTTCCAAATAGTATCAAAATATTTCATTTTAAATGGAAAGACTAAATAAAACATGGCAATTTTTGCATCTACAAAAAAAAGTTAAAAAATAATTTAGTTTTAACAATTTTTCAATTAAACTTAGTTCACCTTTTACAGAAGTTTTACTGTAACATGCCAGGGAGCAAATTTTTCTTCTTAGTCCAGGTTCCATAACTAATTTTGGAAAGAAACTGGCAGATTGACTATTCATCTTGGAAAATTTCGATTTAATACTGATATTAAATAAAGATGTATTTGTTAGATCCAGACAATTTCAAACTTGCTTGAAAATGTTACAGGAAAATTATTAAGCCCTGGATTAACTTGTCTTGACTATTGAATTTTATTTGACGAAAGCATGATTGTATGTCCTAGCAAGTAATCATAAATGTGATATCGATAAAATTGTCTTCCTATCTTGGCTAGCAGCAGTTTAGGTAGCATGATCAACTTGACTTCCAGCAATATTGGTTCACTATCTGGCTGCAGCAGATATTCCCTACCTTAAAGATTTGGCAATGATAATGATTTTCTTCCATAAAACGTGAAGTTGTGTGCTCCTTGTGGAAGCACTTTGTGAGAGTTGGTAAATGTCCAAGGAATTTAATTCTGGTTAGATGAGGTAGCTGCTTTTTTTAGCCTATATTCGCAGTTAATTGCTCCTGTTGTCATGGATAATATCAATTTCATTATGTATTTGTACACTGTAGTGTATAGGTTTTGAATATGGACCAGAGACCTTTAATAACACAATATAGAAACTGAATTGAATTGAATATATTTCAATTTTCAGCTATGTACTGTCTGTGATACACATGGGGCAATGATTGGTTGTTTAAATAAGGGTTGTCAACAAAAGTTTCATCATACATGTGCACAAGAAGCTGGTGAGTGATACATTATCATAGTACACCTGTTGTATAGTATATCATAGTATTGTTAACTGTGAAATTTTAGCTCAACTCTTCAAAGAAAATGAAAGCTTAAATGTTTCCACATTAGAGTTGGAGGTGGCAATGCTTTAATGGTTAACTTTTTGTTGTTGTTTTTTTAAATTTAACAAGATATTTAATTGTATGTTGGTCTTTTTTTTCAAAATTGGGACTTTGTCAACTATACACTTAAGGGATATTACTCAGATTATATTACTAATGAAGTTATGCTTATTTTATACTTAATTGCAAAATATAAGGTTTAGGTTTTTGAAAGTGAAATAATAAATTATCTTCAGTACTTATGTAGAATGAAAGATGGTGCATTGTTGGTGTGCCATCCTTGGACTGTTATTGTTATTCAAGTATTGATCTTGAATGCAACATATCAGTATAGGGTTTGAAAAAGGGTTTGTCAACAATAGCTTATAGTTATAGTTATAGCTTCCTTTGATGTTTCTTTGTAATATTTTGGTTGCCCAAATAACATTTTGGGTTTCCAAGAGAAAACTTTGGTTGCCCAAATAACATTAAAGGTTCCCAAGAGAGAATTTTGATTGCCCAAATATACTCTGAATCCCAAGAGAAAAGTTTGGTTGCCCAAAATGGAAAGTGTTTGTCCTACACTACTACTAAAACCACATGATCTAGACTACATTGTTAATAAGACTTTTTCAGTATGCAAGTAAGCAGCAAGTACACATACATAAAAGAAATCCTATAGAAATAATGAATATTCTGTGTTGTTCTAAACAGTTGTAATTGAAATCTCTAGAGGGTTGTCTAGACCAATGATACATGGATATTTAACACATGATGATTGATGAAGAATATGTATTAAATATCTTTATCTACAAAACATTGTATGCTTCTTAAGTGGAATGTCTGGTTTTACATTCCAGGAATTAAAAACGGGCAGACAGTCTATTACCTTTCTGCATGTTAGTATGTTTGTAAGCCTTGTGAATTCTTGTCAACCAAACTCTTCGATGTTACTACATGTATATGGAAGTTGACAAAACTCAATCTCAATTTTTTTGCCTTATAAATAGAACTGTGCTTATCTGATGAAAAGCTACTGACATCTAATATATCAGTTGCAGGAACATCTCAGGCCTTTGGACTTATTTCTAGTTGTTTACTTTTAATTAGCTGACTTATGGAAGTGTCTTCATTTGTTTTATTGCAGATTGCTATCTTGATGAAGAGAATTTCTCCTTGCTCTGTCCAAAACACAAGGTAAATTACTTTTCATCTTGGGTTTAATGCTGTGTCAACACAGTTTAGGTTATTTTACAGTGGACAGTACACCTAACTTAGCTTTCATGAACCCTTGTCTGTAACCAGTGCTCACCTACCCTCCCACATGGCTGGCATCTACTTCATATACCTTATTTATAGAGGAAAATTGACATTATTGTCAAATTTTCATGAAAGGGTATAACTGCCCTAGGTGGTATTCCAACCCATATCCCCTTAAAGATACTAGATTTGAAATCCAGGCTACCAACTGATAAATCATTAAAATAGCCAGGATATCTTAACAAATTACTGAGAATTTTTTGGTTCAGTAAAAATGCATGAAAGTTTGTAGTGAAGCCTTGTCACTTACTGCCTAGAGACAGTCCAATATGGATTAATGACCATGAAATTAAATTCTATATATGTCTATAACATTTATCTCATATCTGGTTAGGTATTGTAACAATTTGTTACTAACAAATAAATTTAAATAATATGTTTATAAAATTCTGAATGCACCTAGTTCCATTATGCAATAGCTCAAAATTATGTTAGGAATATTCAGTTACTCTTGTAGTTCCTAATTTTCTGTTCTTCTAGTAAACGGAGCCATTGGGATATATTGTCCATTTTTTCTCAACTGTCAAAGTTTGAATAATTTCACGGTGAATGATTACACACTATCTCAATATCACGAGTGTTAGACGAAGAGCACGAAATCACCGTGAAAGTATTCATGTTTTGACAGTTGAGAAAAAACGAACAGTAGTTTTTTGCTTAGAGAAAAAGTTTAGAGCATAGGACATGCTATCTAACAATTAACAATGCAACATAGAACTTCTGCCCACTCATTAGTTATATAAGTCTCTTGTTAAAGAGCTATCAGTTCTTAGGTTAAATAACTTTTTCCTGAGTACACTTTCAAAAACAATAGTAAAAGTTTAAATCAGTTTGTTTGTATTGTTTGTTGGGTTTAACACCATAGCAACACATGTTATAGGTCATATAATGGTGGTCAGTCAACCTAGTCACTCCTCCTGGAAAGGCTAAATCTCTGGATTTAGCTGTTAACCAACTACTAAGCACATACTTTCGTCAGTGACTGACAACTGCCGTACATAATTAAAAATCATTGGTAGGAGGGAGAATGGCCGTAGAAAATATTTCATGAACAAACTCCAGGAAAGTATGCCCCGCCCGGGAATCGAACCCACTACCCCTCGATCAGTAGACTTGCGTGCTACCAACTGAGCTAGCCGGGCGGCTATAAGTTTAAATCAGAAGTATATATAGAGTTGTTAACACTGAGTCAGAATTTTGAAGTAATGAATCATTATACATCCAGAATATAAATATTTCTCCCTGTGGTGCAAAGAACATCATCTGTTAGATTGTATCAATAAAATAACTTGAGTATAGAGAACTTGACAATTAATTTCGTGTTTTGGGATTTAATAATAAGTAATTATGAGATAGCACCTCATCAGTGTTGGTGGAAATACACATTATCTTTAATTCTGGATAACATATATTCTATGCAATGGCCAAGTATTTTGTGGCGAGTTTTAATGTTAATTTCTCCATTTTGTCTTTTCAGGTAAAGAAGTTGAAACAACTAGAAGCATTGTCAAATACTATGAACAATGGATGAAAACAATACAGTTGTTCATACAGAGAACTTGTACATCTCAGGGTTATGTTTTCATGGAGATCTGGTTGAATGATGGCCAAGTCTAGTGTGTCATGAACTATTGACTTATAATGTGGATATGGATGTCTGTTGGTGGAGATTACTTGCTCAATGGAGCAAACTCTGAAGCTTTCTATTGTTTCATAAAACTAGATTCAGGAAGGCAGATGATATAGATGATGTCATAGGATTTTTGATGATGTCAGGATTTTGATGATGTCATAAGATTGTTGATGATGTAATAGGATATTTGATGATGTCATAGTATTTTTTGATGATGTCATATGATATTTGATGATGTCATAGGATATTTGATGAGTTTCTAAGGTGCTATACATGCATTTGATTGTCATCATTATAGATTTATGGTATAAATGCTTAATGTAAAAAGAGGCAGTCTAGTAATACTGCATGTATTATACATAAGAAAGATAATTTATTATTAATTTACTTAGTAGTGATATAAAACTTGTATATGTATATATGTCTTGCAACCATTTTGATCTACATTTCACTGCTATAGTTCATGTCATTTCTTTGATATACAATAGCCACCTTGATATTTATCTTAAATCTTTTCATTTGTAAGTTAATTGTTCTAGAGCCCAGAAAATGGCAGTCAGGCAGCAAAACTGTGCTTAGTGCATCAGTATTGGTCCCTTACTGGACCCTTACCTTACATAGGTTAAGAATTTGTTTAACTGGGAGGATAAGATGAGTTGGAGCAACCTTTCTGCTTCAGGAAAATGTCTATTAGCATACTGAATTTTCTGTTGATTTGTTACTTAAACCATATCATTTGTCATATTTATAAATGTAACTCAATAAAAATGTATGGTCTGAGATTTGATCAAACTTACAACCCTCCAAGTTGTATTCGGACACTACTGCATCGCCATAAATGCTAGCTTGAAAGCAAGGACATATAAGTGCCGCATCATAACAATTCTGTTGAACTTTAGATTAAATCATTATCAATACCAATTGTTCGTATAAAATCATTGCATAAACCATTACAGTCTGAAGACAAGACATTAGAGTTACTGACTTATATGAGTACATTATCCCATTAGAGCTTAATCACAACTTTTTGAAAAGGTCTATTGTTCATGTGTGATTGTTTTCAGGGCTGATCTTGAAATTTATCATTTCTTGCATTTTTATTCTGTCTGAAAAAATCTGTAAGATGAAATCAAGGAATTGCATGATTTGGGTTTTTTACATCTGTGTGTTTTGTTAATACATTGAAATATTATTGCCAAATTTTATCTTCCTTTGTAAAGAGTATCCACCTCTGTTGTCAAGGCCTTTAGTTTTATTGTTCAAATCTATGTAACCTTTTACTGATTTAGGTTCAAAGGTTCCTACCACTAGTCTTGTCTATAAATATGAGAAAGTTGGCTTTTTTGTTAGTGGTAAATTTTGGAAGGTTTGGTCTGCTATGCCTTGCTCTTTTGACACTGTTGGTTTTTTAATCATTTTATTTGAATAACATGACTTGTACTACAATATGTGTAAATGAAATGTTAAAGTTTACTTACAGGTTTGCCAACAGAAAATATCTGTGACATTAGTTATTTTTTCAACCTATGATTTATCTTGATAAGCTATATGTATATGACAATTTTCCCTATTGTGCTGTGTGTCTATACATAACCCCCTCTTCTTTTATCTATTAAATTGCTTAAACTGTAAAATGTGTATTTTGGTACTTGCTGGTGACAATTACATTTATATGATAACTATAACTCATACTTTAGAGGCATTAATCTTCTTTTTTTTTAAAAATACAAAATTGTTGATAGGCTATTAGGGGCCTTGAAATTGCTGGTTTTTAGGGGTTTAGTTTCATCCTGTTTACAGCAATTCACACTTGCTTAGGACAGATCAGAGTTCTTCAATTTCCAGGTCCCTGCTTGAAATGCCTGAAGAGTTTGTGATGCATGTAATATCTGTCGAGTTGTTTATCCTATTGCTGGTCATATTATTTCTATTGGAATGTATAATACTTTGTCTTGTTTTAGCCATACTTAGATAGTGCCTTCTATCAGTTAATAATTGTTAGAATTTTCTTTTGAAAATGTTAAATTTTTAGTACTGCATTGGTAGAAATTTTCGAGCATCCTTCATTATGAACTAATTGAGTGATATTACGTTAAATGGTTAATGCATTTATTGGCATTTATGTATAAAATTAGCTTTAGGTGCCCTAGACTTCCAAATAGTTTGAATATTAAAAAATGTTTTTGTTGACTTATTGTTGTTTATTAAGTTGATCATGTAAATATGTGTCTGTGATTGAACTTACTTTGGTTGTGTTTATATATTTTCTTCATTATTTGTATACATTGTTTGTAGTACTATATTTACAGTTAATATTTGACTGTTTTTATGTGGACTTTATGTTTTCACGTTAATGTTGATGTCAGTATCAACTTTTTGCTTAATTTGTATAAATATTTAACACATTCACTGTTAGAAAGCAGGAACTATGTATATTTTCGCTGCATGTTTGGGTAGGAATTTTTTTCCGTATCTACTTATGGTAGAAACATGTTTAGAGAATATTCCCAGTTTAAAAGTAGAGAAAAAACGCTAAACCCAGTTATGTTTTGTCCACTGGTGCCGACACAACATTTCCTTCTTATTGTTTATATAGAGTCATGGTGCATTTGTTATTTGTGAATAGTCCATGCTTGTTTCTTATACATTAATATATAGTAATGAAATATCATTAGCAGGGTTTTTCAGGGAAAAAATTCGGCTTACAGTTTGGCGAAACCCGGTTGGGCGGGCGGGCAGGTGCCCAGAGTCTTTAACAATTGCGTTAAAATTTTTTCTTTACCATATATTTCTGCCATTTATTGTCAGATCTTTGTGAAACTTCATACAATGGTAACATACCATAATTAGAAAGTAACCACAACTGTACCTGGCTTAATTATGGATTATTTTTCTTAGTAATTTTTGTGTTAAAGTTTTTAATATCTTGGATATCTCTGTCATTTATGGTCAGATCTTGATGAAAATTCGGCTTTAATGTGGTTTCCACATTACATTTCTTGTTTTTGAAGATGAATCACAATGTAAGACTAAGATTAGATTAAAAGTATGAGCTAAGTTTTAGTGTCACATGATCATGACTCTGAGTTAATACCTCTTTAGAACGTTATTGTTCATATAATACAACAAAGACTTTAGTTTTTATGCATTTTTGTTTCTACCATTTACCGAAGTTGGAGACCATGAATTGACATCATCAGGAGTTTTTAATTACATTGTATACTGCTGTAGATGTCCCTAGGGCTGGGTAAAGCAGTTTGAATGTTTGCTGAAATTTGGTCGAGTGCTTATACAAAACTTATGTGCTTATTTTGTTTACTTATAATCATCATTGTATAATTCATTCCAAGTGTTTTGAATATTTTCATTCAAGCATCTTAGTAGTTCTATGTGTTTAAGCAATTTGTGTTCATTACCATCACTCAGTCAGCCATTTTATCAAAAAGAGAAATATGTTAGCAAATTGTTAGTTCATATCTTTAATATTGTGTGTGAAAAATTATCTCTTTATGTGCAAACTCAATTTTGTGTTACTTTAAACATAAATGCCTTTGCTATTAATAAAAAAGGTTATAATTTGGTATCTTGACTTATGTTATTTATAGATTTTATTTGTTGTTAATAAATTGCACGTAGAAGTTAAAAAGTGAATATTCAATTTAATTATATCTGCTTTCATGTACATGAATAGCTGACTTTACAATGTTAAACTATGACCCCTGATTAGCTGAGGACCTTCACAGAATCACACATTAGTGAGTGAAGCAACCACGGGACTAAATTACTTGCTCAAGCAAGCAGTGCCACTGCATCCTTTGGAAGTCAAAACATAACCTAAGCTGCCAATCTTGAACAATGGATTGGCTTAAAATTCAGCCTTATTTTCATTCTCGTACCCCAAGGTTATTAAGATTCTTGATCTAACTAGTATCAAGAATCTTGATAGCCTCTGGGAACGAGAATGCCTTATTTTAGGCTTCATGACCATCTACTAAGTTAACCCCTGAATAGCAGTAATCAGTTTTGCAATTATCATTTATGTTAGCAGTGGTTTCGAGTATATGTGAAGTCATTTTGAAAGGTATTTAGTTCCAGAATTGACTTTCATCCGATTTCGAATTTCATGTTGACAGCCCACTAAACCAACTCCAAGAATGTGTAAATTTAAATGTATTCAAGGGAAACAACCCCTACAGGCTTATTTTATCTAACGTAATAGTTCAATTACCTCAATAAGTGGTTTTGTTGTTAGCAAAATATTGACCACATGCTCTTTAAGATTTTTTTTTTGTAATTGAAATATGCCTAGCACAATAGTTACACTTGTCTTTAATCGAGCTTTTTCAATCCGGAAAGGACAGTTCGAAAATTCTACTGCTCAGAGTATACATGTATATATTCACGTTTTCATTTGGAGCAAGATCTAACGTCTAACTTTTATTTCATACAGTCAGGCTACACATATAGTCTTATGTTTTGTAATTATTATTCTATCTCTGATTGTTCCAAACATGTCCTAGTAAAATATAGCATTCATTAGGGAGAAGAAATGTCTACACGTGCATTGGATTGTATCAAGAATTGCACGTGTTGAAAGTTGACTCAGCTTCTGTGTGAGAAGGAATGTACATTCACTTAACAAACTACCGAAAAGACTAACTAATTGTTAAAAATATCTATTAGATAAAAGTTTTCGAATAAATTACGGTAAATAATACAGTTTGAACGCGATAATTAATTTCCGGCATACGTAATTTGCCCTGAGTCACTTATTACACTCTACTTATCTCCCTTGATAACCTCTCCTAAATCTGTCACGTGACTCACCACTATCAAATCATTCAAAGGCGGGCGTCGGCCCGGGTATACATAGGATCTAATGAAAGTTTGACGAATAAGTAGTGAATATCTGTCACAATTTTTGTAATTTCTTCATAGCGGATAAATTTATCTTTTGATTTCACGTGGATACGGTTTGCTTATTTTATTTTGTGCTTAGTTATTTTACTTGTAACTTTAGTTGACCAGTTTGGGTATTTTCAAAATGGCGGCTGACGATCCTTACGGAATGACGGGCGTGAGTGCCCAAGAAATGAAGTACTTGGCAGTTGACAGGAATGTCATCAACGACCCAATGATGCAGGCGGAATGGGCATCGAAGAAGCTAATCTGGGTGCCTCATGAAAGCCATGGTTTTGTTGCTGCATGTATAAAGGCGGAAGTAGGGGATGAAATAGAGGTCCAAGTAGAAGAATCAGGAAAAAGAATGAGATTTCACAGGGATGATTGTCAAAAGATGAATCCTCCAAAATTTGCCAAAGTTGAAGACATGGCTGAATTAACCTGTCTGAATGAAGCTTCTGTTCTTCATAATTTGAAGGACCGTTATTATTCTGGCCTTATCTATGTGAGTATTGACTGAGTGAGTCATGCCTCATTGAATTTGATATTTCCATCAAACCTTTGATAAAATTAATTTTTAGCTTTACTTCACAATTTTAATGATCACCTAGTAAAACATTTTATATGTTATTATGTATATTTTCCATTTTTGACTGACTTGAGAGTTGTCATTTCCTCTTTCTTTTTTATGTGTAAACATTAGTCACACATGAACTGCACTCGGCTATGAGGATTGGTCCAGTTGTAAAACATGTAGAATAACATGTTAGTCTAAATGTTGTTTATTTACAACATTCAACATATCTTTGTCATTTAAAAAGTTTATACACTTTACCATTTAAATAATTATTGGTATGACTATATCTGGGAATTCATATTTTAGTTGAAGTAATGTTAGGACATTGGTTTTCTCAAAATGTTTCCAATTAGATGATTTTATCAAGACATGATTTTCCATGTATTACACATTTATGTGTCCTATTTGTTGACAGAATTATTGAAAAGGCTGATCTGGTCAGATGTATAACTCCTATAATAATCATTTTCATGAATTGGGTACTATATAGATCTGTATGTTGCCATATTTTAATGTCAATCATTCAGAAACTGTATACTGAATATATGAAAATATATATGAAAAGCTGCTGACTATAGTATTTGTACCAGATTTGTCACTGTCAGAGAATTGGCCATCTTTCAATTACCGGTACATTTAATCTGAATATGTTTGAAATTTGATGTGATGTCACTTTGTCAGTTCTAATGAATTTAGCATTTTTTGTGTATCAATTGAATATGTTTCATTTTCAGTATAAATAAACGTAGAAAGATGCAAAGTTAAACTGTTGTATTAATCTACTTCAATAATAAAACTCAAAAAAGGGTGTAGACTAGCTTTGCTCCTACGCATCTGTCCTGGCAATGATTATTTATCTGACATTGATCAACTCCTCAATTTATCAGCACTACTTAGCTTTATTGATAATGCACCTTTCTAAAGTATTATTTTATGACAAATTAAATGACAATTTTTTCTATCAACTTCATTCATTTGTGATGTTTATTATTACAGACTTACTCAGGCTTGTTTTGTGTGGTAGTCAACCCATATAAAAGACTCCCAATCTACACAGAGAAGGTTATTGAACTGTATAAAGGCAAAAAACGTCATGAGGTACCACCCCATGTGTTTGCTATCACTGACACTGCATACAGAAGTATGCTTCAAGGTGTGTACAAATATTTATTATCCCCTATTCTTTTTTCTCAATTTTTTTTGACAATTTGTCATTATGTCTGGAACCAACCTCCATGGTCAAGAGTTGTCACTGATTCAAATCGCAGTAACCTTCCTTGCATAAAGTTGCAGGTTTGAGCCCATCTGTCTATCATGGATATTTATGAGAGAAAAAGTATGGAAATTGGTACTGATATAATTCTAAGAGTGAGTGGTAAGGTGGACCGTCTGGCTCATATTTGAAATGGAGTTTAAATTTCATAGGTCCATCAGGTTGTTGAGTATGTTGGACCTAAGACTTGGAATTTCATTAATGCAACAAAGTTGTAGCTTACCAGCAAATCTTTGACTTGACTACTTTTTGAAAGCCTGCCCTGTTCACCTGTTTGCCAATCGTCAGAAAGTGTCATTAAAAATATTTGACCAACTTTATTTCTAGCCAATTGATTGTAATTCCTTAAATGCTTATCTTACATTATTCATTCATTATAACAAAAAAATTTTGTAAAGCAATCAGCACAATAAATTCACCTACTGTTGGCTATATTTTAATATAGAACGTAACATTAGTATAAAAATGTGATCGGGTTAAATTTTAATTGCGGTCATGTTTATTGTATTTTTGATATAAACTAACTGAATACATTTTACTACGGTGTTTTTATTCTGCTTGTTCAGCAACTTGTGTCATATTTATGTTCATATTATAGATTACAGTATATTCATTGTTTATGTACATAAGATTGAAATTTGACCTCAATACTTCTATAGATTGGTGGTAGGTTTATAACCGAGATATTTATATACTTGTTTAATGGCTCTGTTATATTGTACAGAAATATTTCATTTATTTGTTAATACATTGTGTAAAAGTATTTTTAAAAGGTTAAACTTTGAAAGGAAGGGTATCTACCTGTTCGCTTCTCTTTTTTCTTTATATCTGTCTCGAGTAATTTGAATAGCAAGTATGCATGTAGGGGATTTATAAAAGATTTACTCCACTATTACTTTAAATGATGTTTATTTTGTCAATGTAATGTGAATTTCCAACTGAGAAATAGTTGTCCTGTAGGTTCTAAGGATCTTCTATTGTTAAAAGATTCTGATCTGTTTTGTTCTCATGTTATTATATTTTCCTATCTTAATTAATTCATGGTTGCAATGTCGAGTATTAAATCAAGGTTGAAGGCAGGAGATTCAGTCCTAAATTTCAAAATTTCATGCTTTGATTCTATTAGTGCTGAACTAGTGCTAGCTGAAACTTGACCAGCAGACTTATCTTTTTTCCTTAAGTCACCTCCAGTGGTCACTATATGTATCTTTATCTGTTTAATTTCCTTGCTTATAGGGACACAGTGTAAGCTTTTCTTACTTATTGTGACATTGTTTAATCCCTCCTGATTTTGAATAATGATTTTACAATTTTATGACCATATTATATGAAATTTTATTGAGGCAAATATAGCTGGAAGATTATATTGGTACAATGTTTACATGTTTACTTTTATGTAAATATTTGCTAGCTAATAAATCAACCATCTGTCTAAAGGAGAAATGTCTTGTCCAGTGTTAACAATTTATGATTTATACATGTTTGTGTGTGCGTGTCCCATTTCTCTAGAAATCTAATACATCAGCAGATTTGTGAAGAAAATCACCTTAGGTGTTAGTTACATGGACAGCTTCATTATTCAGTTACCTTCATTGAATGACCTTGCATAAAATTGTAAGTTATAAAGTAAGAAAGTGCAATCAATTTTAAAATGAGCAAGCTCCTGCTTGATTTAAATTTCTCTGGGTCTGTATCAGAAGCTATGAGCCTCTCCCAATTGTAGCACACCAAGTTTTCGAATCTAGGTTTCAGAGTACAGGTTTGAATCTCTCCTGAGGTGGTTAAACCCTTCCATGAAAATTTGACAACAATGTCAATTTTCCTCCTATGATAAGGTATATGGAGAAGTTGCTGGCCTTGTGGAAGGATAGGTGAGTACAGGTTATAGAAAAGGGTCTAGGAAAGCTAGGTTAGGTGCACTGGACGCTGTAAAATAACCTAAACATTGTGTTGAGTCAGCATTAAACCCAGTATAAATGAAAAATCAGAACCAATGAGTCCCCCTCCTATGAGATCAGATTTACAAGTTACTATTTAATTGGATAATAGACTGGTTTATGAATCTTTAAGTCCTTGTTTGTCTGTTATGGGCAAGCAAACGAAGTAGCATTTAAGCAATTGCTTCAGCAACGTTATTTGACACTAAGTTTTTCAATTTTGCTTCAACTTGGTGTAGCTTTCACGTTTTGATCTAATTTTGATTGAATCACCTGCCTACATAAATACATGTACATATGTATATTATAATACTTGCGTATAGTTGTATATAGTTTATATAAGTGTTATATATGGTTGTTGATTTTCTATTTTATCTAACCTGTCTGTCATGGTAGTTGGTTCATTATAATTGTTATATCAAGTATGTTACACTATTGTTGAGGTGTATTAATGTGTCCCTATATTAGTATATACATGCTGTGTCAGTTGTAAAACCTGTACTTCATGTTGCAACATAATTTAATCACTTGATTTTTTGTTCATCTATTTTTTGCTTGTAAACAGCTGTCAGTAAATTTGTAGATTTTTTTCTGTCCCATCAATCTCTGTTTTACTTCATATATAGAATTTGAAAACTTTATTCATTAGGCTTGACATTAACTTTAAAATTAGTTTGCCCAGTTGGACTACCAGCTATATACATATATTTAACTTGCCCGACCTAAATGTAGCAGTAACAAGTTGCCCCAACCCAAATATAGGTCATCAGGAAAAAATTGGATAGGATTTAATGTCGAGCTCTGTCCATTACTCTGAAGGTCTCCTCAGCTGGACATAGATATTTGGGAATAAATATGAGCACAGTTTGTAACATCTGAAATACCTTGTCACATTAAAGTGATGAAGTGTTTTATCATGCCTGAATGATGCAACTCATGATAAATCATCCATGCCCAGTAGAAATTATTTGTCTATCCTGGCACTGTTTAATTATGCAATTGTGACCAAGAGCCAGTGGTTAGCATGCTAGACTCAAACTGGATTCAATCCAGATTGCAACAAGTCATACCCTTCCATGAAATTTAAAAAGTAATGTTGATTTTTCTCTGTTCAAGGAGTTGTTGACTCATGTGAAAGGGTAAATAAATACTGGTAAAAATATTGTCCAGAAAATATGGTATGATGATAAATAAATTTAAACAAAGTTGATAAACTTTTTAAAATTCAAATCTTTCTAGAACTTAGTTCTTGTGGGAGATTTGTTATTCCATCCTGATTTAATTTAGCAGTTTTAAATAGAACTGAATTTCTATGATTAATAATCATTGTTGTAAATTGGTTCAGGCTGCTGATACCTACATATCCTTGTAGCTCTATTACATTACATAAACATCTATTTTACTTGATATATCTTTAGTTGAATCAAGTTGTCAATCAATAGATTAGTTTTAATTTATTTTGGCACAAGAACTGTCAGTTGGACAGGTTTACATATGGATTAAGAATTTACGAGTGTATTTCCTTACCTTTGATTTTACACCTATCTTTCTCTGTGTGAACTTGGAGATTATAACATTATCACTGCATGAACTCACACTATTCTTATATTATCACTGTATGAACTTTCCCAACTTACTGTTGATGAGCTTATTCTTGCAGAATGTTCTAAGCTTCAAAGTTAACTGTTGAACTTTTCAGTACTGGAGGTCGTATGAGGTATTTGCTATAGTGAACTATTGACTGCTAGTAGTGTTATAGTAGAGGATTGGTATTTCTGTTAGAATCATTTTCATTGAGAATATCTGTTAAGTATTTGAATGTACTAGAACTTATGTTTTCTATTGGGTAATAAATGTAATGTTTTCATGGCTTGTAGGTTTTTCTGAATAAAATAAATTGATGGTATTTGTCAATGAAGATTGGCATGATAAAGTGATGTATTCTCAGAAGGATTTGTATACAGGTCTATCTACAATGTCTATGTCTGCACATTATGCAGCTGCTTGGGACTTCTGAAACTTGATTTGAGTTTGTGAAAATTACTTATTTTAGGAGCTAGTTGATAGTTATGCCCTTTTACTATATAATATTTGAAGTTGGGCTAGTGCTCAAGAAAATTTAAGACCATGACTGTTGCATGGTCACACCTGTATTTAATTGAAATTCTTTGGAACTAAACTCAGTTTTGAAGAAATGAAACAATTCTTGCTGTCCAGAAATGAATAGCTTGTTTTAATATTGACTCATGGTATACATTGAACATCCAGTACCAACTTTAATTGATAAGGTCATTTGACAATCATGATCAAAATCAGTTATCTGGACCTACTGGCTTTCCATCACCAGCCCAACACTATGTTTCAATGCTATTACTGAAGGTCGAATCTTTATTATTAATCACCAGCCCAACATTTTGTATCAATGCTTACTGAAGGTCGAATCTAGGGTGTTAACCATTTATGATGGTATACATTTACATGCACTTGGTAATAAAATGGCTTTAACTTCCTATCAATGTACCTGAAATTTGATAAGACTTAAGAAATCTTATTCTCACCCTCTCACTTAGCTCCTTGACTTGATAACATGACTGTAAACTGGTGATAATGGCTTTTGCTACTTTAAAGTTAAATCTTATCAATGTGAGTTTAAATATTGAAAGCTTGCATAGGATATTTTACCATCCTACAAAGGGTTTCTGTGAAAGGGTTTGTACACAGAGTTAAAGATATTTGTAGAGTATTTGAGCTCACAGTCCATTTCAGTCATATTTTTGCTGAAAAATGAATTGAGTAAAAAGCTTTCATGCTAGCATTATAATTGCTTAGAAGCCTTAATTCCCTATGGAAACCATAGTTCTCCTGTTAAACTGTAAATTCAGTAAGATTGACACTCTTTTACTAGCCTTGGAATTTAGGCACACTTTCTCCTGAATCTAACCCAGCCAATAGAAGCTTATTTTAGCAGCTAACATTCCCAATCAGTAAACTGGCTTATGATACAGTGCTAAGGGAGTTGATTAATATGCCATTGTTGAATGAACCCCTGATTATTATTTGTATTATGAGCCAAGTGATACTCCTTGGCCTATGTTCACTGATGTAGAAATTTACATTCTACAGAAACAGACAATTCTCAAGGAGATTGCACCTCAAGTTCTCACAAGTCTACATTGTGTCATACCTAGATGTATTCATGATATCTACTTCTTACAATAAGTATTGCATTCTTTTATATAACCAGTTCCCAGGTATGTTCCAGTGACTGCCTTCTGTCTTGTGTTGCTTTTACCTGTTATACTTTTTTATGGCTGTTTTTTATTCTGTCTGGAAAAAAAAACATGCTTTTTTGCGATACATTATTAAAGAAATTTGGGATATAAATAGGTACATTGAAGAGAATTGATGGATTTTGTTTATAAATCTAGTCTATTTTGGACTTTATTTGTAAATTAGTTGAAATTTGCCTCAGGTAGATTTGTAAACACATTGTGTTGTTCAATAGAAGCCTATCATATGATCAATCTTAAGTATGCCGCAATAATAGCCGATTGGTGGTGTCATCTATACATTTACATTGAAGTATCAAAATATTGAGATTTGAAACATACTGATGCATTATGGTCTTAGACGGACATTTAGGTTTGCTCTTTGATCGGATTAAATACTTTGATGTCATGGTTTACTATTTGTGATTTTAATAAAATTTCCATAATGAACAGTTCAACTACTAAAAAATATCAAAAGAGCAACAAAACTTTCATGCTCGAATTAGCTCGGCTAAATTATGTTTTTGTTTGGCCTGTCTTGTAAAAACATTTTGATTCTCATGTACTGTGTAAATACAGTATGTTAAAATGTTAAAAACGCCCAAATTGCAAGTCATGAATTGAAATTTGAATTGTTTAACTAAACTTTTTTTAACTTCTCCATACTTAAATATATATTGTACAAGTTGTAAAATTGTCAAGCTTCTTAAAGGTTTATGTCTATTTTTGTTGTACAGTATTTGAAACGTTGATCTTATCTATGCAAAGAATGTGAGGCATGCCATTTGTACTATATTCTCTAATACACTGGCTATGCAATTCTAAATGAAAACCAACATTAACTTATTGGGCCCAACTTTTACATACTGCTCTTATGTCATGTCATTAAATTCACTTATGTCTGTGTTGTAATTTACTCTAGGGTTTGAATGTTATTACTACTACCTTATAATAATGGTCATCAGGCGTGATTAATGTCAATCGCTTTAATGAGTTTTTAGATGAATAGTATTAAAGACAGATAGGTACGGTCTAGTAAGCAGTATAAAGATCATAGTTTAAAATTTAACGACTTAGAAGTAATTATTAGGCTAAGGAGTCATTATTAGCATACTTCTCAATGGTAAATTTGGTTATTGATGAGCCAACCAATATATAGTTTCTATAAATAGCCCCCGCATGTATTGTGTAATAAACAGGAATGGTAGTATTACAGTCCGTGTATGCGATAATTTACCTGTTTTATTTAAATTATTCAATAATAATTGTTGTACAGGTGGGCACAGTATCATGTTATAATCCCCGTTAAACCTGATATGACTTTGTCTTTTTTGCTAAAAATATTTTACTTCATAAATAGAGTTTCTCAATGTGTAAAAAATTCAATGGCGCATTATTTTTAGACTTAACGTAAGTGCATTGTTAAAGTTAACCAAAAAATGAATTTAGGAGTGACTGACCGTGCTCAATCAAATGTTATACATTCAATTTTCTGTACATGGTATCCATCCTATTTCTGTGTCGAGCTATGCATAAATCAATCAGTGAATTATACTAGTACCAGAAATAATTGGGCTAGTACCTGTAAGAGTGAGTCGAGTACTCATTAGTGAGGCTACCAGGTAGGGAAGATAAGAGTGGGGCTAGTACCCAAAGGAATGAGGTCAGTACACCAAGTTTGAGGCTGTTGTCTGTAAGAGTGAGTTAGTACAAGTTTAGATCACAGAAAAGAGGCTAAAGTGAGGCTCATACCCAAATGAGTCCTATTCCCTTAAGAGTGAGGTTTGTACCCAAAAGTGTGAAACTGGTAGGCTTACTATAAACAGGGGTTTGGGACTGATTAAAAGTTAGTATGTAGAGAATTATTTTGATAGAAATATGGATGAAAACTTACACATCTCAGGTATTTTCTTTACCTTTTCTGTGATTACTCGTCTCTCTACTTCTACTTCTAGTACTTGTTAAATAAAGGATAAACATATGAAAATTGTCAAGTTTTATCTTGCTGTTAACACAATGTTTTGAATTTAACTATAAAACATGGAATACTGAATGCATGCCAAGTCAGATATTAAATATATTAAGATATTTCTTTCCGTTTCTCTGAAATGTTGAATATTGGTGAAGAAACAAAGAGAAAAGTGAATGTATGATTTTTCTTGAATGATTCAATGTGAACTAAGATCATGTATTAAGATTGAGTTGTCTGAAAATAGAACATGCCTGAAGTGAGATGTATAAGTTGATATTCAATTCTGTGGTTAGCAAGCTTGCCAGGTTTTTACATCTGTTGGGAGTGATTTTATGAATGAAATCTCAATAAAATAGAATTACATCTGTATTAAATACCATGATGAATAGTTTGGGACTAAAAGTCAATACAAAGAGGCTTTATTTTGCCTATAATAGGGTTCTTAGTGAAACTGAGCTTGGCATTTTCACTTTAAATATTTTGAATGTTCAAATTTTGTTGTTTTGATGGATTTGTATACTGCTGAATATTTGAACTTTATTTAGTAGGTTTTTATTATAAATATTATTACTGATTTAAAAATGAATTCAGAATGACCCCTTTGTATAAAAAACAACAAATGTTTCTTTCAAATCTAAATATTTTAGAAAAGAGACAGGTATTCAGTATGTGCATTGATCCATGCTTCGTTGAATTTTATTCGAATATATGACCTTCAAAACATAATACTGAATATTATTTCATGGGGATAGTTTTTTTGCAGCTTATTATTACAGTCATGTATTTACTTGTTAGTTTAAAATCATCCCTGTATCAAATGTCACCAGTTTTCATTTTAATTCAATTTTTATGAAGAAACGAGTCTTGTTAAGCCTTGGTTTATGATAACAAATTTGGTTGGTGAAACTTCCTAATTGTAAAATATTAAACAAGCAATCAAGAGGCCACCAAGGTGCTAGGTTGTAATCTTGGTGATTCATTTAAAATCAACACTCAAAAAGTCCCGTGTCTGAGGCTTATCCTAAGCCTTGTTTGTTTTTGGGGCTAATATGTCGAAAAAAGGACTCTTCATGGTGCTCAAAGCTCACCATTCATCTGTCTTTTGACCAGTTTTAGTAGACAAATGACATAGAAACTGAGATTGATAAACACTAAATGAATAATACCTTTTGTACATTGGAGAATAATGAAATTAAAGCTAAATTTTTAATAATTTCGTTATTTTGTCAGAGGAATGGGTCCTTTAAAAGAACAAAATTCACTGTTTCTGCTTGGTTTAGACAACCATAGAAATGATTTTATTACAGTTGAACCTTTACCTGATATCAATAATATGTTAAAGTTCATTTATTTTGTGCATTTAAATACTTTTCCTTGTTATCTTGTTTTTATCAATTTTACTACAATACAAATGTGTCAAGACTTTGATCTTGTGTGCCTTATGGGGTCTTGTACTAATTTTGATGACTTGGCTGACGACATATCTGATTTCTATGGATATCAAATCTTAACCTTCCTTAAGCTAGTCATAATGCCCCTTTACCTTAAATACATATGACTGGCTACTTAAGTTAAAGTTTTGACTAGATGTTTACATTGTTGAAATAGTTTTCCCCTCAGTTTGGTGATAAGTGGCTAGATGAATTCTAAGTGTCAGCAGGATACAAACTAGTGTTTAGAGATAACATAGTCAGATAGTACATCTACTTTTAAACTGAAACATAACTTTGTATCCTGTATAAAGATAATGAGATATATCTCTTTATTATTACATGTATATATACTGGTATAATTATACTGTTGTTATACATGGCTAAATTTTAATGATTGATTGCTTTAAATACTCACAAGTACTTTATAGGACACACTTGAGATCAGAAATTTTCAGCTGTTCATATGTTCATATTGAAAGTATTTAAAGTATGGATAGCAATTTGGCTACTATTGTATTTTTGATTTCATAGGTATTGTAAAGAAATCTAGTAGAGAAATTTGCTATATCATTGTAATTTTCATAGAAGAAGACAGAATTATTCCTTTGAAAGTATTACTCTGCTAGTTGACCTTATCTATAGTATTGAAAAAAGCCCTTCAATATTTCAGTTTTGTAATTATTTCCACCTGTCTGAAAGAGCCTAGCCACCTTTCCCTGAATGGGAAAAGGAACTCTGAGATATACTGTACAGTGCTACCCCACTCAACTTCAAATTTGGTGATAAAAATCACCACAGATTTACTAGTTGTTTAGTGTGTAATATCAAATCTATCTCTGATGAATTTAATCAAGCAATTTAAGCTTACTTTAAAGTTACTAAACCTGATAATGAATTCAAAGTGATTTTGAAAGACTTATGAGTTCATATTAGGGTTATGAGTACTTTGATATGTATCCTATCTTCTTTGAAGCAAGTTGAAATAAGTAGAAATCACAAGCCAGGTGTTTTTATCACTGAAAACTTGCGATATCATTTTGTGATGTTGCATAATTAAGTAAACAGATAATGTTTTCCTTGTCATGAACGTATATATTTAATTTACCTTTAATCAATTTAAATAAATACTTTAAATTGTCCTTCAATGTAGATATCATAGCTGACTCAATGAATCATTTTACTTACATAATTAGCTAACATTATATGCTTCATTTTAACCAGTACCATATATAGTGTAAAGAATGCCCCTGGTAGAAATTTGATGACATTTTTTGCATACCATATTTAATATAAAAGACAAGCCGCTTTGTTTTCTTAGCTTTTTTATTATTAAATAACAAGCTTACCTGCTGTTGTTGAATTTTCTTTGGCAACCATGTTTAACAGGATCAAAATATGTGTTTGAAAGTATTGGTGCATGGTTTGCTTTGAGATAAATTAAGAATCTAAAGACTGCTTTCATTTTGTTCTAAAATCAATAATACATTTATTGGAGTTTTTTATTAGACAAAAATTGTAAATGTTTTTTAATAATCGAATCTTTGATTTAACCCACTTGTGCACAATGGCAGGACTGGTGAACATTGATTACTAAAATTATTTTATAGAACTGAACTATGGTAATTGAAAATTTAACCCATTTATTACATCACATATTAAACAGGGCTGGTGCTTTAAAAATAAGCAACAAATGCTATTGATCTTACTCCTTGGTGGCAAATTTAGACTCCGAAAATAAATGCTATTCAAACATAAGCGGTCTTGATATGATAAGCCTTGCTTGTTTGCTTTATTTTAGTTAGCTGTCATCCACAAATCTTCTTCACAATCACAAATTTACTGCCTGTGACAAAGAGTTTGTGTCAGTCATTAGAATGTTATATTATCTAATGTTTCTGTCTCTGATTGATGGTGTTGATGTCCTTAGTTGATTTAACTTATGGTCATACATTACAACACTATAAATTTATTATAAATTATTTATGTAAATAAGCCTCATAATATGATGACTTCGCTTACTTGTCTTGATCTGGATTTTGAATGTTAAACTACAGTAGCTCAGTCATCACTTAAAATTTTCTCAAGCACTAGTCAGATTTATCATGTTATTTTATTGGGCAACTTATCTTTTATATAAAATAAGTAAATAGCTCTTGTCTAAGACAATATAGGATGGGCTTCAGACCATTTGGTTAAGAAGATGACTTCTGCAGTCAGTGGCTAAGAGTGGTGTATTTGTGTATTCTATGCAGTCCTTTTTGTTGGATCATTGTTGTTCAAGTTGGAAGATGCTCTCAGGCTATGTCTTCTTTGGCTTGCCTCGCCTTCTGGAGCATGAATTTGACATAATATTATCATACATGAGGAGGTCTCTTGAAACCAAGTTTACGAATATGAAAGTAATAACAATATGTCTAATTTGAAGCTGGTTGTTTATATGTATTTTGCTGTGCCCTAATTCTCATCTACAATTTGTGCTAAGTTTTCAGGACTCGTCTTGGAGTTCTAGGTTTTGGTGACCCCAAAGCATTCTATATAGAAGCTGCTAAACTTTAGATTTTTTTAGGTTTTTGAACTTTCAAACATGTCTGTGTTTTTGCTGACTCTCAGTCTATATTCCTATAACAACTGATGAAACAAACAAGTGAAATTTTATGTGAATATACAATTTACACTCTGGTGTAGAAAAATATTTAGGACTTAACAATGCTATGTGAATTGTTTAATTTGTTGTTGTTGTAGTACTATTCCCATCAATTATATTGTTCTGAATTTATCAGTTATCTGTTGATTTAGTATGTTGATTTTTAATCAGGTTGCCAAGATACAATAATATACTTCTATCATTTGTCAGAAATATTTTTCATTATCTTGAAAAGAGGAGAAATATTTCCTCAGAATGTTATAATCTCCTTGTATTATTATTTGTACAAAGTGGAGCAATTAATGGTTGCTTGGGTTCCAACTTTCAATCCCTTGAATCATAAGTTGAATGCATGTTTCTAGCATGAAGCATGTAGTTCATTAAATGGGAGAAAATGACAAATGAAAAAGGTACTTCAGTCACTGTCAGAGCTGAACATTAAAGGTCGACCGATCGCTCCTTACTACCTATATTGAGTTTAGGGCAACTTGTTACTGCTGGTCAACTTTTAGTTCCAGGCTTCCAGCAAGTTTAATATATAGCTGGTTGTCCAAAATTGATGTCAAGCCCTGTCCACCCAAGTTTGTGTTCATTTGTTACACCTTGTTTTGTTAAAACAATAATGCAAGTACTAATTGTTATGATTGCTAAGCTAACAATTTCCAATCCATGAAACTCATTATCACTGCAGTGTTAACCCTCGCCTACCTGATGAAATAATTATAAAAGTAATGTTCAATCAGAGAATTCAATCTAGGAAAAATGGAATCGATTGGAAACTTGTTATAAAGTAACATTCCAGGCATACCTATAGAATCAATAAATGTTTTATACTTGTAGAGTCTTACTATTGTTAGTAACACAAAGTTCAATGGTGTCATATGTCCAAGTAAAAGTATATCTGACATGTATACAACATATCGATGGATGTTTTTTGTATACCCTTGGGTACCATTATAGGATTAGGTTAATGTTATTCTGGGTATATGAATATTGTACTATTGTCTGATTATGACTGAATATTGGGAAACTGAATATCACTAAGTGTATTAAAATATATATTGACTTGTTTATATTATGATCATGCAAAATGTTTGCCTTTCAAATGAGTTCATGTAATATTTGTATTGATAGTTTTTTTGTTCTCAAACAGAGTACATGGACAACCACTAACCTTTTTTCTCTTAACTGGGCTATTTTTGTCTGCCATTTCCTATTGCTTCCCTCCAAGATTCTACAAAAGCACCACCCAATACACTCAATACTAGCTTACTCTTCAACAAGATGCCAACTATTTTTCCCTATCTGAGGAAAATCAACATTGTTGACCAATTTTCATGGAAGGGTATGACCTGAAATGAAATCAAGATCACCAGATTCAATGTCCAGCATACTAACCACTGAATCACAGCTTTTTTCACTACGTTTGACTACCAGTATATTAAAATGTGTTTTTTGTTTTCTATTTCAGATCGTGAAGATCAATCCATTCTTTGCACGTAAGTACTAAGTCATTCTTTCATGATTTTTAATTAATTATATTGGTATAAATGGAGAGAAATACACCTGAAACAAAAAAAGTTCATTTGTGTACAAATAATGGGTAAAAAGAAGCTGTCATAGTATGTTGTGTATTCATTTGGCTCAAGTCAATTTGCACTGACTATACTTTCATGTATGGCTTTGTTTTGAATATGCTAGATTAAACTCATTGAGCTGTAATGGATGATAGCTGTTAACTGTATGACATAATGGGAAAGAGCAAAATCTACTAATAGACTTCATAATGCATCAGTTCTAGATGTCAGTGTTAACTTTTTGCTGATATCTATTATATTGTGTCACACATGGATATTTGGCATGGTCCTGATTCACCAAAGGCACTCTATGTACATAATTTATACTATGCGGTTTGCTACATATGGTGTAACATATTGTTAAATCTTATTCCACTGTCGGTAGCCCATGGCATACATTAATCCTGCTGATTTAAATCAATCATGAGTACAGAAGCACTGAAGTGAGTATAAATCAGTGCGGTTAATGTAACTATATGCCCCTAACAGTTGAATAATATATAACAATATTTCTTTCTTTCAAAGAAGATATACAGATATTTTTATAAGACCTTACCTTGTGTCTTGATGTAGTAAAGTTGGCATTGTTAATGTTATATGATACTTGTATTTTAATATCTAATGTCTCTGTATAATAAATTATCTACTTTCACTTTTCAAGTATGTACCTGAAGTTGTGCTTTAGTTTTAAGTTTGTCATTTATGACTGTGAAGAGATTTGATAATAAATTACAGCCTACCTACAGAATAACTAACAAACATTGTTTAGTTGATACTTGAAGATGTAGTAGAGGATGTAGTCTGAAGATACGTTTTTAGGTTTTTTCTCATTCCTGGTCCAAGTGTTTCAAATTATTTCTACCATGTACTTAGTTAATCAAGTTTTCTCTTAGTCTTTCTGTTATTTGTTTTGTAGGGTAATTAGAAATGATTAGAATTTATATTATTATCATAAAATAATGTGTCATGCATTTTGCTTGAATGAGACACCAACTCTGATAGGTTATTATCATGTGAGGAAATTATTGTTGGTATTGTTTAAGTAGTCTGTAGATTTAGGTAAGTTAATACAATTCTTGGCAAGATTTAGACTAACATTGTACAAGATTAGACTAGCGTAGTGGCGTTAGATTTAACTTTTCAGACCAACTTGCTCAAAAGGCAAGTTAAACCTGACTAATTCTCCCTACAGTGCCTTTTGATTGCATTTATCATCTATTTTTGCCATTTTTATTACTGAATAAACACTTTGACCGTATTGACTTTGATACTTTATTTCCTTTTTTATAAGAAACATTTTATTTCTGCATTTATAATACAAGACTTAAACTTTGGAAGATGGACTAGATTGAGAACAAATATATTGGAATCAGTCAGAGAACCACCAACAAAACTCTCGAGTAATGAATTGTTATGCAAAATTAGGTGTTAAGTCCAGAAATGCCGACTTGCCCATGGAACAGCTACAATTGTAACCAACTTGCCCAATCGATTTACAACTTTGCTGGGCAAGTGGGCAAGTGCTTATTTCTAACACTGCAGTGTTGTCCAAGTTTACCTTACATTTTAATATATAAAAGTCATAAACTTTAAAGCAAACATAAATTCTATGATTAAGAAATTATATTGTGTGCAAAGAAATATCTTTAGAATAAATAGCTTTTCCATTCACTCATGTAAATATCCCAAGGTTATTGGAGATGCATTGGAAATCAGAATTTAGTATTCAGTTGCAGGACAATAACCCTAAGTAGTTCAGTATCAAGTTGCTGGGCAATAACCTGTTTTGGCAGTAATAAGAAATTGTAGAAATGTTATACAGAAGTACATACAGTAATGTAGGTTTTTTATAGTGATGAATATTCAACAGCCAGTCTCATCTTCTTTATTGATTCAATTAATTGTTAAGTCTTGTAAAGGCTGATATGTCGTTTGAAGTGCTAACATATTATCAAGGGATTAGGTTTTATCAGTGCAAACATCTACTGATCTATGAATCTATATGCAGGAATAAGTTTTACCTGCTCGATTCATTTTCTATTCTTAATTACCCAGGCCAGTCTTTAAGATTCAATCCATTAAGTGGGTAAATTTTTCACTGGAAGGGCTATTGCCTTGCTTTGTTTGGTAATACAAAGCTTTTATCTGTAAAATTAGGGAGTATGCTTCTTTAAGATGGCATCCTTCAGGTATGCTGCTCATGGAAAACCAAGTGGAACAAAATGATTAGCATGTTGAGACACTATTCAAAATTTCACATGTTTTGATTCTAGTATAATCTTCAACATAAATGCTCGTCTGATTGTCTGTGACAAGCTTACTTTAGGTTTGGCAACAAGTTTTGGTGGCAAGTTGTTCTATCTGACAACCACAATATGAAGTTGAACATCTCTCAAATTTTATTTAAAGAACCATTTGTCTTGGCAAGTTGGCACTTGGTTTTGAGCAAGTACATTTTATAGAATGGTCATCTTACAGGGCAACTTATTCCAAAAGTAAGCCAAGCCCTGATGTTTGAACATGTATTAATACTCATATTACAAACAGACTTGCTCCTAGATGGCAAGTAGATCAATTATTTATACATATGTAATATTCACACTTATCAATTGATAGCTGTCAGTTTTATACAAGTCAATAATGTCTAGTATTAATGATCAGTAATGGCTGATTAGTTTCTAGCCTCAAGGAAAATATACTCAACCATATATTGCTTGTATTTTACCATAATGTTATGATAGTTTTATCACTATTTATGACATAGGTATATTTTTTACATGGTTGTCTGTTTGCTAGATGTAGGCTGATGTACAATTTACATATTGATTTCGCGGTTTAGATGAAAAGATTTTCCATGTCACTTATGCATAGAATACTACATCTATAGTATACAAACAAATTGCATAAATTCAACCAGGGGGATACTGACGTACATGTATCTTTGAAATGTGACAACTACAAACAAACCTGTTTGTTAAACATGTGGACTTCTTTAGAGACATAACTTTTGGATAAATTTAGATTTTAAATTTATTTTTTGTTGATATTAGAGACCCCATGTGCAAAAGGATCGAGCATGGTCGAGCTGTAATGATGTTGGACTGATAATCATCAGATAGCCAGCTCCGCGTTGGTTCGAATCCCATCCAAAACCTACCCCGTTGTTTGCTTGAGCAAGAAACTATCCCACTAGCTCAGTACTGGGGGACCAGGAAGCGGACTCGAAGTGATAAATCTTAAGTTGTAAGATTTTGTTTCACAATCAAGCTAAAATAAATTAGTATACCAGAGACCCCTCTGTTCTACAAATGAAAGTCTCAAGGACCAATAATTGCCTTATTTTTTTCAAACACTAGGCTACCAAATTTTGAATAAGGTGTATTAACATGAATTTAAGTTTAGTTTTGTAGTGTAACAGTAGTATTTAGTATTGTTAGGGCTGTTAGTAAGATAAAAGGCTTGGCTTGTATATGTCCTTGTACAATATGACTGAATGAATGCATGCATAAATAAAGTCAGTAGACTCCACAACTATATCAGATAACTAGATGGTCTCTTGAAAATTTGTATAGAAAACTTTGATGTATAAGGTAATAGGACTGAATGCATGTAGTCAGTAAATGTTACATAATCTTAGAAATCTATAATAACGTGTACTCTTTCAGTCTAGACACAGTTTGAACAGGTACTTCTGTGTATGAAGTTTACTATTGAATGCATGAAACATATTATTGATTGACATTGTAATAACTAAAAAGGGGACACTGTTTTTTACAGTTAAGTTTGGACCATCTTATTTGATGGTCTTAATAGTCAGACGATCTTAATGTAGGGGCCCTTTTCTTCTCACATTATTCATTTTGAAGTTACAATTGCATGATTTTGCAATAACCTAGATGATCTTTATGGTGAAGTTTTACTGTATAATCTTGTGGTACTGTACTTCATTGTCTTGACCCACTAGCCCAAAGCTTTGGACTTGTGAAAATAGATTCTGGCTAGTGAAAAATTGATGATTTCTTGAAGTTGGTCTAGTTGATAGTTTTACCCATTGCTATAAACAGACTAGTGTTTTTACACCAATGATTATTTTTTTTAAAGTTTTTTGACATAAAAATTACATGCATTAATGTTTTTGCGGACTTTAAGCAAAAGCATAAGTCTTCATTATGTTGCCCACTACATTGAATTATACAGCTGCCATGCCATTACATAGTACAGCAGTCTTTTAGGGGTTATATTTTATTGATCATGTTCTGTTGATTCATAACAGTTGGTATGAATGGAACATGTGCTGATAGTTTTAAAATAATTGTTTATAGTATTTTATCACTGGTGTTTGTATAATTATTAGCTGCAAGTAATTTGGCTAACTTTATTGTTTATCTTTTATGACTGTATTCTGAGTACATTGTATTTTGATTGTTTTGTAAGCTATGAAAACTGTATAAAATGTGATGTAAACATGTCTACATGTCAGTAATAGATGTGTATTAAAGTTAGGCTATAAATACCATCTTGTTTATTGCAAAATGATTAATTATGATAAGTCTTAAATTTGAGAAGACAAAAGTCAATAGGAAATAGGAAAAGGAAATAGGTTATTATTCCATTTGATAGTATTTAAATTATATTGAAAAACATGACCAATACATTTTACTATTTGGTTGAGCATCTTATTAGCTCCCATTGCTATCTAAAAGACAATACCAAACATTTTGCTTACCTAGGGTAGCTGTGAAGGTTAGTGTTTGTTATGTGACAGTGTCTTTAACCAGTTTTAAAGTAAACTACTATTACCTATGGACATCTGACAGCTATCATCAGTATTGAATTAGTCATGGCCAAATAGTTTAAATGTTGGACTGGTAATAATTGGATAGCCACATCTGTGTTGGTTCAAATTGCATTTGAACCCACCTTGTCTCCTAGAGCAAGACACTTCATTCTTCCAGCTTAGTTTTGGGGAACTAGGAAGTTGACTGAAGAATTATAAATATATTGTTGTAAGGACTTTTCTCTATCAAGATTAAATGAACATTGATATGAATTAGTAACTCTTACATACATGCTGTTATATAGGATACATTATGATAAAATGTTCCAATCCCAGTGAAAGTACACAGTCACACAGTACCTAAGTGAAATTTGGGCATGAACTCCCAAAAGGTTTATAAGTCCCTCTTTGAACTGAACCAACAATCTCTACATGCATTGACAATCAGGCATGCTACCAATTGACCCAACCTTGATCGTATCTTTGATATATATGAAAGTTTTCAGTGTTGCATATCATAGAATCAGTCGTTATTGCACCAGTCATATTGTATGATTGAATATTTATGAATGTTGGTGTAAATGGAAGTTAGAATTCATTCTTGTAATTGTAATTACATTTTATAGTCTAAGTTTCATGCTTACGCACGTTCACCGACTTTACAGCAATTACCCCTGGTCACTGGGCTACTGGTATCTATCTATCAATCTCCCTGGGGAGTCTTTTTACTCCGCTTATTAGTGCAGCCGACAAATTGGCGCAGCGGAATTATACCACCCTCGCAGGTACCCATTTACACCTGGGTGGAGTGAAGCAATCACAGGTAAATTTCTTGCTCAAGGAAATTAGCAGTGCCTCTGGTGGGACTCGAACCCAGGACCTCTCGATCCCTTGGCGCGCATCCTACCACTGGGCCACTGCTTCTTATATTTTGATTTATAAAGGCATACTAATACTGGTGTAAAGTATAATATTGTTTTCTATATTGCTGTACTGAGTACATGAGCCTCTTGAAACAACAGTAGGAAATACTTTAGATTTCCGTGGCTTCCGTCACACTTAGTCCTAGAACAATAACAAGTATTGTTGTTTTGTATACTTGATTCAAGTATTTTAACTTACTACTCTCTTAATATGCAGGAAGTTATCTTAGAGCATTATCATCTTTCATTGTACTATGCAGTTATCTTGTTTTTGCTGACTGTGACATTTTGGGTCAAGTTTTTAATGACTTCCGTGTAGTTTATCTGATTTGTTTATCTAGTTATTTTATATTTAGACTAGAGAAACATGATGTACATAATTTACATACTTAAAACCCATAGTCATGTTAATATGGGAGTTGTAGGGGCTGCAATCTGTAAGGCAACTGCTCTCATGATATTGTGTACATTATCTGGCTTCTCTATCCTGACTTAAAATTCCAAGGGTCTTAGCTTTTAAAGCAGCTGCATGACAAATGAAAATTTTGCAATAGCCAGTGAAAACTTGCATTAAAAATGTTAAAAGTCTGGCCAATGAGTATGGGGTTAGCAAATCACTCTGGCTTACAGTGTTTATCTGATAAAACCATGATTTTTAGCTCGACTTTACGAAGTAATGTAGAGCTCTCCTACTCGCCCCGGCGTCGGCGTCCGCGTCCGCGTCCACACTTCTGATTAAAGTTTTTGTGCAGTAAAATACTTTCTTCTATATCTTTGTTATTTCTTAAGATATTAACTTCAAACTTTAAATATATGTTCCTTACTATCAACCACATCTCATGTGACAAGGTCCATAACTCCAAACACATTTTTTCAAGAATTATCTCCCCTTGAACTGATTGAAGTTTTTGTGCACAGATTAAAGTTTTTGTGCAGTAAAATACTTTCTTCTGTATCTTTGTTATTTCTTAAGATATTAACTTCAAACTTTAAATATATGTTCCTTTCTATCAACCACATCTCATGTGACATGGTCCATAACTCCGAATGCATTTTTTCAGAATTATCTCCCCTTGAACTTAGAGTTTTCTTTAAAAAATGTTTGTTTTTACTGCAACTGTTTTATTTCTTTAGGTATTGATTTCAAACTTTAAATATATGTTCCTTATTATCAACCACATCTCATGTGACAAGGTTCATAACTCCATATACATTATTTTCAAAGTTATCCCCCTTGAACTTATAGTTTTCTTTAATAAATATTTGTTTTTACTGCAACTGTTTTATTTCTTTAGGTATTGACTTTAAATATATGTTCCTTATTATCAACCACATCTCATGTGACAAGGTTCATAACTCGAAATATATTTTTTTTTCAGAATTATCTCCCCTTGAAATTAGAGTTTTCTTTAAAAAATGTTTGTTTTTACTGCAACTGTTTTATTTCTTCAGGTATTGACTTCAAACTTTAGATATATGTTCCTTATTATCAACCACATCTCATGTGACAAGATTCATAACTCCTTATACATTTTTTCAGAGTTATCCCCCTTGAACTTATAGTTTTCTATTTATTTCTTTTTTTTTTCTTTGAATTTGTTAAGGTTATATTTTCAAATTTTAAAATATGTATGTTCCTTATCATCAACCACATCTCCTGTGACAAACACTTACTAAGTCGAGCATGCTGTCTCCTCTGACAGCTCTTGTTTTTAATACTTCAACCTCTTAACTACTTAACTCATTATTTATGTCAAGTTATTTTTATTCATAGCCAGTATAAATCATTTAATAAATAGATAAAATGTGTAGGGTATTTAAAGTATATCAATACTTACCCTCTCCTCCACTATCCTCTGTTGTCAGTCATGGTCTATAACTTGTTTGTAGTAAATATAAGATATACGGCCATTATAAAATTATGTTGTTATGAATTGAAAACTTACCATATTCGGCTCTGTCTGTTTTCATACATGATTTGAATATTTTTCATAAAATGGTATAAGATCTCTTGTTTTGAAAGGTCAATATTTACCAATCTTGAAATTCACCACCTCCATCTCCTGCTATTCTTTATAAAAGACTACTTTATCACAAAAGGGTAAATTTCATAATCATATGGTCCTCATTATGGAAAGCTCAAAGGTAAACCATATTTGCTGAGATACAGATTTCCACTCACCTAGTTACTTAATGCAAGGGGATTTTCACCTGAGCGAGGTTAAACAACATTTGACAGACCCAGGTGGAATAGAGCTCCTAATTTAAAATCTGGGCTCCTTAAATCACCTGTCAGGGGACCAAGTGGCCTCTGGTTGATAATGGCAAATCTGTATCGCTGTATTTGACTGTCCCCCACTCCTGTCTCCCGTCAGTCACAGTTTACACAAAGTTAATTAAAGTGTGAAAATCGTGAAGTTTTTACTCTTTATGTTATTGTATAGAAATTCTTCTTGTCATTTCTACATCATCCTAAACACATGTATACTTGTTACAAAAACTTGTTAACTGACTTTCTAACTGACATATTTGAGTGACTAGACAACCTACATTTTTATCTTCTGCATTTTTGGCGGGAAACACGGTTTTGTGAATCATACAACTTCGTACCCATTTCATATATTAACCTTGAATATCATGTTGCATTTGGGAATGTTTTCTACCTGATTTGTCTTTGAACTCATTTAATAGTTCATTGAACTAAATTAGTTTTCTTCACCATTAAAAGTAATTAAATTGCTTGAATAGTAGTCGTTTGATTTGCTTACATTTTTACCGAAGTTACGTCTGCCGCTAAAATTCTATACTGCTGACTCATTAAGTTACTTTCATATCAAAACGTGAACTAGTCAACAACTGCTTGTACACAAAGTTAGATAAAAAACATGACTATATTTGGTTGTATATAAAATCAAGGAAAAACTTTTTATTATTGATTGGGTTGTATTTCAGTCCACTTTAAACCATCAAAATCAAGTATTTGCATTCTTGATTTTAACATGATATCAATAGATTTATTATAAGATGATTTGTTAATGTAGTTGCATAACATTTATTAAACTCAAGCAATATTTAGTATGATATGTTCAAGGTTCATGAGATTACTGCTGTGTTGCATTTGTAACAATGAAAACTGTCTTTCCATCAAATCTCTGGTCGTGTGAAGTGAGATTATTTGTACTGCCATTCAACTACCTACTAAGAAGGGCAGTTGACTGCCACTAGCTAAGATTGGGCTTAGTACTGCTTCAATTTAGATACAGTGGTCTTAGCTGTTCTCGAATGAAGAATTCTCTGCTGGGATATAACATCAATTTTTGATAAGTACTTACTCTACATTAAAGTTTCACTATTAGGACCACAAAAAAAATCGATGGTTTTAATTGCCGAACGGTCTTAATATCTATATAGGGATCTTTTTCTTCTCAAATTAAGTAATTTGAACATAAAAATCATTAAAAATCACACGATTTTGCTGTAACCAATGTAGTCTTAATACCACAACTATACTATTTAGTTATTATGTTAAGTCATTAAATTACAAATCATGGTCAAGCATTGTGAAGCCTCATCCTACAATGATGATACTGTAACATATTTGTGTTGCTTTGTTCATCATGTCTTTACTACTTTCACTGACCTACCTGTCAAACTAAAGATAAAATTAGGTGTTTATTTATGCTTTATCATTCAGACATTATATACATGTGGGCTATTATACTACTTTCTACAATATGGTTGCTTTTTCCCACCCAGAGAGGTTATACTCTTCCATGAAAATTCGACAATAATGTCAATTTTCCTCCATTGATTAGATAATACGGCCTTGTGGAAAGGTAGGTGAGTACTGGTTATAGACAAGGGTCCAGGAAAGCTAGGTTAGGTGCGCTGGACACCGTGAAATGACCTAAATTGAGTTGACTCGGCGTTAAATCCAGTAAAAAAAAAAGATTTCTTCTGATTCAATCTATTTAGATTTACATTATTGCCACCCTAACTGAATTGAATGACCAGTCACTTTAATTCCTAAGAAATTAGTTCAACTTTTTGGTGCATTATGCCACATTTCAATTCTCCAGTCATATCATGACAGACCGACAAATTTATGTCCTTGAAGAGCCTTAGATCCCTCAAGCCAAGCTTTAATTAGTAGCTGGCAATTGGCATCTTTGATGGGCAGGAAGGGGAATGACTGTAGAAAGTTTTTTATGACCCTAACTTTGCAATGGTATGTTGGTCATGTCTTGGAAGTAAACCCATGACCCCTTGATTGGCTGTCAGGACACACTACCAACCTAACTAATTGGATGGCCATAGGATCCCTTTATCTTAATTACTATGTTTTATTAATGCTATAGGGGACATTTTAGCTGAAATCAAGGGAAATATTAGCTCAAATCTTAAATTGTCAATTTTCACCTTTTCTATTGTACTTTAACATAATAAACTGTTGAACTAGCTGAATTAAATCGATTGAATAGTAAACAGGTTTATTGATGTATTCAAATTGTCTACGCTTAGTAAATGTGTACCATACGTAAACAGTAGGGACATAGTTTTGCCCATATAAGGTATGTTACGATACTTAGTGGTTTAGTGGTTTAAATGATGACACTAAAATATAATTTTATTGTTATAAAAATGTCTATGTCGTATTCATGCATACATTCTTCAAAAATGAGCTGTTTTCTGTTGTAATTAATCAAGTTTTTATCTTTGATTCTTAGGCATGTAAATGAACAGCTTGCCTCACCTTAACAAGCTAGGAGACATGACTAGTAATGAAGTCATACTGGAAGTCCGCCTAAAAAGTTCTTAAGATATGATTATTTTAATGCTGACTAGCAAGGTGCAGTCACCTGCTCTGTTTTTTTCTCCCTGTTCTGTCCTATGCAGAAATAGATTCTTTTAAAAATTAACCTCTCATGTACACCCTTAGAGCCTACCATGTTTTCTGTCTTTCTGAAAATTTGGTGCCCGGAAATTTTTCAAGACTGAAAGTGAATCACTAATTTTCACTAGCCTGAGTCAACTTTTACTAGCGTGGGTTTCGGGTTAGTGGTTTAAGGTGATGTCTTCTTAAGTATGCATTTTTGTTGTTGAGAAAAAAGGAGCAGACATGAGAATGTTTGTGACTTAAGTTTTACTATCCAGCTAAAATAAGCTTATTACCACGGAAAGATTATGTTTCATGTAAAAGTTCACTGTGCTCTCATGTTTTAAGTTTTCACATTATCACATCAATCTGGCAGATTATTTTACAATTTAGCTTGGGCAATTTAATTTAATGAGCCTTTATGGTGGTGACCATATACAGTGGAACCTTGTTTATCTGTACATTAAAATATATGTAAAATGAATGAAGAAAAAATGTGCTTTGTGAAATTTAGTATGGTGTCTTGAATAGTTGGCTGTTTGAATCTCTGATAAAGGTTTTGGTAATCTACTGTATTATACATGCCCTGGCAGTGGTTCAGTGGTTAACATTATATGACTTGAGTCCAGCAGCCTTGTGTTCAACTCCTGTTTTGTAAGGTCATACCCTGTCAAAAAAATGACAATTATGTATGTATGGAAAGAAGTTTTCAGTTCCTCATGGATTGATTAGTGAATAATGCTTAGTACTAAATTACCCCCCCCCCTGAAAACTAGTAAGAACAGCCTTTGACCCATTAGTATTGTTAAATTTTATTCAACTGTCAGTGGCGCATACATTAACCCCAGGATTATCAAATTAATATCAAGTATTCAAATCAGTGGGGTTATGTTTGCTCCACTGACAATTGAATAAACTTTAACTGTAATAAATAAAGAGAATTGAAAGTTGTATTGCATTATTTAAGAACTCATATATTTTTAGTTCCTTATAGTCCGAGTTATCAATGTCCAACTGTACTGGAAAAAGAAACTAGCACAGCAACCAATTTGATGTTATATACATTAAAACTAACATAAAATGGTAATGACAACGACTGTAGGCTAGTTTTGGTCATTTTTATTACTTTCATTTAATTATCATACCTATTTGTTTAAATGTACAATTATTTTAAAGATCTATTAAATCTTTGTCCTATTTTGTAATTAAATCTTTGTTACTAGGTTTAAATAAACATTGGGTGGGTCTAAGATGATAAAAATATTTGTAAACAACTTTATAGGAGAATGACAAGTCATGAATTATCATACCAAGTATTGAATGTCATTTTTGACATTGTATTTCAAAATCAATCAATAATAGTACACTCAACAAACAACCTGCTCGTTTAGCTCAGTTGGTAGCACTCCAATGAACCCAGGGGTTTTAGGTTCATTACTTGGAGGGATCTTCAATCCTTTGTTGAGTTTGGTCTTGAAATTATATCTACAACTTTACTTTCTTATACCATTCTTCCAAGTAGGGCATTTGCCAGTCTCTGAGATGAGATACTTGCTAAGAACTGATTAAAGCTTCTTGGCCTCTTGGATACAAAAAGTGTCCTTGTTACCCACTTTGGTATAACAGAGTAACTGTTGAGAAGTCAGTCTGAAGCTCTTATTAGTGATCCATTGATAATAAGATCATTTGAATAAACTGGCCATGAATTACCAAGTTTAACTTTTTAAATTATATTTTAATGCAATTGCATTCACAGTATGATATGATTATTTACATTTGCATGTCATATAAAACAATATATACTTGCAAAGTATATGACCAGGAATTCATGCTGTACATTGACATGCATATTATTACTTAACAGTGTGTTTGAAAAGCTATGGCAATGCTTACATGGTCATCATTACTGTTGTTTTGTTTTCTTACTCTGTCCCTGCTACAGGTTCAATCTCCCAAGCACCAGTTATAATATTGGAGTAGAATGCCTTGCAAACTTATGACTGGCTGTTTCCCTTCATTATCCCTGAGACATAGATTCATTGACCACATTTTTTACTCTAAGATTTCAAGAACTGAAAAGAGAGGTTTTAAGAGCAGAAGTTTCGTCATGACCTTGAAAGTCAGGATGAACTGAAAACCTTGTACCAGTTGGCATGGAATCTGTTATAGAATTCCCCTGAGTTTAGTACTCCCTGCATCACATTTAGTATCATAGTAAATACACAGACAAGACTAAACTGAAGAGCATTTTTCCTTCACTGTAACATTCATATTGATATTAATGACAAAATACATTATGTCATGCATGTAATGAGGCTTGGCACAGAGATCACGCTTGAAACAGAAACTACGGCAGTAAAATTTTGTTCTATATTTTAGACTTGGGGAGACAGATTAATTAGTAACAGCTTGCATGTCTAAAGGCTTTCATGTCATTGTACAAGATGTTCGCTGCAGTAAGCTTCCAGAGAAAGCATTTTGTCTGAGAGAATATTAGTCATAGACATTTAGGCCCTAGATAGTTTATTGATTGTTTTTATCCCCACCGCCCCTAGCCCAAAACCCCTGACTCACTACTTTATCAACTAATTGTGGATAAAACCTCTGGTAAAAAGTTTCAGACATTTAAATTGCCTTTTTTAAACAAGAATTCGGCAGATAACTAAACATAACCTGTCCAACATTTTATGATGTCCAGATGAGATTCTAACATTTTTATACGCCCGTTTTGAAAAAACGGTCGTATTATGTTATGCTGTTGTCCGTCTGTCCGTCTGTCCGTCTGTCCGTCTGTCCGTCTGTCTGTCTGTCCGTCTGTCCGTCTGTCCGTCCGTGGACAATTGCTTGTCCGGATGATAACTCAAGAAAGGATGAACCTAGGTTCCTCAAATTTTATGTGTTGATAGCCCTTGGGTGGAGGAGGTTCCCTATTGATTTTGAGACCCCAGGGTTAAAGGTCAAGGTCACTGGGACTTAAAATAGGTAAAACTTGTCCGTACAATATCTGAACCACCAATGTACCTAAGTTCACCAAATTTAATGTAAGAGTAGCCCATGTGTCAAAGATGTTCCCTATCGGTTTTGGGGCCCCTGCGTCAAAGGTCAAGGTCACAGTGGCATCATATGGGAAAAAAACTTGTCCTGACAATAACTTAACAACCAATCTACCTAGGATCACCAAATTTTATGTGAGAGAAGCCCATGTGTCAAGGATGTTCCCAATTGGTTTTGGGGCCCCTGGGTCAAAGGTCAAGGTCACAGGGACATCAAATTGAAAAACCTTGTCCGGACCATAACTAATAAACGCCTGTACCTAGGTTCACCAAATTTTATGTAAGAGTAGCCCATGTGTCAAAGATGCGCCCTATAGGTTTATGGGGCCCCAGGTTCAAAGGTCAAGGTCACAGGGGCATTATATGGAAAAACTTCGTCCGGACAATAAATGAAACACCAATGTACCTAGGTTAACCAAATTTCATGTGAGAGTAGCCCATGTGTCAAGGATATGCACTATTGATTTTGGGGCCCCTGGGTCAAAGGTCAAGGTCACAGTGGCATCAAATTGAAAAACATTGTCCGGGTAATAACTCACTAATGACTGTACCTAGGTTCACCAAATTTCATGTGAGAGTAGCCCATGTGTCAAGGATGTACCTTATCAGTTTTGGGAAAACAGGGTTAAGTTTAAATCTTAAACCAGAAGATATCAAATTACTAAGCTGTGACTTCAAATGTTCTATCAATATGTTTATAAAGTCAAAACGGCAAACAATGAAACACTTGTCCAGACAATAACTGAACCACCAATGTACCTAGGTTCTCCAAATTTTATGTGAGGGTAGCCCTTGGGTAAAGGTTATGCCCTATTGGTTTTGGGGTTCCTGGGTCAAAGGTCAAGGTCACAGAGGCATCATATTGAAAATCCTTGTTTGGACAATAACTCATCAACTACTGTACCTAAGTTCACAAAATTTTATGTGAAGGTAGCCCTTGTGTCAAGGATGTTCACAATAGGTTTTTGGGCCCCAGACCCAAAGGTCAAGGTCACAGAGGGATCATATGGAAAAACCTTGTTCAGACAATAACTGAACAACCAATGTACCTAGGTTCACTAAATTTGGCGTGAAAGTAGCCCATGTGTCAAGGTTATGCCCTATTGGTTTTGGGGCACCTTGGTCAAAGGTCAAGGTCACAGGGGCATCATATTGAAAAACATTGTCTGGATAATTACTCAACAATGATTGTACCAAAGTTCACCAAATTTCATGTGAGAGTAGCCCATGTGTCAAGGATGTACCTTATCAGTTTTGGGAAAACAGGGTTAAGTTTAAATCTTAAACCAGAAGATATCAAATTACCAAGCTGTGACTTCAAATGTTCTATCAATATGTTTATAAAGTCAAAACGGCAAACAATGAAACACTTGTCCAGACAATAACTGAACCACCAATGTACCTAGGTTCTCCAAATTTTATGTGAGGGTAGCCCTTGGGTAAAGGTTATGCCCTATTGGTTTTGGGGTTCCTGGGTCAAAGGTCAAGGTCACAGAGGCATCATATTGAAAATCCTTGTTTGGACAATAACTCATCAACTACTGTACCTAGGTTCACAAAATTTTATGTGAAGGTAGCCCTTGTGTCAAGGATGTTCCCAATAGGTATTTGGGCCCCAGACCCAAAGGTCAAGGTCACAGAGGGATCATATGGAAAAACCTTGTCCAGACAATAACTGAACAACCAATGTACCTAGGTTCACTAAATTTGGCGTGAAAGTAGCCCATGTGTCAAGGTTATGCCCTATTGGTTTTGGGGCACCTTGGTCAAAGGTCAAGGTCACAGGGGCATCATATTGAAAAACATTGTCTAGATAATTACTCAACAATGATTGTACCAAAGTTCACCAAATTTCATGTGAGAGTAGCCCATGTGTCAAGGATGTACCTTATCAGTTTTGGGAAAACAGGGTTAAGTTTAAATCTTAAACCAGAAGATATCAAATTACCAAGCTGTGACTTCAAATGTTCTATCAATATGTTTATAAAGTCAAAACGGCAAACAATGAAACACTTGTCCAGACAATAACTGAACCACCAATGTACCTAGGTTCTCCAAATTTTATGTGAGGGTAGCCCTTGGGTAAAGGTTATGCCCTATTGGTTTTGGGGTTCCTGGGTCAAAGGTCAAGGTCACAGAGGCATCATATTGAAAATCCTTGTTTGGACAATAACTCATCAACTACTGTACCTAGGTTCACAAAATTTTATGTGAAGGTAGCCCTTGTGTCAAGGATGTTCCCAATAGGTATTTGGGCCCCAGACCCAAAGGTCAAGGTCACAGAGGGATCATATGGAAAAACCTTGTCCAGACAATAACTGAACAACCAATGTACCTAGGTTCACTAAATTTGGCGTGAAAGTAGCCCATGTGTCAAGGTTATGCCCTATTGGTTTTGGGGTACCTTGGTCAAAGGTCAAGGTCACAGGGGCATCATATTGAAAAACATTGTCCGGATAATTACTCAACAATGATTGTACCAAAGTTCACCAAATTTCATGTGAGAGTAGCCCATGTGTCAAGGATGTTCCCTATTGATTTTGGGGCCCCTGGGTCAAGTTTAAACCATCATCCAGAAGATATCAAATTACCAAGCAGAGACTTCAAATGTTCAATCAATATGTTAATAAAGTCAAAATGGCAAACCATGGAAATAATGCTATATTTAATAAGTAAAATGAATTTAGTTCACCAAATTTTATTTGAGGGTGGCCCATGTGTTAAGGATGTTCCCAATTGGTTTTGGGTCAAAACTGGGTCAAAGATCTAGGTCACAGGGGCATCATATGGACAATCCTTATCCGGACAATAACTAAACAATGAGTGTACCTAGGTTAACCAAATTTTATGTGGATCAGCCCATTTGTCAAGATGTAATGTGTTGATAGCTCTTTGGTATTTGATGTTCTCTTTTGATTTGGAAACCCCAGGGACAAAAGTCAAGGTCACAGGGACTTAATTCATACTGAAACATTTTCCGGACAGTAACTCAATATTAATTGTACCTACATTGTAGGTTTTCCAAATCTTATTTAAGGGTAGCCTTAATGTCTAGCATATGCCCCTTTGGTTTCAGGTCCCTGGGTTAAAGGTTAAAGTCAAAAGAAAAGTCATGAGGAAAAACCTTGTCCAACAACCAACTTTACCTAAGATCACCAAATTTTATGTATCAATACTCTTTGGGTCAAGGGCGAGAACTTTTGGTTCTGAGGCCCCAGGGTCAAGGTCACTGGAAGTTTGGGAAAACTTTGTGTCGGTGATAAATCAACCATGGCTGTACCTAGGTTCTCAAAATCTTTGCTTTGGATAGCCCTCCTGTTAAGAATGGGACCTATTCTGAGATCCCGGGGTCATTGGTCAAGGTCACAGGGACTTTATATGAGATAGAACACAGCATGGACTGCACACGGGCGTATAATGCCCCGCCCAGCGGAGCTCTTGTATTCTCTGGCCTCATTTTGAAGGCATGAAATGATGTCATATTAAAGAATAGTAGAAGTTTTCAGAACTAATTTCCTGTTTCATAGTTTATTTATACATTGTTTATATAAAGTGAGGGAAGTTAAATGTGTGTTAATTAAAGTTTGAGTCATTTCATTTGTTTCCTTTGATAGTCTTTGTCCTAATTTTAGTTACTATTACAGTATTTTTTATTGAAAGTTTTACAGGACTGGTACTGAAGTTCTAGATTTGGGAATCAGGGCTACAAGTCATGTAAACTTGATATTATGTGGCTCAGTAGGACAAACATCTATAGACTTTATTTGCCAGTACCAAATGTATACTTGCCCAAACAGAAGGAACTTTAAATAAAATTTGAGGGGTAATAATTATATTCGGACTGCTGGATCGGATGACTTAAGGCAAAAATCTGATGCTAGTACTCAAAGTTAGGTGGTCACAGGCAAGCGAACAACCGTTGGTGTCAAGCCCTGGTACTTAAAAAATGATTTTCCTGTTTAAGTTTTTGAACCTATACCTATGGAAAACAATCTTGCTCACATTGTACAGTTGTTCAACCTTCCTTAATTCAACATGTATATCATGCATATAATTGATCAACTTAAGATTAAAGGTACATTCTAAAGTGTACTTGTACTCATTGTGCAGATAAATTCAAAATATCTCACCGTTAATGCATGTTACAGTGAGTCATTTGGTAACCACAAAGGAGGTTTTAGTGTGTATTTACACTTTATCAATCCTATACAAACATTTTCTCTAGCCCTACATCATTCTAACTATTTATACATAAAGATTTTTAAAATCTAACATTTTCAAGGTGTGCTCTGTATTGGTATTTAATAAGAAAGTCTTACTGAATGAATTATCACCTGTTATGAATGCCTGATACTGTTTGATTTTGTACTCTTGCTGTTTTATATAGTCCAGCCTTTTTGGTTGAGTGGTTAAAGGTCACTGACTTGAAGTCACTGAAATATTTCACTGATAAAGTGGGTCATGCCCAGCTACTGGCCCCGGCTCTTACACAGGTAAAAAAGGGTCATGCTTTGGAGCCCAGCTATAGACCTTGATCTCACTCCTTTGGTTGAGTGGTTAAGGTAATTGACTTGAAGGTGCTGTAATCTCTATGATAGAGTCATGGTTCAGAGCCCAGCTACTGACTGAGACTTTATGTGAAAATGATTTGTATTCAGCTGCTTACTTTTAAGTCCAAAAAAAGCAAAGTCCATTTTGTATTACTCTGAATGCTTAAAGTAGAGCAGTCATTGTGTTGACACACCTAACACTGAAGCCCGGTGTGATAAGTTCTTGCCCCGGATGAAAAAACTGACGGCGAAAAACTGGCTTGTTACACCAAGACTAGGGAAACATTTATTTGGGCCAGTAAAAATTTCTTCTCTTATGTAGTCAGGCTAGTTGATAATTATGCCCTTTAACATGATAAATAGTGCTTGTGCTTAAAAAATAAGGCTGAAACTGTAGAGGGAAAACTCCAGGTCCAGACCTATCCACTATTTTACTGTTGTTTTCATTATATAGAGTTTTTACAGTGTTGTTAGCTATTGTTGTTTTTATGAGATGTTGACCTCTTATGAACTTATGTTGTATACAGCAGACGTGATGATAGAATGATAAACAGTATGAACTCATATCAAACCTGTCATATTATCTCCTTGTCCTATCATTATAATTATAATCTTTTATTTTCTGGAAAGATTTAATTATCTCTTGTTTGTTATTGTCTCTCACAGGTGCAAGTCTAACTTTCTGGTTCTATCTCTATGCTTGTATACATACTATATTTATAATCTGGATCTTAATTCATGAGTACTGGGTATGAGCTTGCTCCAGTCACTTTGCTGTGGTGGCATGCTTGAAACTTAATTTAGTTTTCATTTAAGGTGTAATATATAAATAAAACAACTGGGCATGGTGAGAGGTAATAATATCATGGATAATGGTTTTAGATAATTTTTAAACACTTGGTAAATGCTTTGCCCTGCTTTAAGGTACTTGTGTCAGCTTGCACCAGACCTTTTTTCCTTATATAACAGGGGTCGTTTACAGGCACCTTCCCCTCCTGTTATTTCTTTAAAACCATTCAGTTTTCCCAAAATTTGGAGTTTAAATAGGAGTTTGTGTTCCCCTAACTATGAAATTGCGATGAATTTGCCCCAAGTGTTCTACATAAAGAAAGACCCCAGGCTGCTTCACCAAATACTGAAAAAAAACCTGTTGCTGAGCCTAGCATTATAAACCTGACATGAACCCCTCCCCCCATTAAAAACTATTCACAATATCGAAGGTGAGTCAATTGTTTTCTAATCTGTCAGTATGGTTGTTGCCGAGAGTCCCAATGGAAATTCACTCTTTACCTGCTAAATATGGTATTACATAACAAAACAGGTCAGCGCTTACATAAGCAGGAACAGTCATTTGCTACTTTACATAATATCTAGGATTGATAATGGTTGCATAAAATATGCAGCCTATTGATTTATTATAGTTGTTTTATTCAGGATTTTGTTAGTTGTTTATGACAAGGTATACATTTTGATCTATAATGATACCATTAAGAGTAAAATCATTGATGCAACTGACTGAGTTTTATTACAATGTCTGTCTGCATGCATGTATAATAAATGTATGTAAAATGCATTATATAAATTTAATTTTGATAATTTACCCAACCGCATAGACAACTGATACACTGCTAAGAAGAAAGACCTTTGTGGTTGAATGGTTAACTTAAGGTCTCTGACCCCATTCACTCTTCATGGTTGAAGATCTGTTTTACTATTGACTTTCCTCACCTTACTTAACCTACTAGCCTTTATCCACTACTGCGACTTACGAAAATTGATTCAGGCTTGTGAAAATGATTTTATAAAGTTGGGCTAGATGATAATTATACCCCCGCTTCGAAGAAGAGGGGGGTATACTGTTTTACCCTTGTCCGTGCGTGCGTGCGTGTGTGCGTCCGTCCGTCCGTCCGTTACAAAATTTCCGTCACAGTTTTCTCAGCAACTATACCATGCAGCAGTCTGAAACTTTGCATATTGCTTCATCCTATAGTCCCATGTGGTGTAAAGCGATTTCATGCTCCTCGCTCATCTACTTCCTGTTTGTCGCATATTTTTTTGCCTATCACTATTGGACATAATCAGGCTAGTGTTTGAAAAAATAAAGGCAATGACTGTGTTGAGCTAAATGAACTGATTAAGCTATGAGTACTTGCTTCACACAATTTGGCTGAATGAAAAAATAAAAAATAAAGGCAATAGCTGTGTTAAGCTAAATGAACTGAATCTAACTGTGAGTACTTGGTTCACAATTGGGCTGAATGACTTAGTGTAGATAGCTAAATGTAGTGTATATATTATACAATGTCCTAATATGTATTGTATAAAATGACTATAAATATTGACTACAATAGAATATTAATGATCATTATGACCTTTACAAAGTGACTTGTCACATTGTTTTATATGTACATCTTAAATGATGAAAGAAAGAATTCCCATTAATTTATAAAGAATGTTTATTACCAATGTTATTCAATTCTTTGATAGATAATGAAGTTATAATTATTAATAAGTTGAAGCTGTTTTGTCTGACTTAATTCAATTGTAAAGTAATTGTTTACTTTTCATTGCCCTGCTCATCAGGCCAATTTTATTTATCACCAATCACTCTGAAGAGAACTGACTGCTACTTGGGCTGGATCTACTTAGTGTCATGTTGTTTGTAGGGCTGGAAATATAAGGTCATTTGAAACCCCCTGACAAATTAAATTTTGGTTTTGGGCAACTTGTTACTGCTTGGAAACATTTTGTTTGGGCAAGTAAAACATATAGCTGGTTGTCCAACCGGGAAACCTAGTTTAAAAATTAATGTTGAGCCCTGGCTGTGTCATGAATTATTTTCTAGGGGTATTTTCCCACCAACTGCTGTATTAAGTAGGACAGTTGTCAGCCATTGGTAAAGTTATGTATGCTTAGTACTGGTTAAGAACTTTTGTCCACAGATCTAGGCCTGTACAATAAAAAGTCTGATGGTTGATCATTGTGATTTGACTGAAAATTTTGAGAAAGCTGCATTAAGCACCATCAAACCTTTTTTTCCTGCAACATTCTGTTTCCTTGAGATAATTCTACCTGCACTATCAAATATGTATTCAGAGAGTATGTGAGGTCAGCTTTCAGATAAATGATAAATGTTTTAGCTGAGAAACAACAACAACCTTTACTTTAGATTAGATTTTAGATTCTAAGACTATCAGAATAATCTCTAAGTTTGAGAATTAAAGAACTTAGTGTAGTATTTCCAAAAATCTCCAGAGATTAAGTGTAGGAGGAGTAATTGTCCAATTATCTCTGTGGTATACATGTAGGCTTGTCAGTTAGCCTGTGAGTTGAGCTAGTTAGTGTATAATGATAAAGCTAGTAGGATCCTATGATCCCTTGTTATAGGTTCTAGATTAGTATTAGTACATTAATCTTGTGTCTTGTTATCTTTAATATAGTCTCTAATAAAACCATGTCAGGATTATTTGGTCTCTCCATATCGCTGGTTTAGCACTAAACCAGTTGTAACTCACTCTTTTCTTGTATTGAGTTAGGACTGTTTCCCGCTAAACCAGTGATATCTACCTTATTAGGTTCAGGTTTTTGCTCAGTTATTGGTTAATTTCATGAAACTGTCAGTGGAGTACACATTAACCCTGCTGATTTAAATACTCAATATTTGTTCAGTCACCACTGTATAAACTTCTACAGTGCTTTTGTACTCACTATTGATGAAAATAGATATCCATGTATAATATGTACAAGGGTTATCAAACAAATGTCAAGTATTTAACCCAGGGGGTTAATGTATGCTCCAATGAGAGTTGAATGAAAATTACCATTGAATGATTGGAAATTCTCAAATACGAAAGAGTAGTGATATATAGTTTGGATGTTTATTATAATTATTTTTGGCCAGTTTAATTAACTGCAACTAATTAATGTAAGAGGGCTGACATGTACTTTAGTGTCGTTTATTTCTAAAGATAGTATTAGATGATGACTGACTGTATTTCAATTTTCAAGGTTGTCTATATTATATTGATCAATAAATCACCTTGTAGATGACAGCTTGATTTACTGATGCCGTGTGGAGCTTGAAAATTTCCAGAGGGGGGGGGGGAGAACCAATGATTTTTCCCAGAAGAGTGTTCTTGACCCTGAAAATATTATTTTGAATACCATTTTCATAGATATCTAAGCATTTTGAAAAATCATGGGGAGACAACTCCCCTCTGATGCTTGAGCTGTCACTGTGATTAAATCATTAATGTTCAAAAGTTATCATTGATGATTTATGTTACCTATAATTATAAAGATATTTTATACATGAAGTTATTTCTCTATCATTAATGTAAAGTTGTAGAAGGGTTGTTAACTCATTCTTTATTATCTCCCTTTGCTTACTTTTTGCTGCTGTTTAATATTTAAAAAAAATCTGCTTATCTCTCTGGTGTGTACAAATAATTATTTAATGCAGTGTGTGACTCTTTCTGTAGATCTAAAAGTTTCAGTGTGCCATGTAAAAGCTTACTTGGCTATCCTGTGATGCAATTTATACTTGTACTAATATCTTCATTCATTGCTGTGATATCTTATGTCATATTCTTGTTATTATGTTATTGTTAAATATTTGTATCATTTGTAAAAAATGTAAAAGCATCACAAATAAATCTATCTATCAAAGGGGAGAGAAAAAATGTGATGCTCACTGTACCCATTTATGCCTGGGTGGAGTGAAACAACTGTAGGTAAATTGCTTGCTCTAGAAATTAGCCCTGCCCCTAGTGCGGTTCAAACCCAGAACCTTTCTACCCAAACTGGGTGTCCTACTACTGGACAACTGCTCCTTTTTATAATAATATAATAAATAATTTTCTTCTTCTATTTACAGTGGTGAATCTGGAGCTGGAAAGACAGAGAATACAAAGAAAGTTATTCAATATTTAGCTTTTGTTGCTGCCTCATCACGTACACAGAGGACATCAGTATCTAACGTCCATGTTCAGGTATGTATGGGACTTGGTGTTTCATCAAACCTCTCCTTTAGATCACATGATCATCATCATCTCACATTGTCATTTATAGATTATATTTGCTGGGCTGATCTGTTGAAATGTTTATATATAAATATTGTTTTTGATTGTGTATTGTATTGTCAAATATTTAAAAAGGTCTAATCAAGGGTTTTGATTGGTTATTGTAAAATATTTGTATTTAATAAAATGTTTTGATTGGTTATTGTAAAACACTTGCATATAATCAAAGGTTTTGATTGGTTATTGTAAAATATTTGCATATGATTACGGGTTTTGATTGGTTATTGTAAAATATTTGCATATAATCTACAGTTTTGATTGGTTATTGTAAGATATTTGCATATAATCAAGGGTTTTGATTGGTTAGTGCAAAATTGCATAGTGATATATTTGTAACATTTCAATCAGGAAGGAAAAAATAAAATTTTGTAGGTGGTGGGTTATTTCCCATGCTTCTTGAGCTAAGATGTATAGTGTTCCGCAAAACTCTACTGTGCTAGTGGTTTGAATAGATTGAGAAATTATGTTTTTGTTATAGTTATATAGAGCTATGAGTGATCAGCTAGTTAATAAAGATGCAAGCTACATAGGGTATTGGTAAGATACCCAAAGAATGAAATACTGCTTCTTAGGGAATAGTGGGTTTTATATTAAGAAAATATATTTTGATAGAAATTCCCAGACACAGTTTAACTATTTTGTTCATTTGGTTTAAAATAAATTACCGTTTAAAGATTTGGGTCAGATTAATTTTTGATAAAATATTTATGTATGGTTATAAACATGTGTAGGAACTGAGGGTTAGGGTTTATTGCTGCAAGTCTATGATTGAATCTATGTTAAAATTGGAATTGCAAACAAATACGACTGAAGGTTGGCTCATTTTCATCTGTCAGTCTTCCACTACTGGACTGGCCTTTGGAATACCAAAGCCAATGAATGAGCATTTAAGTAACATATAAAAAGGAACATCTGTATTTATTGCCTCATTAAGCTGAAGGAATGTTTGGATAAATATTTTAATGTAGCAGTTTTCAGTTACATCAGATCAGCATTTCTTACAGTAGACATTCTTTTACATAGATAACCATTGATATCAACTGATATAACTTCTCATATTTGAAACTTTCTATTCTAATAGAGATACATCTTATTTTAATTTGTCAGAATCAGGGAAAATATGTTTTAGAATGAGAGCCTTTAATCTTTTAATATGTTATTGAGGGGAGGCTTGGGAGAGGGGATTAGTGGGTGCACTTTTAAATTGAAATTTTTAAATTTTGAATGAAACTGTTAAGTGCAATAAATGTTTTTAACAATTTAATTCCATCTTTGTTGAACCTATTTGTGGTGTGCTAAAAAATTTACAGTTTCCCCCTGCTGTTATTAAGAATATAAGCTTTCTAATGCTATGTTGATATTATTTACTCCCATTTGAAGTGTTGGCTTTTTTAACAGTATCAATAAGCCTGGCTCTTCCCAAGTGTTTACTGTATCTGCTCTGTTACAAAGCTTCTCTTTCAAAAGAAAACCATGAAAGATCCTTGCTATGTGTGTGTGCATGATGGCTGATTTTGAAGGAGTGAAAGCTTTCTAACAATGTTGAAGCCCCCAAACTGTCATGTTCGGCCATAGTAGGACATCTATGCCCTGTCTCTACCTGTTCATTATACACAATGCATAATTTCTTTAAAATATCTTAAGTTAGAAAGTAAATAGTCAAAATTTTATGATTACATTTCTAATATAAATATTGTTATGTATGTTAATCTACAACCTGAACTGTTGTGTACTTGTATGTAGGGCTTGGATGATCGAAGTCATATTATGGTATGTACGATGCAAGTTTTGTTTTCGTACTTTTGTGATTTGTTTGTGTTTGATTTTTATACTTGGCAGCTAAGTTTGTTTTGGTTGCATAAATTTCTTGTTGCTACAATCACTTAAAATCAAAGCTTAGTTGAGACATTTTCAATCAATCCATCACAAACAAATTCCTAGTATTTTGTGAGCAGAAAATCTTATCAGCTTATGAATTCCCTGAAGAAATAATAAGCATGTTTTATAATTATAAACCCTTATTGCTTGAAAGGGTTCACATATTGGCTGAACTTTAAGAATCCTATTTCTGAGAGGTGAAATTTTACTCAGAATAATGCATGCAGATTTATAATGTTGATCATGTGTAAAAATGTAAATTTCTGCCATTTTGTGCAAGAATTAATGCATGACATTTTATGAAGAGAATAAATTTTGAAAAAAAAACAAGTAATTTTGCAACATTTTGAAATGAACCTAGGCTCGACTACAAAGGCTTTGCTAACCAATAACTTAATAGTGTATATAATAATGTCTTGAGTATTCTAGTTTTCTGTTGATGAAATTTGATTATATATTTATTATACATATTTTTAAAGGATAACAAATTTGCTCCAGTATGATCAGATAAGATTTAAAACTTTTACATTAACTTCCCCCATTGTCAATATATTCTTAAGTATTTTCAAATCACACAAAATTTATATCCTGTTCACTCCTAAGTTGCACCTCAAGTAGTCCTATTTATCAAGGCGTAAATTTCCTATATGTTATCAAGATATATTTTAATAACTGCTCCCCTTGCTTTAATGACTGTCAACAGCATTCTGCTATCTTGTGGTTAAAACATGATTTAGTGGCAGTCATCGCCTTACATTGCCTTACATTTTCTGGAGCACTGGGCTTATTTATTATTTTTCATAGAGGGGGGCAAAATTATTAAAATAAGCAATTTTAACCCGCCCAAATCTATTTTCACAAGTCCACAATTTTGGGCTAGTGGCTTAAGGCGATGACTGAAGTAATCATTGGTCAAATATTTCATCCATGTTTTAAATTTTATAGCCACCTAAATTTGTAAGTACAAAAAGGCATGCCGAAACCCAACCACCTTAAAACATGAAAGTTCACTGGAATGTTCTAATCTAGAATAATAATCATTTATTTGGATTCATTTTTTTTGGTTCTGAAATCTTTTATTTTTGATCTGTGTACAGTTTGCCACATTTCTCTGTAGCACACATAATGTTGTAGAAGTTAACAAAATTAGTGGAGTGTTTTATAGTGATTTTACTCTAGATAATTGATATTATTAATATAAAGAAAATTATTGAGTTCTATAAGAGTGAGTGTGTTAGTTTTGAAAGGCACCTTGATGTGTCGGTGCAATTTTGGTCTAACTACTTGTAAATGAAAAAGAATGTAGACTAATTTTGTGCTGGTCCATCAACATGTAATACATGAATACTCGTGTTATAAAAATCTGAGAAATTTTGACCAATAAAAATTCTCATGTCTTACTGATTTGCAGTGTATCTTTTCCATTTCTGATTTTCTATCAAATTGGTTCTTTGAGTTTTGGGGTGGTCACTTATTTGCATCTTCATATGATTAAACTATCACTTGAAGTATTGAAAGGTATATAAACAAGACAAACTGGCAGAATTAACACGAGTTATATTTACTGAGTTTAGGAAAAACATGAGTTATATTTACTAAGTTTAGGAAAAAACATGAGTTATATTTACTAAGTTTAGGAAAAAACATGAGTTATATTTACTGAGTTTAGGAAAAACATGAGTTATATTTACTAAGTTTAGGAAAAAACATGAGTTATATTTACTAAGTTTAGGAAAAACATGAGTTAAATTTACTAAGTTTAGGAAAAAACATGAGTTATATTTACTAAGTTTAGGAAAAACACTAGTTATATTTACCAAGTTTAGGAAAAACTTGAGTTATATTTACTAAGGTTAGGAAAAACATGAGTTATGCTTTATGAGTTTAGGAAAACGTTGACTAAGTTAAGGAAAAGTTTGAGTAATTATTACTAAGTTCAGGTAATCATGAATTATGTTTTACAGTATTTGGGGAAAAAACAAGAGTTGTCCCCTTCACTTTAATGAATAGATTCTTTTCTTTAGACGTTATTTTCCTTCTTTTTTTAAATGGCTTATTTGGGTGGATTATTGGTTCTCACAATATATGTCACTATGGTCACCTAGGTATTCACACACTGAAGGATATTTAGATTTTAACTTAGTTTATAGGTCTGAACTTGGTTTAGTGATTGAAACCAATCTTGAACTTAGTTCTTATACTATTTGGAGCAATTCTTCTTTTCGTTATTTTGAGCAGCATGTCATCACTATCATCACCTGGTGTGATCTGACAAGTCATTGTCAATGATAAGTAGCACTGACTTGTGTAATGCTAGCCATGTGGTACATGATCACAGAACCTTGATTGTGTTAAACTTGTCACTTGATCAGAATTCTGGTTGTGATGCTGATAATGGCATGTTGCTGAAAATTAAAGTTTCAAGAATAACAAAAGCTCTGTGAATATAAATCTTGCATCAATGCCAGTACGTTATAAAAGCCAGTTCATAATAAAAAAATCACAATAAGATTATTAGTATTTATTACTGAACGTAGTTCATTAATTTTCTAACCAGAGTTTCACATCTTTTAATCAGAGACATATTGTGCATGTTTATTTATTTTAAAAATGTGACCTAATTTGGAAAGTTAATTCCAAGTCAGTCCAAAGCATGATGAATATCACTGCATTTAATGAATGGCTTGAACAGTTATGATGTGTTGTCAATACCATATGTGAATGTATGTATTGTAATTATGTATTTAGAGTTTTAACTCTAATGTTGTTGTTGTATCTATTGATTTTAACATTTTATTGTAAATTTTATGAATCAAATCTCTTGTTTTAACAGCCTGGTTTCACTTTTGTGAGTACTGAATGTTCAAAATATTGAAAAAAAATGCATGACAGAATCATAAGCACTGTTTATTTTCTATTTAAAAAACCGTTATAATCTTGGTTTTTATATTTTGGTTATAATTTAGCAAGAACAAAAATCTAATTTCACTATTCTTTTCCCCTATTTTATTGATATTAATACCCATTTTGTAGAATATAACAGACTTCCTTGCATTTTTATATAATTATAATATCAATTTTACTTTATATTGGAAAAAATGTATACCCAATTTTAAGCATATGTGTATTCTTTATTTATTATTTCAATTTCATGTAACCCAATTTACACAATACATTGTATGAATGTAAAAAGTGTGGGTTAATTTATATCCTACCCATATTTAATTTCTTTAAATCTTGCAGTTATCTCCTTAACTTTTCTTCAGAACTAGCCCTATTTATTTTGTCATATAGTTAGGAACAAAATTATTAAGTAGCCTAACTGTGTGAAATAAGCAATTTTCACAAGCCTAAATGCATTTTTAATTGTCTCTGGCTTAGGTCTAGTGGGTTAGGGGGATGACCGATCTTGAATAAAATGAAAAAGTCTAAAAAATGTATTTCGTATACATGAAGGGGTACATCAAAATCCAATTCTGAGAATTATAGTGTTGGCCATTTAGTGTTAAGCTAGTCACATGTTTCTGTCCTGTATACATTGATTAAATGATTATGTTAAATGATGTCTGTAGATCAGGAAGACTAGTATGCATGTGGAATATGTACTTTGTTTAATGATGGATAGTTTATTGAATATCATTAATTTGCGTGATGTTTAAAATGATTTGAAAGCTAATTATTTAGATTTCTGTGAATGACTTTCAACCAATTGTGTGTACAAATCTATCCGTGATGATATCAAACATTTAAAAAAAACTTATCCCCAAATCATCTGATAAAAGCATATGTCAAAGTACTTAACTTTTCACATTATGGGGAGAAGGATATGTAAGTGGCCAGATAACTCAGAAAGCTTTCACTTTGAAAGCGAGGGTCTCTGGTTCAAGTTCTGGTCAGGCTGCATATTTTTCTCACTCTGTGATCCATATAAAGATTATTCTCACATGTATGTTATTCCACCTGACCCTACAGACATCATTATATTCCTGTAGCTTTTATCCTGATATGAAATAAATCATGTCAAATGCCATGGAGGAGGAAATTTTTATGCAATTTTATTAATTTCTGCATATTTGACTTTTTTATGTATATTGTATCAAAGCATGTATAGAAACTATTAAAGCTTGTTTTTAGCTTCCTTATATAATCTATCATACAACCATCATCGTCATCATCATTGTAGTGATTATCATCGTCGTTTTTTAATATGAATTTTTTTAGAAATTGCATCCAGCATACAGTACTTCAATCATTTTTAAGTCCAGTACTAGACAATTATATACAGGTCAAGAAAAGTATATATTTATCACTTACTTAATAATTACTTAGTTGATTGAATTCATCAATTAGATTTAATAAAAATGATCTTCATTACCTGTCTCGACTCCAGATTTCTGTGATGATAGGAAATAATTGCTCTTTATTGTCTTTTCATGCATGTACACATTCGCTGCCTTTTGGGATCAAAAGATCCTGGGTTCAAACCCCACTACAAGTACTGCCAATTTTTCCAGAGCCAGAAATTTACTCACAGTGGTTTCACTCCACCTAGGTGTAAATGGGTGCTGTGACAGATTATCTGCTTGAAGGAATTTCAATGTTCAGATGTATCGTACACAATTGCATAGTTGGCTGAACATGTATTGCTCTTTTGCCTGCTGTCTGTAACAGTCCTTAAATGTCATTAAAAACCATTAGCTAATGATTTGTGATTGACATTTTCTTACTTTCAATCAATAATTATTATTTAACTTTCTAGCATTGATTTTACATGTTCATTGTTGTGTTCATGGAAATTGTCATAATCTTAATTCTGGGTGATGATGAAATGTTATGAAAATGTAGGAAATGTACTCACTGTATGGAAGCTGGATGCATTTCTCTTTAGAATTTATTGTTACAAAAAATATAAATATTTTGTTTAAATATATTTTTATAATGAAGATTTTTAACATATAATGTTTAAATATTTGATAAAAACTTAAGTTTATTTATTGCTATTTTAAGAAATATACTATAAGTTTAGATACTAATTTATAGTTCTAAATATCATCTCATATTAATAAATTTGTTTGATTAGGTAAATTATATCCCTAGTTTTACATATAATTACCAGATTTAGTGATTTTCATAATAATTAGAGTAAAAAATGGCATATTTTGATTTTTAACTTTTTGCATGTGAATATTTTCTTACCAAATATTGCAGTGTTTGAAATTTTATGGGTTTTTTTATTTTCATCACCCCACCCACCTTCCTGCACCACTTATTAACATGTTTATCAAAAAATAAACAGCTTGTGTACCTATAACACACTCATTGTATCTTTATTTTCATTTGATATTTCGCCTTTATGTATTATATCAAAAAGGCTTAATGGTGTGTTGGTTATGTATTTTTAAAACTTACTTCCGATTCAACCCAAGTCTATAGCGCAGTTGGTAGCACACCGGGATTTGAATTCTCGTGCTCAAGGGGGTGCGGGTTCGAATCCCACCCAGGGAGGTTATACCCTTCCATGAAAATTTGACTATGTTGATTTTCCTCCATTGATTAGATAATAATTTTTTTTATGGAGAAGTTTCCGGCCTTGTGGAAGGGTAGGTGAGTACTGGTTTCAGACAAGGGTCCATGAAAGCTAGGTTAGGTGCGCTGGATGCAGTAAAATGACCTAAATTGTGTTGACACGGCGTTGAATCCAGTAAAAAAAACAAAAACTTCCTATTCAAAATCATTGGCTGATTAGTCATGTTTTTTATGTAAAAAATAATTCAGTTACGCACATGCTTGACAAATTTAAGTTAAATCACCTTTAATGGTCTTGAAATATGCTAATGAATAAATTACCGAAAAATTCACAAGAATGCTTTATTTGGAAAAATTTCAAGCACTGCACTTATAGTATAAAAAATTATGTGGCCTAAAGAAATGAATGAAAGCATGACTTTGTCTAATTTGGCTCTCTCTCCTTTTCTCTCCTTGCTATGGGAAATATTTCACCATCGTTGTTGTTGTTGTGTTCTATAGCACAAGGATATCAACCTCGTAAGTATAACAAACATCAGGATTTTTTCTTCTGCCACTTTGTGTCCATGTATGATATTTATATTGACTGTAGTAGTGTATACCGTGTGATGGTAATAAGAACTACTTTGGCACATGTTTTCGCTTTGTGGATAAAATAGTTTTTATCTATGTGGCTGATATATTGATATATATTATATCCTGTGTGACAAACTATTATTATTATTATTATTATTATTTATGTATGTTATGTATAATGAAGTAGTTGATGCTTCAAATTTTACATATTTTATTATTTTAGACCTTATACAAGAGCTTATGAGTATATTCCTCTTTGCTTTCCATGTCTATTTTACTTGAATGGTTTAGTATGGCAGATACACCACCACCCCTTTGGTCAATCATGCTAGCATTGGTAGATAGCATTACTATTACACCAACAAGACACTTATGAAAACTTATTTAAATTTATACAATATGACTTTTTATTGTCATCCTGAGCATCCCCGGTAGAAGAAATCCGTACTTCCCGGTCATTTTCCAGAATTCTTTATCCGATTAATATATATCCTAAATTCCTCCATATACCAACAGCTTGATTACTTAAGCTGCAAACGGTCAACATACCCTAGATCCTGCATATTCCAATTATAGATATATACCAAAAGGGGAACCATTATTTTTGTTGCATATACCAAAGATTTAGACGGTTATACTTGCCATATGTATCATGTATATGGTTGCCTATTCCAAATTTTGTGTCACTGTTGGTGCTCAAATCAATGGTCCAAGGCGGACGGGTTTTGAATGCAATACAATTGTAGTTTTGGGCCTGGCTGTCTATATAAGTTATATGTGTATGTTTGCCTTCTATGTATGATATGGTTGCAAATAATATTTTGTGAATGGTACAAAGAGATATATTAGAATGAAAAAATATATATTATTGTTATGTATGCTATATTTATTACTGTAAGAAATAAAGGGGGTTTTATGGATTATAACATATACTCCATGAATGGCAAGACTATATCAAAATAGTGTAAGTTTGTGATGAAATATTTTGGACAGGTAATTAGTGGCAGGCTTTTTTAAAGGCATACATTGATCTCTGCAAGGTACAATTTATTATGCATCAAACGCTAGCCTGATTTTACTTAGCTTTTGTTTTTGCAGATTTTATTAGTTTTGCACATTTTGTATGTACACATGCACTGATGCAATAATTTAAACACTATTGATCTAGAAATCTGAATGGAGAATTTGCATTATATCCATATTAAAAATCAGATTAGCATTATTTTTGGACTTGTAACTATTGCCTTACAAATGAAATACAGATTTTTTGTTGAAGTTTCACCAAAAATATTGAGTGGGATGATAATAATGACAATCTCTCCACACAGATTTGTGTTTACTTTGCACTTACGTTGTCCTTGAAAGATATTTTATTGTTTACTTTAAAAATCCAACTTCCAGATAAATGTTTTTAAGAGCCAATAGTACTACATGCATGATTTTACATTTTGTCTTATCTTTAACTTTTATTTAAAGGTTTTCATTAATTTGTCAAGGTATTTATTTTTCTAGAAATATAAACAGTTACACCTTAAGTTTCTCCTCTTAAATAACGCCTTATTATGATATTTAATAGTACAGAATCCCAAATTTGGACACATTGTAATCAGAACACCAGTTCATGATATAAGAAAGTATTGCAAAGTTTAATGTGACCTTTTTGTTGTAATGTGTATAGAATTGATGTTGCTTTAGCATGTTTCTTTTGATCAGTCTGTTATATTAAAAAAAGGAGTGAAAACAAAGTTTGAGAAAAAATAAAAAAATTAATTTAGAAAACTAAGGTAAGGAAAAAATGGTAATAAGATGAAATAGTGATTCAACTTGCTCATCAAGGATATATACATTTGCATTAATCCAATCTTTCATTTTGAACCTCAAAATTCATTATAAACACTTTTAGTGTCTTAAGCACCACCTTCACTGTCCCTACTTTCATTTGGTTTTGACTTTATTAACTCTTTGGTCCAAGTTTACCTAACACCCTATTTCACTCACTATTTAGAATTTTTATCATTTTTAAGTTTTAATACCTTTTTCTAAAATAACTCCTGACTCCTTTTCCTGGTTTTTAATCTCTCAGACTGTGACTATTTGTTGTATGATTGTAGACCTACCTTATCCTTGTATAAGTCTATATCACTCTCAGTTTACAGTATCTTATTTTGTATTGTTGTATTATATTACAGGGGGAACTTGAGAATCAGTTATTACAAGCTAATCCTATATTGGAAGCATTTGGTAATGCTAAAACTATCAAGAATGACAACTCCTCCAGATTTGTAAGTATAGTGAAATCTTGTTTTTGTAACCATTTTATGTTTTTGTTGAAAAGGGCATTTAGCATACTCCAGCCATTGCCATTTCCTTGAGCACTAGCCCAATTATGTGAAATGAGTAACTATGACAAGCCCAAATCAATGTGTTGTTGGTCAGCTTCTTGTTGAAGGGTTAGTTTGTTTTGCAAAAACTTAGAGTCTTAGTGATGCTGGTTAGGTGAATTGGTAGCTGTACTAAAAGGAAAATATTTATTAAATTTGTAAGCAATTGTTACAATTTTTGGTGTTCCTATCAACAAGGTCTTGCTGTAAACTTAAGACAAAAAAATATTTCCAAGCATTGAGACAATTGTATATAATAATTAACTGGTATGTTTCTTTGTACCTGGTTTATGTATTTATCACTTGGCTGTTAGTTGTGTTGTCTAGATGCTAAGAGAAACAGATTTTTTACTTCTTGTTATCTAAATTATTTTATCTGTTTTCCCCACAATTTTACTTAATAACCTTCTTGGCTGTGTGTTATATTCTCTCATGTGCCACTCAGTCTCTGTTACTGTGTGTCTGTATTAATGGTTCTTAAGAAGTTTTGGTATTTTAGGTTTTTATATTGTTTCTGATTACTTTGTATTAAAATATTTTGGCAATGATAGTAAGTTAGGATTCAATAGTATGCCTTGTCTGTACACTGCTATGTTAATTGATGGTTTGTATTTCATTTATGATTCTTCTGGCCTTCTTTGAGATGGTGTTTTGAGATATTTTTCTAATAATTTTTTTTTAAGAATTTTGATGAACTAAAAAAATTTAGACAATAATTTGTGTTAGGCTTACCATTATATTACTGTGGTGCCATATTATATTCTGTTGTTTATTGTTGTGCCAAGTGCTAAATAGGATTGTGGAAAAAACAGGTTTCAAACATAACAGAGCATTTAGAAAACCTACAAGATACTGCCAATGTTTGCAGGTCTCAACATTAATTTTTAAACTAGGTTGCCCTGTTGGACAGCCTGCTGTATGTTTTACTCACCCAAACTTAATGTTTAGTAGCAGTACAAGTTGTCCAAACCCAAATATAGGTCATCAGGGGCAACAGATTAATGTAATTGAGGCTAAGTCAGTATTTAATATTTTAATGAATGCCAACAAGTATATTGATGGGTCAGTAAAAACTAGTCTACATCCTCATTTATTGTCATGTTACATGTAGTTAGACTAGTTTTGTGTATTATTATACAGTGTCTCTGGCCAATATGAACACACTGTACCAGGAACATGGTTCATAAAATGTTCATGGCAAGTTCTTTAACTTACTTGAAAATTAAGTGTTGGGGCTAGTCAATTTTATTTAGAATTGTGATCCTTTAGTATAGACTGAATTAAAATCCACTTAAGGTCCTTCGTATGAGTTTTTGTACAAATTGCATCAACTGTGTTTGTGCCATATAAAAACATGTGTTACTAGTTATTTATAATTTCTGTATTTTGTTTATTTTCAGGGTAAATTTATCAGAATCAATTTTGACACATCAGGATATATATCTGGGGCCAATATTGAAACTTGTATCCTTTTATCAACATTGATGAAACTGTTGTCAGGAGTATGCTTGAGAGTATGGGTTAAGTCTAAAATTTCTTCAATATTGGCTGTGGTTACTTCAACAAATTTTTGTTTTTAGAATTTTATAATCAGGGTTCCCACGCTACCGGGAAATCGGGAAAAGTACGGGAATTTCATCATGTGCGCTCCCGGCCGTGAAAAGGCCGTGATTTTTACGATTTTAGGAAAAATCCGGGAAAAGACCGGGAATTGGTACGAAACGGTTTGAGTACGAAATCGAGTACGAAACCGTGGACCGGATTTTATACCAAACTTTTGTGTAATACGTCATCAAGTTATGCGGTAAATAATTGACGGATATCTACGAGAAGGTGTTGTTGTTTTTTTACGCCGAGTTTGTTGTCCAATCAACAGTTGTTTTTTCCCGGGTATTATCGGAAGTAAGTAAGCGTCTGTCTGATGTATTTGTATGAGTCTGTCTGATATTGCAGTTGGCTGCTCATTATCTCAATTTTTATCCTGAAATCACGAAAAAATAACTATGGATAGGTGTAACTATTGAAGACGGATTAGTCCATTGTGGAAATTCAGCAATATAAGGGTTATACTAAAGACCAGAAGGGTCATCATTGACATAATTGTAATGCTGGAAGTCTGGAAAAAACCTGGAATTCTCAAATTGAAAACCTGGAATTTTTCCAAAAATCCTGGAAAAAACCTGGAAAAAGCCTGGAATTTCTCTCCTAAAAAATAGTGGGAACCATGTACAGTCTTTGCGAATAGGCTAAAAAGTTTACAGGACATTCGGTCTGGTAAACTGCGAACTTTTACCAGACCGAATGAAAGTTTACCAGACCAAAATAATATGAAGCAAAAAAAGGCATAACACGAATTTGAAGTTTTAATGCCATTTATTTATCATGAATGAGGTTCAACAGTTATTTTATATACATGAAGTCAGCTTCACATTGATAATTATCATCATAGTTATCATAATCAGTTTCTTGTTGACTTTGGTACGGAAAGATGGTTCGTCATTTACAAATTAGTTTTCGTCAACATCAGATTCCATTATGCCAGTAGTAGTTTGACTGGTGAACTGAAGTGTTATTGTTCTCAATGATGTAGTCTGCAACATATACACAACATTAAGTATAATATAAACTATTAAAACATAATAATACTTTGTATTCTACTTTATTAATCATAACAGATATACATATGCAACATAATCAAGTTATCAGGTACTTTCTCCACTTTAAAACTTCTAAAGTAAAGTTCCACTGTTTAAACAACCTTTGTACTATTTTTTTATTATTTTAAGTCATAAAATGCTTAATTTAAAATGAAAGCAGTCCTTAAATTAAGCAGGTTATGCTACAAAGCCAATCCAATATGATCAGGGGTTCTATAACATCCCTGATATTATGGTCCTAACAGTTGAACCGTAAATGTAGCAAATCGTGAGTCAACTATGACTAAATAACACTAGACAACAAATATTAAAGTCAGTTTTATCATATCAATAATCTAGTTAATCAATTATAAAAAAATTGGCTGTTAAATATTCAAAGCTAACGATCACGACAATGCCAATGAGAAAAAATCAGACTGCAGTAAAAAAATTCAAACCCTCCTAAAATATATTCCCTCCAACCTGGTGGCCTCGATTTTTACTTTCTTACTTTCATTATTTATATTATTAAATTGTTTGAGTCACGGTTGGACCCCTTCAAAATTCATAAACTTAATAATTATCTCAAAAAATGTTATAGAAATCACCTGGTCAACTTACTTTTTCAACGGAACGTAGCAGATAAACTCTTTCGATGTTGCAACCTTTTTGCACGGTGCATAAAGATGACGCGTCCGTGAAAATTATGTGGTTAGGTATAAAAGTACGTTATCCGGTACTATTTACCGTTACCGGACATTCGGTCCGTCGATCCTGAGTTTCACGTCGGACCGGCCGATTTTTTACCGGACATGTCCGGCGGTCCGACGGTATTCGCAAAGACTGCATGTATAATACAATTAGGTGTTAAGCTGTTTTTGTCAATTTCTGGGCCAGGTTGGACAACCATTTTTAGCTGGATTTTTCAACGAAAAAATACGGCTTATAGTTTGGTCAAACACAGGCAGGCGGTCAGGCGGGCGTCCGTTGTCGTTAACAATTGTGTTAAAGTTTTCAATTTAGCATATATCTCTGCCATTTATTGTCAGATCTTTATGAAACTTCATACAAAGATAACATACCATATGATGAACAGAATTAGACAGTAATCCTTACTCTACCTGGATTTATTTTGGATTATTTCCCTTTGTAATTTTTGCGTTAAAGATTTTAAATCCGGCTTTAATGTGGTTTCCACATAACATTTCTTGTTATATTTTACTTTCCAAAATCAAATGTTTACAAGCAGTAACAAGTTGCCCAAACTTAAATATAGGTCATCAGGGGCAATTGGATGCCCTTTAATGTTAAGCCCTGCAATTGTTATTTACTACAATGGTTGCACTTATGGAAGTAAAAAATCTACTCTTTGTATTGGAAACCTTGGTTAAGTTGGTTTAATGTAAGTTTATAATATATGCAAATTTTGAACTTTGTATTATTGCTTATTCTCTATTAAAATAAATGAAGAAGTATGAAGTTACATTTTACAGTGATACAAAATGTAAATGTGACATTTTCCTATGATAACATTTTAATATGACATGTTCACTCAGGTGATAGTCTTAAATGGTCTAGAAATATTTATATTTTATCAAAGATAAAACAAAACACTCAACATTATGTGTTAATGTTGTAAATAATGTATCTATAAAAACAAATATTATATCTTTAATTACCATATGTGCTGTGGTTTATGACTTTTTACTTTAAACATATTTTATTGTCAAATAGTTAACATGGATAATATACAACAATGACAGATACACATGTACAAAAATGACAATGGGGTCTGGCCACAAGTTCTCACAACTTAGTTACGGCCATTCCCAGACATATATTTAAAAAATAAACCTGTCTTTGACTGTATTGTGGTTCGGTTAAGTTAACATAATTAAGATATTATGATTTATATATGTATTGAAATGAAATAGGAAATTTTTTTTAAAATATGTTGAAATTTTATATTAAGATTGTTTTCGTGATGCACAATGACTGATAGGCTACTAGTTTTACATAGCCTTAAATGTTTTTAACATTAGACAGATTTATTATATCATATAATAGTTTTCACTTGCATTAATTATTTATCACTAGCAGTGTTTTGCCTAGAATTTAAAATACTGGGCCCAATGGCCTCATGAGTCAAAATTTTTGGGGACATTTAAATCTTATTGAGACCTAGAGAAAACAGACTATGACTAAATCTCTGTGTATTTCCAGTATAATTGTTAAACAAAACTGGACACAAAATATAATGGAACTCTAGGCATACTTATATGATTTTACATTAACCCATTTTGACTTTGCATGTGCAAAGGCAAGGCCTTGATCACTTGTCCCTGCTATGGGCTGGGGGTGTTAAGGAGGTTACTCTAAGAGCAGTGTTTGAAAGATTACATTAAGATTTCTTAAGACTCGATACTTGTACAACAGAATACATACCATGTTTATTCCCAGACATTATATAATATGAGATAACCTTCTTGTGTTATCATTATGTTGTAAACTAATCTCTCACAAAACTGTCAATAAATGTATGTTGTATATAATCTCTGAATGAATACTTGTTGCTGATAGTTTGAGTCTGGTAATGTTAACAACAGCAACAAAAAACTCTGATGTAATAATAATATGTATTATACAGTACCCACCAAAAGTTTGGAGATAAAAGAAATTTACTACAATTCTTGAATTTGGATGATTATTTTGTAGTATCATTTTTTAATATATTTAAGTATGGTTTGAGATAAAATGAAAACAAATTTCATGAATGCTACTCATTTATATCATTCAGCTTATGACATTCTAAAGCCTATTCAGTAGGCCTACAAAGTGAAAACGTCTCCAAACTTTTGTTAGGTACTGTAGTTGTTATGTTTTCATGTTATTTATTGTTGTTATGACATAAAATCTGTCAGTGAAGTAAATGTTTACTGATAACTTGAGGTTCTGTAACAAAACTTTAGAATCAGTGGCAAAACTTGAGAAACTGTTGTAAAAAATTGTTTCTATTTCATTGTTTGCGAGCAAAACTTCATAGAATGGTGTTAGTTTTTTGTTATAGATAAACAATAGGTGTATTTATAACAAACTGTTTGCATAGATTCATTCATAGCTTTATAATTATGTGTATGATGATAGATAAACATAATTACCTCCCCTTGAATTTGTTCTTAGTTAAGGAACTTGATTCTGTTGTATTAAGTCAATGGTGTTGACTGAGTTTTTAGTTTTGTTACTTTACTTTGCTTTTTATCAATGGTGTAACTATGCTTTTAGTCTAGTTACTTCATTGTTAGTCAAAAGACTTAGCTGCATCTATGCTAGGGACTTTTATGCAAGTCAAAATACTTTATTTTGTTATTAGGCAAGGGATATGGAAATATTTGTTTAATGCAATGTGTATAAAAAATGTTGACTGTTCTGTATCTATTGCCATTTTTGTTATGTATTTTCATATAATATTTTTTGTCTTTCCAAGTAAAATTTTCAGTTTTTCCTTCAAAGGCAACCATAATTTTTGGGTCATTATTATAAATCTCATTATTTAAATACTTACTGTAACCTTAACCCTGTATTAGATTTACTTGAGAAATCTCGTGCTATTAGACAAGCTGAGCAAGAAAGATGTTTCCATATATTTTATCAATTCTTGACTGGAGCAACACCTCAACAGAGAAGTAAGTTATCATTGATTTCTTCTTATTTTTTATTATAAGGACTAAAACCACTTGGAGTATATCTTTGTGCATTTTAATGCCTGCTTCTGTATTCAGATATCAAAAAATGGTGCTAGCTAATAAGGACTTAACCTATCTAGCATGTAGTTACAATGGTTTTAAGAAATGCCTTTTATTCTCTGATTTTGAAATAAAAATATTCCATTTTGTATGATTGTTTTTGTATGGGTTTTATGCAATTTAACAGACAACCATTGTGGAACGATCACACTGTCTAACAGAATAAGTCAATTACAAATCACATGTCATTGGCTTTACATCTCCTAATTATTGTCTTATTTTGCTTCAGAAATCTGATTAATTTTTGATTGGCCAACCATCAATAAGGATATGATCATCAATTATTTGTATTGATTCACATTCAAGGATATTTTACTAAGTCTCTTGCTCTGTTGTCATTAGGGTGTATGACCAATAAGTTATTATACTTATTGAAATTTTTGTGACTTAATCTGTGAGTTACAAGCATAATACCCTTTAAGGTAAAGCTCTAATAAATGTTAAATGTTGTTGCATTACAGAGGAGTTCCTGATTGAAGATATCAATAATTATCGTTTCCTAACACATGGTGGAATAACTGTTGGTGGTATTGATGATGCTGCTGAATTTAGACTTACTATTGAAGCTATGAATATTATGGGTATAATGCCGGAGGAACAATCAGGTAAGAATGGAGGAAAATACATCAAGACTGGTTCTGAATTTCAATGTTTTTTTATCCTTAGAATGGATTCATTTCTTAAAAAAACTGCTGAAATTTTGAAATCTGGATTGCTCAGTTTGCTGGTCAAGCTATGCTCCAGACATATAGTGTAAAAAAGGCCTGCAAATGGATATAACAAAGAGTGATGTTTCAAATAGCACTTATTAAATAATTTGCTCTTCTTGGATTCCGGTACTGAGTAGGGACCCCAAACATACACACTTGTAGAGGGTAAGACAAAAGACGGCATAACTGGTTGCCTAAGCACTAAATATACATATTAGGCGATTTGTAATTACAGGTGCTTTTGGCATGGATTCCTCCTCGTAGGATTTTGCCCTCAGCAAAGAGTTATGTTTAGTACCCTGCCACAAAGTTTTTGAAGCTGATCCTAAAGTTCAGAATTTTCAGTACCTGAGGAAAATTAATTTTCGAATGTAAATCTGCTGAAATAAAGAAATACTAAAGACAAGCTTTGTGTTGTGTAAAAACATAGAGGACTTTCTGAAAATCCATAATTATTGTATAAAGAGTTTGTGCAATACTAGTCTTTAACTACATGTAAATAAAAAGATATAGACCGGTTTTTGCTGACCAACAATACGTTATCTTAACACAATGTTTTTTATGGTCATATGATCAATTTGTTGTTTTATTTTTCAGCTTTACTCCGTGTTATGTCTAGTGTATTGATGTTTGGTAACATGGTATTTCAACAAGATAGAAAATCTGATCAAGCTACTTTACCTGATAATACAGGTACTACATGATGACTGTTTACATTTTCTTTTTTATTTGAACAGCTTGACATTCACAAACATTTCTCAGAATGAGATAAATCTTGATCTTCCATATTGAAGAAATAATATATTTAATTAACTGAAAACTAAATGGTCGAAATTTGTTGAGAGTAAGAAAACTGTAGTAGAAATTGTTGTCAATTAAATTGATTGATACATGGATGAAGTATAGATTTAGACACAAAAACAGCTTATTATTTATATGGCATTTTTATCACTCATTTACCATTTGATTATAGACTTGTGTTGGTATACTGTTTTCTCCGAAAATTATTGGATCAATGAAATTTGAGAAAACTTAATAGTAAAGTTTATTCTTCATTTTCTCATGGGTGAAGACTATAAAATATGTTTAATGTATTATTTTTCAGTTGCCCAGAAAGCCTGTCATCTATTAGGTTTACCTGTAACTGCTGTAACTCAAGCTTTCTTACGTCCTAAGATTAAAGTAGGCAGAGATTCTGTAACCAAGGCCCAGACCAAGGAACAAGTAAGTCTTATCTTGTTAGTTATAACACAATGAGGGAACATGTTCTTGTTAGCAGCGTTGTTAGAATATATGAATTATGTTTGCTGTCTTCAAGAATTCTCATTATAAGGTTTTATTAAACCATGTTTGAATGGAAAGAACAGTTTTACCCACAACTAAAGTGTAGTGGTTAGCACACTCTAGTTTGAATCTAGGATTCCAAGTTTGAAGCTCAGTTACTAGTGGTATACTCTCCTGAAAAATGTACAACAATGACAATTTTTCTGTGAATAGGGTGCAAGCAGCCCATGTCATATAACTACATTGTAAGGATTATTATGAAACTTTGTTTTGTTTTACCTGCAAATAACTAAAATGTTTGAACTTTTCTGTGTTTTATATTCGTTTGCAAAGTTCTGTGTTAAACATCATTTTATATTGCCAGGTAATTAAGTAGAAAGGAAATACGAATCGACTATAGGATATTTTTACAAATTTATTCATCAACCAGTTTGGGCCTCCCAGCTTTTTTCAGGATGATCAATTTGTATTATATTTTCTCATTGCTAGGTTGAGTTTGCTGTAGAAGCCATCTCTAAGGCTTGTTATGAAAGATTATTTAAATGGTTGGTTACAAGAATTAATAAATCTCTAGATAGAACCAAAAGACAAGGAGCTTCATTCATTGGTATCTTGGATATTGCTGGTTTTGAAATCTTCAAGGTAAGCTACCTACATTACTTTTATAAACTGTTCCTTTAGATTCCCCCTGGGTTAAAATTTGAGATTACCAGACCCCTGTTTGCAACCATAGAATGTCTTCATACTATTTCTTTTCTCTTTATAGTCTTCTCTTTAGTGAATGAGATCCACATTTGATTTTACAAATTAAAAAGAATGAGATTAATCTCACAACAACCCTGCTGATTTAAGTATTCAGTATACAGTACTGTTGTACTTGCGATAGATTTGAATAAGCAGAGTTAATGTATGTGCCACTGACAAGTGAATAAAATTCAACAAAAACTACTTTAATGCCATCTAAATTTGTCTTAAATCTTCATACAAACAATCTATAGCTCAAACGAATAAATTAGTTATTACAAATGGAATGAAAATACAGTCCAACTTGTGCTAACGGCCACCTCCGAATAGCGGGCACCTGCGGACAGCGGCCATTCAGATTTCCCCCCGACCGAAAACGCTCTTAAAAAGGCCGTGAATAACGGCCACCTGTCGACTGCGACCAGCGGCCAGTCAAAACCATCCCCGCGGCCATTTTAGAACTGTGAACAACGGCCAGACGATTGTTTGAAGTCTTTCGTATAAAGTCGATTTCGAAAGCAGGCCGCCATTTTTGTTAAAGTTAAGCTAAAAACCCGTAATCCGTTTTTTTTTTCGTATTTTCGTAAACAAACCATCTCGAGTACAATTTTATTAGTTATAATCGAGCTGTAGACAATTTTCTCATCACCTTATTATAAAAATATGATAATGTATCCTTTTATTGTTAAATTTATTTGTAAATCGGGAGTAAATTACGTCAAGTGATGACACTTTGTTAATTAGTTTTGAATGTTTGGAGACTCCACTAGGTTTGTTTTTCACACGTACGGCAGTTAGATAAAAGTTTGTGACACGCTCTTAATCCCTAAATTCGTTCAACTGTGACCGCTGTATACAGGTAAATTGACAACTGGGATAAGATAAAAATGCTATACAAAATGTCAGAGTAATGAGAATTTGTAGAGTGCATTTGTTAATGTTGAGGGCATAGCATGAAATGTAGCTGCAAACAAAAAATCACTGATTTCTTTGTTTCAGTCATTCTTTGTTCAAAGTTTTGTTTTATTAATTTATAGTCACAATTTCAATAATGATAATGTGAATAATGAATTAAGGTTGAAAATAAACTAATTTTTAATTTTTGATTATTAATTCATGTTAATTATGAACACTGTCTCTCAAGTCTGACTAAACATGGCCTGTTTGTTCCTCCCTCCGAACAAAGGCCACCTGTGAACAAAGGCCACTTTTCTCTTTTCCCTTGGCCGGCCGTTGTTCACAGGTTGGACTGTATACCCAATAACATCGTTGATATGATGGTCAACAGTCTGAATGGTCATAGGTTCAAGCCCTCATTCTGATTGTCTGGTCTGAACCATCTCATTGTTTGAAGAGAAGACTGTATTATATAATATGTTAGATCTTTAACAAACAAACACTTGTTATCAGGGCTGCCAATTAACTAAGTTAAGACTCCTATAATTGTAAAAAATAGACCTTGCACCCAAACGAGGTGTCTAGGAATATGGAATATGCAGGGTCATGTAACGAATAATTCTGTAATTGAATTCAGTCAGAGTAAAATAAGACCTTAATTCAACATTTGCTTTAACCCACAAGCTCGAAACCTGAGGATATTGAAAATTAATTAATGTACAATATATTTAGGCTAGTTTGAATTTTGGGTCTTTACTATTAAACCCATTATATTTGGCTTGTGCTTGTCAAAATTCAAGATTTTTCAGAAGACCCTTTTTTGTTGATTTAAACTTTGATGTTGGCAGCTCTGTTTTTACTTGATGAATGTAGATCATTCTTTCGTCTTAGAAAAGATGTAAATTAACTGTCTGTCTACTCTTTCCTGAGCATTTACAATCTGTAATATCTATGTATAAGAAATTTTTCATATATCTCTTGACATATACAAAGGAAATATGATGAACCAGGGGTGACCATTTAGCTGGCAGTATTGTCTTACTTTGAAACAAGCCTTGTTTTCTTACCATGATTTTTTCCCATTTCCCATTCCTGTATACTATCAAGTCAATTATACAAGGGAGATAATTTCATTAATTTTTGTTACTATTTCATGCATTCTAATTCTGTGAGACAATGTGATTAAGATTTAATATCCATTATTTCAGACAACCTGTGGCAAGGTAAAACCTTGACCAGTAATGTTCTGTGTAGAATATACTTTGTGTTAGCATGACAGTGGTGTTTATCTGTCAAGCCAAATTATTGTTGCCTTTTTATGATTCCAAATAATTATATGGCTATCAAAACTTCTACCTTATGGAATATAAATTTAGCATTTTTTGTTATATTTTGATATTTATGTTTAATACAATAACTGTATAGTAATGCACACTGCAACTAGCTGTTAAGAGGCTGTTAAGAGTTAGTTAAGGATTGGTTTGCAGGCTAGTTCAGCAGTTAGCAGTTTGATATTCAATATAAATGGTCTACTTCGGACCTGCAATCAAGGATCAATAGATTGCAGCTTGTCATATTCATTCGTTGAACATTTTTGTTGATATTCTTACATACAGAGTAAAGTTGTAAGCTTCTTATGAAGGGCTTAGCTAGTACTGGTAAATCAATATTGGCCAGGAAAACTGGTTGGTTAAACTGCCCTACTTTACCATATAAAAATGGTCAATAAAAAATGCAATAATCAAATAATTAAGAAAAACTTATGATTAAAACAGGTAGAAGTTTTGTATTGTAGTCTGCTCCTGGCCTGAGACCTCCTTGCTGAGAGGTTTATTCAAGGATTAAGTTAGGATTGTCTACAAAATGTTTATAAAATTGCATGCAGCCTGTCCAAGTTGGCTGTTTTTAATGTTTTAAATAAGCATGAAGTATGCAAAATGTCCTCCCATTTTTTCTCGGGTAGTTTTTTGTTAGACTTACTACAGTAGTGTAGAAGTTTTAAAATATTTCACTTTTTAATGTTTGATATTTAGACTTTTATTAATATTTATATGTCAGTGTTTTTGTCAAACTTAGTGATGTGTGTCTCTTAGCTTTCACTGTATTTTTTATATCTCTTGATTCAATATTTCTAAACCCACATTGATAACTGATTAAAGCTTGTCTTAGGATATAGAGCATGCTGTTTGAAAATAATGGTAACAATGATAAGGTCCCATCTTCTTTTATTGTTACTTACATAGATTTATAGGAGCAGTGGTCCATTGACAGGACACATGCTAAGGGATAGTGAGGTATGGGGTTTGAACCCCACCTGGGACACTGCATATTTTCTTGAACAAGAAATGTACCTACAGTTGTTTCACCTAGGTGTAAATGGGTACTGTGAGGAATCACCTGCTTGAAGGTGATTTCAATGATCAGGGTTATCATATTAAAATTGTTAAGTCGGCTAAACAAGATCATGTATGTGGATGGTGACTTTAAACGGCACTTTATCTCAGATATTTTATAAATGTTGATTTTATTGTTTAATTTTAAACAGAGAAGTGATCAAAGAGTAAGATTTAAATCATGTTCTGTTATTGTTGATTTCTTAGATTCACCCAAAGAATTCTTGTTAGTAAATCTCTTTTTTCATTGACTTTTTCTGATTAAGGTTAAGGCAAAGGTAACCAGCACAATCTCGAACAAATAACCCAAAAAACTTATTTTTTTTTTAAATTCTGGCCACCTTAGGTGCATGCACTCGTGGCACCTTTTTTGTCCTAATATGATAATGGGAGAATCTATGCCCTTATTTAAAATATTTTACTTGTTACTTGTTGTTATTTGCATTTTGAAAAATTCACATTCATTGTTAATTGTTAAAATAATTTTTTTCAAGTTTTGATTTTTTCATTGATGTAGTACTGTTACATATGCTATACATCTTTAATTAAGCATGATTAATTTAATGTACATGTTCAAATGTCTGTTTTTGAATTTGCATGATTTTTACTCAAACTTTTTTGATAGATATGAAAGCAATTGACTAGTCCAGAAATTGAATATAATGCTATATTGTACATATATAAATTTCATCTTAATTGTTGTAAGATAATTTGAAAATTCTGATGAATAATATTTGTGTTTATAAGTTCAAGTTAAGTGTTAACTCTATTAATACCCTTTTTATTAAAAATTATCATTTCTTGTCAAAAACTCTGAATAAACATGCTGTTGAACATTATTTTCTTGGCTGGTTATCTCCTTTGATTTCTGGGAATGTCCTCAATTTAAAAGTGAAATCTTCTTTGATGACCATATTTGAATTACTGTAAAGTTAAGGATGGACATCTGAAATTAAGGAATATGATTCCTCCTACATCCTCAACTTCTCAATCAGATTTATTGAGTCCTAGTCCTGTTTCTAGCTGTTTATCTGACCCAGCTATGTCAGACAGTTGCCAGTCTGACTGTTTATTTAAGAGTAATGGGTTTGATTGGTGTGAAGCATTGTTTGAAACATTATAATTGGCTGTTGTAGAGAGGTTATGCTGTATGCTACAGTAAAACCAGACACATTTCTGATTCATACAGAACACTTATTAAAAGTTGTCACAAGAATGACTATGTCAGACAGTCCATTAATAGGAGAATATATTAGATATCATACACATGATATATTTCAGATATAAAATCATCTATGAGACATCAACTGATATCTCTAGACATTTAACATTACATGTTATCTATCAATACACAATGACCTGGGAATCTGTACAGAATTAGTCAGCTGTATTATAAAGTAATCATCATAAACTAGGAAATCTTGATATTTTATTGGAGAGAAAATTACCTTCAGAACATGATTAGTTGTGATTCCATCTCTCTAAACTCTCACTACTGGAGGGATGAAGTTTTAAATGAGAAAGTAACTGAATAACAAATATTTGCCAGTTATAAATAAAAGCATTTTTTCTTTAGTTCACAGGAGATTATAGTATTCTTATTGAGTAGATCAATTTGATTAATGGCCTTTAGATTTCAAGCTATATAGCATAAGTTTAATAATGAAGGAATAGATAGATTTTGTCTTTTTTTCCATGAAGTATTAAACTATTGTACTATAAGAAGTTTATGATAACCTTAGACAAACTGAAACCTTTGTTACCCATGTCGCTTGTTGTCATAAACCAGCTTTAGATTATATATTTTGTATGAAATTTCTGTGACACTCTTGACAAAAATGTTTGATACATTTAAACCATACTTCTTTTAGTTATTATTGACACCCATGTCCTTTATGATAATCTTTGTATGACTTCTACTCATCATATATTACTAGGAATATATTATGATTATTTCAGATGAACTACACCAAAAGGTATATGTACCCTGGGGGTAGGAGAACTCATATTCACTGTCAAAAATCTTTATAACTAATAATATATAATGATTATTTCAGATGAACTCTTTTGAACAACTGTGTATTAACTATACAAATGAAAAGTTACAACAATTGTTTAACCATACCATGTTTATATTGGAACAAGAAGAATATCAGAGAGAAGGAATTGAATGGAAGTTTATAGATTTTGGTCTGGATTTACAACCTACCATTGATTTATTAGAAAAGGTAAAGTTTTATAAGATTATATTTGCTATTGATAATTTGTCAACTGGTTACATGTTTTGAGAATGTTTCATGCCAGTTTTCTTGTCTTGGGGCTTGACATTAACTTTTGAAATAGATTGCCCAGATGAATGACTATCTATACATTTTACTAGCCCAAACCAAGTTTTCACTTGCCCAAACAAATGCTATTTTAATAAAATTTCAGAGGAAACTGATGTTGTTACTACCAGTGCTATTGATATTGTTATAGGTACACATGTTTTCAAAATTTCATTTTACTGTGGCAGTCTTCACAACAAACTTTAAGAAGCATTGAACAAATGGTCCAGCAAAATGGATTTTTTTACTAGACTTAGTGAAAATTTACTGGACCAAAAAAAGCATCAGTGATATAAATTAACAATATATTAACAGATAATGATTTTTTTTATTAAATTACTATAAATGTGGTTGTAAAATGTTCATGGACCACTGACGGTGATTTCAGTGAACTTGGTCCAAGGTCCACTGGCTAAATATCAGATTACTACTAATCCTTTGGCTTATTCCAATATCAGTGTGGAATCAAACTGGACTAGGATCTACCACTTGGCCCACCCATGTTATTTCACCTGCATCATTTCAGATTTGCATGTACAAATGGCACAAATGTGCATATCCAGCAACACTGACAACAACATATAACACCATATATTTTTTTTTATTTTCAGCCTATGGGTATCTTGGCATTGTTAGATGAAGAATGTTGGTTCCCTAAGGCAACAGATAAAACATTTGTTGATAAACTTGTTGCTCAACATTCCACTCATCCTAAATTTGAGAAACCTGATTTTAGAGCAGAAGCTGACTTTACTATGATTCACTATGCAGGCAAAGTAAGTTTTAGCTTTATTTCTATGTGAAAACTGTGTCTTTTTGTAACATCTGCATTCAGAATACACTAATCGTCAGTTTTAGACCGGTCATCACCTTTTTCTCAAGCACTAGTAAATAATAAGGGGAAATTTTCTCTAGCTCTCTTATATGTGAGAAATTATTAATTTTCACTAGGGCTGAATCCTAAAGTCAATACATTGTGAAACTGTATTACATGTGTGGTATGGCATCGGAATGATATTTAAATCATTTAAATGGAAACATAAAATTATCAAAGGGACACTACTCTTATAGCTGGCATAAGATAAATTAGGCTTACAAGCAGAAATGTTTTCTGAAATGATCACAAATTTGGTTTTACTACAGTTCTGAGGGTAATTGATATTTCTGCTGTAGAGATTGAAGAGGAATGAAAAAAATTGATTATGAACATTGATAACAGTGATTATCAAACAGCGATATTAAATACTTTATATTTTACCAATCACTAACAATGACATGTTACATACATTCTAGGTGGATTATAGTGCAGCTAGATGGTTAATGAAGAATATGGATCCATTGAATGAAAATGTCGTACAACTTCTACAGACCTCTTCTGATCCATTTGTTTGTGCTATCTGGAAAGATGGTAGGTTGTCTTTGTATCTGTTATATTCATATTATACCCCCGCTTCGAAGAAGAGGGGGGTATACTGTTTTACCCTTGTCCGTCCATCCGTCTGTCCGTCCGTTACAAAATTTCCGTCGCAGTTTTCTCAGCAACTATAACATGCAGCAGCCTAATACTTTGTATATTGCTTCATCCCATAGTCCCATGTGGTGTAAAGCGATTTCATGCTCCTTGCTCATCTACTTCCTGTTTGTCGCATATTTTTAGATTTTTGTGGGGGTATCACTAGTGAGCATTAGCTCACAGATTTACTTGTTCTTTTAGTTCTTATGCTTCTTCAAATATGCCATATTTCTGACTGTAATAGACCTAATTTGGAATTCCTATGTATTGTTTTTTCCATCAGTGCTCTGGCGATGCAAGATATTCACACCTTATTGCTGAAAAGTATGCCATTCATATAAGCATTGTTCTTTGTACAAATATTTAATTGTAATGGTGTTAGTTTGCTTGTACAGCAGAGCAAACCCAAATATTTTAATTCCGGATATAGTCAAATTATAATCTGAAGTTTTTTTTCATATAATGAAGTGATTTTCTAAATCCATGTACAATTGATGAGAAGAATTTCTTGATTTGATGAGATGATATGATGTTAACATGTATATTATTATGATTTCAGCTGAGATTGTTGGTCTTGGAGCAGCTGATGGTGGTGATACTATGTTTGGTGCTCGTACCAGAAAGGGTATGTTTAGAACTGTGAGTCAACTGTACAAAGAACAACTTGCTAAACTGATGGCAACGCTAAGAAATACAAACCCTAACTTTGTTAGATGTATCATTCCTAATCATGATAAGAAGGTAGGACTTTTTTATTTATGTTTCTGATACTTTAAATTAAATGTAGAAGGCCTTATGAAAGGTGGACATAGTATTTTGTAAATTTATTCAATAAAACCATTAGAAAAAACATTTTGGAAACACACCAGAGCTCAACGTTAATTTTTGAAATCGGTTTCCTAGTAGGATGACAAACTGTAAATTTTACTCGCCTGAACTAAATGTTAGCTTGCCTAAACAAAATGATCCTTGAAATAAAATTTAAGGAGTTATGAATATATTCTGGTTCCTAAGCGATGACTTGCTGCAGCAAAAACTTATTGGCGGAACCCAAAGTTAGCTTGTCACAGTCAATTAGATGTTGATGTTGAGCCCTTCACATATCCTGAAGTTAAGAGTTATGTGGATTTGAAAAAAAGATTCTTCTCCTATGTAAATGATGCTGAAATAATGAAATTTTAAAAATTCCGAAATGACAATCTTAACAATTTTATTCTTTCATCCATCTTTGATTTGTTGTGCTAGAATTTAAATATTTATATGTATGTTAAGTTCATATATCACTTTATTTTAGGCTGGTAAGATAGATTCGCCTCTAGTATTGGAACAACTAAGATGTAATGGTGTATTAGAAGGTATTCGTATTTGTCGTCAAGGTTTCCCTAATAGAATTCTCTTCCAAGAATTTAGACAAAGATATGAAATCCTTACACCTAATGCCATTCCAAGAGGTTTTATGGATGGCAAGAAAGCTGTAGAAAAAATGGTAAATATATATAATTGTATACTATAAAAATCTAAAATCAGGGTTTTCTCTGACTCAAAAATAGCAATAAAAATAATGATAATAATTTATTTTGGTAATAATTATGCACCATAGATGCAATTTTATCAGGAATGTTTTTATTTCGTGTGTCCATGTGAACTAATTTGGTGTGGTCAACTTTCATTAGCCACCTGTAAAATGTGAAATCTACATTCATTTTCTATATATAGGGTAAGAAAAAATATATAACTGTTAGTTCTTTTGAAAATTCATAACCAGTCACATATTGTATAATAATATTTTTAGACTGGGTCACTGCAATAAACTAATGCTATTGCATTTTTTTCTGATAATGTGCAATACCAGTCAAGGTTTGAATTAGTCTTTGTCATTTTTAAAACACAGCCCTTTCACATTTTAACTCATATTTCAGATTAATGCATTAGAACTAGATCCTAACTTATATCGTGTTGGACAAAGTAAGATATTTTTCCGTGCTGGTGTACTTGCTCATCTTGAAGAGGAAAGAGATTTAAAACTTACAGATATTATGATACAATTCCAAGCTTTATCCAGAGGAATGTTAGCTAGAAGGTATACTATTGATTATCTCCCTTGCTGGTTTATTTAACTCAACTATTTTGGAGATTAATAGGGTTACCCTACTTATTTGTGCTTTGGGTGTTGATCTCGGACAGTATGTTAGTATTTAGTCCTTCAGAAATCTACTTAGTGAACAGTACTTTAATAAAAAATAAAAAAGTAAATATAGAACCATTGATAAGAACAACTTATCAAGTATCAAAATCAATTACTACTGCCTCATTTTGTTTCCTAAAATCTTCCTATTTATTGAAATGAGTTCCTTTTTGAAAATAAAAATTGTGAAATAGGTAACTTATGCTTTGTTTAATGCATAAATTTAAATAAAAATCATTTCTGTATTATTAATGTTAAGAATATAGTAAAATTTATTAAACTGTCAGTGGCACATACATTATCCTGACTGAGTTATAAATTCAATATTTATTTGATAACCACTGTATATTGATATGGATATATATGCTATATTTTGATGATGATTTTTTCAGGGCCTTCTATCGTCGTACACAACAACAGAATGCTATACGTGTTATACAGAGAAACTGTGCTGCTTATCTTAAACTTAGAAACTGGTCATGGTGGAGATTGTTTACAAAGGTAATAATAACATCATATTTTTACCTTTTAAATTTTTACTCTCTTATGTCCCTATCTCAAAACTAACTGTTTATTTGTCTCTTGTGCTTGTTATATTTTAATAACTTCACTGTTGCGAGACAATTTTCATACCTGTTGTAAATGAATGTTATATATCTTTTTATCCTTGCTGTTAGCAGCTTTTTTGTGCATCTTTTGTTTGGCTGCCACATGTTTAACAGTTGTATATGAAGATGAAATAATGTATATTTCTTATTTCAGGTTAAACCATTGTTACAAGTTACACGTCAAGAAGAACAAGTTGATCAAATTAAAAATGAGATGACTAAGTTTAAAGAGAGTTATGAGAGACAGAAACAAGAGACTGATGAAATGGAACGTAAATATGCTCAGATAATAGAAGAAAAATCCATCCTGGCTGAACAGCTTCAAGCTGAAACTGAAATGTGTGCTGAGGCTGAAGAGGTAAGTGATTTCATTGATTTCAATCTTGATACAAAATTAGCAGTTTTATTGAGCTTAAAGTTTAACCCGGACCTGACCTTTATGCGAGAATGTTCATTACATTGAATACAAATGTAGGTTTAATGATGATTACTCCGTGGCCGTTAGGAATATGTGTTGAAATTTAACACTTAAACATATACTTCTCTAATTTTTTAAAAATCACTGTCAAGGTGTAGAATAGGTGTGGTACTGATTTTCATAGGGATATGTGTAGATAATTATTAGATGCAAATGTGAAAGGTCAGATCAGGGTCAAACTTTATGCACTATACTTATGTACCAGAGTATACAGTCATGTGATCCTCAGAATCTCGTGCACAAATTATTTTTGCCATGACCTAGTTAAGCACTTAACTCATTCTATGTGCAAAGGATTTAAAGCTAATAATCAAAACTTGTAGCTATTGAATTTATTTATAGAGACAAAGTATTGTGTCCTAATTGGTGTCATTCATTTATTTGCCTGGAAAGAAAAATCAGCTAGATACAATATTTGCTTACCTGATTTGTTGTTTTTTGTAGATCACATGACTAACTAAGTACTTATTTACTACTTAATCTCTGACTGTCTAGTAAGGCAACACTTTCTTCTCGATGAACAGCCTTCATTTGATGAGAAGGTCTATTATTTACACATGTTATCTTTTGCTATTAGAACGTACACAATGATACATGTCAAAATAACAATTATTTAATATAACATGTTTACAAAGGTCATCACATTAAATGTGTATTTGAACGATACAAAAATATATATCAATTGAACAAAGATAGTTGATTTTTATGTTGTTTTTGTTCATCAAATCACATCTTAAATATGCAAGATAAATGATTTACTACATTTAGTGGACAATCAATCAAGGTACAATTATATTTATAGTGTGAACCAATTAATACATCACTAAAACTTTTAAGTTTGTTATGTTAAGTTCTCATTTCTATTGGAATAAGGGTTTGAATAATTTAATTATGTGTTTGTATTGGATTTTTTTTGTCACAACTCATAAGAGGCTTGCATTTGCTATCATTGATGAAGTTTATGAGGTACTGTCTAAATATTTGATTAAAGTTTGTATGTAACTTTATTGTTTTTATGGTATTAATTACCTTTGTTATTTATTTGGAACTGGCTGGCATCTTGTCCAAAATTATTGATCCCTACTGGATGGGGAGTGCGTAGTTGATGTATCTTTAATTCTAAGTGAGTTGAATGCATTAACCTCTGGGCTTGATGCTGCTTAGTTGGCAGGCTCCTAGGTAGTCTCTTTAGTTATCTAAATTGATGTGAAAATGGAACTAACCGTACAGTTGTAAATTATGTGTTGTTTTTGTATGTTAGTTCCTATTGGGATTTGACATCATAATATAGAGATGTATATTGTTTTTTGTTTGGGAGTTTTGATGCTACAGTCTGATAAAGGATATATGTCTGTATATTTGTAGTCAAGATTACGTCTAGCTCAGAAGAAAGAAGAGTTAGAAGATATATTACATGACATGGAATTACGTATGGAAGAAGAAGAAGAAAAAGTTGCTAGTTTATTAGATGAACGTAAAAAATGTAACCAAACTATACAAGACTTAGAGGAACAGTAAGTAGTTTATATTGATGACATTTTTAACTACTGTGATAGAATGATGAAATAAATCATGGTTGCATTACAACCTTACCACAAAGGACTCAGGCCCATCTGTTTTGCAATGAACACAAGTGTTTTCATACCATACATTACCACAAACTGTATTTTTCACTTCATTAACAGCATTAGGTCAGTATGTGTTTATATATACTTGGGCTTGCTTGTGTTTTGATATATGCTTGATTTTAAAAAAAAATATACATGTTACATTTTTTGTGTATAGTAAAATGTTAGACATGTTAGGCAGGTTCTAGCATGTAAATATTAAACATATGTTTACAAATGAAAAATTTGATCGTCTTATTAGTTGTTTTGTCTTAATGTATGTTGCAACATTTTCACAAATTAAGAATTAGGCCACAACAAGTTGATGATATGTTCTACGGATTTTTCTAGAAAAAAATGGGGTGAGCGAGCGAAGAAAAAAAAATATAAAAATCTTAATTCAGTTGCTTTATATAGCGGTTTGACAAAATTTTTATGAGCGAGCGAGGAAATAAAAATATATTTTTTGTAAAAATCGTCAAAATTAAGGTGCGAGCGAATCCATAGAACATATGATCAATTTGTTGTGGCCTTATACACTAAAAAAATGTCAAAAACCCCATTAATTTGCAATAAAAAAGATGATCATTATAGCCGAAATTTACTGTTAATAACATTAATGTTTCTCTCTCAGACTTGAAGAGGAAGAATCTGCTAGACAAAAATTACAATTAGAGAAAGTATCAGTAGATGCCAAGATTAAAAAACTAGAAGAAGATGTTGCTATACAAGAGGATACTAATCAAAAATTAAATAAAGAAAAGAGAAGTTTAGAAGAAAGATTATCTGAAGTTAGTTCTTCATTAGTGGAGGAAGAAGAAAAATGTAAACAATTAGGAAAATTGAAAAATAAATATGAATCTATAATAGCTGATTTAGAAGAAAGACTACGCAAAGAACAACAGGTAAGTGTTATATATCAATCTCTATAAATAGATATCTCATAGACCTCATGACATAGCACAGGGTTCACTAGCACAGGGGGTAACATTCAGATTGCCTTTCTGTCGCAACACTTTTAAATGCCTCAAAATTTCATATTTTCTGTTTATAGATCAGGTTTTCTGTGCTATTTTAAAGGCGCATGTTATTTAGGTGCTGTCATAGGACAACGCGTTGCAAATCCATTTTGTCCCTTTTGATTCATTTAATTTTAAGTTTCCTTGATAGTAGCCTTGAGCTGATTTGGTTATTTTCTATATCATAATAAACTTAAAGTACTTATTTGATATTGGATCTATTAACATTGATATTAAATTTAAATTTTATTATAACAGGCTAGACAAGAATTAGAAAAGATCCGTCGTAGATTGGAATCTGAAATAGCTGATCTTAAAGAACAATTAAATGAGAAACGTCAACAAGTGGAAGAATTCCAACAACAATTAGCTAGGAGAGAGGAAGATGTACAGGGATCTTTACAAAGGTCAGAACTTTTCTCAGTTGTGAAACCTCAAATAGTTGTATACACCATATTGTTGTACAATGTTCAAGTTTGCATTTTGTCTGGCTTTTGAAGAGTAATGCATGTGAAAACTTTCTCATTGTTTTAAGATCACATTTTAAATGGTTTGTCATCCAATCCTCAATGATAGAAATTGTTAGCACTGCATTTGTAAAATGTGGACATTTTTAAGCTATTTTACTGATCGTGGATCTAACTAAATCTGCATCTTGGTGTTGATGGATAAAATCTAACTCCCAATTATCAGTGCTTTAAACTTATTTCATTTTATAAAATGATTCTAGAACTGCCTCTATAATGGTTATGATTGCTGTCTTCAAATCACTATAACAGCTCATTAATTAACATTACGAAATTGACCAAGGACATAGCTCTTAAAGCAATAAAGTAGGCACTTGCTTATAATAGGTTTGAGTCTATTACTTGTGCATCCTAGAAATGATGATAAGGTGACATATCTGCCTCATATTGTACCTTTAATTTAATGTTACTGTACCGTACAAGATTTAAGAACAATATCGTACCTTTTTACAATAAGGGTAAAGCTGCCCGGCTAGCTCAGTTGGTAGCACACTAGTCTACTGATTAAGGGGTCGTGGGTTTGATTCCCGAGCGGGACATACTTTCGTGGAGCTTGGTCATGAAATTATTTTTACGGCCATTCTCCCTCCTACCAATGATTTTTAATTATGTAGGGCAGTTGTCAGTCACTGATGAAAGTATGTGCTTAGTAGTTGGTTTACAGCTAAATCCAGAGATTTAGCCTTTCCAAGAGGAGTGAGTAGGTTGACTGACCGCGGTTATATGGCCTAAACAATGTTGCTTCAGCGTTAAACCAAACAAACAAACAAACATTAAGGGTAAATTATAATTGTGAGTGTTGAGAAAGGACGTTACACCAAAAACTAGATCTCATTTAATTTTCTCTACAGATGTGATGAGGAAGTCGCTGTTAAGTTGACTTTACAGAAACAATTACGAGAAATGCAGAATCAATTACAAGAATGTGTTGAAGATTTAGATGCAGAAAAAGAAGCTAGAGTGAAAGCTGAAAAACTCAAGAAAGACTTAAATGAGGTTTGTTTACATAAACATTATGTATAAAATCTTATAGCCAGTGTTATGCCCAGGGTTCACCCATTTGCACAAGCATAACTAGCAATGGCCCATGTTTAATTGCATATGTGGGCAAAGTGGAGCATCATGTCTGATGTAATTTCACAATAAAAATGGGATATCCCAGAGGTTAAGTCATTATCTGATTTGATGTAAAAAAATATTCTATTGGTTCTAATGTTAGCTTGTATAGATGTACATTTGCTACTGCATGCCTCATTAAGAATGAATTTTGATGCATGTATTGAAATTTGATGATTAAGAATATCAATTGCACTTGAAGCAAAAAATATTACCTGTGGGCAACAAAGAGATTGAAATATTCCTACAATTTTGACTTATTGGGTCACTGGGCCCTACATTTTTAAATCCTCAGTAAAATACTGCTTATAGCCTTTGTTCATTCTTTATCTAGTGTGCTTCTGATAAATAAGAATGAGATTGCCATTTACTTAATTACTTAAAAAATTAGCTAATGCTTAAGAAACTTTATGTGAACACTGTTATTGTGATAGAACAAATATATTGTAGGAACTTGAAGCTTTGAAAACAGAATTAGAAGATTCTTTAGATACCACAGCAGCAGTACAAGATCTAAGAGCTAAACGTGAAGATGAATTAAAAGATCTTAAAGTTACTATAGAAAAAAATCAAAAGAATTATGAAACTCATGTTGCTGATATGAGAGCTAAACATCAACAACAAATGGAACAATTTAATGATGAACTAGAAAATGTTAGAAAGGTAAGATTTGGTGTAAAAATTGGAGAAATTTAGTGGAGTATTTTATTTTATTTGTTTTTTTAGCTCAACTGACCACTCAGCAGTCATTGTCCTAACCCATTAGCCCAAACCCAAGGACTAGTGAAAAGTAATTTGGGCTAGTGAAATTTACTTATTTCCTATTGTCAGGCTAGTTGATAGTTATTCCCTTTACTATATCAAATAATAAAATAGGTCTAGTGCTCAAGGAAATTTAAGGTATTGACTGATTAAGTGTTGTATTGTTTAACTTATAAATGTTATGTGCTTACATTAAACAATAAATTAAATCCATACCACTCATGGTATGTATAACTACATGTATGTAAAAAGTGAATTTTTAAATTTTTGCTTGGATAGCCACTTTGCTAAGAAATTTAACACTGTAACTTTGGAAAAAATACTCTTAATATATACAAATGTAGTTGATCTTTTTGTTAATTTAGTAACACTCTTGTGGCTATCTATCAAGTTTGTATTTTCTATTTATTACAGACTAGAGCTCAGTTAGAGAAAACTAAGGCTACATTAGAGGCAGAAAATCAAGATTTAGCTAATGATCTTAAACAAGTTCAAATGGCTAAACAAGAATCTGAACGTAAACGCAAACAAGCTGATACTCAAGTTTCGGAACTTACTATGAAAGTAGCTGAATTAGATAGGTTAAAAACTGATCAAGGTGAGAAGCTTGCTAAAAGTCAGACTGAGATTGAGTCCCTCTCCACTCAACTGGAAGTCGCTGAGACTAAGAATATTCAACTTGCACAGAAACTTTCATCTCTTGAGGCACAGCTGGCTGATGCTCAGGTAAATATAAACATGAACATTTTCTGTATTTCTTATCTTTTGTTTAAGATGGTACTGATTCTTTTGTTAAGATATTGTTAAAACATTGAAAAGCATGTTATAAAAACAAGGGTTTTTATTGAATTTTGAATAAGATAGTCTTTATTTTAACTGATAAGACAACTTTGAATATGTATTTGTTGAACCTTATTTTTCTTTTTAAACAATTTTAAGTCATTTTAACCTAATATTTAAATGAGTACTTAAATCTTCAGGTCTTGTGTAATGTAGAATTATGTAGTCTGGTTCTAATTGCATGATGAATAATTTATTAGTAAAAAAAATTGAAGACTGGTCCTGAGGTGTACAAAATTTGGGACCAAAGAACTGCGCAGTTACTGCAGTTCAGCAGTTACTGAACGTCTTAGGATAATGTTATAATACAAGGTAGAAGGATTTGCAACTAAAGGTCATAAGGCATTGGTAATACTGACCCATGGTTCTCTTCATCTGTAAAAGCTATAAACAAATAGGATTTTTTCACCCCTGATAATATATATTTTAGGACTTAGTCCAGGAAGAAACTCGTGGTAAATTAGCAGCTCAAGCTAAACTAAGACAAGAAGCCGATGAGAAAGAATTGTTGAAAGAGAAATTGGAAGAAGAAGAAGACAATAAACATCAATTAGAAAAGAGCGTACAAGATCTACAACAAAAGGTAACATGTCTCTGTTTGTCCTGCTTTATTTCTTATCTATGGCTTGATTTTAATCAATATGTTAGATGTTTCCTCTCATTGCCATTTATGCTTACTTCTTATAAGACATTTACTTGGAATTTTTGAAATTTTATTATCATATTTTAATGTTTGATGCATTTGATTTGAAAACCATTGATAAAAGTCTGCTCCCATTTGCAAATGAGCATCAAAATGGTGCTTGACATGATTCTAAAGTCTAAACTTGGTGGGTAAGTAACTGTACTGTAATTTATACGTCACATATTTTACTGTAAATGGAAAAAAATATCAATCTGTAATAAGATATGGAAATAGTTTCATGTGACTGTCTTGTTAGGGACCTGTTATATAATTTGCCTGTAGTTGATTGTCTGATGAACCTATGTACTCTGTCTGATAATCTATTGTATTCTGACTATTGTATAGATTGTTGAGGTCAAAAAGAAGGCTGAGGAAGATGCACGTAATAATGAAGCTCTGGATGAATACAAGAAGAAGACAGCCAGAGAGATGGAGACATTGTATGCACAGTTGGAAGAATCTAAAGCAGCCGCTGATCGTCTTGATAAATCTCGTAAAAAACTTCAAGCTGAAATTGATGATTGTAACATGGAATTAGAGAAACAGAGATCCAGTGTTCTTAATGCAGATAAGAAACAACGTAAATTTGATGCTCTTTTGGCTGAAGAAAAAGCTAACACTGAAAGGTTGGTAGTAAATATACTATATATTGTTCAATTTAATTGAAATATGTTATTGAACCCGGGTCAGTAGCACAGTTGATAGTGTGCGGGGATTTGGAATCTCGTGTCCCGATGGGGGTACAGGTACGAAAACCACCTGGGAAGGCTTCACCCTTCCTTGAAAATTTGACAATTATATCAATTTTCCTCCATTAATAAGGTATTTGGAGAAGTTTCTGGCCTTGTGGAAGGGTAGGCGAGTACTGGTTATTGACAAGGGTCCAGGAAAGCTAGGTTAGTTGCGCTGGACACTGTGAAATAACCTTAATGTGATGACACCTAGTTAAACCCAGTATAAAAAATACAATGTTGTCAGTACATACTCTTTGGTCGTGAGGGTGGGCGTCCGGTGTCGTTAACTATTGCTTTTAAGTTTTTTCTTTACCATATATATCTGCCATTTATTGTCAGATCTTTATGAAACTTCATATAATGATAACATATCATGTGATGAACAGAATGAGCCTGAGTTTTAGACTAGTGGGTTAAGCCAATGACTGCTTAGGTATGACCCCCATGTAGAATTGATGGTCCATGAATCCAGTATTGATGAAATTTATATAATAGATGTGAATGAATATGATTTCAATTTCCATTTTAGGCTTCTCCAAGAGAAAGACACAGCTGAGAAAGAGAGTAGAGAGAAAGAAACTAAGATTCTTAATCTGCAGAGAGAATTGGAGGAACTTTCAGATAGATTGGAACAACTTGAAAGACAGAAGAACTCTCAACAAAGAGAGCTTGAAGATATGTACTCAAAGAAAGATGATGTTGGCAAGAGTGTAAGTTATTTACTTTATACTAATTCATTATAGCTTGATTGGGGAACAAGTTCTTACAACTTGGATTAATCACTTTTGAGTCTTCCTGGTCACCATGTTCTGAGCTAGCAGGATGAAGTTTCACACTCAAGGAAACAACAGGGTAGGTTTTTGAATGGGATTTGAACCAACACAGAGCTGGCAGTCTAATGATTCCCATTCAACGTCATAACCACTCAGCCAAGCTTGCTCCAATAAAAGTAAATTACTAACCTGTATGAGATTAAATAACTCTGTTTCTAAATTACTATTTTTTTGGAAATAAAGTTATGAGTTTGAGTTTTAAGCACTGGTTAATGTATTAAATCATGATTTGGATATTTGCTTGGTAAATCTTTATTATCACTGTATTTTAAGAGTCTAGGAAGCTCATATTTAGATTATTATGGAGACATGACTCATTTTGTTAGTACATTAATGTGAATGCAATTGAGCTTGGACTATAATCTGGTAATTTTGAAACCAAGTTTTTTCTCTTTCTAATATCTGAACTTAAATTGTACCTGGATTGTATTTATCTTTACTTGAAGATAAATTATTCCCCTTGCATTAAAACTGTATCAATCTGATTAATAGATTCATGAACTTGAGAAGGCCAAGAGGAACTTAAAGGACCAAGTAGATGCCCAAGTTGTACAAATAGAAGAATTAGAAGATGAACTCCAGGCAGCTGAAGATGCTAAACTTAGAATGGAAGTTAATATGCAAGCTATGAAAGCTCAATTTGAACGTGATCTTGCTGGTAGAGATGATGCCGTTGAAGAATCCAAGAAATCTCTTATCAGACAGGTGAGACTTTGTCCTCTTTTTCTATTTTAATCTGGTTACCTCAATAGAGGTTAAAATACCGTCTTTCCCAGATTTTTTTAAACAGTGTAATAAGAACACAGGTAGTGACCCTACCTAGATAGTTTTAGCTGTCAGAACATTTGCAATACTTTTATGTCAAAGGTTAAATGAATTGATTGCTTGGGTAAAACTTATAGCACATGTTGTGACATGTTTGTGCACAAGTAACTGACTTTTAACAGACCTTTTTGTACCAAGTACTTGAAACATCTTGTTTGGAATAAAATGTCCAATTCACTATTAAATGATATATACATAGGTTGGAGTCTTCAGGATTTAAGTTTGAGAGAAAAATTGCTGAAAACATGAAATTTAGGATTAAAGAAAAATATTAAAATAAGATACAGTGGATCTTGTGTTAAGCGACTATCCAAGGGAGAGACAAAAAGTGGTCGTTTAAGACAATGGTCTCTTAAGACAAATGTTGATTACCGACGTTGAAACCGTCCTGACATTCTAAAATTCGTCATTTTCGTAGAACATTAATCGGTCAACGGGACGATTTTGACTGATGGATTTTCATTCAAATGTCGTCAAATACATACAAATGATGGGAATATAGATTTTCTTCCTAAATTCAGGTTCAAATTGCAATTATATATTTAATTAAGTAAAACTGCGAAACAGTCGTTTTTGTTTACGTACATGTTAAAATCCGGGCATTTTCCGGAATTTTCGCCATTATAACAATCAATATATTTAGGTCATCAGAGTAAAGGCTGTTACATTTGAAACAGTGAAATTTAAACAATTAATGATAATTAGTAGTGATAATTGTCAACACACAAGCTACTTCTTTGTTCTAACAAGCGCTGCAATATTCATGCGTAAAAATGTTGGCCTTGTTAAAATCGAAGGTAGAATGTGACGCTATTTTCGAAAAACGTGTTTATAATGTCCTCAATATTGACCTTTCTTTGTTTAAATAAACAAATTGTTTCTGTGTTCGTATTTTTCAATAAATATTATTTTACACGTTCTATACACGTATAAAAAGTCAAATTAGCAGTCTCTAGAAATGTTTTGGAAAATGATTACTCTCTACGGTGATAGAACGGTCAGAACGGATGTTTTAATTGACCCCGATACGGGACTAATTGATCAATGTGTATTATGTAATTACATTATAATTGGATAGTATTAGTGTCACTTTGTTGATTGTTCCCACTACCTCCTTATCTTACAGTATTTATGACTGTTAATTATTGATTTTTAGAGACTGACATACGAGTTTAGGTGATAGACATTGAGGCGACGTATATTTTTGATTACCGATTTTTAACGATTTTTGCAAAATTAGATTTATTTGACCCGGTCGTTTAACACAAATAAGTCAGTCAGTTTCAACCAAAATGAGCGGTCGCTGGTCGCGTTAGACAAAAGTCGCTTAAGACAAAGATTTAAATAGTAAAATTGGTTGGTGGGAACTCAGAGTGGCCGCTTAGTGCAAATGGTCGTTTAGGAGACGTGGTCGCTTATGCAAGATTTACTGTATATTTAAATATTTAACATACTCCCATTTATTTATTGCCTCCATGAATTTATAAAAGATATTGATGAAATAATATTCTCTCTATTTTAGCTTCGTGAAATGGAAGCTGAATTAGAAGACGAAAGAAAGCAGAGAGGTATTGCTGTTAACTCTCGTAAGAAGTTGGAGAGTGACATTAAAGATATGGAACAACAAGTGGATGCTGCTAATAGAGTGAAAGAAGACGCTATGAAACAATATAAGAAGATCCAAGCTCAAATGAAAGATTTCGCTCGTGAACTTGACGAGGCCCGTATGGCACGTGACGAGATGCAAGCTTCTTATAAAGAGAATGAGAAGAGGTTAAAGAATTTGGAAACAGATAACTTGAAACTACAAGAAGATCTTGCTGCTGCTGAACGTGCTAGAAGAAACGCTGAGGCTGAACGTGATGAACTACATGATGAGATTAGCAGTAACACCACTGGAAAGTAAGTTATTGACAAGTTCTGGGTGTAAAGACCACCTCTGAATTTTCAAAATTAATTAATTTTTAAGTTGTGATTGCTTTAGGTCCCTATATTAAGACCATTCTGAAATTTTGATGGTCCTCATAGCAGTCCTTTACTGTTTTTAGCTCGACTTTACGAAGTAAATGGAGAGCTTGCCCTAGCGTCGGTGTCAGAGTCCATATTTCTAATTAAAGTATTAGGGTATCAACTTCAAACTTTAAATATATGTTCCTTAATATTAACCACATCTCATGTAACAAGGTTCATGACTCCAAATACATTTTTTTTTCAAAATTGTTTCCCGTGAACTTAAAATTTTCTTTAAAAAAAACATTTCTGTGTACCTGAGAAATGTTTTCATGGTTGTGTCTCCTTTATTGTTGACTTGTGGTTATTTGAACAGACTTCATTCTGCTAAGTCATGACTTCTCATTAAAAGTAGACTACTTCATTCTCCACTGTATTTACACCACAATAGAAGCTCTGATGGTCATTGTTTATGGGTAATATTCTATTTTATTAACCTGTCACAACTTGAATAATTACACGGTCACTGAACTTGTTATTTCCCTGATATTCAAAATCGCTGCATATATAGTTAGATTATCTATAATTAATATGGACCGGAGGCTCAATGGTTTAAAAGAAGTTGAATAATAACACATTCAGAGACCATGTAATTATTTAAGTTGTGACAGGTTATTATAACAGAACTATAATGTTCTGTTAAACTCACATATATTGTTGTTTTTAATTACCACTACTACAGATCTGACGACTATTGTTTTATGATCATGCTCTATTGAGTTCACCATGTTGTTGTATATTTTAAGATCTGCCTTGTTGGATGAGAAACGTCGTCTAGAAACACGTATAAGTCAACTAGAAGATGAGTTAGAAGATGAACAAGGAGCTAATGCTGATTTACTCGATAAGGCTAGAAAAGCTACTATGCAGGTATGTGCTGCGTTTAGTGATAATTCTAGAACTCTAGAACTTAGAAAATGGCATGGTTGCAGAAAGAAGGGTAGAGCCCATCAGTAGTGATTAACCTTTCTGTTGAAAATTTTGTAAAATTATCGGCGAAAACAATTATTTTAAAATGTTTACTTATTACCTTACATTAATGTATTTTAAACACTTCACTGTTATAAAAGGAACTTACAGAAACACATTTATGTTTCTGACATCACCACATACAGAAAATGGACATTGAAAGGTTGCTATTATTATACTTTTTAGCACAAAATAATCTGACATTGACTGTGAAATTTGGTCATATATTTTGTGAAATTTTTCATTTTTTTTTCCATTGTGAAAAGGCTTAATTGCGGCCCCATTTTGAGGTGTAAAAATTACTGACATTTGTGTTACACCTTCAGTATTCTATTTGTAGTAAGTACGAATGTCATCTGTTCATATAAATAAACTTACAATATTTTTAGAGCTGTCATTGACTGGGTTCGAGGCTTATCGACTATATTGATATATAGATAAATAAATATTTTCAATACTCTGATAAATATTGATTTATTCACTGCCGTACAAAACAGACCATTTATGTTGTCATAAACTCATGATAGATGTATATTTTCATGACTGTCACTCTGACTATAGAAATGCAACAATGTACCATCTGTGGAATGAGGTATTTCATCAGTTGGGGTGCTGTCTATCCCTTTATATTATGTCTGCGCACCTGTTTCTGATCCCAAAAGATGGTTTGTCTTGGAAATTTTGACACTTTTATTTATTTACCTATTTAATTTTAATTATCCATATTTCAAACTGCTTACCGACTATTGATAGGAAAAAAGTATCAACAATACATCAATATCGTTGGAATTGATGACATCACTTAATATTTTATGTTTCAGTTTGAACAATGTCAAACAGACTTAAATTCAGAACGTTCAGTTACACAGAAACTTGAAAACCAGAGAATGCAACTAGAGAGACAGAATAAAGATTTGAAAGAGAAACTAGCTGAGTTAGATGGACAAATTAGAACTAGAACAAAGGCAACTATTGCTGCATTAGAAGGCAAAGTAGCTAATCTGGAAGAACAATTAGATCTGGAAACTAAGTGAGTCAATAGTTTATATAATTATGTAGAAATTTGCTTTTGTATATCTTCAAGGTCCGTATGGAATTTTAGATTGTCATAGAGGCCCATGCAAGAACTAGTGAAGGCTAAATATCTGCTTTTCTGCAGCCCAATGACATTGTTTCAGTATTCTAAATTATGAAGTAATTCACATATTTAAGAACAGGAAAGTCTCACAGTACATCACTGTGCTCACTAGGTAACCCCATCCAGTTAACTAAATGGTTAGAATGTCTTGACTGAAAATCCAAGGGTCTTGGGTTCCTGTGTGACTTTCATTGTGTTTGATCATTAAATATTTCCTACAACCATTCTCAAGGCTACTTCTGTATCAGATGGAGATGTTGTCAGAACTTGTAGCGAAGGTATGTAGCTATGTGCTTGTCCAGAGATCTAAGCTTGTCTAGGGAATGTGAGTGGGGATGACTTACTGTTGCAATATGACTTTAATAATAATGATGAAATGCAGCATAAACACTTTACATAACAAATATAACATATGTACTTACAATGTTTTATGATGATATTTTACATTGTATTCTGATACTTGTTCATTTGAAAAAAAAAACCTTAAAATACTGTAAATCTTTAAGTCAATGTTTTCTATATTCAATTTATTCTATGTGCAGGGAAAGAAATACATTACAACGTGTTAATCGTCGTCTTGAGAAGAAACTTAAAGAAATTGCTCTTCAAGCTGAAGATGAAAGACGTCATGCTGATCAATATAAGGAACAAGTGAGTATTGTTCTACTAGTGGAATGTCATTTACTCCTTATTGAAAAATTTAATCATAATTAAAGGACATCTAAAAGACAAATGCCTCAACAAAGACCATTACTTATTATTTAGCACTGATAAATGTAAAACTGAATATGTTTCAAAAGATTTGATTTGGAAGTCAAGTTGATGAGGTTTTCAAGCAGAAAAACTTGGTACCAAACAAAATTGAAATAAAAATGTGTGTACACAGAACTACAAGATTTAACTTGAATTGCATACTTTTCAGCTATAATATTAATATTATGTAAAGTAAAGTATCTTCTGTCTGCAAAGATGCATTGATACAAACATGAATTGGATAAATAAAAATAACTTACAGTTTTAAACATTTATGAAGTTTTTGAATTCTCAAATCTCACACTAATTTTAAGAGTATAAGTTTTGTTTGTTTTGTTTATTCCCAATTTTTACCTGACTGTTGTATTTGTAGGTCGATAAAATGAATGCTCGTGTCAAGGCATTGAAACGTCAAGTAGATGAAGCCGAGGAAGAAGTAACTAGAATGAATGCTCAGAAACGTAAGATACAGAGAGACTTAGATGATCAAGTAGAACTTAATGAATCAGCTAACAGGGAAATCTCACAACTCAAAAAATACAGGTGAGTAGAGTACCAGAGATGGTCTTTATAATGTTTAAAGGAATATTCAGTAATAAAACTCTTTTGGCTTGAATGATGGTCGACTTGGAGATAAACACAAACATGGAAGATTTTTTATTCATATTTAAGAAGTTATATTATTTATTTGGTCATATCGGGCCTTTTTCATGTGGTTTTGTTTTATAAAAAGGCAATTCCTGTTCTCATTGCATAGAAATTAGCCATGCTTGAATTAATTTTTAACATATCATTTTTTTGTGATGTGAAAAAAATAATGAGAAATATCAACTGTTAAATGACAATAATTTCGTTTATAATTGAGAAAAAATAAATATATGATAAATTATTCATAAGCAAAAATCAAAGAATATTTTCCATCCTGTGTTTTTTTCTTTCTTGCCTTATCATTTAAACAAAAGTTGTTTTGTGACTGAGAATTTCCTTTAAGTTATTTTATCGTCTTGGGGTCAATGTACTGTCATCTTGTCTGGTGATTTTGTTCCATATTCATTTTGAAAGGAGCTTGCATGGCACACTGTATATATTGTTGCAAATAATTTGTGGTAAGTCTGAAGTTTACTTGTAAACAATTGACTGTTGGATTTATAGCATTCTAAGTCATGCATGGGTGCAACTTCAGGATTTGTCCTGAAGTCCAACATTTAACGACGGGAGAAGGGCTCCTTGACAATAGTAAAGGTGCCAAGATCATGAAATTCAGCAGTTTAAAAGTTCAGAACTTGGCTCCATGACTATGTCTGTAACATTTTATCCATTCTTATAAATTACAAGAAATTGTCCCTTAAAGTAGGTGGCCGTTTCATGCTTTGAAATAACTATTTGTTAGGAAAAAAACTCAGAATTAAAAACACATAAGTCTAACTTTATCAGCTGTGTGGCATGTACATGTATGTTTACATTTCTAAGAGGGTTTACTTTCGACCTTTGTCCTTAGTACCCTGTCATCTGTTTGGTGATGGAATCTTGGGATTTTTGTCTCTTGCTGTCGTATTAATTGTAGATCCTTTTAGAATATTTTAATTTTATGTTTTACTATATATTATGGTTACTATAGCAACATGTGACATATATCAGCTATAAATATTGTCTTGTGATGTATTTGTGGCTATGAGGTGAATAAATGGGACTTGACAAAACCAACAAAATTTTGCGGGCTTTGCTCAAAACAGTTGTAAACGACTATAGAAAATAATAAGTTACTACTGTTTTGCACTGGGCCTGAGAAATGATTCTTTAAGTTTTGAACGCATTATTTTAATAGGCAAAAATACATGTTAATAGTCAAAATTACCTAGCAATCAAAACTAGGGGCTGCCACATTGTACTGTGCAACAGTGAATGAAACGGTGAGGTTGGCTTGCATTGGCAGCCCTTATCAAAACAGGAGTTTAATTGTTCTTTATTGAGCGCGAGGATTGGTAGATAATATCTAAGTGGCCTAGATGATGTATTTAGTTTGTTTATGTTTGTTATTGTAAGCTTTAAATGTTGTATTTTATATTTATTTCAATACACATATTTTTACTCACGCTATTTTAATGCTAATTTATTCACTATAGAGAGAGCAGGTAAGTTATAGTTTCACCATGTTGTCATAGTTCATTTGTTCATTTTGTCTTGTTATTTGTGCACTATTTAAGCTCATCCCTTTTTTCTCTTCATTTATTTTATGTTATTTTTTTATGTTTTTTATTGCATTTTCATGTGGGTGAAATTTGAGGCTTAACATGATAGTGTTTGTATATATTGAACTGTTAAATGTTGATGTTAAGTTTTCTGTGAAAATAATGAGATTGAAATTTTCATGTCGGTTTTTTTGTGATTTTGATTAAAAATACCTGAACCCAAACTTGAAGATAGAATTTTGAATGCATAGTTTAATGAACTTAGCATTTCTGTAAGGATAGTTGAAAAAATGTCTGAATTCATAGTTTAATTTAAATGAAATAAAATGTTTCCAAATTTTCATCTTTTCCATATGCTTTTGCTTTGCGTCCATATAAAGCATTAGTTTTTGGTTTGATTTATTTGTATATACTATACTTATTAATTAGACAGTTTGTATTCATTAGTTCTTTTTTTGCTGCCGAAAGCTTTTGCTTTGAAATTCATATGTACTCGAAATTTGCATAGTGTAAAATAATATTTTTTGGAGTTATTCAATGCCTAGTAGAAGCCATTGTCCTATACATATATTAAGCTTGCTGTTTTGTATGACAACTTTTTAAGGGGATTTCTTTTACATTTTATGCATTGTTTATTAGTACTAAAACTAGTTCATGCATCATTTGACTTAGCATGGGTTTTTCAGAAAAATGCATTTTGCATGTTGATTCTATCTTCCTTAATTTGTAACATGTACTTCATCAGTAGTAAGAAAACTTCATTAAAATATTTCTACATACATCATGTATGATATTCTTATTGTTTCATATTGAGACTTCATTAAAATAACAAATCATAGTATGCCTCGAATACTGTTAAAGTTATTATATAATTATACTTGCTGACTGTTGTATAATTTTCTACAAATATTGGTGAATTTTATAAAACTTTCAGTGGCACATACATTTACCCTGCTGATTTAGATACTTGATATTTGTTCAATAATCGTCTTACAAACTGGCTATGATCTTAATATTGATAAAAATAGATATTGGTATGTTCATACAGGGATATCTAACAAATATTGAGTATTTAAATCAGCGTGGTTAATGTATGCACCACTGACAGTTAAATAAAATCTACCAAGAACTTGTGTTAACTTAAGTATATACTAAGTCTTGTATATTATCATTATTGTTATAATTATATCATTTTAAACAAAAATATCTAAATGTTGTATAGGCATTAAAACTAAACCCTCAGTCTAGCGTAAAAACATTTTACCTAGCTGAGCAACTCTATTAGTTAATGAAATACTGGTCATTAGCCAACATTAGGGGAAGCACCATGCACTTTGGAATATGGTATGATAGAATTTAGACTAGTTTAAGACTGGAATGATGGTTATGTGAGGTTAAGGGAAACTTGCACCATTAACTATTTTGCTGATTTTTTTATGTTTAATGCAATTTAAAAAACCACCAATTCTGTTAGACATTTTTTTGTCAAGTATGACTGAATTTTTGCTAAGAGGATTTTTACATGCAAATTTATTTTTCAGATGTTTTACTTAAAAAGTTCAATAAATCTAGAGTTATAATTTTTGGATTTTTTCAGACTTGAAAGTTATAATATTAATTTTTAATTAGCATTTTGTTAATAATTTTATTAAGATCGTAATTTATATTTTCATTGGAACCAGCAATTCTAAGAGTTCTAAAAACTGAGGTAAATATTTTTGCTGTTTGCTTCCAATACAATATTTGCACAATGAGTGATGTGCAGTGGCCAGTATAACTAATCACTTTGTGTCACTACTTGAGTATGGGTATATACAAAGTTAATGCTTTTTTCTTCTATTAGGTTAATAAGTGTTCTAATTTCTAATCGGTTAGGATTTTAGGAATTTGAATTTTTGTCATTTTCTCTACTTTGTGCATCTGCCTTTGCATGCAATTTTTTTTGACAGAGTTGCATCCCTTTGAGGATTAGTTTCTAAGGAGATTTAGTAGACTTTTGCATTGTAGATGACAGTATGCTTAGTGCATCTGCCCTTGCATGCAAATTTCTTAAGGTCTTGATAGAGTTGCATATCTTTGATACTAGTTTCTTAGAAGAGATGGTTGATTTTTACCATGTAAAATAAAAGTTTGCTTCAATGTTGAACATCAAACCTGTTAAAATCTTTACTTTCTGTATGTTAGCCATGCTTAGCATCTTTCTTGCCTGTTCGTTGCTAGGAAATATAAATAAGTGTATTGTTGTCCCAAGATATTCTACAATTCTACATCAATAGCCTTGTGTTTGTATGATGCTTTATGACTGTAACCACATATGTGACGCCCCACGGAAAAACCAGGCCAATGGCGAAAAAATCACAAATTTAGATTTTAACATTTTCTGAAACTATATATTTTCAAACATAAGTTGTGAAAATTTCAGCTGATTTTGACCAGTGGTTAAAAAGTTACGGGGTTCTTAAGAAAGTATGATGCACGAAAATATTTTAGGGCAACCGGGACGAAATTTCATCAGTTTTTATGTTTACTACGGATATATTCTACAACAAAAAAAACAAGACATCTTGATGTGAATTCCCTTTTAAAAAATATTTACATAATATCTTAAGACATAATAACAAAAAAGTAGATTACTCAACTACACTAAGTTCACAATGTTTCCATGGCAACCATTTATTAGTGGTTTATAGCACTATTTATGTGAAATTTGAATTATTTGTTGTGAAATTCAATGTCACTACTGCATATAACAGGATAGAGTGTATTGGAAAGAATTAAGTACAATTGCACACAGTCATTTTATCAAAATGATAATGATAGGACATAAATTGTTAGTGTTCTAAAGAAACAACTATGTATATATGGAAAACAAGTCAGAATAGAGAGGACAGGTTGTTGCTGTTTTTTGTCATGCTCATAGTTTTAGTAAATCTTATAACGCTTCACATAACTGCTATGTAAATTTATTCAATTATCAAATTAAACATGTTCACATATCTACCCATCATTATTTTTTAGAACAAAAATCGTTACCATGGCAACCATACCAGACATATTTAGCTAGGCCGAAATATTTTTTTCATCAACGAATGTGAACTTTTGTGATTTTTTAAACAATAAATTACAACAAATAAACTTAAATCAAGTTAAAAATTGAAATGTATCAACTTAAAAACAGTTAGAATGCACATGATCATTTTAACATGCTTTAAGTGGTTAAGTTTCAAGTTTTGGAAGATTGGAATGAACAAAATGGTGAATAATTTTTGCAGTCAAAATTAGTGTAGCTGTAGCAATACATGTACATTTCTAGAGAAAGCATTGCAACTAGGATAATTCACATGATAATTTGAAATGTTGTTTTTCCATTACTGCACATAGATGTGTATACATAAAATGTTAATGGGTATGCGCATGCTATATCAAATATCAATGTACTACCTATGTCTACACGTTTGATTGTTGACTGAGCATAAAACTATAACATATTGCCTGAACATAGAATAATTAGAACAAAATGTATATTTTCAATATTTATTATGTTGTTTGTTTCATATTCCATTCATTTAGATATTAATTAATATTAATTTAATATTATCTCATTTTCATGAAAGTCAAATATTATGCATTGCAATACAGTTTTGTAAATGATTTTTGTATCATCTCTCATGGTGGTGAATGTGACATTGAGTAAATTTCTTCTTCATTTAACACATGCTGAAGTTAGCTATTCTAATGCTAGTGTTCACATCACAGCATGGTTTAAGGCTGTACTCAACTAGGTATATCACCTCTATATGTAAAAAAATGAAATAATACTCAATAGTTTGACGCAAAAAGGATAAAGCACATCAATCACTAAATCAGTCATAAGAAATACAAGTGCATCAATGTATTGGCTCTTCTGTTTGTGTATTGTAGAACTTATGAATATGAGTGGTCATACAAATATGCAACGTTTGGATAATTTTTGATGACCAGTGAATGATATTACACATTTGTATACACATGAATTATTAGATAAGAACCAAAATATATAGAAGACCTATGTAAAATATAAATTACTTACTATGTCCTAACAGCAATAATTTTCTTTATTTCAACAGGAAGTTTTGAAAGACATTAAGCATACCAACAGAACTAATTAGAAACAAAAATCATAAGCCATAACATGTACTGAGTACCCTCATAATCAAAGTATAATTTTTTGATAATAACAGCACTATATCCATTGTCTTCTTACTTTCCTCAGTGAAGAGTAAACATTCAAGCACTCATTATGACTTATTAAACTACAAATAGATCTGTCAAATTAAGATACCTTTGTAAAACAATCGGTTAATTATATTTAATAATTAACATTTTCTCATTTGCCAGAAAAATACATGAAATTTATACCTACCCTATTACTACTGAATCATGACAGGTATACCTATGGTCAAAACACTGCTGAAGTAAGTCCCATTAGTTGTGTAACGTCTTTATAAAGTATCAAGTTGTTGTGCTTCTCCTGAGCAAAAGAAAAAAGAAAAATCAAAATGCATTAATATTGTCTATAGGGAAAATACCACCCATTCAGAAAATTTAAGTTAAAAATCCATATGGAAAAATAATGTTGGGGGGAGTGTGGTGGGCGGAGTGTGGTGGGAGGAGCGATGTGGGCGGAGCTTAAAAACGAAATACGATTATGTCATTGAATTTAATGATATATCATAGCAAACTCATTAATTCTTGAAGATTTGGATTCTTATACATTCGTAAAATCTTAATTTTCATTGAAATAAGATTGCCTCTTGATCGACCTAAAAAAATGACAGTCCCCAACTGACAGACGTGATCAATGTCCAGCAGCATTTCACATCGGCATAGAAACCATGAATAAAACACGATTGTTGTTCTATTCACGACATAAATTTACAAACAAAGTTGATGTTTCTGTTCTCATAAATCTTATTGACTAAATGATTCAGCGATGAGCATATTACATTCCAAATAGATAGCTTTTGACAGTAAACAAATTGCAGACGAAAAATGTTACTTTCGATTTCGCCCTGTAAAGGTTTTCAACAAATGCTGTTTGTTTACGATTTTTTGCCGTTTTCTTCAATGAAATCGTGGTTAAAACGTGGAAACATTTTTAAACGTTTACATAATCAAAATCGTATAGCCTACAAGTCGGATAATTGGGCCAAATTTACAGAAAATACAACTCACCTTGCTTGACAAGAATTAAGATGTCGTCCATTTTCGCTACTTCGTCTTTGTGGTTAAAGGACACTAAATTAAAAATACTTTCGTGACAGTTATTCCCCTTACCATTTAAATATTTGGGAATGTTCGATCTAAGATTTTGCCGAGTTTTTATGAGAAGAATGCACATTTTATATAAGAAAACGAGTTGAATTTTCGAGATTAGTTTTTGAAATCTAAATTTCACGTGGTGTTTGAAAAAACACGATTTTTTAACGTTACGTCATTTGCGCAATTGGCCTGGTTTTCGCAGCCGACGTCACATATGACTGATCATGACTCATGTGCAAATATTCCTATTCCTTGCTGTATAAAACTTTCAATAATCCTCTACCTTATTGTACCAACTGTCAAAAACCTATGCCATACCGTACAAACAAGATACTGATATTGTATTCCTCTATTTTACCATGCAGCAAAATGTGATAGTCAGGTAGTACACTGCTGCATGTGCTTTCAATTTCTATCCATCATGCGTTTTTATGTTCAGTTTAAATGTTATGTAACTTAAGCTATATGTAGGTAAACCTCAATGTTAAAACCACTAACTTTGCTAGCTCAGTCGGAAGCACGCTAGTCTACTGATTGAGAGGTCATGGATTCAATTCACAGGTTGGACTAACTATCCTGAAGTTTTGTCATGACATAATTGATACTTTATCATGTGGGGCATTGCCAGTCACTGGCAGAAGTATGGGCTTAGTAACTGGTTTGCAGCTATATTAAGAGATTTAGTCTTTCCAGGAACAATGAGTAAGTTAACTGATCGCAGTGACATGACCCATACAATGTGTTGCCAAGGCGTAAAGTCTGATCTTATTGTTAAAATCACCAACAGAACTAGTTAATGTGTATGGACAGATTATACAACATACATTCTTAAATGTACATGTATATACATTTAAGAATAGTCTAGTGTGCATTGCAGAAGTAATGATCTAGCATGAGTATATAAAAAATTTTTAAAGATTCCTTTATTTTATGGTCTCCTTATTCAGGTAGAAGTACATTAGTTCAAAATTAAAAATTATGTTTCAGAAGTGATCGATTTGTTGAGTTAGTCTTCTTAGGTTCTACTCTAAATGTTAAGTCAAATCTAATTATACCCCCGCTTCGAAGAAGAGGGGGGTATACTGTTTTACCCTTGTCCGTCCGTTACAAAATTTCCGTCGCAGTTTTCTCAGCAACTATAACATGCAGCAGCCTAATACTTTGCATATTGCTTCATCCCATAGTCCCATGTGGTGTAAAGCGATTTCATGCTCCTTGCTCATCTACTTCCTGTTTGTTGCATATTTTTAGATTTTTGCGGGGGTATCACTCGTGAGCATTAGCTCACAGATTTACTTGTTAGTCTCTGTGTTAGCTTTTTAACACTTTGGTATAATTTATGTTCATGAAATCATTTTTAAAGATACAAGGTGCTGCTGACACCAAGCAGCCCTGGCATGTTTTCATTAAGTGTTTGAATTTAAATAAAATTACTGTAATGGCACTTGGGTGAAAGTTCATTTAGGGCTGGTCATGAAATTCAGCATATTTGGAACCTAAGAATAGTTTCATTTCCTGAGTAAAAGCTTCTGAAATAATGAAATTCAGAAATTTCAGGAAATTAAAAATTTTGAACTTTCCCCCATGATTGCAAGTCTTGGTATAGATAAGAACAATGCATGTATTATAATTATATAAAGTGACTCACGTTTCACAAACACAGTTTTCACTATATAGTTTGAAGGCACACTTTGTTGATTACCTTCACGCTGTTATAAATCATTTTATATTGTACATTTATACTGAATCTAGGTCTTTAAACCTTCTCACAGTGAGGATTATGTTTTATTTATTGTGACAATAATTCTGCCTGTGGCTTTCAATTTGTGAAATTTGAATTTTCTCTTATCAATTCTGAATATCTGGAATCTTTCAGATCTTCATTTTGCATCAATGATATATTTCAACAAAATTTGTCACTTTAATGGAAAGAAATGAAAATTGTGATGGGTCTGTAATTCAGTCGTCCTAATTCTAAGTATGTGACTCTGCGGCTCCTTTGTGATGCAAGTTAGTTCCTAGCTGGCATTGAAATTTAGTAATTAGGGGGAAAACTGGGTTAGAAAATACTTCAGCAGACCTCAATGTTAGATTCCTTTGAATTATTTCAGTTGAATTATTTCAGTGGCCCCCAATTTAAAATGACTTAGAATTATTTCAGTGGCCCCCAATTTAAAATTACTTAGAATTATTTCAGTGGCCCCAAATGTAAAATGACTTAAAAATATTTCAGTGCCCCCCAATGTAAAAAATGACTTAGAATTATTTCAGTGGCCCCCAAATTAAAATTACTTAGAATTATTTCAGTGGCCCCCAATGTAAAATGACTTAGAATTATTTCAGTGGCCCCCAATGTAAAATGACTTAAAAATATTTCAGTGCCCCCAATGTAAAAAATGACTTAGAATTATTTCAGTAGCCCCCAAATTAAAATTACTTAGAATTATTTCAGTGGCCCCCAATGTAAAATTACTTAGAATTATTTCAGTGGCCCCCAATGTAAAATGACTTAAAAATATTTCAGTGCCCCCAATGTAAAATGACTTAGAATTGTTTCAGTGGCCCCCAATGTAAAATTACTTAGAATTATTTCAGTGGCCCCCCAATGTAAAATGACTTAGAATTAATTCAGCGGCCCCAATGCAAAATGACTAAGATATGGTATAAGCTATCTTATCACGGCTATATGTATTGGTCTTGATTGTAATGATTTCAAGCATGATGGCATTGACCAATGTCTTCCACCATCTAGAGAGTAAAGTAGACATGTTACTTAATTAATAAATGTTTTCAAAACTGAAAAAAATTAGTCTTTACAAATATATCTACTGCTATTTAAGTCTCTATAAATTCTTTGGTATGGAATTGCATATAGGTCTGGCAATATGTAAAATAGCAATTTAAACAAATTGTCTGCTATGACAGGCAGAATAATTTTCTAACTCTTTAACCCAAACAAATTCAGTGCTTCAGGGCTTAGATAATTCAATATTTTGTGAAAGATTTAACATGCAACTTTATTGCTTACATTTTGTATTGATGGGGCCAACTAGAAGGTTAGTAAGACGTCTGTCACCATCCTTGAAGTTTAAACTTAAAATTTAAATTGATTCATAATTATTATTCAATATCTGAACTCATCCCTTGAACATCATATGCATTGTTTTCATCATGAAAATTTGTATGAAATACGAAATACTTAAAATGGAATTTTGTGTTTGCAAGAAGTACTTAACTTGGAATTTTGTATTGTTTAATGTATTTGTTATTATATTAGGAAATGTATTGGTTAGCATTATGCTTATTGTTACATTAAAATTTTGTATTTACATTAAAAAGCAATTTACAATAAATTGGTAATGCTCAGCATGCTGAAACAGTTTGATGGCTCAGCTCATTACTAGTCTATCTACATGTCAATGAAGGAGGATGTAGGCTAGTTTTGTACTGATCAATCAAGCTGTTGTTCGTCTTATTTTTGTGTTTTAATTTAATTTTTTGTTGTTAATGAAATGGTATGATATGACATGATGCTATTTTAGGGTTATGGAAGATTAAAGATAATAAGCTTGGTAATGTAAGCTTGTATAAGAATGATCAAATATAGGAAATTGCGTAATATATCATCCTGTCTATCTCTCTTTCTTCAAGTTAGAATATCCTGTCTGACAATTTGCATCAGTATAATAGTGCTTGTATGTCAATCTTTATTTACTAGAAATAAGAAAACATGTAGGTGAAAAAAGTGCATTTTTGACCGAGTCAATATCTATTTATGTATTGTTTTTTTACCTCACCTGAGCATAACATGCTTAGAGTGAACTAATTTGGTTGGGTGGATTGTCTGATGTCAGCTGTCAAGTGTCATCAACTTTTCATCCTTGAAGATCACATTTTTGCTCCAATTTTCATCAAACTTCATTAAAACACATAGGTGAGCGATGTATGGTCATCTTAGCCCTCTTGTAATTAAAAAATTCCATTGACACACCTTATTGATCTATGTATCATAACTTTACTCATGCAATTTACATTGTTGTATCAATACCCATGATTTTTATATGGATTAGTTGTATGGAACCTTTCTGACAATAAGGGACTTTAGTCAGTTATTTCCCCATGTATACTCTTCCAATAGTAGGTCCAATTAGTTGGATTACTCGAATTTTACCCTTACTTTTCAATGTAAATTTGCCAAAATTAATCTTTAATAAAAAAATTTTGTAAATCATTTAATATGTTCGAAATTCAAGCTAAGTATCTTTAAGTAAAGAACTATCTAAATTTCATCACTCCTGTTAATATCTTCATTAACAAGAAAGAAATTAGATGAAACATTTTGTTATCCTTACATAGGAATTCAATGATAAAATCTGAGGATTCCAACTGTAAGAACCTACTTACCAATTTGATTACTTCAGATTTTATCAGGGAAAGATAACTGACTAAAGTCCGTCATTGCTATTTTGATGTTATCTTAAATGTCATTACAAGCATTGGCTTCCTAAAAAAGTTTATATACCCAGTACTTGGTAATTGGTAATTTTATTCCACTGTCACTTGTACATTCACTTTGATTCTTTCAATACTCCTTTATAAATATTGAGTATAGTGCGTAAATATTGACCCCGACCTGACCTTTCACATTTGCATCTAATAATTATCTACACATATCCCAACGAAAGTTAGTACCACTTCGACAGGGATTGTAAAATTATAGAAGTATGTTTTTGTGTTAAGTTTTAACTCATAATCCTCACGGTCACGGTGTAATCGAGCATTAATACTACATTCGTATTTAATGTAATGAATATTCTTGCATAAAGGTCAGGTCGGGGTCAATATTTACTCACAATACAGAAATACTGTAGTGAGTATTTAAATTAGCTTGATTAATGTATGTATAACTGACAGTTAAATAAAATTTATCAATACATGAACCAGTTTATACTGAAGTTAAGATTAGATCTGTTGTCCAGTAAGAGGTCACTGTGTGACCCAGCATTTTCCAGGTACCATGTATGCTGACAGTATGGGCTTACATAAAAAAAGTTTAAATGCTTACAAAATATCGTTCTGACATAAGTTGCCCAGCATATTCCTTGTATATAACTTTCCTACATTAATGTACAATGTACCTATGAGAAACTAGCACTTTCCTTTTCCAATGTGTATGCATTCCCTTGCTGTAAGATGTTGCTTTAATTCCTCATTCAGAGCAATGTATAAACTCCCTGATACAAATACTTTGCTTTCATTGTTAGTCTGGTCATTAAACAATATTGCTTGCAATGTATTCAGCATTGTTGTATGTTTAAATATCTTATCAAGAACTGCAGTAGCTCCTATGTTTTATGTTATATACTCAGTATGATTGGTACGCTTTCATCCCTCCAAAATTCTAAGACTTCATAATGATAGAAGCTGTAGTCCAGAGTGTTTGTTAGCAATTTTAAGATCTCTGGTCCAAAACCTTCCAGGGACAGTGCCTATCATCATGAGCAAGACATATACTTGTGATTTCTACAAACCACAAGGTGTAAATAGGTACCTGTGAGGATAGTGATATTCCATTGTATCATTTGTTGTCCTGAATAAACAGAGTAAAAGAATCCTTGGGGAGATATATAGTAGCCCAAGACCTAGGGCTGTTATTGTACAACAGCAAAGGGTGAAAGTGTTCAGGACTAGTTCTGAAGTTCAGGGATTTTTGGGGATTAGAGATAAGGTTTCTTTATGTTTCTCCATGTTAAAATTGTTGGGGAAAAATGAAATTCAAGAACTTCAGGGTCTAGAATTTTAACTTTCATCCATGCTTTGTTAAATACAAAATAATTTCATTCCTTTTTAAATAAATAATAAAAATAATAATAAAAATTTAGATAAATAAGTTTGAATATGAAGACTATTTAATATATTGTGTTCATTTATGATGTGTCAAACAAACAAACTCATGTGTCATTTACTTGTATATGAAATAATTTACTATAATTATAAGGGTTGATTTTTAAGACATATTTTATTATATGCATGATTTTGTATCATTTCATAGGCATGTTTCCATTTTTCTGAATGCATGTTTTGTGATTAAATTCATTATATATTTTTCTTACTATGTACTGAATTATACTTACTTGGACTTCAATCTATACATAATACAATGTCATATGTGTTTTTTAATAACCAAAATTGTTTATACCTTGCCATTATCGAGACTGAGAACCAATGATTCCATATCTGTATAGGCTAAACCTGGATCCTGTACTTTTCTTTTGAAGAATAAGGGGTCAGATAGGTTCAGTTCCAACTGTTGCAGCAGGTCATACTTTACTTGAAATTTCAACCTAGCAGTCTACGAAATTAGGATATGAAAGTGGTTGCCTAAACAGGTCATTTCAGCAGTTGGCACTATGTCATGTTTGCAGAAAGGTTGCCCAAACTAGAAATTGATTGCCCCAGGCAACCTGACACCTACTCATTTCGTAGACTGACCTTGTGTTATTTACTGTCAAATACTCCTTTATGACAAAAACAGCTCCATGGTCAGGGTTGGATCAGTCTTCCACTTATAAGTTCACATACATTGGCCCAATTTATTTTGTTGTTCAGTAATGGGTGAAATTATCAACTATCTTCGCTGTACTATATAAAATTGATAACTTTGCTAGCTCTAATCAGTTTTCACTTTCACTAATCGGGCTAATAGGTTTATGTAATGACTGTTGGATCATTGTTGTAAGAATATAGTCCTCGAAACTAATGTAGGTTACACAGCCTCTCTGATATTACTTAATATAATGTCTTACAGCATTTAGTTGCCATGACAACGGCTAATGATGATAATACATTTTCCAAATAATGTAATAGGTCCATCGTCGTTATTTCCATGCTGTGTTATATTATATTAGGGACGAATGATGGGCATAGACCATGTAATAGTCTACATAGTAATAATGATGTTTTTACTCATCAACATTATTAGGTTGCCATGGTATTAGTTGTTGAGAAAATTTACCAATTACTTTTAGGAACTTAAAACTCTTGAAAATATATTAGCTAAATATATGTGCTAAGTCTTAGTATATAATGTTAGATTACATATTGATAAACGAAATGACCATTATTGACCAACTTATATAAGTATAGGATGTAGAATTAGTGGTTAATACTTTAGTCCTTTCTGTGGTCAGACTTGTGATACTAGAGTTGTTTTGTCAGCAATTTTGACCAGTTATGAAATGATCTAGATGAAATTGAGGGTTGCTTGCAAGACTGTTGTAAGTACATTGCATTAAAGAGCAAGTTATTACAGTCTTGCAGGCAACTCTTGAAATATATATGCCTGCAATACTGTATTGTTTCTAAATCGAGTTGCTGAAAAAATAATAGTACAATGTATTGATTGACAGGCTTTCAAGGGAATGGTAAAAGTATGACATCTGTTATATTTCATGTTTCCTGAAGTCCAGTCTTACTGTCAGGCTGTTGTACAATGTTCAGTCAGTTATATAATGTAGAATTAAGACTTATCTGTTTCTGTTACCTAATTTGGCATTTTAGTCTAAGTGACTAGACACCTGTAAGAATCCTGTGTCCTGTTAATATTTATATAAGGAAAAGTTCAGACTAGACAAGAATAGACTATATCCGGAATTCAAATATTTGGGTTTTACCCTTCGGTACAAACAAACTTTCACCGTAACAATGAAAACACGTGTACAAAGAACAATAGGATTTAATCCATATCTCGTGTTATTTAGCAATAATGTGTGACAAACTTAGTTTGTACCGCCTGTGCACGGACGGAAAAACCCATAAATTTGAATTCCGGATTAGGTCTATTGAGTAGATTTTTCTTATATCAGGATGATACAGTGAAACTTCTAGTCTAGTAGAACATCCACCTATTTGTCAGTAATTTATTGACTGTTATATCACAGTTTTAGTGGAAAACAGTCATAGCTTAATATAAGGAAAGAGTGAGTTACAACTGTTTTGTGCTAAACCCATGATATGGAGGTGGTTGTTGTTGGAATGGTATAACTGTTTTACCCTGATTTCTTGTTCAACATGTAACACAGGATTTTCTGCTTTTCAAACTCATTTTTTTTGCTATTAAACATGAAAAACTTTTTATATAACAAATTATGCTGTTAAAACATGTGTTGAAGGGTTAGTAATAAGAGTGTGTATTCCTAAGTGTTTCTACAACTACTTCTATTTTTGTGTGGAAAAAGTAAGTTTTAATAAGGTGCCTTTACAAATTCCCTTTAAAGCATTTTGAAAAGGGCTCAATACTAAATATTCATCAAGTATAAGGTGAAGACTATCAGCAAAAAAGTAGATCTAGTATACTCACTGTAACTAAAATTTGAATGTAGTATTAGATCTAAATGACATTACATTACATGTATATATTATTTTGACTCTGGTATATTAACTGTTCACTAATATTGTATAATTTCAGACCATCAGCTAGAGCTAGTGCTACAAGATCTGTTTTATCAATGCGTAGTAATGCTTCTGCTCTTGATGATGAAGAAGATGACGAAGAAGAAGTTGATAAAACTAACGATACTACAGCTTGAAGTTTCCATGACAACACAAAACTATAAACATTGTATAATGTCGTCTTGGACTTAAAAAAGACAATTTTTGTTTTGTTTTTCGCAATTTTCGACTAGCAATAAGTTGATGTATACAGTATAACTATAATTTATGAAGCACAGAAGTTTTTTTATGGTATGGACTTTGATCGGACATTTTTTATAATGGAAATGGCACTGGGATTTGAATTTGTAAGAAAACTCACGGAAATTAGTGAGTTTCTATTACAAAGATTGGACAACAAATTTGTGAACGAAACATTGAACTGGTCATCATATGATGACCAATGTTTGATAATAAGATGATTCACATGTTTTAAAGAATTTCGCTTTTTCGTCATTTTTTCACACATTAAGTATAGACTTCACATTTTGTTAGATAGATGAAAAACATGATGATCTAATATTAATTGCTCTTACATGTGTTTATGATATGTAATATTGGTTAAATAGTGATTACTTGGTTACTTTTTGTTTTACTTAATTTTCTGTGTCCATGTAAAATATTAAAAACCAGTGATATAACGTACCTAGGTGCCTGTATATTTGTGATATAAGCTTAATTTTCTGATTTAATTGATTAATTGATTGATTAATTAGTGAAGGGATCAACTTCATGTATACTTGTTTGAAACTTATGTGTTTTGGAAGATTTTTATTCCATGCTCTCTTGTCTCTATGTTTTTGTGTACCAATATATTATATACATATACACAAGTGCTAATTGTTTAAACTCCCTATTTTTGTACTAATTTTTTTTCGTAATCGTTTTATGCAAGCTCTTTTGTTTAGCATTGTACTGGCCGTAGACTTTGTGTATCTAATAACTCACTGTACGAATGTGTACAACCCTTGTTTTGTTAGATCAAAAATTCATTTTTTTTTTTCATTCAATTTTTCGTTTGAATAGTTTCTCATATACCTTTATTGCATAGTTCATCCTTTTAAGAACATTATACCACTCGAGAAAAAATGGCATTTTATTTGATTATAACATCAAAAAGTTTTAATTTTATAGATATTTTGTTTTGAAATTCAATTTATTTATGATTCAATACTAAAATGAATATTTAAAATCTATTGTTTCATAGAAAGTATGATAATTTAATTGTTCGATATTCAGGATTTTTGTTCTAAAAATGGTAATGCCTAGTTTTGTCTGTCTTGACTTTATGCCAATTTTTATAATGGCTTATTTGTTATTTGTTAAATGGTTATTCTATTTGTTTACATATATTATATGTATCCAATCAAATTAGCTCATTGGTTAATGGATTTAGATAATTAGTGAATGCATATTTGTAGATCAGCGTCATAATGTACTATATATATATACTCTAGGTAGAGGCTTGTTGCATTAACCATAGATTTTTAACTTACAAACAATTTAGTGTGTTCCATATATTGTCCATTTGGTTGCTAGTTTTAATATATATAAGTGTACTATCACATAGTAGTACTTATGTAATAATCTGAGTTTATTACAAAAAACATAACAAATATATGAAAAATTTGAAAACAGAAAAAAATCTGAAGCATTTTTGTTCCTATAAATAGCATTCCAAAGACTATTATAGTGTTTATCTCTTCTACTTACAATATAATTTAGTGCTTCCATATATAATATTTTAGTGCTTATATTTCATGTATCACAAGTTTTTTTTCTAATATTAAGTTTGTGTTATCGAGCCTCTTTCAGTTTTTATTGTTTTTTCTTGATGAGCACTTATATAGGTGTTGTGTCCCTATTGATAGGTCATACATAATCTTTTACTGATGTGTCTAGGCACATGAAGAAGAGTAAGTTGACCAACTGGAAATTTCTGCTAGACACCATCTTAGCCTGTCAACACTGTACCAGCAGCACAAAAGTTGAGTCACCATAGTCGCTTTGTTTGAATGGTGTGTCCTACTCTACGGCAATTATTTTCTTTTAAAATTGAGTATCATCCAATTAGCTGATGATTAATTTTGTCTGCTAGACATTCAAACTTACAAAAACAAGCTAGACAATGATTTTAAAGATTGCATAATGTTGCAGCTTGGCTTGGTAAGACATACTTAGTAATATAATATCTAATTGTCACATCTCTGATGAAAGTTTTTTTGTTGTGTTCACTACATCATGTATGTATGTATATATATACCCTTCATACATTCTCTTACATATGTTAACATTTAATTAACATTTATAGTGATATCTCAGTAGCTGTGTTAGTATAGGATAAAAATCTATATTAGTTCACAAAACATCTGTAGCTTACCATGTATTAATTAGTGAAACTTTCAATTCATCCAAGTTCATTCTGCTTCATAAATCTGTTCTAATCTTGTTAGTGCTCATATCTGATTCTGGCAACCATCACATAATGGCAAAATGTTCTTCCTTTGTCAACCTTTGGGAAGGCATGGTATAATTTTCAATGTTTCTACGAAACCCAAACTGAACAGTTCAGAGTCAAAATATTGTTAATTAAGGGGTTTTAAGAGATAATTTATAGATTTTACTGCCTTACATGAATAATGTAATGAAAGACAAATGCATTTTAGAAAATCTTGTCAGTTGATATATTGAAGAACAGTAAAGCTAGCACCATTGTTTTCATTCTCTGGATTGATAGTATGATTCCAATGGAATAAGTCTGTATAGGTCTGGTAACTGAGGCACTTGTAATTCAAATTGTTGATGTATTTAATAGAATTGAGACTTTATGTTGATATTTATACTTAATATCACTAACTTAATTTTCAATGCTATTACATACCGTTTATACAATTGTTTTTGTTAAACTTTGATTCAACTATTTATGTTTTGCTTATTTTGGGGCTTTTTTTGTAGGTGAATCTTTAAACCTCTGCAAACTTACACATACACAGTATATTGGCTATGCTTTTAATTTTTGCTTTTTTTTCAACATAATGCACTCATAGTGTTTTATCATTTATTAGGTTTATTTTAATCAGTAAAACTGATTAGAACCCCTTTTTGAACCCCTTTCTGAATGATGAATAATTCATATATGCTAGATTACATGTTTTTTGTGGTCCTTCGTCTATAATTATGTCATTTTATATTAGTTGTTAACAAATATGTGCATGCATTGATACATTAACTCATTTATGCATATCAATTACTTATTATTATATTCATCAGTAAAAATGTATAAATTGTAACTTTGTATTATTGTATGTTTTCACATGAAAAAAATATCTTTTTGGTGAATGGTATTAATTTTTTGTCCATAAATGATAAAAATATGAAAAATACGAAATGTAGTCTATACGCTTTTTTAACCAAGTTGGGAAAAAATATGGTTTTTCTTATGAAAATTAGTAGCTGCAAGTTTGACTAAACTTCTGTGTGTTTATAACACTATTTAGATGTCAGTATACTGATGTACCATTTATTTCTCTCTATATATATTATATATATTCTTTTTTTCTTCACTCCTTATGCTGTAGCTATTATATACGTGTATTGAACATTTTGTATTGGGAACAAAGTATTTTTATGATCTATCATTAAAACGTTTTGAGAGGAAAACAATACCTTTTGTTGGTTGTTTCTTTTTGTAGTTGGATTTTTTCAACAACAAAATTTGGCTAATAGTTTGGCGAAACATGGGTGAGCTGGGGTCCTTTGTCGTTAACAGTTGTGTCAAAGTTTCTCTTTACCACATATTTCTGCCATTAATTGTCAGATCTTTATGAAACTTCATACAATGATAACATATGAACAGAATTAGAAAGTAACCACAACTCTACCTGCCTTTATTATGGATTATTTCCCTTTGTAAATTTTGCCTTAAAATTTTTTAATCTGGCTTTAATGTGGTTTCCACATTACATTTCTTGTTTATTTATGGGTTCAACAAAATTTAGGTTATTAGTCCGCGCACCTAACCAGGCTTCCTTAATAGAGGAAAAATTGTCATTGTTATCAAATTTTAATGGTAGGGCATAACTGCTCTGGTCAGATTCAAACCCGTTTCCCCTACCGGAAACTAGATTACAAATTCCGGCGTGCTACCATGTGTGCTACAGACGCAGGTTTGTTGATGTTAAAACCATCATGAATAAATGGTTAATTCTTGCAAAATTAGCTGAATGGTTTAATCATTTTACTGGCAGACTCTTCATAGACAGCTCTACATTGGGACCCATCTGGTAAGCTCGATCCATAGCAGGTTCCACTACAAATCCAGTGGTCTTGGCTTTGATTCCTACACTACCTTTTTAGTCATGAAATATTTTTAACAAATACTTATCAACATAGCTGTGTCACGTGTAGTAGTTGACAGTCATAGGAAAGAAATGTTACTTAGTTCTAAGTTACAAGCCTGTGACAATAAATATAGACTTGTCTTAAGTCAGGGCAACTGGCCTGCTGAAATGAGTGATAAATTGTTGAAATGAAACTTAGAATTCCTTTGTACTCTGCCAGAGTCTGGGACCAGGTTGTAAACTTGAGAGTGAATGATAAAGTTGTTAAACTTGTTTCACAGTCAAATTTCTTTTACTTGTGTATAGGTAGGTACATGCATGTCTTAATTGGACCAGGCTCACATTCAAACAAGTACCAAATTGTTAGGTCTGGCTTTTGATGTATGTCAGTATTCTGTGATCTTGTCAATGGTTCTTTGTTTATAAACCTTGTCTTAAACATATTGATGAGACCTCGCAAAACTAGTCGACATCCTTTAACATTATGTGTAGAGAGACTAGTTTAGCATTGTACCATCAATTTGCTATGAAAGTCACATCAAACCTTAACTGATGTTAACACAGAGCTTGGACTCAATACTTCAGTTAACACTTAATTCTTCTCACATTAATGTTATGCTGTGTTTATGATGAAGAGAAAACATCTCAGACAATGGAATACTGAACTCAATGACTGGTTGATTGCTTAGTTTCCATCAATACTGGGCAAGATATTTGGGACATTTATCAAGCATGTCACTTTTGAAAAGATCACTGATCAATGTGAGCTTCAGTGAAACCACAGGTGGCCAGCATGGTCCCTAATAAAATAAACGCTATATATGCTTTTGATTTGGAAACATGCCGGTCGCCTGTGAGTTGAACCACAGTGACATGTCATATGACTTTCCAAGACCTTCCTCATAATTTTCATCAGATTGTTATTTTTTTTTTCAACTGCCATGGTGCATACATTAACCCCACTAATTTAAATTCTCAATATTTGTTGGATATTCACCAAACATAAACATAGATATCTATTTTTATTGATTATGAGTGCAGAAGTACTCACAGGGTATTTAAATCAGATGGGTTAATGTATGCACCACTGACAGTTGAATAAAACTTAAAAAATATAATGTATTAATCTATCTGGATGAAAATCACTAGGCAGGTCACATGGCCTGTCCCTATGAGTGAAGCCATTCTAAATTTAACTATACAACCCCACTTTATTTGATGGGACACAAAAACAAAGCACAATCTTAGTTATATTATGATATTTTATAAACATTTCTCCAGTATAATACACACATCAAAACATGAGAGTTCTTGAAACAAACACATTTATAACAACATCTTGTCTTGGACTATAATATGGACTAAGTAACAGACACCAATCATTTATATGGACACACTTGTAATAGTGAGGAGAGAATAATCAAACAAAAGGCACTTATCTCTCACTATTTCTTCTACAGCCATCCTGAAAGTAAAAAAAACAAGCCTAAAAATGTTTTATAGTAAATCATAGTTTTTCTGACCAGTATTCTATTTAGAATAAAGCTTGAAAGCTTCTTTGAACATACATACATGTTATTCTTTGTTATAGCTCATGTGTGTATTACTTATATGAGCTATAGCAAAGCCTTACATACAGAGGATAGTGGGGCTACCTTACTCAGTTGTGGGACATCGTAGCACCTCAATTTAGACCTCAATTAAGTTTTAGGTGCATTAAAAGTCAACATGTTTACGGGGTACCACGAAAGGTCAAATACCAAGTTGCATAATTCTAGCATGACCTTTGAATGACCCTTTCATACGAAACAGTTCTTAGAAATTAGCATGCAAAATGACAACTTTATCTAATGACAGTATCTACCTTAAATTTCAGTAACCTAAATTGGAATACATATCAATAATTGATTTTACAGGATCACCCAGAATAGTCAAGCATGCTGTCAATGAACTGCTCTTGTTAGAAATAGTAAGCACAAAATACAATGTGACGTCATTTTTATATATGACGTATACTTGATCAGTGCTAAGTAACATTTTATGGTATCTTAAGAAATAAAATAACCACGACAATGTGTTGAAGAAACACTTTTAATGTTTGTTTTTACAAGACGTATATTACTTAAATACCTTCTGGTTTTTATCATACATAAATGTGGACTCGTGATTTACTTCACTAAAATAACGCAACATTAAGGAACATCAAAATCGAGTCTTAATGGCGAAATGGTCATAATAAATGGAACTAAATTACTTCTTAAATTATCTATTTGGAACTTAAAACTCGTACAGAATCACACGTTTTTGCAATAAACAATGTGGTATTAACAGCGGAACTTAGCTGTTGAACAATAGCAAGCAGTTTGCAAGACAAAGGGCCAATACAATGGTCAAGTATCAATACCATCATATGAAAAGATAATGAATACAATGTACATACATAACTTAAATGGTGACATTGTCGTAAGTTAAATGTTGATTTGCTTCCTTCGTTGTCAACATTATAATTAGTTGCTTACATTGGTCGAACAATTATAAATAGTACCTTTAACAATCAGTTCGTAGCAAAATCATCTCCAATAACAAAATCTACCAAGTGAGATACAAAAATCACACTGTATCAAAGTTTCAACCAAAATAGCCTCCACAAAAGTTGGCTACGTAGTCCACCCATTTGTAAGACGTACAGTTTCATGGGAACACAGGTTTCTATGACGACATCGAAGAATGTCGGGTAAAGGCTTGCTGATGGTTTCTGGAAATCCAAGAACACCTATAGCCAGGACACACATCATTACACCATATGTGAGGAAAGGAACAGTGTAATGGAATGGAGTCTGAAAATAAAAATGGTAAGTTATTTATTAAGACTTGGATCATTATTTTACTCACTGGCACCAGAGTCCATAGAACATAAATAATACGTACCTACATATAGTCCCCAGTATTCATTGAACATTACATTATACAAACCAATTTATCCGCTTATAAGACCACCCCGCTAATAAGACCACTTTTATGAAGAACGGTCAGTGGTCTTAATAGAGGGGTTCCAGTGTATAATAATATTATATAAAACAATAGTAACGGTTCGTAAAGGATTCATTGACAAAATTCTTATTGTTACACAGCATATTTATTCGTAATTTTACGAATTTAAGGACTTAGGTGGAAGTGATTTTACTAAATGATACACAACAGCCAGTCTTAACTTCGACGCCATATTGGATTAGTTTAAAACCTCGCTTCTGATAATTCTTAGAGTTGACCTGGCAGTTCCTAAAGAAATGAAATGATAGAAAGATAGATGGGGTACTTAAAGAACATAGGCCCCTATCTCATTTCAAAAATAAAAAAGTTGTGCATCTCCAGGGTATAGTTACAATTAACTTTTTATTGACTGTTTTCCCAATTTCTCTGACAAACAGAAATAATATTTATCAGGAATTTAATTTGTGCCTAGAATAAGAATAATTTCACTGATTTTTTTTTAATTTAATCAAAATTGTTTCCAAAGATAAGTTTTTAAATTTAATCAAAGCAGTTTCTAAATATAGCTGAATAATTGTAAATAAAAAATTATCACAGAAGTTGCAAGTGAGTATTCAATACAGTAGACAGTGAGTGAGACAAGATTTACTAAATGTTAGAGGTGGCAATCAAAATATAAAACTGTACAGGCATTAGAGAACTTAGTGAGAAATCTTGCTGATAATATGTTTTTGTCGCAACAAAGAAAAGCTTAAAATAGTTGTTCCCATATTAAGATTGCACTGTTAAGACTTGGGAAAATGCATTTCTATACAAAAAGTAAATGCTAGGGAGATAGTTCATCGAGATATCAACCAGAAAGATAGATCAAATTTTGTCTCTTCACCAAAATGTGCTCATAAAGTCTTATAAGGTATACAGTTACAAGCACACGTTGCATTACACTCCCTTCGCAGCTCAGTGAATACATTACATTCATAGAAAGTGAACAAGTACGAGTGAATCTTTCGAACCGATGCCATGGAGAGTAACGTTGCATCTGCGAACTTGTGCTTTGCTGGTTATATATTATATATTTTTCAATATAAAAGGTACTTGAAGTAAAATTCATTCTTAAAATAAGTACTTGCTTTTAACTAGTAATTTATCTTCCAAATGAACAAAATGGAACAGGAACAGTCCTTGGGAAATCAAAGGATTTCGGGTTTTCCAGGAATCGAATTTCCTAATGTTACATTGTTAATCATGTATAAATACGTAACTATACAGTATTTATTGATTCGAATTTCCGCTCTAAGCAATAACAAACTTCTAAATTGTATTATATGCAATATACTTGATACTGACGAAAAACAGAACCCTACGTAAACAAATGACTGTCATGAAATAAACAGCAAATGATTAATGAATAATCAAGGAATAATTTATTTCTACAAGATGTAAAGGATTGACGCAAAAATGAAAATAACCTCATTATTGGGAATATGTTGTTCGTTTAAACAGAAGTGACAAATTATTTTTAAAGTTACATGAACCTACATGATTTTAAAAAGAACTATGATTTCTTGACTACTCTATAAAAAGCATGTTCCACAACTGATTAAAACCCCGTCTAAAATTATGCACTTACTTCTCGCTTATTCTACAAATGACTTGACAGCGGTATGTGTTTAAGGAGATCGGTTCCATAATGGCCCTCATTTTTGAAAAGCAATTCAGAAAAGTCATAAAAGCCTAACAAACTATTACGATACGAGGTCTACTCATACCCATGAAAAATCAAAGCACTGAAAGTACTGGGGTATTCATTGTGTTTAGATTTATTCAATTTTTGTTGGGTTTTATGCTGTACAAACACCTTATAAAGGTTATATCACAGCGGTCAGTCCACCTACTCACTGTTCCTGAAGAGGCTTTATCTCTGGATTTAGCTGTTGACTATGACTACTGCTGTAATTAGTCAAAGCTATAACTGTTACAATATGACTATCACATTGTTTAATTAGTCTGTGTGTCAAAAAAATCTCTAATATAGGAGAGATTTAAAACTATGTCATTGTTATCTGTTATGTGTGCTACGTAGTACACATTTTTGAGTAAAGTTGGACTAACACCCTGCTGCTATTCTATGATTTATATAGTAACTGAACAGAAAATAATGTATTTAAACCCCATTTCTGCTTATCATAAATGTCTTAGAAATTAATTTTACCTGCACTGATGGTGTTTAATGACGAAGGTTAAAATTTACAGATATAATTAAGAATTAATTGTTTGATAAATTATATTTCTTTTTTTCATTCGGTTACCTGATTTAACAAAGAGGTTAATGTAGTCAAGTGAATGGGATTATTTTTTGGAAAATAGTTGAACGTGTTTTATATGCACAAATTATCTATATCTTGTAAGAAAATAAACAAATGTTAAGATTCAAAGTGTAATACTAAGATTTAATACCCGAGTTCATTATTACACACAAACTAGTTATTTTGAAGAAAAAGTGATATATGTTCCAAACATTAATTATGTTGATGACTTTAACAAGTACAAATAATATATTCAATACATTAATTGATAGTATAATAATTATCATTCATATTATTAATATATTTAAGTTAAATGCAGTTATTGTATTTTTAAATGAGTATGTTTAATTAACATTTTTTATTCAGGAATTTTTCCTTAATCTCTCCAGATCTTGTCAGATTACACTTTGGTGAAATGAAACTTTTCCATCATAAGCCTTTATTCTTTATTGAACAGAAGTAGGATAAAAATAATCAAGATAGCCTCAATTTATTGAGGCTAATGAGGATAATGAGTTAAAATCAATCTAGGTCCCTTTAGGGTCTGTTCAATAATTAATATCATACAGTTTCATATGAGGCTAAGTTATGATCAATATTTTTAGGTATGGTTCAATAGTTTCATAAAATTCTGATTCAAAGATTTAAGTTGAAAATCAAGTGATTGATTTTTTCTTACGTCGACGTCAGTTTGAAATGTTATAATTTACAATGTCTAACAGCGTAATCATTATGGTAAAGCATTGTTTTGGAATACATCTACTGATGTAATGATGACACTAAGACACACATATCATGGTACTGGACTAATATTATAAATATTGAAATATATATTTTGTATTTCATTAATTCAAATAAAGATACATGATTGTGTTATTGTATAAGTCTAATACATGTACAGCTTAAAGAAACTATAATAAAACGTAAACACAACACTAGTCGTTTTAAAATATTCATAAGATTATATATCTCAATATGTCAATGTTACCTCTTAATACGTAAATATGTATAATATAAAATATAGAAATATAATAAAAAATAAAATATAAAAATTTATGCTTATGCTAGGTTTCGAACCAGCGACCTCATGAACTTTTCATTTCAATGAATATTTCCGTTCCTTCCCTTTAGCCGACTGAGCTATTCGGGTCCTAAAGGGCAGAGCATGTAACAATAGTTAAATACAGTAAAAAGGACATTAAATATGGGGAAGATAATTTTGGAAGATGAATCCTAAATTTTGTGAGTTGTTATCAAATACAAATAAACTGCACTATCAAATTAAAAAAGCAATTAAATTCTGATTTGTAATTAAACGTATTAATGATAGTTATGAAATTTCAAGTAAAATAATCCCATGTACGATTTATTTGACATACTAATAAATTATGTACAGCGGTATGATTTAACTAAAAACCTTGTAATTAATATATTGTATATAGATCTATAGACGTTCTTGTAACAAACAGACAAGCTGCGTCTGTTCACTTTGTCAAGCGTTTGCCTTTTTCTGACGAAGCATTTTACTGGCTCTGGTCGTTCCCAAATACTAAGTCATTCCTTTTTCTTAGAGAAGGGAAATATGGCATGGTTACCAGAGCTGTTGATGTTTTGCTAGGACTTGGTCAAACGCTTTGTTTCTGCGTTCGTCATCGTGAGATGACGAAACAACCTGCATGAGTCGTGCATGTGGTCGCACGATCATGGCGCTCTATCCTGTCTCGCCTCCCTATATTTAATTAAATAACTATATTGAAAATGATTTAATATTTCTTTCATCTTGAGAGAAATTTGAAAAAATATAAATGAATACATTAAGTGGTAAATTTGCTATGTCCATTTCATACATTTCTGTACTTACTACCCCTTCGTTAAATTCATATTGTTTTAAATCCAACCTCCTATAATCGAAGACAGGAAGAGTGCCATGGTCAAAATGCAGTACATGTATTATGATAAACTAAAATATATTTAAAAAAAAAACATAAAATGAATTTCTTCGCACCCGGGTCACGTCAGTTTAATACATTGCCTCTCATATTCAAAAATATGCAAACAATATGAAACCATTAAAATAGTTTTGTCGGAAAAATATTGGCATTTGAGAGAGGTCGATCGAGGAATGTATAACTTTACCACCGGACTTACCTCGGCGATCTTCTATGCAGATAAATCTCGGATATCATGATAGTTACATGTTAAGAGGTAACATTGACATATTGAGATATATGCTGAGAGGAAAAAGTTTAGTCAGTAAGAATGTTTCATTTAATATTTTATAATAAACCCCATTCTATTGACAAAAAATTGATTTGTAACAAAATTTAATCAATCGACAGAATATTGAACATTTTTACAAAAAAGTTTGATGAGATTATTGAGAATTCCAGTCATGATAACAGCATAAGGGTCAGAATAAAAAATCACAAACTAATCAGTATCTGGTATGTCCACCTCTAGCTTGAATGACGTCAATAGCGTACGTGATTTGGGGCGTGCATTGCACGAGGAATGGGCACAGACACCTGCTCACTTCACCCGGCGACTCATAATTTCATTGAGACGACGTTGTTTGGCTGTCATTCAATCTAGAGGTGGACATACCAGATACTGATTAGTTTGTGATTTTTTATTCTGACCCTTTTGCTGTTATCATGGCTGGAATTCTCAATAATCTCATCAAACTTTTTTGTAAAAATGTTCAATATTCTGTATTAGTCCAGTACCATGATATGTGTGTCTTAGTGTCATCATTACATCAGATGTATTCCAAAACAATGCTTTACCATAATGATTACGCTGTTAGACTTTGTAAATTATAACATTTCAAACTGACGTCGACGTAAGAAAAAATCAATTACATTTGTACCTGATTTTCAACTTAAAATTTCGACAATTAGTTCACGATCGACCCCCTGATTTTTTTCATATAAACATTGATATAGTCCAACAGAATTAACCTGAGCTTGACCTTTATGCAAGAAATAATACCTAGATTATTGATTTTAGCTTATTTTCCTCATTATAATCAAGATAGCCTCAATTTATTGAGGCTATCTTGATTATTTTATTCTACTTATATATATATACATATATTATATATTACAAAAATTAAGCAAATGTGACTTCACATGCCAATTAATTTTATTTTCTTTACTAATTCAAACATATTTAGCCATACGGTTCATTGGTCATAACTTGTCTATTAAAGATAATGTTGTTTTAGATTTTATATACAATACCCACCAAAAGTGCGGAGACATTTTCACTTTGCAGGCCTACTAAATAGCTTTTGTCCAAAATTTTGAAAACTGCTTACTTAAAAAAGTTTATCACTTTACTTATAACTGAGTCTACAAAAATACCAAACAAAATACATTATAGAAAATGATTACAATAAATAGGCTTAAGCTAGGGTGTCAGATGCTGAATATTATTCATGTGCCGCATTATTGAAATTTGTTTTCATTTTATCACAACCATATTTAAATATAAAAAACTAGTAATTCTACAAAAAAAATCATCAAAATTAATGAGTTGTAGTTTTTTTTTTTGTGGGTACTGTATTAATATATCATTGGAAATATATATTATAACAGGTACCAAAGATGGTGGCAGGAAAATTTTTTTTTTATATCAAAGAATTTTTCTGAAAAGTGGGACGCAAACTTGTGTGTTACTTGTTCCACATAAAATATCCACGCATATATGCATAAAATATACTAAATGTACCCTTTATTTGGTACAGTAAATTGTCTCTATGATTTATGTATGGTAAAAAAATATGAAAGATCTCGTGTATCAACAGAAATAATTGTTTCCCCCACCCGCTTTTTCAATGATGTGCTGTTTGACATCATCTTGGATTTTATAGCGAGCGCTCGACATTCTGTACACAAACGGTCTGACTGACCGATATCTTCACCTATTTATGGAATGAGCGCAGTCGTTCAATAGCCTAACAATTCGCGAGGCGGGCGCTCGCTCGAGCGCTCGCATTGTTGAACACACCTCGGGTTTAATTGCATACGACCCGAACAGTTACAGTCCGGAAATAATTATCTTTAAAACAAACCCAATACGCGGGAATCAGCACTTATAGTAATGTATACAGTACAAGTATTAGCATTTCAAAAATGCTTGAATCGTCGATTAGCCATGTATGACATCTCCTTTAGTAAAGCATTCAAGCAATATATGTGTCAGAGTTTAACAATTTCGTCATGTTCCGACCGAGCACATACAAACTCATTTTTATGGTATACTTTATAATTCACCTGTCCATTTGGCAAGAAATTATATTTATTGATAACCAATCCAGATTATTCGATTCAAGAACATGTTCTGTCCCATATTTCGACGGCTAATCGAACGAAGATTATATTTCTTTACAAGAAAATATTGAGGCAAAGCATCAAAGGTCCCCAAACAATTAATAGCACGAAAGTACTGCTTACGTCTGTAATCTCTATAAGTGAGGCATTAAAATTCTTTAAAAAATGTTTATTAACCGTTAATTAAACCAATCATGTTTGATAATTTAATATATAAATGTACAATATATAAAACGATCATTATCAGTGATGGTCTGATAATTCTTCTCTGTTTATGGTGTCAGCCACAGTGTCTTCGTCAGTGGTTTAGACTGTGACTTTCTATAAATAGACCGCGAAGGCCGTCGAGTGTACATCTATCTAATAGTACTGCCACACATCTCTCACGAGTATTATGGACAGTCTTATCTCTGTTACAAGTTAATCGCTTCAAGTATATTCTGTAACGTCATATTGAGCGTCTGGTCATTTTCTCGCGCAGAAATACATAAAGTACCAGTTTCAGTATGAACTATTTTATTGTAGCGGAATTATCCGGATATGGATGCTGTTAGGTCTCGTTGATTAAATATAGGACTCCGATCGGAATACCACTATTAATCTATTGGTAACAGAGTATTCATTGTAAACACAATGAATACAAAAACAAAAATTCCATTATTTATTTCTCTAATCTAGACAAGTCTTTTTATCTGTTATCCCTAATGACGTCATATCGGGCAGACTTGTCTTTAGTACATCAATACATAATCCAATAGATTGTCGGTCAATCAGGTTGAACTAGACTAGTTTATTCCATTGACCGACAATCTGCTGGGCAAACTTTTAGACATATTGACTTGTTGATATATTTATAGTTGTATGTTATATAATACAGGGCTACAGACAGTAAACAGAAAAAACTAACATAATTAGCTTGATATATCTACGTAAAATATCAACAGAGTAGGAAATCATACCACGAGTAACCATATCATGACAGTGAAATATTATGACCCCAAGCATCTTAGGATCTGATTTTATGGTATCGTTGTTTTCATGATTCATTCATAGTAGTTTTTGGTGCGTTGTTTTTTGGATTTATTCTAAGTTGGGTTGGTCTTTTAGCAATATCTTGCCAGACATTTGAGTTTATTTATGCTTAATGGTCAGTACAGTTCAGTTTGATTCACTTGTTGAGATTAATGTCATTGTCATTGCAAGTTTCCATCAAAATGGTCAATCGTAACACGTCAGACGCTTTTATAGCAAGATTTAAATGGATTCCGATAGCGAAAAATGCTAGCGTTTGCCATTTACTTTGACTAATATAGATCTAAACCAAATATGTCTTTATTATTTTACGTATAATTATTATTTAATGCTATTTTAAAGGCAACTAACAACCACAGTTCGACAGAAACCGTTCACTTCTGATTTTTTTCACAAAGGAATTACTCTCTTAACAAAGCCTACATCCTTTTAAATTCAGTTCAGCGAGACACTTCATATGTTAATACAGGTTTTCACGTAGTCGTTTTACATAGACTACGCAACCTGAAGAATCCGAAACATCAGAAATCTAGAATCCACTTCACTCCAAATGATTTTCCTAGTTCATTTTTTGGACATTTAAATGCTATTACGAGAGCACGAGTCAAATTAATTTGTTCAACTATGTATGTTGATATAATATATATGCAAAGTTACGCTGCGTCTTACAACCAGTCAGTCCGTTCCAAGTCGGAGTTATTGCCGAGTGTCCCAGACTTAACCGTCCTGTCAGGCTGAAAATCACCCGTGAACATTGGTAGTTGTTACGTTTACTAACATCACCATGGTAACGGACAAAAGGGTACTTTGTGTACCTAGTGATATATTAAATTATTAAATACACAATTGTCAGATAAAATGCGACACATAATGACTCGATGTCAATATAAAATAGAAACTTTCTATTATCTTAAAACTACGACCAGACTGCTCGGAAAACAGTGGCATATCAATAACTAATGGACTCATAAGGACGAAACCCCATAAAACTGTAAATTCCAAACTTAATTTTTGGATTGAAAGATGTTTTTTCATTTTCTTAACACATGGAGTCCTTTCATAAGTACTTTCCTGCTAGCTTTAAGCTGGTCATTCGTACAGTGTCAGATTTAATCGTCAAATGACACAATATCGATATTACTAAGAAGCAAAATCTAAGTATCATAATACAGCGGTCAGAAAGTACATTTATCTCTCTGTAAGAGACTTGTATGTTATCATCTTGAAAGCACTAAATCTCTAGGATTGATTGATTGATCAATTATAGAAACAAGAAATTGTAAATTGAGTTTATATTTGCTTGTAAATAATTCTATTATTGTTAATACATTGCCGTGTAAAGACAATATCATCAAACAATTTGGATGCTTTTCTACTTATTAGCTACAAAACAACAACATTCAAAAGTCGTAATCATTGCAAATGGCTATGGGTTGTCTACATATACATTTTAAGTTAGATATAATGCCTTGACAAGTTTGATTTATCACTCTTGAATGTACTTTCTGGTTCAAAAGTACCAAACAGTAAGGATAAAATGTCTTGCTTAATTTACTTCGAAGTGGGTTTTTGGATAGATAGATAGATACTTTTATTCAATAAACATAAGGCATGACACCCAACAGTTTACAAGTTAGGCAAATATTACAACATAAATACAACACAGAAGTAAATATATATATGGTATAAATACGTTAAATGGAATAAATCGGTAATGGCGTATAAGTATAAATACAGATACAGTTATGATGAGGAAAGTGCAAAACACAATTTAACAATGACCAGATAGAGAAGATTATTGAAAAATATTTAAACATATACAACGCTGTCTTGTAATTTTAAACTTTTGTAAATATAAACAGCTAAGTTTTGAATAGTATTAGAATCGATAGATGTAAACAGTTGTATGAATTTTGGTATATTTGGACGTTTCCAGAAGTAACAATCTACTTAATTTACTTTGAGGTGGGTTTTTGGCTGTGATTTGAACAAACTCGGATCTGGGTAACCAATGGTAACCACCCTTTACGTCGTAACCACTCGTCCACGTTAGCTTCATTCAATCAAGTTTTAATAATATGGTCTCAAACAACACTGTTCTGTTTTAGTACTAGCTGGCAAACTGAAACTGGCGACAGATTGAGTGTTACATAAAAGGATATAGCCAATTGTCTGAGTAAAAGTAAACAGAATCAAATATGTCATATACTTACCAAATATGTAACAAGTTTATCAGCTAAAACATATCCTGCTAATCCTGACATGAAACCAATACTTAAACCCATTGTTCTGTAATATAGATATTCAAATAAATAGAAATAGTAAAATCTAAATATGTATAAAACAAATACAGACTCGAACTCGATGCTTCAGCTATGAAAAAACAAGTGTGTTGCTCTCTAGTTATAAACAGTCATTTATTCAACGGTGTCGAGTACGATGCGAATGGAAAGGGCCACAAAGCAGCCAACCGTCGATATAATCGACATTATACCACGAAAACTATGCAATGTTTTCATTCTCACGTTTTATAATTATCGTCTTAACAGATATATCAACCAGGGAAATAAACTTCACGTTTTATAATTATCGTCTTAACAGATATATCAACCAGGGAAATAAACTAGCGTTCTTTCGTATTCTGTAAAAAACAGCTTTACAATTTGATTTCGTTTATAAAGAGAAAACACACATCAAATCACTTCATGTGTCTTTTATTGACTTTATACTATATGTCATGTATGACATTTTCGATATACAGGAACAAAGACTCAAAATAATACGTTAGCATAATCTTGCTGAAATTGGTTTTATATTCAAACACGCTGTAGGCCTAAGCATCTGCGTTTCTTTTTCGTAATTTATACCAACTCAGAATTGGAAATATTCTAGCTTAGAAAATAGGGTACGTTTATCTTAATAAAAGTTAAAATTGCTTCTAGGAAGTACAATACATACATGATATTAGCATTTCTTGATAAGGTATTCTCAGCGGAAACTGACATCAGGCAAATAAATTGCCAAGTATCATAATAAAAGACATTCAATTATTTTAAATAAAGTACATGTATTAACTATGTAATAAATACAAATCCAGAAAATAATTTGTAAAAGATACATCTTAGATAGGATGTTCTTCACGATAGTGCTATACCATTTCAAGCCTTCAAATGACGTCATGCTAGGTTCAGATATCTCGAAATTAATGATTTTTCTGATTCTAAAAGACACATACAATATTCTATACTGAAACAATGCATTCTAAATAAGGATGTTTGACTCAATTTGCTATTCAGACAAGGGGAATTACACAACATGGTATCACAACATGGTTTTTACAACATGATTTTTACAACATTTTACGGTATCTTTAATTTGACTTCATGATTTATATTATATGAAAAAGTCGGTTTATATTTGATAACCAAACCACATATTTTCAAACTTAAGGACAATGTTTCATTCACAAGGTTAAGCTTCAAGTTTAAATATAGATGCTTTGTGGATACACTTCGCGTAAGTGAAGCCGAATTTTGTGATTTGACAGAACACACAATAATGATGGCGGAAACTATTTGAAAAAAGTAACATTTAAGTACAGAACAGAATAGAACAAACCTTTATTTCCTGCAATCATGAAACATTATCAAACCAATTCAACCATGTGTTAATAAATAAAACATATATACAGAGGTATTAAACAATAGAATACAATAAAAACCAAATATTAAAGTAAATTACCTGATAACCGTAGGATAGGTTTCCATGGTGATAAGGTTGATTAATGACAAGGTTGTTGTAACACCAAGTTTAGTAAAGAATGCAAGTAAATTGACCATAGTCCAATCTAAGGTCTCATTAGTCACATGTAGTACAAGTATACAAAATGATACTAAACCAGTTGACATCCCAAATAGAAATATACACCACCGTCTTCCAATACTGAAAGTATGACAATGGACATGGTTCTCTTAATGGTCAACTTTGGTCCAGTGAATTATTCAAATAGTTTTGACGTATGATAAAACTACAATGTAGTAGTGTCGGTGGTCAAGTGGTAGGATGAACGCTTAGAGATCGTTAAAGTCTAAGTTCGAATCGTACTAGGGGCACTGCTAATTTCCTTGTGCAAGAAATTAACATACTGTAGTTCCATTCTACAACTGTGTTAATGGGGACTGTGATGAATGTTCTGCCTGAAGCTAATTTGAATGATCAATGTCCATGGTACAATATTGTTAGCTTAACATACGTAAATAAAGCAGACTTTAAACCATACTTCAGCGTCTTAACTTTAATGTCTACATTTGACAAAAACAATGGTCAATCTGATGTACAACGTCACTAACATCAAACGTGTTTTGTTTTCTTTTTGGTCTGTATCCACTATCACATATAATGGTAAATTGCTCATAGATGACAGGGTGTCATTTCTCGGATTCTTAATCAGTACCATTCTCAGAGATATAGAAACTGCAAAAAAACTTGTCGGGGCGCTAGTACACGGTTAATCTAAAATATGGCATTTTACTTCATGACTATCAATATATAATATCTTATTTCATCACCTCTATATAATATAATAATATCCAAATAGACAAATAACTTTTTAAATGGAACTTTAACAGACTATTACAGCCCTTTAATAAAGAAAGAAAATTCTGTTTCCAAATATTAGTTAAGAAGAATATTCATCCTAACGAGAGGCAGAATGTATTTTCAATGAATTGTTTCAATACAAATTTAAACATTTTGTAAAAAATTAATCTACTTTTTGTTGAATGTCACTAGTTGAATAGTTAAAGGAAGGTAATTTTAACTAACAGACTTGACAGTAGAGAGACGTAACTTTAACAGACAGCTAATAGCTTTAAAGGAAACCTGCATCGCAAATATATCTTAAATATTAGAGGCAATTATATGTCTTAGAATAGTCTAACTTAACCATCTACAGCTTATTTAGTAATGAATAGTATATAACGTAGATGTGTTTCAAACTCTGGGCATGTTATTAACGTCACTCATCTTTAAATATAGTCTTAGTAATTTATCTGTTTCATATATACTAGGACGAAAAAGAAACGCCGGATAACCTATAATGATTGTTTTAAGGGATAAATTGTATTATTGGATTATTATATTTATTTTTGTATGAAATGTCATCTGTATGGAACAGCTGTTGAAGTTTCAATCGATTTCCGATGCTGATTATGTGAAAAAATACCCCCTTTTAACGATGACCCTTCTTGTTTTGCGAAACACGGCCGGACATGTGTTGCATATTTTATGTACCCGGCGTTTCTTTTTCGTCCTAGTATACATGAGCGGCAAACATAACTTGACAAAAACTCGAGATGGATGCATTTCAAACGCTGTACATTTTCTTCGTTGTGACAATTTATGAATCTTGATTAAATAATAAAGCTCCTAGAATGTCTTTTACTGATGTATTTTCATCAATATTTGATAAACCAACAGGTTTCCTGTGTTTGGTTATAAATATTTAATCATTAATATCAACAATTTACATATTGTTGTTGACAACGTTGCATGATGGAAAATACGTAGTTTTTGGCGCCAAATTACATCAGACAGTTTATGGCTTTAAGAAATACGATAGGAAATGAAGGATAAAAAATGTTTGAGCATAAATTGGCGAAGAAACAAATAACAAATTTGTATCACGTTATATCAGGTTCTCTAGAACAAAGTCTAACCTACATTTCATCGCATACGGGACTTTATTTAAATGTAATCAAAACGCATAATGAGAGAGATAAATTTCGAACAAAGGCAAAAATAGATAATCACTGATAGGTTCTGGCTGGTGTCCTTAAATATATTCGACTATACGCAACCATGTTTATCAACATCAGTGGTATTGTTGAATTTTGTTCAACTGACAGTGGCGCATTCATTAATCCAAACGATTTACTTTCTCGTTATTCGTTCGATAATCCCCGTGCATAATTACGGGAACTAGAACCTATTTTTATCTATCGTTAATCTATAAGTAAAAAACTTATATAGTTAATATTTGATACAGCGGAGTGAATGTATGAGTCACTGACTGTAAAATAAAATAATATGTAGAATGGAAAACATCGAGTTACACGTGTAAAGTACCCCGGGATATAAGGCATGCCTGAATTAATGATATGACCTTGTTCAATCAGATAAGCATTAGCAATAATGGCCTCCGAAGTTTCAACTCATTTCAAATACTTCAGAGATCTTCTATATATATCTGCGTTGGCAGTCGCTGAGGTGTTCATAATCACGTGATATCACGTACTTCCGGTACATATGTACTTACCATTTATTAATGAGAATGGTAAAAATGATGACAACAACAGCAGCACTATACAATATAAAATTGTTGAGGTATGGACTGATAGTTAACTGTTTGATTTCTATAAATAATCCACTGTATACCATACTTCCTATAGTCCTGAAATACAAACAAAGTAGAAAATTATCATTGTTAATGAAAATAATAAATATTGGTTATACAACTTAAAATTTGCTATATTTAAACTTGGATCTTATCCCAAAGAATCCCTCTTTAGGTCCCTTTGTTTCTAGCTAAGGGTAAAGCCAACAACTGGGCAAAGGACAACGTTTTTTGCTCAAACAAATAAGATGGGATATGCATTTTGGGTTGGGTTAGAACAAGCGCTGTAATAAAACACACGAAATTGTAGAAACAAAATTTCAGCAGTAAAAGCTGAATATTTGCACTTTTTGGACGAAAAGTAGGTCTACAGAAAATGACGGCATTTCATAAATATACTTCACTATATATTGGTGCAAGGAGGAGTGTATTATTATACTAAGTAATAATTTAATTATGCTAATGATTCTGCGTTTACAGTCAACAACCGATGTAGACAGGTTTTGGCACATTTGCAGACCATGTATATGTTCTAGACTGGTAAATTATTGCGGAAAAATGCAAAAAAAAAACACGAGTAAGCATATTCACTCAGTCACAGACACATTTATTTATAATGCAATCTTCATAAGTAGTGCAAACCAAAGCATTGCAATTTAGCGAATAGCTGACCCCCTTTCCAGAAACAAATTACTAGTACCAGAAATATTTTCATTTTTTGGAAAGCTTTGATTACAATTTACAATTAATGAATATTTTTATGACAATTTGATCACAGACAATTTGAATTTAGGTTTCTTTAACTGTTTGTTTGTTATATGTATTGTAATTAAGACTGGCTTAATCATTACTTCATTTTTTGCAACAGCTATCAACACTTGTTATATTGTAATGTTTAACGCCACTTTCATTAGTCAGTATGGAACATAGTCCTGACTTCGCCATGCAGTGGCTGTTAACTGCCTTACTTATTACAGAGATAGAAGGGACAACGACCATAGAAACTTATTCAATACCAATCTCCGTAAACAGAGATCCTGTCGTAGAGCGTTGTCGTACTGGATCTCTACTTAGTCAATGCAAGGTCACGTCGAGATGAACTTTGTGTCGACCAATCAATGCGTAGCTTTCATCTTGACGAAAACACTATTAATCACATTTTGATTTTCGTAATTTCTATTTTTAGACCTATGTTTGCATGCTAATTTAACAGCGGTATTATTCACAGTCTGCGATTGGGCGGCTCATTTCAAATTTCGTGACGTAGACGATGTAAACAAGTTACGTATCATAACAATTTCGTCATGAATATTATGATGAGAAAAGGTCACCTGAACGTGACCTTCGTTTGGAAAAGGCCAGATCTACATTAGCGAGTATGCGAGCGGTAAAATTGTAGATCGGGTTTTAATCAGATTGATTCAATACCTAACTCCATGAATGTATGTAGGCCCTTCTTGTGAATCGAATAATCGATTCTTGGATTGATTGTCGTGCTATTTAGGGTTTACAGGCACATGATCTTCTAAATGTAAACAGAAACAAAATAGCAGAAGACCGTCACTTTGGAATAATCTGAAAAAATGGAGACTGTCTGATGCAGACAATGCGACTCTCATTTGATTGAATGGAATTGTCTGTCATTGTCGGATTGCTATTTTTATTCAAGGTCCCAAACTTAAAATCAAGTTTACGTCTGACTTCAGGTTAGTAAACTTCAAATTAATAACAATCTCCATAAACAGATATCTACAGGACCGCTGACGCTAAAATTAGCGAGAAGACGAGCTGGGAATTTTAGATTAGGTTTTAATCAGATCAAGTTGATGCCAGCTTCTTTGAATACATTGAATGTCATGGTCAACATGCTTAATGCAGGTATAGTGCGTAAATATTGACTCCGAACTGACCTTTCACATTTGCATCTAATAATTATCTACACATATCCCGACGAAAGTCAGTACCACGCCTATTCTACACTTCGACAGCGATCGTAAAGTTATAGAAGTATGTTTGTGTGTAAAGTTTTAACTCATAATCCTCACGGTCACTGTGTAATCGAGCATTTATACTACATTCGTATTCAATGTAATGAATATTCTTGCATAAAGGTCAGGTCGAGGTCAATATTTACGCACAATACATTTATGAATTATATTACAGTGTATTCGTCTATCTTTTTATTGTTTGATTGGCAAAATTGCCATTGTAGTTTTACGTGCATCGTGTTAAGAATCAATCATGTGGTCCTAATTGGCAATAATTGTAAGTAATGTAAGAAATTCCCTAAATTCTCTTATTTTGTAAAAAATATTCCGCTTCGCACATTTGTATTCGTGAGCAATTTAGAAAATGGAAGCTGTATGTCTAACAATCACGAAGATTGACAATATTAGTCGATTAAAAGTAAACACGCCATTTGCTTTGGCACGCGCGAAATATCGTCAACTTATCTGTGAGTTATAGACAAACAGCCCTTAACAGCCTATTGTATCTCCCCTACAAATGTAAACAAACAACGCCATAACGGCAATAACTCTCCGAGAGAAATTAATAACAGAATTTAAAATTATTTTAATTAAGTACTTTGTGGAAACAGTTGCAAGCAGACAGTGTGTCTCACATTTAAATGAATTAAATAGTTTAAAGTAATTTGTGTATAGACAGCAATTAATGCGCAAACTATTGTGCTTTAGTTTCAATACATGATAATAAATAAGCTGTCTGGTAGAGATTTGGCCTTGAGAAATACTGTCAACTTTCGGTGAATGACTTTTTTACAGTAATACATTGCAGACGACAATATTTTCAGTACTAGACTTTAACTTACAAGCAAAAATACAATAAATACAGACAGGAACGGTTCCAGTAGATTTTTCTTGAAGCTAAATGTTCATTATAAACGTATTCTGTCTCTCTGTGGATATTGTTGTAAAATTTTGTTGTTAATTTTACAAGATATATACTATTGTCTAAAAGGAATAAATTTTATACTATAAAATAAATTCAACGATCGTTCACCCAGCACTTGGTTGATATTACAAGAATATTTACTGCTTATACAGTTGCTTTTGGTAAGATTTATGTCGTGCCTTTTGCTCTTTGAATAATAAATTATCCCAAAGCAGGGAATACAATGCAACAAGCAAAAAGCAACAACGCGTCTCTTTCAAAAACAGGAATTTCATCTGGGAATTCAATACAATAAAAGGTTAGGCAAATGATGATATATTAGAATTTTGATTTGCAGGAACTTGTAATCTACGTAAGAAATTCAAAATTTTGTACGTTTGTCATGTTGAATACATAAATTTACGAAGTGAATCTGTTTATGAAGGTTTGTTATTCAGTTAAATTTCATCGACATGTTAAAGTAGAAATTTTATATTACATGTGTATATGTAAAACAAAATTTAATGATTGTTTTGATTCATGAAAGATTTAACTCATTGAGAAACTAAGCTTGTTTTCGTTCATGTGAATAATCGTTATTTGGAAGAATAAAAGCGGTGACTGCGGTACAGTTGATTGACGTAGGAATTCGAACCCAGAATCCGGGTTGCGCCAGGTTATACTAAATCATTATAGTTTAATATCGAATTTCATGTGTAAAGGGGAAGTTGTCGGCTCCGTGATAAAGGGTAAACTAGTTTTTGTAAACAAGTGTTCGGAAAAGCTAATTAGGTCTGTCGGCCAACGAAAATGATATAATTAAAAGTGCTCATGAAGTGTGTGAACCATAAGAAAGAAAATAAAGTAAACTTACCATGTAAATATCACAGCAAGAGTTCCTCGTCTTAGTTTTCTTGTTTTTAACGTATCGAGGAAAGTATAAGTCTTTTTATGCATAGTATTTAATATACAAGCCTTTGATATGTCAAACCACGTGATTAATTCCGGAACAGGACGGCAGTTACACGCAACTATCTCTTTTATCGTATGCTCTGCTTCTGCAAACTTGTGATTACACATCAGCCATCGAGGACTTTCTAAAACTAAACTGAAAATAGACATAAACGCACAAAATGAACCTACATAAAGTGGTAAGCATTATTACTGATGAATTTTATTCAACAGTGGCGCATTCATTGACACCGCTTATTTAAATACTCACCACTGTATTTCTACCGATGTATCTAAATAAAGACCATCCATATGGTTGTTTTTCTGTATGTTATATATACGTTACGTTTTTGTCTAATATACATTTTAGCAACCTGAATTCTGCTGGTCAACCGTGCAATTTAAGTTGTAAAGAACAGCATTGTTTAACCCATTACATTCGGATTACTCGTGTGTGCGTATTTACCCTTTAAAATCGGGATACTCGTCCGTGCGTAGTTTCAGGTCGTTTTACACTAGTTGTCTTTCTCATGTCATACCGTCAAAATCATTAAAGTTAAATGTATTAAACTATACATTTTTGGAAAGCTTATTAAATTCTGAATTCAATGATCAAACTTTTATTGTTGTGCTATTTCAATTAAAAAAAATAATGCAAGTTAAAAACATGCATGTTACGTAATTATTTTTTTTTTTAATAAGCATTTTCGTATTTTATACTAGTTGTCTTTTTCATATCATACCGTCAAAATTATTAAAGATAAGTGTATAAAAATGTACATTTTTGGAAAGACAATTAAATTATGAATTCATTGGTAACAATTTTATTATTGTGCTATTTTAATTTCAAAAAATAACACTAGTTAAAGACATGCATGTTACGATTTTTTAAGAAAAAAATTAGAGCACTCAAAATAAATAAATTTTACCGGAAAAAAATCAATGGTAACCCTAAAAACTGAAATGTACATTAGTTGCAGAATTTAACCAGCTTTTTAATATTGAAAACAAAATTAAAATATTCCAGATAGAAAAAAAGTTACAGTCATAAATATCAGAAAGAGTAACTAACGGACTTTGCTAGTTTTCTCAAGGCAATTATGACTTACTCTCACTGACATAGCACTGCATTGAAAAGAAGCTCTATAACACTCTCATGTTATGTGTTAACTCTTATCTTGTTTAATTATTTTCTTACCACATGTTGAAAGAAGCTGGCACTGGTCCAAATTTTAATTGTGACTGGTATATTGTCCCCATAATTTTATGACCCCTTGATGATTGATGTTAGCAGTTTGTGGGGATCATAGTGTCATAAACTTGCAATTACATGCATGTGCTAGACATTGTTTGGTCTTATAGCTTAGGGCAGTTTTATCTTAATCTTATCTCATTAAAATCAAAGATTAATATTGAATATCATTATGTGATTATGAAAGTCATGTTTATGTATATATAGGGTGTTTTAGAGCTCTCTCCAATGCATGTGTTTGGTGAATTGTTTGTCATGAGAAAATTAGCAAAGTCCGTTGGTTACCTGTCCTTACATTTATAGCTGTAACTTTTTTTCTGGAAGGAATAATTTAATTTTGTTTTCAATATTAAAAAAACTGATTAAATTCTGCAAAAAATGTACATCTTAGCTTTAGGGGTTACCATTGACTTTTTTTCAGAAAAATTCAATTATTTGCAGTGCTCTATTTGTTTTCTTAAAAAAAAAATGCAACATTCATGTCTTTAACTTGTATTTTTAAAAAAAAATAAAATAGCACAATAATAAAATTGTTATCAATGAATTTGTAATTTAATTGTCTTTCCAAAAATGTTTATTTTTATACAGTTATCTTTAATAATTTCAATGGTATGATATGAAAAAGACAACTAGTGTAAAAATAAGAAAATGCGTATCAATTACAGATAAATCTTCAGATATTGGGAGGACTTTATCTGATGAGGTCATAGAATGAAATGGGTTAAAACAATTAAGTCAAATCTAGTAAAAGTAAATGTAAAGAACTGAATAGCTTCTACACGAGAGGATATCGAAAACGTTATGATTCAAACAATTCGGCTGTCTAACTCATTCGGTAGCATGCAACTCTACCGATCAAGAGGTCGTAGTTTCTATTACCTGGCGGGTCATACTGTCATTAAGATTAGTCATGAAATAATTCTTATTAATTTTCTTATTAATAACTAATTCTTAGTATTTAGGACAGCTGTCTATCACTGACGGAAGTATGCATCTAATTGCTAATTTACAGCTAAATCGGTTGTATGTTTTACATACATCTCTGATATAATATTCAGGCACCATATTGGAATATTTTCAATCACATGATTGTATTTAATCTCATCTTATTTTACACAGGATACGGACACACCCGATATCTGCAGTAATAATATCAACACTGTCAAGATTTATTGTTATTTCTTACAATTTGAAACTGTTGTCAAGGAAACAGATAATTATGTTTGACATTTTCTACTATAAGTCAACAATGCAATAACACAAAACTATCATATTCAATTTATTCTTTATCGTTGCCATGGCAACTTGCACATTTTATAAATGAAGAGACTGGACTGAAATTCGATGTCTTGGTAAAATGTTTGCATTGAAATTATAAATATATAAACACATTGCAAGTATTTATAATTAATTGTTGTGGTTGCATTGGAGATGGATCTTTAGAGTATTATAATAATTATGACACACAAGATGCGATGTACGAGTAATATGTTGCTTCGCGTCACTTTTCCACATGTTTGTTCATATCGTCACCGTCGGTCGTTTTGCCACGGCCCAATTGCGAGGTTTAGACCTATGGGCCCAAGTTTTAACTACAACTAAGCACATACCATCGCCGGAGGCTGACAACTGTTTTTTTTCTGATTCATTAGCAAGAAGGAGAATTTATTTCATGACCAAGCTCTGTAAGGTACGTATGCTCAACTCGGGGCTCATGAACATTAAACTAGAAAACGTCAAATGCGTTACCGACACAGCTGGTTCATGTTGGACGTCTTCGAATACTTACAAAGTATCATTCTGACTGTAGTAGCCAAGCATGGCAATGATGATCATGATGATGGAGATGACGATGATGATGCTAATACTGGTGATGTAAATGATGCTAATGGCGATGATGATGACGATGGCAATGATGATAACGACGATGGTAATTATGATAATGATGAAGACGATGATGACAATGACTATAATGACGATAATGAGGATGACGACGACGATGACGATGATGATTATGACCGTGACGACGACAAAGATAAAGGCCATGACAATGACGACGATGATGTTGAAGAAGATGACAAATTATGACAAAAACAATAAATACTTACAAATATGACCCTAACAATGGTATGCCAGCAGCTCCTGATAAGAAAGCTAGATAACGCCAATGTCGTATGATCAATGCTTCTACAGCAAGAAGACTGGGTCCTAGCCACCATGGTAATAAACATATAAGTATATCTCGCCAATCATGTCCAACTAACTCTAGAATTAGAACCAGGCTTGATAACATGAACCCTCCTGTAAATATGATAGTAGATTTTAAATCATTCAATTAAAAAATCAGTTTGTGCAAATTTAAGTTTTGAGACTGAATTTTGCAAAACAATATTTATGCCATGATTAATAGAATAAGACTAGAGGCCAATAAAGTTCCATGCATGTTTTAAATGTATGTTATAACCTGTTAGTTATAACTTCATGTGTTTTTTAAAGCCTTAAAAACCTTTCTTCAATTTAAACCTCTACTAGTATGTTTGAATTAATTTTGATTTTGTTGTAAATCTGTGTTTGGATAACAGCAACTTACAGCGTCACATTTGATGTATTTACCTGGTGCCTGTTCAATTACCCCCGAACGTTCCAAAACGTTAGGGTCGGAACAACTCGACCCAAAGACAACTCAACCTGAGACAACCCAATCTCCCTACTAACGGATTGAGTTGTCCAACTTTGAGTTGAGTTATCCACGGGTTGAGTTGTCTTCGGGTTGAGTTGCCCCGTACTCGCAACGTTTGCTAACAGTCGTTACTGAACACGCAGCTGGTCATATTGCTGATCTTAGTACCAAAGTGAAATAGACTAAAAACTGAAGACATTTAGTGAACCTATATGCCCAATTTACTAAGAGTGATAAATTCCCTTGATCATTACGTGAATATTGCAGCAATTAGTAAATGTTTACCATTTACTACTTTAACATTAAAAGAAAAAAGAACAAATTCAAAATTGGCAGATCGATCGTTTGATGTTGTTGGGCCTAAATTGTAAATATGCACTACCTTTCCAAATCAGAAGTATAACCAGTGAGACTGAATTCAAGCGTAATCTTAAAACGTATCTTATTAAAAAGTTTTATGTGTAAATACCATTTTATAAGATTTTTAGTATCTGATATTTAAAATTTTTATTTTATGAATTTATATATATTTATATAAATTCATAAAGTAAAAATTTAATATATATATATATTGTAAAGCGCAGCAGAATATTGAATTTTAATAGTTTGCGCTATATAAAAAATGTTCTTATGTTCTTCTTAATGTTCAAAGAGTTGTTCGATAAATGATCGACCTAAATCATAGAAAAGTGTTTCTTTGTAAAGGAATGATGGAACCTCTTCTGTTACCAAGAAAAAATAGACGCAAAAGGTCTTTTTACTCGATGAAACAAGCACCAAACTGGCAACAGATGATGACCATGGTATAAAAATATATAAAAATGAGAATTCCACCTCCAATTCTAAAATGGCGGCCAATTATCAAGATGGCTGCAATGTAATGTGTTCTTTTATTGTATTGGACTAAACAACGTAATACCATTTCAAAGAATTGCATTCATAAGCTTTTCCTATAAAATACAGCCAAACAAAATGTAAGTATGTTAACCAATATCCATGACCCAAAGACCTAAATCATAGTTTCCTGTCATAAAATCCAAGACATAAACCCATTGATTCACTGGCTAATCATTTCCCGGACATCGCTAAAATACGTCGTAGAATTTACAGCGAACCATTTCATATTGACCTACTTACGGAAATTTATGGAAAGTAAGTTTGACTTTACGATCATTAACAAACGTTGTTTTATCGAAATAACATTCATATACAAGGTGCAGTCTTCATTATATTTTGTGGTTTGGTCATTCCATTGAGCGCATTTAATGATTTCCAAAAAAAAGTACATCGGATACATAAAGATATCGTAACTTATGTATGGCTCGAGATAACTTGGGTAATGGCGTTCTGACATAAAAGTGACATGTTAGTTACGAAATTATGAGGTGGGTTTTATTGTACAAACAATTCATAAAGATTTCCATTTGACAATAGCATTGTCTCTTATAACAAGATAATGATGGAGTTGTATCATTTGTCTAGTTTTGTGAATTTTGTAACTGAATGAATGGCACTTATAACTGCGATCAAAATTGTTAGCCCCAACCGATGTTTAAATTTGTAACTATAATACATAAGCTTTTAACAGTAGCAAATCCAATAGTGCATTAACTATGAGAATTGCGTGTCTTGCTAAAAGCGTTGTTTGTGTTTAGGATATAACGCCGTATTATTTGAATATAAAATGCATCATATAACATGAAATTCACCATACTCAAAACACAATCTCGATTGCTAAATAAAATAAAATATTTCATAAGTAAATGAAGAACATGAAAAATTACCTTCATATTTTACTAGTTAAAATTTTATTAAGATCGCATTGAATTTTGTACATGTACCGCATGAACCTTATTTATTGTTGAATATTATAGTTTTGAATTCTGTAGAAAAATGGTATATTAACCCTGACTCGATATGATATGAGGATAAAATAAGTATACAATTTAAAGTCTAGTGAAAGTAACACATACATGTATATATCTTATGAACTATTGAGAGGGCAACTATGTTGAACAAGAAAGAAATACAGTGACCATCATGAATTTCATGTTCAATCATACATTCCATATATATAATAAGGTGTTAAAAGTTTAATGGTTAAATACAATAATGACAATAATAAGACCTACCAGCTCCTAGACCCACGACTCCACGACTAATTAAGAAGGCCATATTGTCCTGGGTGGCACCTGAAGACACTTGCGCTATACAAAGCAGTAAAAATGAAGCATATGTGATTCGTCGTCTGCCTAGATAATCTGACAACGATGATCCCAAAATAAATCCGATAGCAAGTCCTATACACTGAGCGTAATGAATCACTGTCCGTATATTTTTCTCTCTCTCTGGGTATGCCCACTGAAAATGTAAAAACAAATAATTACTTTTTTGAAATACTCTGAATGGCTTTTTATTAAAACTCAAAAAGATAATTCAGAAATGTGAAAGTAAAGACCACCTTTATTATTGCATAATAATGCATTTTTTGGCGATTTTTATAAGTCCTAACTACCTTATTGAGAAAAAAGAGTCCTTATATTAAGACCATTCAGCTAATAAGATCATTGATTTTGATGGTCTTAATAGTGGAAGATAGATAGGTAATACTTTATTATAGTATATATATTTATTGAGTCCTCCATTATGGAGATTATAACATATTTACAAACAAATACATGTACAACTATATAAAACAATAAACAATGCAATTACATTATATAGGTTAGGTGTTATTTACATCCATTTGAATGAATGAATAACATGCATGAAAACAACAATGTACGAGCAGGCACACATATATACTAAAGATGAAAGCTATTTAACATTATAGTTAATAGAATTACTGATTTTGTGATTTATGAGTGACTATATTTCACCCACTATTAAAAATATATGTATGTACATCTAATTTACAAGAAATCTCATTTGGGTCATTCCATCTCAAATCAACCAATTTTTGGAAATTTTCCCAGGTCACCCTCTCAGAAGTTTCAAGCAGATCTGAGAGGGTGACCTGGGAAGCATTGGTTGATTTGAGATGGAATGACCCATTTGCAACAAAATATTCAGGTTGCACGTGCATACATATAAGTACAATAATACAATGATGATTCAGATTTTAATCCTACCGGCCACGTTGGGCCTATATGTCACTTTAAACCTACCTTTTGAATATTAACAATGTTCAGAATATTCGTGATAACTTGACATATTAATAAAAGGTACAAGAGATAAATCGTTCAGTCAAATATATCTACTTATTGTACTTTATTCGGTAAGAAGTATATCAATAAACCAAAAGTTCATACCATTTAAATAACAATTGACTTTATTACAAAAAACATCATTAAGCTACAACAAGTTAGTCAATTACTTAAGTATCACTTGACTCTTTAATGATTAGATAACAAAACTACGGATGTTAAAACCGATCATAAACCCAGTAAGATACTTCAAAATTTACAAAGAGCAATTATGGAGGGTAATGATATAGTTTCACAAACCGTTAAATGTTCATGTAATAATATAATGCTAAGTATCCTCTGTTGGAATAACAACCTGCTAGCTTGAAACTAACTTTCTTCATCATTGTCTTGACAGGTGTGCGTTGCGTTTATGTATTTCTTTCATCAGGAAATTATTTTTTGTTTTGTTTATACTTGCAGTACAAATGAACATATTCAGTTACAATGAAAAGTATTTGTACGGAGAACATTATTAACTTTGTTATTTGTAATTCTTAGCAATAATGTGGAAAAAGTTGTTTGCTTGCTGTTTCTGGTATGTTTTCGTAATCCTTTATGTTCCTCATCAGGGAGGATGCGTTCTGAATTACATCTACTTTATGGGCCAAACATAAATATATTATGAATTTTTAACAAACAAAACAGATTAACATTTACTTTGTTCATATAATTCAATCAAAAATTATCACCTTTGTTTTCTTTCAGTCATCGCATGTTGTTTGTAAAAACATACATAATTTCTTGTAGTCAACTTATTACACTGGAGCTATTCAGATGTATTAATTAAATTATCTGGCAAGATCAACAAAATTAATCGTAATATTAAAAACGTTTTCACATCATAGAAGTAACATACGTGAGGGAAATTTAATAAACCAGCATTACTTTGTATTTTATCAAGGAATAAAAGAAGAGTCAGCAATGTTGGTAACCTAAGATCCTTCGCTAATAAAATAATTTGAAATATAGATAAAACACTCCTATCCATGTTTTATCATTATAACAACATTAACTGCATCAAACCGATAATGTAAATTGCAATTCTCGCCAAACATTGCATTTCAACATACGAATTCAATCATACAATATAAAACCATTTATTTCTTTTCAACGTATTTCTGCTTGAAACAAAATAAAACAAAGCAATGTCACACCATGTTTGTACAATAGGAGTGGCATTATGTTCGCACATCAACTATGCTGTGTGAAGTCTACGGCATCAACCGATGTTTTGCTATTTCTGGACTATATCAAACTCAGTAGTAAATGTCATCGAGTGAACTCTAATCTCATCTTCACTTGAACGTGAGACTATCTAAACATCTAACAGGGCTTTATTCAACCTCTTATAAAATCGATCAATGATCGAAGGTTATCAAAAGGTGATGTTTGTAGAAAATGGGTTGATGTTAATAAAAACGATCTCAGGAAATTCAGATAATCATAATTGGCTTTCAGAAATTTAAGTCCTTCATGCACCATGTATTAATAATGATATTTTTGAAGCTATCAAATCAATAAACTATGACTATAGGATTCTTTGAGACCCCGGCATGTGGTTATAATATAAACGTTATATCATTGGCCTCCAACACATACGGGTACGGTATCAAGATGCGGTCAGATTTTTATCAGCAATCAGCGTTAAAACAAAGAAAATGAAAATACTTGAGTTATACGATTATATCCGATATGACCCTTTTTAGATTTGCTTTGTCATTATGTAAACCATAAAGCCGATAGATTGGAGTCGCATTTATAGCGTCAGTAAATGTCTTTTCCCAGAAAGAAGAAAATTATTAGTTGTTGCTCAAAGCTAGATAAAATGCAAAGATTGAAAATCATGTTTTTTATATAATATATTTAATGAACTAGAAATTACTCTTGTAATTTCAGAAAAAAATAAACTTGACGTAGCTATTACAAATAAAAGAAAAGGGGTGTCATCTTTACTCAAAGAACAGAAAATAACGATTCTGAACATGATCTGCAACAACTTCGAATGTTGTATCACTCACTGTCAAACAAGTTTCTGGATTTGTTTCAAAATAGATATTTTTTTTGTATGTTTTCTGACAAAATCCTTTGATCTTGCAATAGTTATATAAATGAACACGATGTTAATATGACGAGAAAAACATTCTTCTATTGAACAGTGATTCATATTATTGTTATCATTATTTATTGGTTTTATATTATGTTCATAAAACATGTTTACGTAAGATTTAATGCATGATTATCTAAGACATTCAATGACTCACGAGATAATGTTCCTACTTGGATATCGTTGACAATCTTGTTTGTTATAGTGGCATAGACTTCATCAGAAAGCTTTTGTGTGGTAGCCTATGATCAATCATTTCTGGAGGAAATAATTATTTAAACCTATTTCATAATGACCTGAGCAAGTACATGTTTGTATAAAGATCAATGGTAACATGTAGTGCTTATCCAGTTATTTTATCAGGCCAAAAAAACCAACAGAAATTGGTATAGCTTATCGATGAAAAGTACTTTTTTCTAAGATTCGAAATTAAACAAATCGGAATCAACTTAGCACTAAAGAAATATTCGAGAAATGACGGAAACAGTCGGATTATGGCAAAAACGATAGGAAACAAACTGGCACCTAAAATTACTAAGCCAATGTGTCATTACATTACAAGTGAAAAAATAGTATTTCATAGTTCTCCTTGATAAGTAGACGTTTCCTGATGAGGGTATTAGGTTTAAATCGTTTTGGCAGATAGAATTTGTTTTTAAAGAGCACCAATCTAATAACATTATTTTTTACCATTGATTTTGTAATAACTATGTTACAAAAATGTCATTTAGTCAAGTATCTCTTTCCTTTTTACTATTAGATAACAAATCGATGAGTGTGATCAGCTAATTGTAACCGCCGTGATATAATCTATACAATGTGTTGCTACGGCGTTAAACCCAACAAAAAAGCTAATCGTAAAATATCTGGTATTTCAAATAACTCGGTAAAATATCATATTGAAACATAACTGCAAAATATATAATGGAACTGTTTCACAGGTCGTAAAAATTATAATGTAATGATGATGCTAAGTTTCCATTATCGTATGACAACAACACAGTATGTATAAAGTGTCTCTCACATTGTTTTTGTCGGGTGCTTGCATTGCTTATATATTTCTTGATGACATTATTTTTAAAAATACTTTACTTAGAATAGTAGACACATTTTATTCAAATGACTTAAATTGCAAGTAAACGACAGTTAATAGCACCATCGTCAATACTACAATTTCAATGAATTTGATTTAGTTTTATACCGTTATAGTTCAAGGAAGCTAAGATTCACACGAACTCTGAGTATGTACTATTTTTTTACTTTGTAAGGCATTTGTCAAAACGCTTCAGATTAGAAAGTCCCGCTTTAAAGGCTATGTAAATAATTGCAGAATTATGCTTTTGTGACAATTATTAGCCGATTTACTTAATTTGAGAAGAAACTAGTTCTTATACTAAGACAATTGGGCCAATAGGACCATAAATTTTAACTATTAGTGGAATTTACTGTAATAATAATGATTTTAAATAATGGTTGCACAAACGTTGATGACACCAAAGAACGAGCCCCGAGGTGAATATTGTTTTAAAAAAACCGCAACACTAATTTGGCCGCATAGCATCTATTAAGAATATCCAGATAAATGATAGATACAGACGTACAACAAGGAACACAAACCAAATAAACTGACACATAAAACAATAGAGCAACTAGAATAAATGTCAGACTGCGATAAGAATAATGAAACATGTTAAACAGTCAATGAGGTGTCATTAAATGTCTATTTCATGTTCGATATTTTTGATAACAAGACATTTTCAACGAATGTTACCAGGGATAAATCGTTTACTCAAAACCATCTACTTCATTCGTTAACTCTCATATTTTACTAAAATGTGTAATTTTAGAAATATAAGCATTATTCTATTTTGTTTTTTTAACAAGAACATAAATAAGGCAAAAGTTCATATCATTAAAATAACAATTGACTTAATTACAAAACCCTCATAAAGGCACGAGCTTGTCATTGAGTTTAGTATCACTTTTCTCTTTTAATGATGAGATCTCCAAACGTTGGATTTCAAAATCGAATATAAACCTTGATGGATACTTAAAGTTTACGGAGAGCAAGTGTTGGAGGTAATGATATTGTTTTACAAACAGTTAAATGTTCATGTAATAATATAGTGCTAAGTATCCTCTGTGGCTTTAACAACCTGGTTGGTTGGATCAACTATCTTTATCATTGTTTCGACAGGTGTTCGTTACACTTATGTATTCCTTTCCCAAGTAATTTAAATTATTGAGTTTTTATCTGCAGTAAAACGAATGCATTCCGTAACACTGAATTGTACTAAGAACATTATATTAATTTTGTAATTTGATTTTCAGCAATAATGTGGAAAAAGTTGTTTATTTGCTGTTCCTGGTATGTTTTCGGAATCAATCCATTTTGTACCTCGCCATTGTGGATGCGTTCTGAATTACATCTCCTTTATGGGCAAAATATAAAATTAAATACATTATAAATGATATACAATAAATACAGAAAACATCTTAGAGTGCAATTATAAATGATGCTGTCTCAATGAATCATCTTTACTTCGTTCACATAATTTTATCAAAATTCTCTCTTTTTCTTTCAGGCATCGCATATGTTTTGTAAACATAACCATACAACATTTCTATAAATCAACTTATTACACTGATGCTATTCAGATGTATTAATTAAATCATCTGAAAAGATCAACTTAATTAATCGTGAATATTAAAAACGTTTTCACATCATAGAAGTAACATACGTGAGGGAAATTTAATAAACCAGCATTACTTTGTATTTTATCAAAGAATAAAAGAAGAGCCAACAATGTTGGTAACCTAAGATCCTTCGCTAATAAAATAATTTGAAATATAGATAAAAGACTCCTATCCATGTTTTATCATTATAACAACATTAATTGCGTCAAGTCGATTATATAAATTACAAATCACACCAGACATTACATGCTATCATGTGTAAACTGTTTTGTTGAAATACTTCCCAGTTATTATAATAAAGACTTATCGTGTTACAGAATAATAAAATATTAATACACATTGAGTGTTTTACATACGTTTAAGAGTTATAAGTGGGTGTTTGATAAAAAATAACTTAAGCTATACCATTACTTTTTATTTGTCTTCAGTTCGACGATCGATCTATGTGAAATGTAAAGAGGCATCATCAGACGCCATGTTAGTACTGAAGAATGGTAGAATTTTTGTTCAGTACGAGAACAATGATTTTCATAACAGTTGACAATTCCGATGAAGTATATCCTTATTTCTCTACGAAAATTAAAATCCGTTTTCGCTATTCCCATGCTATCTGTTTTTCGATCCAACAAATCAGTCATAAAACATGTAGAATATGGTTGTTTCGGTATTAAATTGACTATGTTTTAAGAAATCCATATAACCCAGTTTATAACATACTGAAAATAGTATGATCAATTAAATTAATTGTATTTCTATTTTTAACGATGCTAAATGTAATAATTATTTTCTAATTTTTCAATTGACCTTTAATTTTGTGTTCATTCAGTCATTCATCAACTCATAGTTCGGTCCCAGCGCTTGATATTTGAGCGTTATTTACAGACAACAACAAATTTATATAAAATAATGATACATCATTAGTTTCTGGGTTATATCACGTTGACAATTCCTATCTAAGGTCAGACATTTATCAAACTGATGTATTGAGATAAATCTAACCCTGGTCAGATCTTTATCGGTGACCGACCTTGGTAACGTGTTAAAAACAACAACAAATAATATACTAGACTCACTAGAGAAGAAATGTAACTAGTATAAAACACTAACATGCATGTATAATATAAGTTCAGCTAACACTCTTGATGTTTTGACAGGATTAATTTACAATTCGGTAAATTTGAAACATCTGTGTGTTTGTATGACTTAAAAGTGATAAAATACGTCCTTTAATATATCGGTAATGGTAAAAACAATTCTTGTATTTGGATAAAGTCGGTTTTTGTTATGATAATATTTAAAATCGTCCTCAAATGTACCAGATAGTCATATTATGAACGTTAAGATAGTAAATTCTTGTGCAACCAGAAACATCATGTATACTTTGATAATATTATTTACGTTTAGTACTAAAATGTTCAAAATTGTCTTATTAACATCAAACAATTGAACAATCGAATATGTTTTAATATAACTAGAATGTTCACCTAGTCTTGTATCATATCCGAAGGAACGTGGTTTCATTTTAACATTATTTTATACTTTGATTATATTTAGCTAATGCATGTAGTGATGCAAGTCCTCAGACGATATTTTATCTGCAAAAGAACGTTTGCAGTTCTTTTTTATCTAAGTGGGATTAAAACTAATAGCATCCATGTTAAATAAAGTAGCAACTGATCTTCTTTAAGGTCATTTATATATCAAATCTCAAGAAAACATTAAAATGAAGACAAATTTCTCAAGTCAACTATTCAAACAGTGTAAAGAGAGAATATCGACGCCTGTGAAATAACTTTGCCTTTGGTATAGCAATGTAGTAATTACTATTTTACACTAGTTTTTGTTCAACTCAAATGGGAAACACGTTTTTACGACGTTTACACAAATGTTATCTCATTGCTATCAATACAGAAAATATTTATGTAAATGTATTATATGTAAATGTGTGTGTTTCACGCTTGTTGCAATATTCTTTGACCTTTGATTTATATGAAACAAGCAGTCTTACATTTAGTATATTTGATAAAACATCACACATTTATACCTACATCAAATTCGCAGTGAAAATGTCCAAGTTTTTTAAGCTAATATGAATGATCATTTAGGTTCTTACGTATTAGGGATGTCACTTAACGTCATTTGTTAATGTGTTAAATGCTCCCTTCTTATCAACGAAACAAAATATCAAATATAACGCAATAGAAACATTATTTACACAATCTTATCACCGTTTCTGCTTCGTTTGATTTAGCATTTTATTACCAACGTCGCGTTAATTAAGAATTTAATTATTAAATATAAAACCAAATACTTCTTATTTGAATGCAAGCCTGTTCAATCATATTACATGACTTTTTATAATCTCCTTCAAAATTAATTAATGACACTGAAACAGCTCCAGAGGTTACCAAACGTTATTGTTAAAAACAAAATGTGTTGATATCAGTTTGTGTGGTCTTAGGAAGGAAAATAAATATTGATATCAGAGATCAATAATTGGCTTTCAGACATTTACTTTCTTCATGCACCATGTACCAATAATTAAATCTCGCTAGAGCTATCCAATCAATTGACAATGAACAGATGATTCTTTAACATTCCGACATGTGGTAATCATATCAACGTTAAAAATATTGTTCACTAAAACATAAGGGTATGGTATCAAGATAATATTATGTTCTAGTCAGAATTTCTTTTTAGTTTATTTTTTACATAAATAAGTAACATAATAAATAAGTTTTGTTAATATTGTGCATCAGCAATCTTGCACCAAAACGTATAGAAAATGAAAATACTAGTGTGGTTGATATTTTCATATCATATTCTATGTAATCATTTTGACTTGTACATGTAATGTCATTATGTTATACATTAACCAGATATATTGATGACACGTATATTGCGTCAGTGAATATCTTTCACATAAAAAGAACATTATTAAGTTGTTCCTAGAAGCGGAGATTGAAAATCATAAAATGCTCGAACATTACTTACAGCCAGTCGTCACTACACTTGATTTAGACACTGATAATGCTTGTACGAGTAAACCTTATATGAATTACCTTCTTTATGTTTAGAATGGATTCCTTCAAAATTAAACATATTACAGATTTGATATAAAACATACTTATGCCACAGAAAATGCCTCGAACGTTTATCGTAAAACAGTTATATTAATGAACACAATGTTTATATCACAAGGAAATTCATTCATCTACTGAATAATGATTAAAAAGTTGTTTATCGACATAGATTGGTTTCATAGATATCAACTGCATAAAGTACATGTATGTTTATGTAAGATTTAATGCTTTATTATCTAAGCCATTTAATGTTTCACGAGATGAAGTTCCTATTTTGATATCGTTGACAAACTTTTGCCTATAGCAGTAGAGTCTTCATCTCTAAGATTTTATGTTGTAAGATCAATAATTTCTGTAGAAAGTAACTGTCTATTAGAATCATTCACAATGAACGTACTTAGTTTGCCCATAGTTCACCTCGAATGTGAGTAGATTGACTATTTCAACGCATTTCAAAATAACCTCCGCAATTTCATGATCTCACTTGTGTATAAATCAATGTTTTCAGTGCTCATCAAGTAATTTTACCAGAAAACAAAAGTATGAAATAGGTATTACTGATCGTTAAACAATGTTGTTCTGTTTTCTAAGGATTGATCAACTATACACCAAATATATTCTAGAAATGATAGAAACAGTCGGATAATGGCAACAACAAATGAAAACAAAATGGCAGAAGAAATTACTAAGCAGGGTAATTTATGTCAGACTCTGATAGAATAATTTTGAATATGCCAATGTGTCAGTATGTAACAAGTGGGAAATTAGTATTTCGTAGTTTCTAGTGTTAGTAGACGTTTCCTGATGAGGGCATTAGGTTCAAAGCGTTTAGGCAGAAACACTTGTTCGTAAACGAGAGCACTTATCTAATTTGTGCTATTGCTACTCTTAATTTAAAAATAATTATGTCACAAAAATGCCATTTACTCAAGTATCTCTTTTCTTTTTTATTGGATAACACAATGATGTATATGATCCGCGAATCATAAATCATTTGATATTTCCGTGAACTCGGTAAAATGTTATTGCGTAGACTGACTGCAAATGTAATGGGACTGCTGTTTCACAGGTAGTAAAATGTTAATGCAATTCTAATGCTAAGTTTCCATTATTATTTGACAACAAGACAAAATAAAAATGAACCACCTCGCACATTGATTTTGACAGGTGCATCGCTAATATATTTGTTGATGACATTATTGTGTAAATAAAGTACTAAGAATATTAACTACTTCAGTTTAATATTTAAATTTCTGTGTATTCAAATTACACATGTCATCTATAATTGCTTGAAAGACAGAAAATAGCAGAAGCAGATGCATTCCATTTAAATGCATTTTTTGCCAAAAAAAAGAACATTTGTTCAATTATAACTTGCACTATCTTTATCATTAGAATTCTACTTGATTTGATTTAATTTTATGACATTTTAGGCCTACTATAAGGTCCAAAGAAGCTAAGAATCATGTATTAACATGGTACGATAAAGATTGTATCAGATGTTATTACTTTAAAATAGAATCAATGATTGTTTTACAACAAAATTGCCGATTGTGAAATCTTTTTATTGAGTTGAATACCAGAACTATAGAATTAAATATAAAATGTATCTTTTTATTACATACGCTTGATTAAATTTTGAGAAAAATATTTTAAAGCTATAATTTGGTAGAATATATATGCACGTTAAAACATGTCTTCGTAAAGAAACACAGAATTTAGTAAATTCACGTGTATCTTCTAAGCCATAAAAACAAACAAAAACTGAGACATACTAGCACTTAGATTAACGTATAAATACTACCATCTGCAAAAAAAGTTAATAAGTAAGTACTTCTTTTTCTATCTTTAGAAAAGTAAACAAAAAACTCTTGGCAATATGACTAAATTTTATTTCTCAGTCTTAAAACTGTTTGGCAGTCTTGTAACAAACGTAATGAAAATATACTAAATGTATTCAGTATTTTTCTTACTGGATAATAGAAAAGCCAACAATCACGGTAACCTTAGATCCCTCGCCAATATTATTTGTTGAAATATACATGTAGATATGGCACTCCTATCCATGTTTTATCATGATAACAACTTTTATTGCATCACTTTGATAATAATATAAATTGCAATTCACGCCAAACATTGCATGTCAACATATGTAAACAATTCTGTTAAAATATTTCACAGTCATCATAATGATAGATCATGCTACAACATAATAAAATATTAATACCAGTAGTTTTAATATGTTTTGGATCACGAGCGTCTGGTGTAAGAATTATTCAGTAAATATCGTTTTTACGACGAGTTTAATAATAATACTGATATGCCAAAAAATCTGTGAAATTACAAGTCACCTTTATGATAGTGAAAAACAGCGATAAGCAAAAAAAAAACAAAAACAACATTGGGATAAGACAACATATGAAAATTCAGATAAAGTTTATCATTATTCAGAAAGCTAAGATTTATTTTCTTGAACCAAATGGTAGCTGTTTTACGATCCCAAGACACCAGTAATAAAATCAAAGATTTATTTGTTTTGTTTAAGTAAAAGATTATTTGCAGAAAACTCTCAGTTTTTACTAGAAATCATATAAAATATTCTCTACCATATTGTTACGATCCACCAGTGAGTGATCAGCTCCTCGACGTTGTACTGTACGTATATCAGTGTAGGTAATTCAGTGGAGTCTATACGGACTATGGTGATCCCAAATAGGAAATATGAAGCACTTCGTGCTTATATCTCCAGCCTTTAGCTTGGTAAGGCTTTTGTAAAAATTTATAAGAAAACTTAAGAAAAACAAAACTGTGAAGTACGATTTCTAAAATCTATTAAAATAACTTTTCTCAACAATAAATATGTATATTAAGATGATAAGAATGATCAATTCCAGATAGTTTAACAAATGAATAAGCTTAAATAATTTAAAGTCCGAAAATATGGGGGTTCTACTACTTAAAATACAATATGCGAGTCTGTACTAAAATAATAAAGTACAATGGTTTTATTAACCTAGAAAACCGAAGCTATCCGATTACGCGGCCGACAAAGGTAACAGTATAATGATGTTAACATGTAATACTATAAGTACTGTACAAAGTTTACAAGTACGAAAAATTTAAACTTATCTAAATTCGTCTAAGTTGAAATATCAACAATAATTTATTAAATATCTTAAAAATCTATAAGTTTACTTAATTTATCTAATAAAAATACTTATTTACTCAAATAATGTAATAAAATTCTAAGTTAAGGCCGAAAATGAGAACTTGGATGAAAAATATTAAAGAAAAGCAAAATACGTCCGTACGCTATGAAATCTAATCCAAGTCTGAACTTGTGACCAAAATCTGGTAACATTGCACGTAATTGTGTTCGAAAAATGGTAACTGTTACCCAGAATTGGTAACAGTGACCAAGAACTGGTCACATGTGACCAAAAATTGGTAACACGTTGTGACCGAGAATTGGTAACAGTGACCGAGATTTGGTAACAGTGACCGAAAATTGGTAACAGTGACCGAAAAATGGTAACAGTTACCCAATATTGGTAACAGTGACCAAAAGTTGGTAACAGTGACCCAAAATTGGTAACAATGATAAAATCACATTAAAATCACATAAAACACCTTTTAGATCTATAAAATACATCAATGGACACTAAATAACGGCGTTTTACTGTATTATAGACATATTGCGTCATCATTTAAGTACCCAGAAAGCTTTGCAAAGATGGAAGACTGTTTACATTGCAGAGGACGCGGGCTAAACAATTTCACAAAATACAGAAATATTACACGGAATTAAATAGGATTTATCATCTTAACAGACATATAAAAGGTTAAGTGTTCTATACAAACTGTATTTAAACTTTGGAATATGGATTTTACCGCAGAAAAATAGGAAACATGACGACAGTTCTGAAGTCGCGAAAACGGATGAAATTCGACTATCATTTCTTTTATGCGAAAGATTGGCTTCAATTATGTCTGTCAACCTTTGCATATTACATATGATGGCCGATAATGTCTTCAAATGAACATAATAAGGATAAAAAGGATTGAAAACTACGGATTGAAATTGAAATGAGGATTAACAAGACAGTCCAAGGTAAAATCATAAATGTTCAATGTTATCAAATGAAATTTCATGAATTTTCTGTCACTGATATGTGGAACATATCAATATCAATAAGATTCATTGTAATAAATAATCTTGACGATGCTTAAATAATTCCATTTGTCAATTGACATCTCATATTGTGTTCAGTCATTCATTCATTATCTTCATGCAATAGAGTAGTTGGTGGTTTTGACATTAATCTAATATAGATTACAGAGATAACAAATAACAACAAATATGATGCATCGTTAGTTACTTGGTTATTTCATGTTCATTATTCAAATCATGTTCGGCAAGATATTTGTCATACTCGTTCCCAAAGCCTAGTAAAATTCTCCAGAATCTTGATAATATCGGGGTACGAGAATAGATAATTCAGGGTAACACTGGTCTGATCTATTGACCCCTCGTAGGTGACTTACATTGAAAACTTGATAGAAATAACAAATACTTATATCAAACCTATGTGAAAAATGTAACAAATAAAACAGCTGACATATGTCATAATTAAGTTAACACAGACTTTTGTCAAATTTTATAGTCTTTACAAATGCCATTTAAAGTCAATAATAATTAAAATGATCAAAAATTATTGTTAAAGGCAAAATTATTGATATTAACATTAGTAAGGTCACAACAAGTTGATCATGTGTTTTATTGATTCGCTCGCACCTTAATTTTGACAGTTTTTACAAAAACAAATTATTTCCTCGCTCACTTATAAAAATTTGGCTAAACCGCTACATAAAGCACCTGAATTAAGATTTTTTTTCTTGGCTCACTTGCCCCATTTTTTCCAGAAAAGTTCGTAGTACACAGAATCAACTTGTTGTGGCCTAATCTCAGAAAGAAAACAATATTTGTATCAGATATCAATTGGTTTTCAGAAGTTTCCGTCCTTTCACGTCATTCATGCACCATGTATCAGTAATTGTATTTTACGACAGCTTTCAATTCTAATACTACCGACCATAGGGAATTGAATTTCATGTTCACAAAAATATGAGATGAGTACAGCTTTTAAAGGAAAAAAACCGCTTACAGATAAACATTTTAGAGTAGTCCTTGTTCTCATAACATATTCTTTATGACCCAAATTGACTTGTTATGTCATTATGTTTGATATAAACCAGATAGATTGGTGACTCGTCTGTGGCGTCAATGAAGATAAATTACTGTAGAAGAGCAATGATACTCTTAGAAAGATTACAGCAAACATTTCTAAAAGGTAAAGTCAACAATATTCTGTACATTATTCCTAATGACTTAACTAATTTCGTGGAGAAAGAACTATACATAATTGGACACTATCGATAATAATGAAAAGGCAATTTTGGGAGAGTTACAAGAAGTTAACGTAAACAGTTGATATAAGCAACGAGACAACTCCTGATAAAGATGAAATACAGAAAACAGTAAACTTTTCATGTTGGTATGGTCCTTCAGAACAGATATTTGATAAAACAAATATAAATGTTTACTTTATTTCGTATGTTTCTAAGGCAACATAACATGTCACAATAGTTTATTTCTGTACAGTCATAATGATGAAACCATTGTTGACACCACAATGAAGAAAACCATTAGCCAACAAAGTAACAATCTACCATGTCATTTATCAATATAGGTTGAATTTACAAAACTTTCATAGCACAGAGCACATCTACTAACGAAAGTCTGCATGCTAATTCAAAATATATATACTCTACAGAAAGCCTTAGGAGTTTTATGACAAAGTTTATTAGAGATGATATACACCTAGCTTTGATTTTTTTGGATATGATCTCCAATTAGTGATGGGTGCTGCAGTTTGATATGTAATATATCTCGAAATTTTCAAAAGTTCAAAAATTGCTATATAATTGCAAATTATATGAAAGGAAGCTCATGATTTAGACATGGTAAAAATGTGTGCTTTATTTGATCAAGACGTATGAACAAGCCGAATAAGTTGATAGATACATACATCTACACACTACAGGTAACCTGTAGGTTGTAGCGTTTATGAATAATGCTGAAAACAGACAAATTAAGTAAACAATTAAAACATAGCTAATGAAAGACATATTTATGTAAATAATTGGGTTTAAACTAAATGATAAAAGTACCATTTCTTGCATCAACATAAGTAAACATTTTAAACATAGCTAATGAAAGACATATTTATGTAAATAATTGGGTTTAAAAAATGATACAGAGGATATTCGTCAACCCTGGTGTAAGATCGATTTTTATTTCACCGAGTGAGCTCAGAAAAAATATTTTCACGAGTGGCATAACCACGAGTGAAAATGTCACTTTCTGAGTTCACAAGTTGAAATAAAATCATCTTACATCAAAGTTGACGGATATTCTGTTTCTTTTAGGCTTAGTTTTGTGTTTCATTTGATGTATTTTAAACAAATTATAACGTGACGTCATTTCTACTCCATGTTTACGTCATTTATCTTCTAATATGACGTCATGAACGAGAACGATGAAAATATAAAGTTATATTTTCACTACGATGAAAATATAAAAATTTATATTTTCATCGTTTATTTTCATCGAATAACGCGACGTTTCACCGTAAAGCATGAAAGAAAAAAGTACCATTTCTTGCACCAACAATCTCAGTCATCTCTTAAGTTTAAACAATTTCTATCTCAAATTCGATATGCTCAATTATTTTACAAATGAAAAGTACCTTTTTATTCTTAATCTTAATCTTACTTTTAGCTACAACAGAGCGGCTGTGGAAGTTATTGTTTTCGTTATTTGTTTCTGGCGACCCTTTCAAAAAAAAAAATAAAAAAAAATTAAAAACCATCTTTCCTTTCTTTATGTCTGTGTAAGAGATCTGTCTTTTTTAAATTTTGCTGTTCCTGTTATGTTTTCAAACTTCTTTTTTTACTGGCTAACCAACACATTCATCAAGTAAATAGGAATGCTACCTTATGTTTCAAACATTGCACAATCAAACAGGACTCTAATACACAAAACGGATAAACATCTTGCAATATCGTGCAAGTTAATATTTCTTTCTTATTTATTTTTATCATGATTGACTGGATCAGATGGATATTCAAATATCACTAGATAACATGGATTTGATCCACATAGAAACAGAGTTGTGGATGTAGCCATAGATCACCTCAAATGTAAGTATTTTGACTATTTCAACGCATTTCAAAATAACCTCCGCAATTTCATGATCTCACTTGTGTATAGATCAATGGTTTCAGTGCTCATCAAGTAATTTTACCAGAAAACAAAAGTATGCAATAGGTATTACTGATCGTTAAAAAATGTTGTTCTGTTTTTAAGGATTGATATTATTCAAAGGAAATCAACTATACATGATAAAAACAACTAAAATGATAGAAACAGTCGGATAATGGCAACAACAAATGAAAACAAAATGGCAGAAGAAATTACTAAGCAATGGTAATTAATGTCAGACTGTTATAGAATAATTTTGAACATACCAATGTGTCATTATATAACAAGTCGAAAATTAGTATTTCGTAGTTTCTAGTGTTAGTAGACGTTTCCTGATGAGGGCATTAGGTTCAAAGCGTTTAGGCAGAAACACTTGTTCGTAAACGAGAACACTTATCTAATTTGTGTTATTGCTACTCTTGATTTAAAAATAATTTTGTCACAAAAATGCTATTTATTCAAGTATCTCTTTTCTTTTTTATTGGATAACACAATGATGTATATGATCCGCTAATCATAATTATTTGATATTTCCGTGAACTCGGTAAAATATTATTGCGTAGACTGACTGCAAATGTAATGGGACTGCTGTTTCACAGGTAGTAAAATGTTAATGCAATTCTAATGCTAAGTTTCCATTATTATTTGACAACAAGACAAAATATAAATGAACCACCTCGCACATTGATTTTGACAGGTGCATCGCTAATATATTTGTTGATGACATTATTGTGTAAATAAAGTACTAAGAATATTAACTTCTTCAGTTTAATATTTAAATATCTGTGTATTCAAATTACACATGTCATCTATAATTGCTTGAAAGACAGAAAATAGCAGACGCATTCCATTTAAAGGCATTTTTTGCCAAAAAAAGAACATTTGTTCAATTATAACTTGCACTATCTTTATCATTAGAATTCTACTTGATTTGATTTAATTTTATGACATTTTAGGCCTACTATAGGGTCCAAAAAGCTAAGAATTATGTATAGGCCGTTTGCGTTAAAGCTGGACCCCTAAAATCATGAAATATCTCAATAACTATCGGATGGAATTAACTCAAATTTTGTATGTGATCATAACTAGCATTTTCCTTCTCAAATCCAAAACTTCAGATTTTTTTCTTTAATTACATAACATACTTCCCATAGACATGCAATGCAAATTTTGAAGCCAAAAAGCGACTTTTGTTAAATGGGTATGTGCCATAACCAGAACAGCCACATAACAGTAGATACAAAATGATAACTAAATATGAGGCCCGGTTAGAAATTTTATTTGATAAAGTATAACAGTATATACAAACTCAAATATCATCATCACTGTCGTCTGTATCGTCATAATCTATACAAATTCTACACATACGATTTTAAAGACGGGCCTCTGCTTTACAATTCAGTAGACCGTCAAGTGTTTATTTAAGTGACAAAACAGTAAACGCACGGGACTTAGTATAAATACACTGGAAGTATGACAATGTTATAATCAGAACAGCTTATTTTACCTCCCGCCGGATTTTTGATAAAAAATTCCAAATAGTTTGCATTATACCTTATGGAAAACTTTTTTATTTATCTATAAAAAATTCTGAAAATTTAAATCCTAGAAGGAAAAATTGAAATAAGATTGTATTAAAATTTTTAGCAAAGTCGCTGTTATAGTTTAAAAGATATTTACGGTATATAGGGGTCCAACATTAACGCAAACGACCTATATTAACATGGTACGATAAAGATTGTATCTGATGTTATTACTTCAAAATAGAATCAATGATTGTTTTTACAACAAAATTGCCGATTGTGAAATCTTTTTAATGAGTTGAATACCAGAACTATAGGATTAAATATAAAATGTATCTTTTTATTACATACGCTTGATTAAATTTTGAGAAAAATTATTTTAAAGCTATAATATGGTAGTATATATGCATGCACATTAAAACATGTCTTTGTAAAGAAACACAGATTTTAGTAAATTCATGTGCATCTTTTAAGCCATAAAAACTAACAAAAACTGAGACATACTAGCATACATGTACTTCTTTTTCTTCAGAAAATTAAATACAAAAAACTCTTGGCAATATGACTAAATGTTATTTCTCAGTCTTAAAATTGTTTGGCAGTCTAGTAACAAACGTAATGAAAATACAGGATAATAGAAAAGCCAACAATCACGGTAACCTTAGATCCCTCGCCAATATTATTTGTTGAAATATACATGTAGATATAGCTCTCCTATCCATGTTTTATCATGATAATAACTTTTATTGCATCAATTTGATAATAATATAAATTGCAATTCACGCCAAACATTGCATGTCAACATATGTAAACAATTCTGTTGAAATATTTCATAGTCATAATAAAGATAGATCATGCTACAACATAATAAAATATTAATACCAGTAGTTTATGAGGTTTTGGATCACGAGTGTCTGATGTAAGAATTACTGAGTAAATATCTTTTTTACGACGAGTTTAATAATAATACTGATATGCCAAGAAAACTGTGAAATTACAATCACCTTTATGATAGTGAAAAACAGTGATAAGGAAAATAACATTGGGATAAGACAACATATGAAAATTCTGATAAAGCTTATTATTATTCAGAAAGCTAAATTTATTTTCTTGAACTAAATGGTAGCTGTTTTACGATCCCAAGACACCAGTAATAAAAACAATGATTTATTTGTTTTGTTTAAGTAAAAGATTATTTGCAGAAAACTCTCGGTTTTTACTAGAAATCATATAAAGTGTTCTGTACCATATCAATAAGATTCATTGTAATATATAATCTTGACGATGCTTAAATAATTCCATTTGTCAATTGACATCTCATATTGTGCTCAGTCATTTATTCATTATCTTCATGTAATAGAGTAGTTAGTGCTTTTGACATTAATCTAATATGGGTTACAGAGATAACAAATAACAACAAATATGATGCATCGTTAGTTACTTGGTTATTTCATGTTCATTATTCAAATCATGTTCGGCAAGATAATTGCCATACTCGTTCCCAGAGCCTAGTAAGATTCTCCAGAATCTTGATAATATCAGGGTACGAGAATAGATAGTTGCTAGCTGTTACTTATCTATCACCAATTCAGGGTAACACTGATCTGATCTATTGACCCCTCGTAGGTGACTTACATTGATAACTTGTTAGAAATAACAAATACTAATATCAAACCCATGTGAAAAATAAAATAAAAAACATAAAATAGCTGACATATGTCATAATTAAGTTAACAGAGAATTTTGTCAAATTTTATAGTCTTCACAAATGCAATTTAAAGTCAATAATAATAATAATAATTAAAATGATCAAACATAATTGTTAAAGGCAAAATTATTGATATTAACATTAGTAAGGCCACAACAAGTTGATCATGTGTTCTATGGATTCGATCCACCTTAATATTGACGGTTTTTACAAAAACAAATTATTTTCTAGCTCGCTTATATATTAAATATATAAATTTGGCCCAACCGGTATATAAAGTAATCGAATTAAGATTTTTTTCTTCGCGCGCTCGCCCCATTTTTTTCCAGAAAAGTTCGTAGAACACATTATTAACTTGTTGTGGCCTAATCTCAGAAAGAAAACAATATTTGTATCAGAAATTAATCGGTTTCAGAAGTTCCCGTTCTTTTACGTCCATGCATCATGTATCAGTAATTGTATTTTACTACAGCTTTCAATTCTAATACTACCGACCATAGGGAATTGAATTTCAGTTTAACAAAAATATGAAATGTGTACAGCTTTTAAAGGAAGAAATAACCGCTTTCAGATAAACATTTTAGTGTAGTCCTTGTTCTCATAACATATTCTTTATGACCCAAATTGACTTGTTATGTCATTATGTTTGATATAAACCAGATAGATTGGTGACTCGTCTGTGGCGTCAATGAAGATACATTACTGAAGAAGAACAATGATACTCTTAGAGAAAGATTACAACAATCATTTCTAAAAGGTGAAGTCAACAATATTCTGTACATTAATCTGAATGACTTATCTAATTTCGTGGAAAAAGACCTGTACATAATTTGACACTATTGATAATAATGAAAAGGCAATTTTGGAAGAGTTACAAGAAGTTACTTGACAATTTGTACATTGATGCTTCGGAAACAGTTGATATAAGCAATGAGACAACTCCTCATAATAAAGATGAAAACACAGAAATACAGAAAACAGTAAACTTTTTATATTGGTATGGTCCTTCAGAACAGATATTTGATAAAACAAATATAAATGTTTACTTTATTTCGTACGTTTCCAAGGCAACATAATATGTCACAATAGTTTATTTCTGTGCAGTCATAATGATGAAAACGTTGTTGACACAACAATGAAGATTAATGAAGAAAACCATTTGCCAACAAAGTAACTATCTACCATGTCATTTATCAATATAGATTGAATTTACAAAACTTTCATAGCACAGAACACATCTACTAACGAAAGTATGCATGCTTATTCAAGAACAAAAAGCCTTAGGAGTTTTATGACAAAGTTTATTAGAGATGACATACAATGTATACCACGCTTTGATTTTTGTTGTTCATATGATCTCCAATTCGTAATGGATGCTGCAGTTTGATTTGTAATATATCTCGAAATTTTCAAAAGTTCAAAAATTGCTATATAATTGCAAATTATATGAAAGGAAGCTCATGATTTAGACATGGTGAAAATGTGTGCTTTATTTGATCAAGAAGTATGAACAAGTCGAATAAGTTGATAGATACATACATCTACACAATACAGGTAACCTGTAGGTTGTAGCGTTTATAAATAATGCTGAAAACAGACAAATTAAGTAAACAATTAAAACATAGCTAATGAAAGACATATTTATGTAAATAATTGGGTTTAAACTAAATGATAAAAGTACCATTTCTTGCACCAACATAAGTAAACATTTTAAACATAGCTAATGAAAGACATATTTATGTAAATAATTGGGTTTAAAAATGATATAGAGGATATTCGTCAACTTTGGTGTAAGATCGATTTTTATTTCACCGAGTGAGCTCAGAAAAAAATATTTTCACGAGTGGCATAACCACGAGTGAAAATGTCACTTTCTGAGTTCACGAGTTGAAATAAAATCATCTTACATCAAAGTTGACGAATATTCTGTTTCTTTCATGCTTAGTGTTGTGTTTCATTTTATGTATTTTAAACAAATTATAACGTGACGTCATTTCTACTCCATGATTACGTCATTTATCTTCTAATATTTTCATCGTTTATTTTCATCGAATAACGCGACGTTTCACCGTAAAGCATGAAAGAAAAAAGTACCATTTCTTTCACCAACAATCTCAGTCATCTCTTAAGTTTAAACAACTTCTATCTCAAATTCGATAAGCTCAATTATTTTACAAATGAAAATTACCTTTTTATTCTTAATCTTACTCTTAATTTTAGCAACAACAGAGCGGCTGTGGAAGTTATTGTTTTCGTTATTTGTTTCTGGCGATCCTTTCAAAAACAAAAATCGAAAAATCTAAAAAACATCTTTCCTTTCTTTATGTCTGTGTAAGAGATTTGTCTTTTTTAATTTTGCTGTTCCTGTTATGTTTTCAAACTTTTTACTGGCTAACCAAAACATTTATCAAGCAAACAGGATTGCTACATTATGCTTCAAACATTGCACAATCAAACAGGAATCTAATACACAAAACGGATAAACATCTTGCAATATCGTGCAAGTTAATATTTCTTTCTTATTTATTTTTATCATGATTGACTGGATCAGATGGTAATTCAAATTTCTGTAGATAACATGGATTTGATCAATGTAGAAACAGAGATGTGGGTGTAGCAAAATAACAATAAATTGTAGTAATAAAAGACAATGACTTTAAAACTAAAGTGATAACGTAACATTTCTAGCAAATACTGTAGTTAGAAATTATTTTAATACTTCATATACAAACTGCATATGTACTATTTATGAACAAGTACACGTTCGAAAAAACTTAATTATGGTTATTATTGCTCGACTCATTAACTCTTCTTCTTTTCTGGGTTTTTAAATTAATATCATCAATTTCTTTTTGATAATTTTAAATAAACAGTTCTATAAATACCAATTTTAAGAGGAAAGACATACTTAGTAAAATAATTGCACAATACATTTTTTTATTTAATTATTTGAAAAAATTGAAACCACATTGTTGTTATGTAAACGTTGAAAAGTCAAAATGCTCTCGAACGTTGTAGAAACATCAAGGATTGAAAACGTTTGTCGACTATCTAACCAAGTAGTTGTTGAAAAGAACAAACTTAATGACCTGGCAAGATCATTCGATGCTTTCAAGAGAAACACGATTGGCAGCCTTGTTGTTATGATCGTGATGAAAATACACTTACATATTTGATATATTCTAAAGGGATAACATAGTGCCAACATTGATGGTAATCTTAGAGATATAACTGATAATATAATTTGCATGTAGATCTAACACCCTCATTTACATTTAATCACAATAATACACAATAATCTCGTAAGATCCATTGCTTTCATTTGATGGTGAATTTGCAATAATTATTCATGCCAAATATTGCATGTCGGCATATATTAACAATTTTGCTAAAATAGTTCCTAGTCATAATAAAGATTGGTAATGTTACATAATAGCGATATATTAATGTACATGTTCGTTGAAATTCGTTGGTTTAAAACAGATGCGTAGATGAATTGCGTTCTAATATATTTAAGTATTATTTGGTATGAAAGATTTTCTTATTTAGGCCGACTACTTGAAGAATATTGATAGCCATTGTACTTAGCAGAAAGTCAGCGTTTCATGTAATAATATAAATCATATACTGTACTATTTTTGCTAGCTTAGTACTTCAAATATTGAAACCACTCAGTTGGAACATTTCCAAAGTATTTATGAAATAGATGTCGATTGTTGGCCAAATACCAAACCAGATAAATGGTAAGGCACTATTAGTTAAGATTTAGTACGGTTACATTATATTGACCATTTACATTATCTTCTTTCAGCTTTTACCAACCTAGATTACTGTCAAGGGATCAGAGTTACACTGGAGTAACCTAAATCGGTAACTGAACTTGTCAGATATAACAACATCAGATAATACTGATAAACTCACGGGACAGAAATATAACAAATAAAAACAAATGGACAGTCTGTGATAGACAGATTGAATATTTATAACAATAACTCATAAAAAAAGAGGTCAGTTAAAGATCAATTCAATCAAACAGTAATAAAACATGAAGATATGGAAGATTGGATTTAACCAAATGTGTAGCCTCTTAAGATTAAGTCTTTATTATTATCATTATTATTATTATCATCATTATTATTATAATTATTATTACATTAAATCCATTCATCATTATGTAAATATTGTATATACTGTGTAATATGTTTAATAAAAACCCACTTGAAAGATGGGATTTATCCAAATGTGTAGCCTCTTAAAATAAACTCTTTAATAATAATAATAATAATGACATTTCGGTCATTTCATCAATTATAATAAAAAGTGCATTTGAGGAATTATATTGTTAATTTTAAAACATACACACAAGTCATATATTTAATCTGTAAACTTGTTTTCTATTATGTCCAAGTACGTATGTTAGGTCTAAACGTATCTTAATCCTTCAGGTTAACAACAGAACAATGAAAATCGAAAATAGTTTTTATATAAGTAGTTTGTGCATCTAGTCATTATAGAAATTGTCACGAGCATTTAGTGGCAAAGTTATTGCACCAACGGCATTGCTGTTGTCTAAACAAAATTTATGAACAAAGCGTATTATTGTCTTCAAAGAGAAACCATAATTTTAATATATATAAATCATTTAATAACTGAAGTTGCATTTCGAAACATTAGTTTAGTTTCATCGCGTATGAGATACAACATTTATATTGAATCGTGTTATACTTTTTACGGACTTTTTACATCTTATTGTTGTTGTTGTTGTTGCGCATGAACAAACATCATTACAAATTCAAAAAAGATAAACATTCCAGTGTAGACTGTATTTCTCATATTATGGACGATATGACCAATTTCAATTTACAAAGTCATTATGTGAAACATGGTAAACTAGATAGACTATTTGCTGTGTCATTACGTAAAATATAAACCCGATGCATTGGAGACGTGACTGTGGCGTCAGTGAATATCTTCACAATAAAAGAAATTTGTTTTGGTTGTTCCTTAAAACTAGACAAAAAAGCAAAGATTGGAAATCTTCTTTATCTTTTATATAAACCAGTGAATAGACAGTTAATATCAATAATGACCTAAACAACGCTAATACTACTGAAATAAGCTGACATAAAAACTTGTTTGTGAAAAAGGAAAAGGGAAAACATATTAGGAACAGGATCAGTAAAAACAAGACTTTGTTAACAGTCAAAAAGTAAAGTGACAGTTTCTTTTAGATTTTTTAACTTCTCGTCAAAAAATGCCACAACAAACAAATAACGAATACAAAAAACTAGAAGTGGTTTTCGCCTTGAAACAGACTGTCACTAGGAATTTAAACCAGGTTCTATCAACCTCTCACATCCCCAATCAAGTTCATGTGAGAACAAACGATTACACATTTTCTTGATAAGAACTTCAAACCTTGCTTCAACTCGGCAATGTTACACGCAATAACACATGAAAACAAAAAGCAAATACCTTAGCCAAGATAAAAGGCAAATTACAAAAATGGACTCAATGACCAAACCAGAAAACAACAGCAACACGATAATAGGTTTGAAAAAAACCCTGAAGCCTAACTTTAAAAGAAATGATTTTCTTTAAAATCTTCTTACATCTTCAAATCCCTTCCACCTTGGTACATCTACAGTAATAAGCAAAATGACTGTTAAGGGGTCAAACTCCATACCTGCAGAACGCTGGCTGCAGAAAATTAGGCCAATAAACGTCCTTTATGAATTTACACATGGTTCTTACAAGTAACTAAGGGAAACTAACATTTGTTTTCTTTAATGTATAAAAAATTCTCAATAAAACACTGGTTAAGGAATATCTCGTATCAGGAGTAATTGTAAAGTGCAGTTGTATTTTTTACTTAAATAAGAATATCGACGAAAAAAGTTTGTATAATTTTCGCATTTTCACAATAAAAACAAACTGCGATGATCAAGGTTACCTACAATATGTTTTGCCAATTTATCTATTTAATTGAAAATGTTTACAGGTGTACGCCATTCATGTTTCCAATTCAAGTTCATTAACGCATTGAACCTCTAAAAGTGTGAAGGAAATTGTGCCAGTTACATGTCAAACAGATGATACATTTGTATAAGCACATTTCCAAGGATATTGATGGGAATCTAGCAAAGAAAACATTTTAAGTGCATTTTGATTATGTGAAGAAGTAAAGAAAAGAAAGAAAAAGAGACCGAAATATTCATCTTGATTATCATCTAGAATTGGTATGGTTTTATTTTGGATTTGTGGTAATCATATCATGTAAAGAAAATGTCCAGTTGTAGTGATGTAACCAAGATAAAAAGGAGACTTCTGAAAAAAAAAATCGAAAGTCAGATATAAATTTCCCGATGCTATTATATGCAAATACAAATAATTAGGGTTTTGCAGTTTGATACGTATTTTGAAATAGTATTAGGTGAACGTAATCCGCCAGCTACAGTTTAGGTTAAGATGCTTTTTAACAGAGATAAATTCGACGTACCCACATATTTTGTCATTAAAAATGTCATAACGTTGCCGACACTTTTCAAACAGTTATAATACAATATATAATTCATCAATACCCTATTTTCAACATATAAAGATACACCACTTGATATAAGTAATTGCCAATGATGTTGCTATAACAACAATTGCAAAACCTACAAAGACTCTAAATCCAGAGAGTAATAGTCATTATGATCGATAATATTGACATGCCAGTCATAAGTACTCATAACAAACATTACTTACCATTCATTCAATATTATGGTTGAATGGAATTCTTTCTGTCAGACTGTTTCAATAGCGTCTGGCAAAACAAGTAAATATATGACCAGCTTTTGTTATGAAATAAAAATGTCGAGTAATGACTACTATTATCTAATTCATACAACTATAAACAATGGTTAACTTATAGAAAACATTGGCTATCATTATATCAGTAAATTATATAAAGACTAAACAAGAAGTCTGAAAACATATCAGGAACAGCAACAGAGAAATACACAAACCTACCACAGAGCCAAATAGCAAAGAGGGTCTTTTTATATTTAAATTTTTGTATTAATAAGAACGTGACTAACAAACAAAACTAGAAAACAATAACGGTTTCCCCGTCTTGAAACGGAAAACGACAAAAGGAATATCAACAACTAGAGTTAAAGGAACTAATTAAATAAATATGATAAACGATGTACAGAAAAAGACATGATTAGATTAAAAAATGTACGATTTTTGAGGACAAATAACATTTATATTGTAACAATATTGGCAATAGCGTAGTAACCATTTCTTTCTAAATTATTAATGCTTTTTCAAATTCAGACAACATAGATTAAGTCTAATCACTAACTAAATAACCAGACATCTTTATGCATGCCAAGGACAATAGAAGTTCTTATTGCCAATGTATTTAATAAATGAATAATGATGTTAAAGCATCAATTCAATATTTTGAGATTTGGGGCACAAGAAAATCGTCTTTATTTTGGCAATGGTACGACATGTCTGTCTTGTTTCTAGATAATGCTGACACTTCGGATATAAGATGGGAGGTAAATTTGATAGATTAGTTTCAGATAAAATGGAGCTTATGTTAGAAACTAGGGGAAATATGAGTTGTATAAAAAGTATGAACATGTCAAATGCTATGTGAGAAAATTGATACCAGTACGTTATGATTTTCGTAGTACTGTAGTTATACTTTTAAAATGATTACCTGATTCAAATAAGAGTTAAACGAGACTACAATTACACCGAACCGATAGCGTATTCCATCCTCAACACCAATACACATTGCAATACAATAATTTATACTGTTTTAATAACTATTAAATAGTACTCATGTTGCCATACCCATACTTTCTATTTTAGGACTTGAAATAATATAAATATTTCAATAATAGACATGTCAAAATGACTACCCTGTTATTTAAGCTTATAACCAGACATTTTGGGATTAGCATTTTCAGAACATATGTGAACACCATGTGAACACTTGTTACATAATACAGCTAATATAAAACACGAAAATATCACTAATTAGCCATGTCTGAAAGTGTTTCTTGTAAGATATAAACTTCGTGTTTGGTTTTAGGAAGTTCCGGAGGAAATTTACTGAGGAAGTAATATTCACTTAACATCTTTATTTACTGTTAATACATTCAGATGTAAAGTAAGAGACTAACAGACTATGAGTTATAGGCACCTTAGTAATTCCTGCTAAAAATCAAGAAATAAGTCACATGGGGTATACATACTATTTTCATTACTCTAATTAGGGCGTTAATACGAATTTTTACATGCGTGAAAAATATCATCTTCTTCCTAGACAGCCAAATAATGATTTTTAAGGAGTATGGGTGAAACCAATAAATGTTATGGTATGAAACAAGTATGTTGTAAAATATATAACACAAACAAAAATGTTTTTGATGTTGTCGTCTAATTATGATTATGTTTTTTAAGTTAATAGAATAAAAGCATAAGTAATGATGCATGTTCAGCCTACATATACTTTTTGATATACGATAGTGTTTACTATTCAAATGGAGTCTGGCACAGTTTATAAAATCTTACAAGTGGTATATCAGACGCTTTCCTGTTGAAAAGATTAAGTTATTTAGTGGAACGTTTTTGATGTTTGGTTTTATGTTATTTTCTCTACTAAAACAATGTTTAGACGGACCAATGTAGTACGCTTGTATGATTGAATAAGAAACTGTGTTTACGTTGTATTTTTTTCAAAACTCTTATGATAAAACATAGTAAATTATATTTCCTGCTGGAAGTAGAAATAGAGCTGGTCAAAGAACAGATGGGATGATGGTAATGAAATTTTAAGAAAAGCTGATCATGACATTACTGTCAAGAAAAAACTACAACAATCGGAACATGTGTACCTTATTTACAGGAGTGATGGGTAAATCGGTAACCCTTAACGTCAATCGTTGATAAAAGTCCTATAATCTGAAAGTTCTAAACACAGGGAGTAAATATATCTGTTAAATAACATTGGTTTCAAAGGCTAAGCGTACGCGTGGCATATATTGTCAATAGTTAAAAAAACACATTTTACATTTATGTAATTCAACAAATTTTGCCGAAACAGAGTTTGCTTTTGTTAAAAAGTATTTTTCATGATGAGTGTGGAAGTCGAAAAATCATTCATGAGGAAAATTATTCAAAAATGTCCACATAAAAACAGTTCTTACCAAGTGCGTACTTCTAAAATATACCCTTTTCGCTTCTTTATTTAATAGATATGCAAAGTTGTTTACATCAATGTCTGGCTTCTGTCAGAATAAATACCACTCGGACAACTTTATTGTCTCCTTGAAATGTTCATAACTCATCGTCAAAATATGATGTTAATACTATATATCAGCCTTGATATCATGTTTTAGTTTCATGAGACGGTGTCTAGTGAGGCGTCTGAACGTAGATAAATGAACGAGATTTCTGAACAAGCGTTTCGTTTGGTCGCGTGACTTCTGCTTACATATCTAAAATAATGTACCTACCGGTACCTCAGAATTCCGAATCTCCAAATAAAAAGTTTGTGCTATTTCATTAATGAAATTATACTGTGAGTAAACATAGAAGACATATTGACCAAGACTATTCCCAATTAGTCAAGGGAAAATAAAAAAAATGCAGAAAAATGCTTAATGTCATTTTTTTCGGAAATGTGGCCATTGGTGCTTGCCATCTAATATGTAAAATATAAAAATCCTCCACCAAACTATTAAGCAATTACTTTTTTGCGATAGTATAACATAGTACATGTATGTATTTTATTTGCAACATCTTGATAATTTATGTTTTCACAAAATAAAACAAGTAAATCAAATTGGCCGCCATTTTGTTTAGCTTTTAAATTTCAAAACAGAAAATGCAATGATATCCACAAAACAAAGAACCTTTGCACACAAAAACCCTTATTCTAATAAAGGCGGTGCTAATTAAATGCTATGTTTTGCAGTTTAAAGATTATTTAAAGATTAAGTTTTTACAATATTCAAGATAACTTAATTCTTCCTAAATATTGTGCTTTAAAAAATGCCATTACTTTCCCTGCATTTTTTTTTAAGTTAATGATTGAGAAAATATTTTTGTAAGAGACACCAAAAGCAGACTTAGAAATTCTCTTAAAAATGTTTTGTAAAAACCCCTGACAGAAAACTTATGCAAGCAACTAAATCATCATCATGGAATGTAATCTATACAACATTTGCATGCAAACTTTCAACTGTTTAAGGCTTTTCTATAATATGTTGATGATATCAATAATTTCTCATGTAACATAAGGAAAGCATTTCTTGAAATATTTATATCAGGTCACGAGCATACTAATGTTCAACTTACATCATCTCGTCTTTGTAACAATATTCAATTGTGTAAGAAAACGTGATATTGTTTATGCGTCCCTATGATATATTTAATGTTAACAATTATTTCTAACGTAACATTATGGAAGTATTTTATTGAAATTGATCTATTCGTATAAGGTCATGAGAGTACCATACCAATATTTAACTTCTAATTTCTCACCTTTCAAACAATACATGATTGTGTTCACTCTATTATTTTACATGTTATTTTGGAACAGTACAACACAAATGTTAAATCAAGTAGGAGAAGGGTCATATCCTCAATCATGGAATTTTCAGAATACTTTTAAAAGAGATTCATAGTAATAATTTAACTCACTTTAAAAACAACAATTACTTCAGCCTGATACGTGTGAGATCTAGTTAGAGAGACACAAAAATAAAATATATATACTTTAAATACAAGATTGAAACTAGTATTTTCGGTGTCCAGACTCCTCCGGCTACATGTAATTATTGGTTGAAAAAACTGAGTTTCTGTCTAATGACATTAACCGAGATATTTTTAGATGGAAATACAATTCTACCTAACGACCCTTTCGCTAAGAAAATTGCAATAAAAATAAATTATCTATTCTTGTTATGAAATAGCCTCCCTCGAGAAACATCAAAATTGCACTTTACTGGTAACATTTGAGACATTTGTCTAAACAACTAAACTCTCCAGACAGTGTTTCTATATTTGCAACTTGACGATTTAATTTACAGTTCACTATAGTCATTGAATCAATAAAACTGTATCGACAAAGTTTGTTGTGTCTATTATTTGAAAAGCAAACTATTCAGTCTGTGCAAAACAATCCACACCAAAACATAAAAAAGGAAAAAAGGAAGAAAAACATGCAACTGCATTGTCATTAAGTCAGATTGTCTGATTCTCTATTATTTTACTACTCATTTAGCCATTGAAAAACTCATACTCCGTAAAGTAATCGGAAAACATCGACATTCAAGTAGTCTAAGAAGATTACAGTATTAAACTGTATATTCAAGAGGTTTCAAGTCATGACGGTTCTTGAACCATCTATTGAATTAGCATATATCATAGAGCTATTGAATGCTAAGAACAATGCATAACAATAGCGACTGTGCGTTGAACACTTTTGTTTGGATTCCGTGAAATAATCGACCTAGTTTTAAATAATGTGACTAAACCTTTCTGATAGCAGCTAAAATAAATGTCTTCGTTTAAATTCTAAGAATCTAAATTCATTTAATTGTCTCATTATACAACATTAAACTTAGATCATCAAGATTTTCAATAATGCACTTTGCAACTAAATTGCGCAAAAGCAAATGCAATTGATTGCTTCAACTTCATTTTACACGATTGTGAAATAATGAAACCATTAATTCAATCATTTTGGAGGTCGTGTCGTTTATCAACGTTTACTTATTAATCGGGATGAAAAGAAAGTCAAATTTAGCATAGAAATAAACAAAGTAAATAAAATATTGCTTGTTACATACATTTGATTTTTAAAAAGCCCATGTCAATACCACCAGAAAATCGAACCTATCTCTCATAGATCATAAGTAGGACGTGCCGCCGACCGAGAGATTCAAAAAAAGTCATTAGTTACATATGTTACATTTGTTATTATGATAAAGTTTTTTTTATAATATCAATTCTTTTATTTGCTTTGTTCTTTGCATTTAAAAGCTTTTAAGATTGCCAATAGATAAAACAGTGATGTTACATTGCCTAATACGCCACAAGTCCTTCGTGTACCTCGTTACAGTATAGATAGAGGAGCACTTGGCAAGTTAATCCATTATCAAAGCATCATCGCACATAAATCGGTAAACAAAATAATGATAATGGTAGTATAATGGTTAATGTTATCTGACACGATTAACCCTTAGAAATAATTGGTTCATCATTTCATATATTGTTGTTTACATGTTAATGATAGTGGTTGTTGTTTTCTTGATACAATGATTCCAAATTATAATTGACCCATCTTCTCTAATAGTGGTGTTTATATAATGTAAAAGGTTGTTGTTTCTTTGCACATGTTATTTTCCTGATCACTATTTAATCCTATGGAGAGAAAATGTTGGTTATAATAATCATAATAATGATGATAATAAAATAATATATAGATTTGACGATGATCACTCCTAAAGCACGAGGTTTCTCTACCAAGAGACCATCTAACATAACAATAACAATTTTGCTCATAAATAAGCAATATAAACAACAATTATCAGTGGTTTAATAGAAGAAAAAACCTGTAGTAAAAGGCAGCAATCTGGGTTATCATATTAAGAAAGGTACATAAAGAGATGATATCAAGAAGTTACAAATACTAGTAAGGTGGTATGCTTGAATTTGTTCTGAAAAAGAAATACTTTAAGCAAAGAGTGGAAGTTATTAATAGACTAAGCATCTTTTATACTTAGTGGTAAAATATTCCAGATATTCAAATATTATGATATAATAATTTTATGCGTTTTAGAGATGGAAGATCTCGTTAGCAATTAATAATTCCAGGAGGAGACTTAAGACCATTCCATGAGTTTAGTACATTTTAACCTGACCCAGCGACCCCCTACTTTAACTATTAGATTAACTTAATGCAACAAAATGCATCCAAGCTTAGATTTTATTTTCATTTGTTCCGTTATTAAGCAATACCTTATCTTTCGCGGTCATTGTGTGCTTTTACTGTATTGTTTTATGCACGTTCGACCGTATTATATTCCTTTCAATGCATGACTGGGTGGAGTATGGTATGAATCGACTTCGTGTAAAATGAAATAAATGAAAATAAACAAATTTTTGAATGTTTCAAAAATATCATAGTCAGTGAGTTTATTTACAAATTCGATTACAATAACATATGTATGAAGAAATGCCTATGGGTGAAATCGGAGCTACCAATTTCGAGGTGGTGAAAAATCAAGTCAAATTTGACGCATTTAGTGTTTAAACATATCCCATAATAACAAACTATTGCGCAAAATACGACAATGCAAGCCATTCATTATTCAAATTGAAATGAAAACATAACATTGTTAAATTATTTGTATCGTTAGAACAGACTATGCGGCCAACACCTAAAATTACTAGTACATGCATTAACAAGTCATTAAATATAGCACGACTTTTAATAACAGTGTAAAACTAGCTAAATCAAGTATTAATCTGTTATGTAACAAGGGTTCAGAAGTAGGGTTTCTAGCAATGGTTTTTATGATGAAAAATAAAACTAATCAACTAATAGTATTATCTACATGTATACTCGCGTACTAAGATTTTCTGAAACAGCGTTACACACAGAAAGGTCATACAGCCAAGCCTATACATACCATACTATATTAATAAAAGAATATTTTATTAAATAGATAATAGTCATTAGTTATACTCGATAGTATCAAAAGTACTTTAACATCAAAATTAATTAAGCGTAATAATGGTTTTGTAACTAGTGAGCCAGGAACGCAACTTGATCATTCGAACGAAAAATTCCATTTACCTGAAAGACAAAACTTATTTTCTATTTAATTTTGTTGTACTAGTACCATTTAGAGAGCAAACTTTACAAAGACGTAGATTTTTAATGCGATGTTTGACTCTTTGTTCTTTATATATGGACAAAGGAGGTGAATCACCACTCCTACTTGATAGATGTATCTTAATTGGATACATTAGAAGTACTTGAAGTATTTTTAAGTTTTTTACTTACTGCCGATAGGTGAAATTTACCAAATTGTGAAAATTATTATAAATACATACATACATGTATATATATTTGTAAAAGAAAGTTCAAATAATGCAGACAGAAGAGTGAACCTGTTTTCAAAATAGATGTACTTCTAAAATATCTCTACAGTGCGGGATTGCTTTAAATAATAAATAAATTTCTTGTGATGATAACTGAATATCTGTCCTCTTACAGATATAAATACTAGTTGAATGGCTTTATTGTCTTCTTGAAATGTCCATTACTCATTGTTAGCTTATATAATGTCAATACTTCAGGTCAACCCTATCTTCTAATACACTGTTGATGTTCTTTTGGAGAAAAAACATTAAAAGAAACATAATTGTCGTCTGGCTATCTTTATTGATATAATTTGATATGCTGTTGTTAGTCAATACTGATGTCCAATTGTAGTTGGAGTTTATTTATTAAATTGTTTATTTTGAATCATAATGTAACTATGATTATTAACTGAACTTTTGAAAGATATTGATGTTAATCATGTTTTACTAATTTAAAAGGTATATTTATGTTGTATTTGATATCAACTTATGTTTTCAAATATATTTTTGGTTTGTATGATATTTCAACTGTCATAACTTTTTTATAAATCGTTGAAAAAATATATAATTTACACCATCAGATAGCAAATTTAATACTCTAAAAACTTTGTTCTTACTTAAATTTGATTAAAAAAATATTTATTATAGTAAATGTCTGTTAAAATATATAGGTGTCAAAAAAGTAGCCGTCATTTAAACTTTCTATGAAGATAAGGTACATTTTATCTCTGACTTGTACGAGAATCTGATAAGGATCTGGTAGACTGCTCTATTAGGTAAAAGGTTAAGCGTAATAATGGTTTTGTAACTAGTGAGCCAGGAACGCAACTTGATCATTCGAACGAAAAATTTCATTTTCCTGAAAAAGACAAAACTTATTTTCTATTTTTTTTGTTGCACTAGTACTATTAAGAGAGCAAACTTTACAAAGACATAGATTTTTAATGCGATGTTTGACTCTTTGTTCTTTATATATGGACAAAGGAGGTGAATCACCACTCCTACTTGATAGATGTATCTTAATTGGATACATTAGAAGTACTTGAAGTATTTTTAAGTTTTTTACTTACTGCCGATAGGTGAAATTTACCAAATTTGGCCAAAACAGATTGTTAATGCTAAGGATAGAATTTTGAAAGGGTGTAAAAATTATTATAAAAACACACATATATATATTTATAAAAAAGGTCTAAATAATGCAGACAGAAGAATTGACCTGTTTTCAAAATAGATGCACGTCTAAAATATCTCTACAGTGCGGGATTCCTTTAAGTAATAAATATGCAAACTTCTTGTGATGATAACAGACTATCTGTCCTCTTACAGATATAAATACTAGTTAAATGGCTTTAATTTCTTCTTGAAATGTCCATTACTCATTGTAAACTTATATAATGTCAATACTTCAGGTCAACCCTATCTTCTAAAACATTATTTATGTTCTAATGGAGAAAGAAACATCAGAAAAAACATAATTGTCGTCTGGCTATCTTTATTGATATAATATTGATATAATGTTGTTAGTCAATACTGATGTCCAATTGTAGTTGGATTTTATTTATTAAGTTGTTTATTTAGAATCGCAATGTTTTGTCCGAGTTAAAAATGGCGTCTCTCGTCTGGAATACGTTCTTATCAAGTACGTGTTTACCCTTTTTCCACAAGGAGCCAACAATTTCGCTTCATCCAGTACGAATAAAATCGACATTATTGTCAAATTTATATGGAACGTATGTGCTGTTACAACAAGGAAACGAACTCACACTGCTGGATTCGGAGCCTAACGCATTAATAACTGACCATAGTCCAACATTACAGACTTTACAAGAAAATACAAAGTGTTTGTTTGTGTGTTGGGTTTAACGCCGTAGCAACACATTATATAGGTTATATCACGGCGGTCAGTCAACCTACTCACTCACTGGAAAAGCAAAATATCTGGATTTACCTGTTTACCAACAACTAAGCGCATACCTTCGTCAGTGACTAACAACTGCCCTACATAATTAAAAATCATTGGTATGAGGGAGAATGGCCGTAGATATAATTTCATGACCAATCTCCACGAAAGTATGTCCCGCCCGGGAATCGAACCCACGACCCCTCGATCAGTAGACTTTCGTGCAAATAATGTAAACATGAACCTAAGAGTGTTGAAAAGAACAGCGGCAAAATAATTGCTACTAGGGTCCACCAACCTTACACTTGCCCCAAAAGGCGCAATAACAAAAATGGAATTGACAATAATAAATCATATCTATGTCTAACAATTATAACAAATGTAATCACTTTTACAGGTTTATTATTGTTTTTTCAAAATTCTGGAGATATTTTCTGTCTTGATATTATAACTCTTAAGCTAGACAATGTATGAATTTACTTTTATACAATGGTTCAGACTTGTGAAGCAAACTTAAAAGCGGCTTTGCTAATGTGCTAAAAAGGGATGGATAAGGATAAGAAATATTTCGGTTTTTTTTGCAAAAAAAACAAACCACTAAGTATATGGGGGTACGCTAACTGAATTACAGCTACTCGCCTTACGGAATTAATCACAAATTGTACGATCAAACTAGCGTAAGAATATTTTTGTTTATATTATATATTTTATCCATTCATCCCCATCCAAATTCGATTAATAACGGATCTTTTTTTTTTAAATGGTACAAAATATTTTATTAATTTAAACAGTATAGTATAGCCAATGCACGACTGGAATAAGGCTACAAAACAGTATTTGCAGACAAAAGAGAGTATCTATTTAAGGCATTGACTTCTAAATGATGTGCTAAGTAGCTTCAAAGATTGCTAGTTTGTGTCTTATAATATTACCATGTTTTACTTTATAAAAAAGACTGACGACTAACTAATGGTATTTCATGTTGCTTATCGTCTCGAGGCATTCTAATGTCGACACCACTTACGAATTAACACGTGCAGTTGGTGTTAATCTTATCACAAAATACCGAAAAGTACATGCAATGAAAACCACATTGGTACATGTTACTCAACACTTTATTAACTAAAGCCATTTAAATGTGTATATTTAATTCTCGAAGATAATTCAATAAAGCTGCAATTTGTCTATGTTTGTGTGCTGAACCGGTACCTAAGGTTATTTCAATAAAGAAAAGTATCTGACAAAAATGTTTAACACTTAATTAAAAACAAATTGGGTCATATTTGACATCTAAATAGTTTAAGATATAGCATGAAAAAATGAAAAAAATCACAACCTACATTATATTTATCACAGAATTACTAATTACGAATGAAAATATCAAAAATGAAAAACAGAAAAGTGATAGACCACAATCTTGGAGAATACGGCAAGAAGACGATATTATCTTAATATGATGAAACATAATAAAGAAACTAAGCAAATAATTTCTACAGCTTTGTGAAGCTCAGTGTCATGAATTCCGAGAGTGCAATCATAACTATCTTAAAGTTGATTTTGATAAAAGCAGACTCAACTAAGTAAACATGCAATCTTATCAATATTTGCATTAAAATTAGCATCTGCTAATGGCGTATCTATTACATATAAAATGTAAACACTTAATTCTTATGTAAAATAATGAAAGTATATATTGAATTATCTATAAAAGATCGAGACGGTCTGAATAACTTATATAATACACGATATTATGCGTGCAGCACTCTTTAATCGTACATGGATAACTGACATATTCAACTAAGGAGGTTTTAAAAGAGCAGTAATCATGAAATCACTAGATTGCTTGAAAATACATTAGCCACCCAGCTAGCTAAGTTGGTAGCACGCAAGTCTGCTGATCGAGGGGTTGTGGGTTCGATTCCTGGGCGGGGCATACTTTCGTCGAGCTTGGTCGTGAAAATATTTCTACAGCCATTCTCCCTCCCAATGATTTTAAATTATGTAGGACAGTTGTTAGTCACTGACGAAAGTATGCGCTTAGTAGTTGGTTAACAGCTAAATCTAGAGATTTAGCCTTTCTAGAAGGAGTGAGTAGGTTGACTGACCGCCGTTATATGACCTATATAATGTGTTGCTACGGCGTTACCCCCCCTCCCGAAAAAAAAAATACATCTACTTATTTGAATCATTAAAATGCAAGGGTCAGATCAATTAACATTTGACAACTCTAATAAAATACAAAAAAAAATCAAGATGGATCCGATTTGGATTTTTCTGTAACTCTAAACCCTTATTCAAATGGTATTTCCCTACTCTAGACACTTAGTTGGAGCCCCTGCAAAATCTTAAATCAGCTTCAAAATAGCGCTAAATACTAAAACAAAGGAAAGCTAAACGTTACGGTAGATCAACTAATAGCTTCATTTGCACTAAAAGTACATACCATGATATTTCTGAAATTTGAGCTTCTCGATTGCGATTGCCATAATTCATAAGATTTATTAACTTTGATATCAATTTATAGAAATATAATTTAACTTAACGACTTCCATGGAAATTTGTTCAATAAATGGTAATAAGAATAAATTAGATATTTTGTTATGAAGTGCATAGCCTTGAGAATGATATAAAGTGAATTTTACGAGAAGCGATTCAGACATTCGCCATAAAAACAAATTAGGTGCTCTGGCTCAATTTGAATATCATTGAAACTTGACAATTCCAAAAGTGCGTTTCATAGTTTTAGAATTATCCTGCAACAAAGTTTCATAGTTTTATAATTATCCTGCAACAAAAAAGTTTGTTCGTGTGTCATTTGGACACAGGCTCGTTAGATAAGACCAAAAAATTGGCATCAGAATATGAAGAAAAAGATGAAACTACATGTCACAAGAATCTCTTTCAATTCAGACAAATTAACTCTCCACATGCTTTGCTACAATGGGTGGTAGCTGTTAATGTGTAAAAATGAACTAACATTAACATGCGGTGTTACAAAATTTTACTATCCTCTTATGGGTAAGACATACGCAGTGAGACAACACATTTCATATATTGTTATGCTATCAGAAGCATTACCTTCGTGCAGTAATGGTGTTTCTGGGTATACTTACAAACAAGAGAAAGTGACCAGCTTATTAGAATGCTAAATTTGATACTGTCACAAATGTAATTACAATTTTAAGATTTTATTTTGAGATGTCCTTATAAGCTGTGAATCAATAACATAAGTGTCATTATTTTTTCTGCTATTTATAACTGTCGATCCTTTATGTAAACTACTGAAGAATCCATCAACAAATAAGAAAACATTTCCGACAAAGACTCTAAAATAACCTTACAAATATCTAAAACTTTGGTTAGAAATGACTTCCTAGAAACTGCAAGATTAATGCAATAACAAAACATACCAGCGCCGTCTTACACATTTGTGTAGACATCGTCAAGGATTGTGTTTAGAATATCAACCTTGCTCCTTCTATTTGATTAAAACGCGTGCAGAATATCTAGATTATAAATGTCTTCATTTAAATTTGAATTTTCCTAAATACATTTAATAACCATATTATGCAATATAAACCTAAAACATCTTCAAACATGCACTTCATACGAAATTATACCAAGCATATGTCAAATTAATTGCTTCAACTTCATTCTAAGCAAAATACACAACGATTAAACAAAATGGATTGTGATATGAAATAATTTTCTTGGTTAAGATTTCGCACCGTTCATCATTTCGTTCATACACATGTTCATATACATGTACTTACGATGATGAAAATGAAATCAACGTCAATATATCATGGAATGTGTATTGTAACGTTTGAACAGTACTGCCAAAAGGTCACACGAACTCAGAACGTCATTTGACATGCCTATGTTGTATTGTCGTGCTATTGGTTTTTTTGTTGTTGATAATTTGTTGCAAAATGATCGAGTCAACTGTCTTGTCAATCTTTAAAACTGTTACATTTCTTATGATTATTATTATTGAATACTGTGTTACATTAATGCAAAATCGACGTCTACTGAGACGAGGCATTAAACGAGAAGTTCACTCTATCAATGTTACTCTATTAATGTTACTGTTGGTGCACTTGTGAACCATAGACTTACTATGCATATCTTAAGTATCTACATTGTTAAGCAGCACCATGCCAATTGTAGCTATTATATTAGATTGGCTAAAGATTCTTGATTTTTAACGTATCATTACAATGATTTATATCATGACAATAGTTCAAACATAAATATACGTGTGTGTTCAACAAGCATTTATTTTTTTACAGTAACAATAAATTTAAATAAGCAACGTGATAAGTTTTGCATATTTATCAAATAATGAAGTCTGTATTGCCATGCATTTTTTACAGGAAATATTGGCATTGTGTCGATTTAAATGCATATAAACGACTTGTTTGTACTCGACCGACATTCTAGTCACGAAATTGAAACCCTCATGAGTCATACGTCAAATTGCATCAATTGTTAAAATGGTTTAAAACATCCTTTTAATCACAGATCAATTTTACTTCTATACCATTTCTGGTTGTTGCTTTATTTCAGTGGTATACTTTAATGTTGATCGTCAATGAGAAACAACGAACAATACCTGTTAACAAACTGTTTGAATGAATGAATTGTAAATTAATACCCATATATTAATATGAGATCCCATAATTATCATATATTTGATAAAAAAACAATAGTCTACTCATTATCACACATGTAATGAAAGATTTTAGTCATAGTCTCATTTTAGGGTTTAACGCCGTGTCAACACAATTTAGGTAATTTTACGGCGTTCAGCGCGCATAACCTAGCTTTTCTGATCCCTTGTCTATAAACTAGTACTCACCTACCCTTCCACAAGACTGGAAACTTCTCCATATGTCTTATTAATGGAGGAAAATTTTCATGAAAGCGTATAACCTCCCCGGGTGGGATTCGATCCCGTACCCCCGTCGGGACACGATATTCTAAATCCCGGCTCGCTACCAACTGCGCCACCAACCCGGCTTTATAGTCTAATCAATTCCATCTATACGAGATGTACGCACATCTTATAATCTCTAAGGGAGTAATTATCATGTCATCAAATAATTATGTAAATGTTATTTAATGATAGACATGTAATATATTGTATCTTTTAATGTATATTAGTGTAATTAAGTATTTGTTACGTATTATTCACTGAGCTATTTGTTGGTTTGTTGGGTCTACCGCCGTAGCAACACATTGTATAGGTCATATAACGGCGGTCAGTCAACATAGACACTCCTCCTAGAAAGGCTAAATCTCTGGATTTAGCTGTTAACCAACTACTAAGCGCATACTTTCGTCAGTGATTGACAATTGCTATACATAATTAAAATCATTGGTAAGGGGGAGAATGACTATAAAAATAATATCATAACTCAGCTCCACGAAAGCATGCCCCACCCGGAAATCGAACCCACGACCCCTCGATCAGTAAACTAGCGTGCTACCAACTGAGCTAGCCGGGCGGCTTAAAAGGGGAGCGTATACTTAATACTATGGGCATGTGATTATGTCATATATAGTGTATGCATTATCAGCCATAGCTGTACTAGTATATGTTCATAATAATGATAATGGTTTATGTTTCCTGACTAATCATAAGATATAATTGGTCCATCATTTCTCATGTTGTTTATATGTTAATAATAATGGTTGTTGTTTTATCGATACAATGATTTCAAGTTATAATTGACCCATCTTCTCTAATATTGGTGTTTGTATAATAATAATAATAATAAAGCTTGTTGTTTGTTTAAGCAGTTTGATTCAATTAAGCAATTAATTCAATAGAGGAAAAGTTTCGGTTATGATAATTTTATTTTTACAGATGTAGGATGTTGTTAGCATGTAATGATTCCAGTGGTTAGACAAAATAGACTTATTGTAACAAAGAAGGAGATATTAGAATTTTTAAAGGTTTTTGTTGTAAAAGGGCACTACAAACAAATAACGAAAACAAGAACATACAGGTCGTCCACGTAAACATTGCGTATATAAACATAGCTAGTTTCATTACACACCAATATTGAGGGGTGAATTATTTTTACAATTTTATAGTTTAATTAATTTACACTTATTTCACAAACAAATCATCATATAAAATTTACAATGTGCATACACACTATTTAAAATAAATGTTACACATAAAAATGGCCTGTTTAAATCTGTAAAATGCTGTAAATGTATTAGCTTATTCGCCTATTTAGTGAACAAGTCCATTATTTAAATTACAAAAACACGCATGACCTAGAATACGACCTGTAATTGGTGTCCGTCTTGGAACGGACATTGGCAAATTAAGTTCATTTAAACCTGAGTCAGATCCATAAAATTATACCATGATACTTATGATATCAAAATTAAATCTCCAGGTTTAATTTTCGTTCCATTTTATTACTGTATAATACTTATAACACTATATTTAATGAGTCATTTTAAACATTGTTTAGTTAGCATTATTTACGCTTCAATTTATGAGTATGTGGTGTGTGGTATCAATTAGACCTTGTGTTACTTGAGCAAAATTATATTAACAGAATTTCCGAACCGTGATTTAAGTGTTTAATGTTTATTTTCCAAGAGGAAACAACAAATTTATAGAGATACTCCTTTGATGTTATTGGAGCTTACTATTTTAAGGTGGTGTAAAGACTTGTTAAATGTTATGAAAATTTAGTGAAAAACATGCTGTGTTTGCGTAAAATACGAAAATGTATGTACATGTAGTTATATGATTGTTAAATTTTATTGAATTGTCAGAGGGACATACCCTGCTGTTTTATGCACTCAATACAGCATTTCTGCTAATGAATGTGCCACTGACAGTTGAATAAAATCTAGCTATATTGTACTGAAAATAGAATCAAACTATTATTGATATTGTATATAATAAAGCATGCGACAGATAAATCCCATGATATTTTAGTAAATGCATCACTAAATCATTAAATACATCATGATAATTATAAAACTTACCCAGAGATAACTGTTTTAACTTTTGTTCAAATCATGAGTCAAAATTTGCTACTTTAGATATTCAATTAAGATGATATTACATAATGTAGTTCTTGCCAAGTTTCTCTTCGACGCCAAAGACATATTATGATGGGTGATGACGCGCTAGAAATTATCAACTTCTAAGCCAATTTGCATAGATGAAAGTCATCAAGTCCTTTAGAGAAGGTGTTGTCTATGGACGGCCGAAAATAGCATCAAATAGAGAAAGTGTAATTGATGCCAACTTCAAAGTAAGAACGCTTAGAACTATATACTTATACTCATATATACAAAATATACTTTCAAAATATCTCTACACTTGCAGGACTGGCTTATTTAATAAATATGCAAACGCATTGTGATGGTTGTAATTGCCTACTTCGTACAGAAATGAAGACTAGTTTGGTGTCTTTATAGTCTTCCAGAAATGTCCATTACTCATCGTAAATTTATATGATGTCAAGACTACAGGTCAACCCTATCTTCTAAAACATTGTTTATGTTCTAATGGAGAAAGAAACATCATGAGAAACAACAATGTCGTCTGGAGGTCTTTATTGACATGATATTGATATAATGTTGTTAGTCAATTCTGATGTCTAACCGTGAATGGAGTTTATTAATTTGTTTATTTAGATTCTGCAATGTTTTGTCCGAGTTATTAATGGCGACATCGTCAAGGACTGTATTAATAATATCAATCTAGCCCCTCCTATATGTTCATAATAATGATAATGGTTTATGTTTCCTGACTAATCATAAGATATAATTGGTCTATCATTTCTCATGTTGTTTATATGTTAATAATAATGGTTGTTGTTTTATCGATACAATGATTTCAAGTTATAATTGACCCATCTTCTCTAATATTGGTGTTTGTATAATAATAATAAAGCTTGTTATTTCTGTGAGCAGTTTGATTCAATTAAGCAATTAATTCAATAGAGGGAAAGTATCGGTTATAATACAATTGTAATTTTATTTTTACAGATATAGGAAGTCGTTAGATGTAATGATTCCAGTGGTTAGACAAAATAGACTTATTGTAATAAAGAGGAAGATATTATTAGAGTTTTAAAGGTTTTGTTGTAAAAGTGCACTACAAACAAATAACGAAAACAAAAACATAATGGGCGTCCGTCTTGGAACTGACTTAGGTAAAACTAAGTTCATTTAAACCTCAGTCAGATCCATTAAATTATACCATGGCTTAAATTATGATATCAAAATTAAATCACCAGGTTTAATTTTTGTTCTATTTTAACACTGTATTAATCAGCAACTTTACTTAGTGAGTCATTGTGAGAAATAATAGTTTGGTAAGCATTATTTACGCTTCAATTTATATGTATGTGTTGTATAGTATTAATTAGACTTTGTGTTACTTGAGCAAAATTGATAATAACAGAACTTCGGAACCATGCTTTAAGTGTTTTATGTTTATTTTCCAAGAGGAAACAACAAATTTATAGAGATACTTCTTTGATGTTATTGGAGCTTACTATTTTAAGGTGGTGTAAAGACTTGTTAAAATTTATGAAAGTTTAGTGAAAAACATGCTGTGTTTGCGTAAAATACGAAAATGTATGTACATGTAGTTATATGATTGTTAAATTTTATTCAATTGTCAGAGGGACATACCCTGCTGTTTTGTACATTCACTACAGTATTTCTGTTAATGAATGTGCCACTGACAGTTGAATAAGATATAACTATACTGTACTGACAATAGAATCAAATAAAACTATTATTGATATTTTATAGAGTAAAGTATGCGACAGACAAACCCCATGATATTTTAGTAAATGCATCACTAAATCATTAAATACATCATGATAATTATAAAACTTACTCAGAGATAACTGTTTTAACTTTTTGTTTAAATCATGAGTCAAAATTTGCTATTTTAGAATATTTAATAAAAATGATATTACATAATGTAGTACTTTCAAAATATCTCTACACTTGCAGGATTGGCTTATTTAATAAATATGCAAACTTATTGTGATGGTTAGATAATTGCCTACTTCGTACAGAAATGAAGACTAGTTTGGTGTCTTAATAGTCTTCCAGGAATGTCCATTACTCATCGTAAACTTATATAATGTCAATACTTTAGGTCAACCCTATATTCTAAAACAATGTTTATGTTCTACTGGTGAAAGAAACATCAGAAGATTCATAATTGTCGTCTGTTTTGTTCCTAGTTTTATGGAAATAAGAAGTTGTTTGTTATCATTGGTTATTTGCATATTTGTAGTTTTAACTTGAGTTTATTTGTTTGTATTGTTTGCCGTTTTGTATTTGTAAGAATTCTTAAATACTGTATCACATTGTACATGTACATAATTTTAAAATAAGCTAGTTTAGGGAAAAGTGATCTTGCCCACGTACAAATGTCATACTGTAGTGTGTGTCTAACAGGTTATAGTCAGTTATTTCCAAGTAACATGTTTTTATTTCTTTATTTTTTGTCTGTTTTGTTGTTGTTCGAACATAAAGGCCATTTGGAAAGTTAAACTGAAGTTTACAGTGGTTTCAATCGTTCTTTAGCTAAAACAATCGCAGGGTATGTTAAGATACTGGTTTAACTTTAGATACTATAAAAAAACTAGGAATCCAAATGCGATATCATTTCAAAAAGTTACCATATAACTCATTTTGAGTGAGACACTGCTAAATTGGAGATTTGTTAAAATAGACGCAACTAATTTGCTGCTTAAAAGGTGGACGTAATACGTAAATATAAATGTGTCTTGTGACGTATCATTAAAATGATTCCTATCATAATAATACAATGTAGTTCAGACAATTACAATACGTGTTTATTCGTCATCTCTTCAGACAAACATTGTAAGAATGAGTGTAAACAACATAAATGTTTTGCATATTTATTTAATAAGGGAGTCGGCCATGTTTGCATATATTGTCAGGGATTTGTTTTAAAAAAGGCTAAGAAAACACATCAGGAACAGTAACAGTCGAAAAATATAAACCTACCACACAACTAAAAACAAAGACACTACTGTTATTGTGACTTTTCACAGTCGAATCAAGAACTATATTGTGTATCTGTAAAACACTGAAAACAATGAACTACCATTAGGCTTACATGTATTGTATCAATGATGGCCAAGACATATTTGGTCCTTCAACCAGTAGACGTTTTATTGCTAAACGGCAATTTCGAGCATTCTATCGATAAGTAAGGTATGTCAATATGGCAAACTATTTGGATTGTTGCAACAGTTTATAGGTTACATCACGTGGGGTTGGCTCTTGATTCATTAAAATGATACAGTTAAATGTTGATGTCAATAGCAGAAGAACTGCGGGGTTTACTTTCTTGTTTGAATGGTATTTTAACATTGATATATCAAAATTGTATAGTTGGTACACAGATATTTGATAACAAATAAACCTGCTGATATTTATATGCGGTATATCATATTGTATGCATTATATTACAACTCTCGCTATGTTCCAATTAATCCCACTCGTACATCACCTGGGTTCTCCAAGGAATGGTAAAAGACGTCATCAAAATTGTTGACGTCATTCCAAATTATAGTTTAATTGTTCATTAGCGTTATTGAATATCCTTATTACATGTTGCTATGCAGTACGGTCCTCCCTTTAGAGTTAAAAGATGCCAAAGTGTATAAGTGAATTCCAATTCAGAAAATAAAACAATTGGGAAAATCAATTTCGGGAAATTTATACTGTTTTGGAATTCAATTATGTCATCTTTTGTCTTATTTATGATAATGAAGCTATGCTTTTATCGTTTCGCTACCTTGCCTTGATAATCAAATTAAAAATCTAAAAAGCTTGCCAATTTGATGTATTTTGATTAATAATCCAGAAATTCCTCGTGCATCGCGAGAAGTTACTTAGGAGTTCGCTCTTAATCTATAATCGAAGTACTTTTTGAAACAATGATAGTTGTTTGATGTTTAATGTTTCAAACTAAAATTTCAAAGACTTTGGCCATGATTTCCAAACTGTTTAAAGCTAGAAGTAGTCTGTCGAACCAATCGGTAAAATGTACAATTTCGATGAATAGTTACGTTCGTCAAAAGTATGCAATAAAAAATTTTGAAACCTTTTTGAATGCAGACTTTTCAATACCAAATGGTCAAGATCTTTGGCCTTGTAGGGCAAAGTATATACTTTAATGCCCAAATTCATTTGGCTGAAGTTTATTCAATATAACATGGTGAACAAAAACTTATAAATTGCCGCCATATTCATGACGGCGTCAAACTAATCTGAGCCAGTATTATCAAGCGTCTTACGACTGATTTTAGGTGTAAATCCATTCATATTGTTATGTTAAATTATCGTAAGATTTTTTACATTATGCTGCCCTGAGATTTAAAAAACTACTAATCAACCTCTTTAGATTAGCACGACCTGATACAATAATTCCAAGCCATTATTATTCCAATCTCCGTAAACAGATATCCTGTAGAGCATTGTCGTACAGGATCTCTACTGTCTCCGTGGAAGGTCACGTCGAGATGAACTTTGTGTCGACCAATCAATGTGTAGCTTTCATCTAGACGAAACACTATTAATAACATTTTGATTTCGTAATTTCTATTTTTATACCAAGGTTGGCAAGCTAATTTAACAGCGGTATTTTAACAGTCTGCGATTGGACGGCTCATTTCAAATTGCGTGACGTAGACGATGTTAACAAGTTACGTATCATAACAATCTCGTCATGAATATTATGATGAGAAAAGGTCACCTGTACGTGACCTTCGTTTGAAAAAGGCCAGATCTAAATTAGCGAGTAGACGAGCGGAAATTTTTTAGATCGCGTTTCAATCAGATTGTTATTGTTCCATCATCTCTCATAGAGTTGTTTGTAATGAGAAACAACCAAAAGGTTGTTATTTTCATAATAGAATTCTTCTATTGCTATTATTGAACTATCATCACCATGGTGGCAATACCACGTGACTATGACATCACAAATGCTACGGTTTGAAAAAAACCTGATAAAATCAGCCTCGATTCAATGTTTTAAAAATGTGTTAGTACTTAAAGTATTGCCAGATTTCAATGATTCCTACGCAAGGCTAAGCAGAAAACAGTATACTATTTGCTGCACATCTTAAATCAAACCTCTGGAAAACTACTCCTTTTCGGTGTGCTACAGTGGCAAGTCGCATTCCTTCGTATGAATAGGAAAAACGTTGGTTGGTTTTCCAGGGTGTTAAGTATAAAACTGGCGTTGGAGATGTGATGCGCAGCTTAGCCTCGAGTACGTATCATGTAAAATTTGACAAGAATTAAAATACTAATAGCTCTTTAAAAGTTCATGCGGATTTTTCACTGTCTTCTTCTTTAAACCGTAGCATTTGTGATACAATAGTCACGTGGTATTGCCACCGTGATTACTATTATTCCCTCTTTTACTGGTGTTTATATAAATAGTGTTATTTCTATGCGCATGTTGATTATATGATATAATAGATAATATAGCAAAGTAGTGATCATAATATAATTAGCATAAGAGAGGCAAATAATGATTCCAGCGGTTAGCTAACTATAGACTCAATGTAACCATTCTGTTTAAAATATTTGTTTAAACAGCAAAAAGTAAGGTTTTTGAAGTCTACTTTTAGTACACCAACTGTTAATATAATGCGCAGATTGCAGCCACAACATATAATTGCATGACCCTAACAGGTACCCACTCACACCTGGGTGGAGTAAAGCAATCGCAGGTAACTTTCTTGATCAAGGAAATTAGCAGTGCGCTGGTGGGATTTGAACCTGGCCTAAGCATTTTAAACAGTTGCTCAGGTTTGTGTCGTTATTTATCGACCACTTGTCAAAAGCAGCCAATTTCGTTTCACAGTACATAAATTAATTGCAACAATTAACACAAGCCCAGAAACCGGGGCTAGTGGAAATTGATTCCGTCAAGTGAAAATTACTGATTTCCAAGTTGAAAATTTTGTCCATTACCATAAAACATAATAAATCGGGCATTGATGGTGGTGATTAATTTAATGAAAGCACACTATTTTTGGTTTCGAAATTGAATAAAAAAGAACTATATACATGTATATAAAAGACTATGCTATCTAGTTTTTCATAAATGAAATGTTGAATATCAAGAAACCGTCTAATCCCGCACGATTTAAAATAAGTAAAACATATGCATTTGGAATTACATTGGACAAAATAAAACATATGTATATAATTTGTGATAATTGTTTGTTACAATTCATGGTTGTTTTATCCTTGATCAACCCGCTATGATATAATCAATGGTCCAGCCACGAGTCTTATAGTATTTTCAGTAGCGGAGATTAGAACTAATCTACTGCAAGCCACAACTGTAACCAATCTTCTTTGTTGTTAAAAATCAGCGATACGTTCACAGAGGTCAGACAGACCGCCCTATACGTACTACACCAAATGAAAGTATTTAAATGCTTAATGAAATAGATTACTCTCACTGTATGTATATTCTATGTGTGTTTCCTACATTATCCAAGTTCAAATCTACTAAAACACCTATAATTATGATAGATAGAGTGTACCAGCAGTCAACACGCCTTTTATCAGTACTTGAACATACTTATCTCCTATACAGTTGTGGCATAACGTAGATGTTGTACAGAGTGTGGAAGTCCAATTTTTTTCACTTGTCCTAGGACAAGTTAACCACTTTTACGCGGCCTCATTGATCATGAATCCTCCCATGTAGTACAGCACTTATCTAAACCCAGCCACAGGGATTCCAAGCGATTCGTGATCGCTTGGAATCCCTATGAACCTTGCCGGAATCCATCATAACCTGCATTTTTCAAACAATCAAAACAACGTTACAATAGAATTTATGCCAGGCAAGTATGTTTTTACTTCAATGGCCACGGTGCGACAGTGACTTGTTTTTTTATCTAAATATATTTTGTACAGAAAATTCTTGTGTTTACAGGACATCGCGTTTAGGGCTGTAGATCGTTGAGCTAGTGGCGATACGATCCGAACCACAAATTATGAGTAGCGATTCACGAATCGAACCACGATTCACTAGTTAATGGAGAAGCATATAGGAATTCATGTTATAACAAAAATAAGTGAAGAATTACAGAAGCTTTTACTAATTGGAAAATCATGTAGTCCAAACATTTCTATTACCGGGCGTTTTATGGAAATTTTCAGTGATAACATTTTTGTTAAATGTGTATCAATCGAAATTTTTAATTAAATTATAATTTTCATTAGTAGTGCGGCTCGTTTTTAGCGGTAACTAAGCTGAAAATGGTCTTTCATTATTTCAAAAAATAGATCGCGATTCGACGATTTCGGACGTGACGAATATTCGTACTCGATTTTCTGGTCGGAATCGCAAACATCCGAGTACTCGGATACTCGCAGCAGCCCTAATCGCGTTTATCAGACTCTGGTCACATAGACACGTGATCTTCAGTATACATGTATAAACAAACTTGTTTTTCGACAAATTATTGCAGAAACCAAACATGAGCTAAAATCAAATAATGCTTAAATAGCTATTACGTTTCATTGTCTGAAAATAACCACATAAGCCAGTGAGTTACAACTAACCCTAAGCACAAATAATTTTGCACATAAATTTGTCAACCGTTCGATTCAATGTTATTCGTGTGCGAAAGATTGGAAACTAACGATCAAACTCATAAAGTCAATTAAGGTTGCATGTGAAATGAAGGATAGTAGTTATTTTAAGTGCTTAAAACATATTGGTGTCATTCAATTATTTGTCTGGAAAGGTAAATCGGAGGAAAACAGTATATGTTTACTTCATTAGTAGTTATTGTAGATCACGTGACTATAGACCCTGAATAAACATGTAAACTAAACTTACACTCCAATCTGTTATAGGGTATTTTCTTCTTCCTTTGCATTTAATTAAGACAACAAACTTAAAACAAAGTGTTAAATGTAAAAGAGAAAGACACAAAAAACTACTTACATCCGGGAATACCCAATCATGTTCCAATCCTATTTCGTTGACGTAATACGAATGACACGTGACTGGATATGTCACACTTTCATTTTTCCTCAAAAATAAGAACGTATTGTTCCGATTTGGTCTGATTATTTCCTGGCACTCTTGTTTAAACTCCAATTTAGGAATGAATTTCATGTAAGTCAAGATCGAGGTGCACACAATGTGCATTGCACTTATGATTGCATAAACACGGCGTTGGTAAGGTCCAAACTTTCCACTATGAGAGAGAATGGTCTCAAAGGCCTTCGAACAATTATCTGGTTGCACCATTTTGTGTGGCGACACTTCCGTATCAGCTGAAAATCATTTCAAACTCTATCAATCTCATTATCTGGTCATAATGTGCAAGTGTTCTGCATTTTCGCACGTCACTTTCCATTCTGTTTTACATTTTTTCTAAGAAATTCTTACTGAAGTCAAATATTTCATCAAAGTGGTGGCTTACATTGTTTTATGACATTTGATAACAATAAACTAATGAACACTGACATTAATATCATATATAACACTCAATATCGTGTAGTGTAGATACAATGGTTGTAGAAATCTTAAGAAGCCCCGCTGACGATCACCAATGACTACCTACAAAAAAGAACAAAGCTGAACATAAGCCTTGAAAATAAAGACGATACTAATAGTTAACAACTTTGTAAGCTATGGGCAATTTTCGTAAACAGTATTTTGTGCAAAAGGAAATTACGTGTAATTTCAAAATATTAGAATCAGACATTTTTTCACACTTGAATAATAATAGCATATTCGCGAACAAAACGTAAGTTACAGAACTTATAAATTCGTAGATGAGTTCGACATTCTAAGTGAAACTAAATAGGCATTCGGTGTCAATTGTCTAATTCACAATAAGTTGTATCAAGTATCGAAATGTTTATAGCTTTACGCCTACAGTTTTTCAGTCATATTAGGGCGAACAAGCGTCCTACTTTCGTTTCCTGGACAGACCTATATCTCTGGACCCAAACTTTCAACCTGGTACTAAACATGTACTGTCACAAGTGACTGACAACTGTCCTGATTGATACAGAGATCGGAGGAAGAATGAACACAGAAAATATATTGCTGATCAACACCTTGTTAAGTCTAGTCCACTACCAACTGAGTTAACCGGATATGTAAAAATTCGCAGTTAAAAGAAAATGACACGTGTTTCGCGTATAGTTTCAGATATATAGGCATCTTTGGTCTTTTCGATATCATGCGATTTTTGACGATTTTTAAGAACCGAATACTTAGTTTGAGAAATAACAATCTCCGTAAACAGATATCCTGTTGAGCATTGTCGTACAGAATCTCTACTATCTCAATAGAGGGTCACGTCGAGATGAACTTTATGTCGACTAATCAATGCGTAGCTTTCATCTAGACGAAACACTATTAATAACATTTTGATTTCGTAAATTCTATTTTTAAACCAATGTTTAGAAGCTTATTTAAAAGAGGTATTATTCACAGTCTGCGATTGGACGGCTCATTTCAAATTGCGTGACGTAGACGATGTAAACAAGTTATGTCTCATAACAATTTCGTCAATAATATTATGATGAGAAAAGGTCACCTGAACGTGACCCTCGTTTGATTAAGGCCAGATCTAAATTAGCGAGTTGGCGAGCGAAAAATTTAAGATCGGGTTTTAATCAGATTGGAGAAATAAAAATTCCCTGTAATAAGACGGTCTTGCTATTAAAACCATCGATATGGCCTTAGCAATGCAACTGCACCGTTCTAATGAAGTGATCACAATTTGACATCGATTGTCTATTGTCTTAACATTGCTTTATAATGAACACTTATTTTAAATTGGATATATTACATCAAAAACCTGTTTATTTTACTGTATAACTAGCGTGAGAACATTCTTTTACATGAAATCAGGTCCAAAGATAATAAATATATACGATAAAAATATATGGTAGAAATGGAAACATTCGTGATAAATAACTCATTTTAATGTTGGAAACAACACTACAGGTATAAGCATACAAAAATCGTCTACGTATATACTTTACGTATATAGTATTCGATGTATTACTTATATATTATACATTATATAATTATACTGTATACATGTATATTCTGAATGCCTCTGTTCATAGGGACTTGGACTCACGATCAGAGCAGTATAGTGACGTTGGAAGGTTCAATAGTTAAGGTCGCACCCGGATACTTCAATTTTCATGTGTAGTAAGTATCACTTATTCAGCGGGGAAATGTTATCATATTTCAGAAATAATGAACAAAATATAATTTACTAAGTATCATCTTCCACAGAAGGTATACAATAGAGAAGAATAGTGAATGTTACCAAACTCCGCGCAGCGGTTATTTTCCTTTTTTGAATCAATAAAAAACTAGTACCACGTGACGTATCCGCTGTGAGTTTGAGATGTCAATAGTTTGACAATATGGGCACGTTCCGCAAGGCGATCGCTAGATAGCGATTTTTGAAAGCGATTTTTTGTAGCATAAGGTCTACAGAACGGTTTGCTTCAAGCTAGCAAATCGAAGATGGCGACCTTCTCAAACAAAAAGTTCATAATTGTAATAAATGAAAAACATTCAAATCAATTATCACCATAATTATTCTATTTAACGAAACATACGCATTAAATGAAATATATATCAGTATTCTTGAATAAGAAACACATTTCCACAGGAGGCAGCCATTTTGAAAAAGGCAGAAACGTTCCGAATGATACAGCTAGCAAGGAAAAAACTTGCTACGTATCGCTATTTCAATCGCAAATAATTTGTGAATTGTGGGCGGCAATTACTGAAGAGAAATCAAATAATACACTAGTGATAAATTGAAACATTATCAAGATTCGTCTAAAACTCAAATAGAAATAATTCTGGAACTATGTAGGAAACGGTTTTTCATATTTGGTTGTTCGATTACCTATATACTAGCTTTCCCTCGTGAATGTAACTTTTTCGTGAATGAGTCTATACTCCTAGAATAATCGTCTAATTCAGTCTGACTTGAAAATAGGAAATGTGAATCAATAGGTCAAACAGAAAATAGTCATTTGATTTCAATGTCTAGCTGTCAGTCGTTATTTCTCGCCATCAGACATTATGATTTTCATCAATGCGACCTGATGAGCGTAGATGTCTAAGTCTAGATGACGTAATTTTATGTTGTCTGTGTACGATAATTTACAATTCCATGTAATGTGTTCTGTACACGTAGTTTTACACGAATTTTATGGAAACAAACAATTTATCTTCTCTATTTTCCTTATTTTGTGCTACAAATAAAAAAAGACAATATCAAAAAGCTCTAGAAATTTATATCATACACGTACTTTGGAATAAAATAACTTACGTTACACAAAATAAATAAAAACAGTTTATAAGTACAATCAGAGGTCTGGCTATAACAAAATTTCTTGTGTAACGTATTTAGTCCAACATTGGTCGGTACGGTCCTTATCCACCACATACACTATGGGTCAAGAGTCAGGACCATGCAGATCGCCTCTCACTAAGTCATTGCGTTTTTTTAATTTTTACATGCATCAAAAAATCAAAAACTAAAATAAATAATGAAAGTTCTTATTGAACGAGTTTAAGAGTGCAATGTAATTATTTGGAAAAACCCACTTCCTTTTCACCCTTTTATATTTGTTTGTCCTCAGTTCTGTTCCTTAATTTACAGAAATCGTTACTTTAATACTTTTAGCGCTTTGATATTACGTTTTTTATTACATTGATACTATAAACTGCCAGGCATGTAGCATTTTATTACATGACATCTGATTGCGTAACTATGGTAGCATAATTCTGCCATTAGATAACCGCATAACTATCAAATTGGTCAAGTGGTCAACTAGTATCGTTACTAGTTAACTGTTAGGTGATAAGTAAGCGATTAGATATTTTGGATAAGTGATATCAAGTTATTTATGTAACTAGTTAACCACGCAGAGAACTTGTTAGTTATGTGAATATCTAGTGCCAGAAATAAGCAACTATACCTAAGTTATCTGACTCATTTTTTCTTACCTTTACTTTTTATGACTCCCATTGCGTATTTTGTACAGATATTTAATAAATGCTGAATACCTGTCTACTTTAGATGACCGTTTACACTATGTGTGGTTGTCCTGTGACCAGGTCAGGCATATTAGAAAACTTGTACAATAAAGTTCATTTGTAACAACATCTATAAAGGACATAATATTAAATGAATTAATATAATAAGATGTTCAGAAGTAATAAAATCATTCTCACTTGATTTCCTCATTTAGAATTGATTGAAAATTGTAATGAACATTACTGAATGTTTACTGCTTTTGTTACGCTGCCCTCGCACCTCAGTGAATATGCTACAATTAGAGTTTGTTTTGTGTGTAGAAAGTGAACGAGGGAAAATTTCGAGCGATGAAAAGGAAGTATGCTTTCGTATGATAGTGTCCTCCGGCATTTTCGCATTAATTTTAATTTCGCGATATTTTAGATAAAAACAACTCACAGCGTTACCTTATTTACTTGTTTTATGCTAGTTTCTGTATCAAAGTGAAATAGGCGTACAAATGAACTTAAAAATGAGTTAGTGAATCGACAAATTCAGCTTATTATTAGTGAGCACGTGAATTGTTTCTAACACGAAAATTGCAGTAAAGAGTATACTATACGATTTCAGTTATTGCATGTCGACATGAATGAGTCCCCCCAAACGTCATAATATACATATATAGAGTATGTGAATATAAAAAAACTTTTTTGGGGACCCTTTATTTCGGCCGAGCCTGTGTTTTTTAGTGAAATGACTCGATCCGTGTCATAGTCTAGGGGATCTCCAACTTTAAGTGCTGATTAGCAATAGGGAGATCACCCATATTTGGCAACTAAATATAAACCTGATTTGAATTATATCTGGTAAAACTTTCAAAATTTTGACCCACTTTAGGCCTCAAAAACCAACTCCAGGGGTAAAAGGGTCACAAACCGGGGTCTGCACATAATGCATCCATATGGAGCGGACAGACCCTCACTAAAAACTAACAAAATAATTTCATAGTATATACAACGTGTTGACTGCCTTGCTGTCAGGTAGCATCTCCACAAGAAAATCTCTGACATCCCTAGTGACTTAAGTGACTTGATAATAGTCTTTCTAAGACATAACATCATTCAGTTTCTTATGTAAATACATAAATATAGATTACATATTTGATTTGTCTGAACTGTATGATAGAGACAATGAATAGTTATACCAATTGATATATAGTTAGAACTATACTCTCAAGACAATTGATAGCGGTCACTTTATACTAGAATATTACACCTATCAAACAGAGGTTCATAATCATTGTACTTCTTATGTTTCTCAGAGAAGACGAATACTTCACGGTCATTTGGCTTCTCTCCGATATATGTCAATCAAATCGCGTGAAACTGGACATTCTCGCCCGAAACCATTTTTGGTACATGGAAGAGCATAAATAAGCACACGTCAGTCAGAAACCGGACATTTTATGATCAATATTTGACTCGCACTTTGCACGTAAGTTAACAGAATAGATCCTAGATTTTCATACTAGGAAATATTTTCTTCATTGTCAAGTAAAAAATAGAAGTCTTATAATTTATATAGGATATATATATACCTAGCAGAGGTATTAACGAGTCGAGCTTCTTGAATATGAATGCGTCAACATTTTAAATATTGCTGCTAGACAAAGCGCTTTACGCGACAAATATCGGAATTGCTCACCATGTAACCAAAGTGGCACCCGCAAGTTTTCATATATACACATCACACCTCCATCCCAACACCCCCCCCCGAAAAGAAATCTTGTGTCATAGCTTTAATGCAGTAACCAAGCATTATTAACAGTTTACAACTGTCTAACATCATGGTGGAACTAATGTCTTAGATCTGCATGTAACCCTGGTCGGTAGCGCAGTTGGTAGTGTACCTGGATTTCGAATCTAGTGTCCGAAGGGGAACGTGTTGGAATCCCACCCGGGGAGGTTATACTCTTCCATAAAAATTTGTTAATAATGTTAATTTTCCTCCATTAATAAGGTATATGGAGAAATTTCCGGCCTTGCGGAAGGATATGAGATTACTGGTTATAAACAAGGATCCAGGAAAGCTAAGTTAGGTGAGCTGGACGCCGTAAAATAACCTAAAACATGTGTTGACACGACGTAAAACCTAGAATAAATAGATATCTACATGTACGGTTAAAAGTTTTTCTCTGATTGTCTTACGGATTTAGTTTTTTATTTCCTAAAAAAATAGTTAATACTATCATGTGTAAGATCAACTATTTAACACACACCTAGCTTTGAACCTACTCGATTCTAATTACGAATAATGTGTTAAACCATACATTCCCAACCAAAAGATAATTTGAAAAAGCCCCAGGAAAATTAGAGTTAATTATAAGTTGCCAACTCAATACATCATTACAAAGAATGGTTGATAGTTTAAATGTTGTTGCCATCTTTAACAGATGTTACAATGTCAGAAAAAAATGCAATTAACAAATGTTAGCTACCTTTTTTTAAAAAATTATATTTCATTCTTAGGAACCTTTATAAAATCATTATTTCTGTACGTCGCGGGGACGATATCATTTAAGCGAGTGGTTATCAATTTTTCACCATTAATATCATTGAGTGTACATTGTATTTGGTTAAATTTAAAAAACAATTTATACACAATTAGTCTCAGTTTTGTTGGATTTTAGTTAACTCGCATTTTCGACACAAAAGGTACCCTCAAATATGCTTAAATAAAGTAAATAGACTGAAACAAGCAATTAAGTACATGCATGAAGTCTTACGAGCTCTAGTACAATTGATTCGATGGAATTCAATCCTAAGTGGCTCAACGTTTTTACTAATTGACCAAATACATAGTAATAAAAATGACTAAAAATAAAATGACCATAAAACTACATTTGCAATATAAAATAAATTGTTATTACCCAATAATATAAAAATGATATCCAGCTATCAATAACAAGTAAATATATATTTTGTTAATGTATTTACATTCAAGTATACATCCATAAAGTCCCAAATTAATCCATTTCACAAATAATCATTCACAACTCCTCACTTGAATTACATGTGTTTCCATCGAATTGTAAAATTCCAAAAAAATCCAATTTTATTCATGAAATATTTCTGCTCTCAAAATATTTATGAGCATATGTTGAAACATATTTTTCCGAATTATTTGCATATATCAACTAAAATCCTTATCTAAATGCTACAATATATTTATGAACATATGCAGATTAACATATTTTTTCACATTATTTGCATGTATATCTTAATGCTACAAAACGCCTCGCTTTTCTGCTACTGGTATTTTGTTATCAGCGAAAGCAGGCGACATTTTGATCATGATCGTCCGAACGCTCTATCGATAGATAACGATGTAGCGTTGTTCAAACATAGTTACAACATTGCTTATCAAATCTTATTCTCAACTGATCATTGGTTTATTGGATAAATGCTAAGATAATTCTTAACAATGTTCGACCTCTTTAACCCCCAAGATATTGTCTGCGATTACACATCAGTCCGTAATGCACGTGCTCTATTGTTCTAAGTAATTAGTAATCACTAACAATATAATGTACACAAACAAAACAAACATATACACTAATGTGATTGTACTAACAAGCCTGGTGGTAGGTCCATTTCCAGAAAATGTCATTGCATAAAGCATGGTTAGTTTCTAAAATGCAGACCTTGGCACTGAGTTTGTCGTAAAGAACTGCAACTGAAAGCAAAAAAATGAAGCGCGATTTAAAGTAAGCATTCATTTTCATGTTCAACCGACTTTATCATTATTTTACTCAAACATCTGATCATTGAAATTACCTTGAAGTAGATGACCCTCGCAGTACCCATGGGAAGGAGTGAAACAATTGTGTTTACATTTCCCACAGAATGTAAGAGTGTCCCTAATGGGGTTCGAACCCTGGGTCTCTCGATCTCTAAGTGCGCGTCCTACTACTGAACCACTTCTCCAACAAATTGACTTGATAACTTTCGGTAGGTCGCTTATATCTTCCGTACAAGCAAATCTAAGTACATTTGACAAGCCAGTGATTCAGAATGAAGCAGAATAACTTGTAGCATTTTGAGGATGTAATTAGATGGTCAAACTTCATACAGATCTATTTTTACAGGACAAACGTCTAAATTATACTAGACCAAACAGAGATGTTTCAACAGTTTCTCAAAGGTGTAGATAATAAGATAATTTTATAAGCGTATAAAAATATATACGTAACCATTTACAACATGAGATATATACAATAAAGAGCCGTTGTATAATTCTTATAACAAACAAAATATTGTGAGAAAATCTACTCTGAACTGAATTGATGGTTGCAACTAATGTGAATTTTCGATATAAATTCGACTTTAAACCATTGCCCATACCCTATCAACAGCACAGTCATTGGCGGATCCAGCGGGGGGAAATGTACATGTCCATTAGTGAATTTCTTGCTTGTAAGTCATTTTTTAAGTAGTATGAAGCAATTCTTCTCGGAGCTTAACATAGATTTAATGGTCATGTAGTTTTTATTATCAATATGTTGCATTTTTTTCTGCCAAATGTGTATAATGTGGTAGTGGTTCGAGGTTCGGACCCCCCCCCCCAGTAGAATAGTTCGGAACCCCCCCCCCCCCCTAGAAAAGTTCGGACCCCCCCTAGAAAAAAATCTTGGAACCGCCTATGGCACACACATTGTGCTCACAGACCATGATTAATTGCTTACATCGTCCATGTATAGACTGACAGCACACAAGCATGCACAGTATTTACTCAGTCGAATACTCGGTTTTCATCGTAAAATATAATTTATGCCGGCAAGGAAACATGTACTATATCAAATGAATATCAAACTGGTGATTTGTGGAATGCATGGGAATGGTAAAACCTTCAATAATTGGTTCCAGGTGTAAGTTGAATAGTTATGATCACCTGTTAAACTTGTATGTCCACTTTTTATCTGATGATTAATATTGATCAGTACATTATTACTAATCACATGAAGATGTATATCAATGATTCAATGATCTATATACACGGTGGCAATACCACGTGATTGTTACATAAAAAATGCTACGAAGTGAAGCAGAAAACAGTATTCATCAACAGACTTGAAAACTGTTTTACACCCATGAAGTTATCAGAATGTATTAGAAATACAATAAACTGGTCCGGAACCCCCTCCCTAGAATTTGGAAAATGTACCTGTCCTCTAGTGTATTTCTTGCCTGTACGTCATTTTTAAGAAGCATGAAGCAATTTTTATCGGTGCTTAACATAGATTTAATGGTTAATGCAGTTTTTATTATCAATATGTTGCATTTTTTCTGCAAAATGTGTATAATGTGGTTGTGGTTCGAGGTTCGACCCCCCATGAAAAGTTCGGACCCCCCCCTTGAAAAAAATCCTGGATCCGCCCCTGAACTGTTCAAACCATTCTAAATTTAAGTTTGACTGAGTGTCCATTTCTCTCAAAAGTAGGGTACTTTAGCACGCTATATTCATTTATATGCTAATGTCAAATATATCTGATCCAAAATAGTTCAGGGCTTTTAATGGTGTAATTTGGAACTGTTTTTGTCTATAATAAGTCTTTCATTTTAAACATAAGTGTGATCAAAACAATTGATTCAAATCTTGACAAACTAAATTCTGCCTTCGGTTTCGATCTACTTTACTTTCACTTTGAAATGCAATTAATAATATAAACATATTTAAGCAATATTTGCATTTAATTAAAAAAATCTTGTTCATTAGAGGTGTTTGAAATAGATAAATGTCTATTTTCTTTGCAGTCTTACTTTTGATAATGGGGCTTTAACATTGTTGAAATATTACTGAGTACAGTAAAATGGGTTCAATTACCTATATCATTAAAAGAAAGCGTTCATAGTTACAATCCCTTTAGTAGTAGGAAGGAAAATGCTCTTAAACATGGAAGACGTTTTTGAAGGTTCACATAAAAATTCTGTTTATTAATATGCAATAGAATCTTAAGGGGATTTATCATAGTGTCTGAAATTTTAAAGCTTAAATGAGTGCATTTGTTGCAATTTCAAAGTAATAAACATTTCATATAATTTGGAATCTCATTAAAGTCTTTAATCTTACGTTAGGCATCAAATGTGTTTTTGTCAGTAATTACCATTTTATGTCAGAAAATGAATATTAATATGAATAGGATAAGTAGTTTTCTTCAAGAAGTTCACAAAGTTAAAAAGTGTGGTTTAAAGCCTGCTACCATAATAATACATGTTAAGCCGACTTTATATTTTTGTAAATAACCCCTGATCAATGAAATAACCGTCAAGGTTGTAGGAGCAGTGGTCCGGTGGTAGGACGCGCGCTTAGGGATCGAGAGGTCCCGGGTTCGATCCCCCCTAAGGGCGCTGCTAATTTCCTTGAGCAAGAAATTTACCTACAATTGTTCCACTCCACCCAGGTGTAAATGGGTACTGTGAGGGATCGCCTGTCTGAGGGTGATTTCAATGATCAGGAGTTATTGTACAAGATTGTAAAGTGGGCTGAACATGTATATGGAAGCAGACTTTAAACCGCACTTTTTTTTTAACTTATTTTTTTTAAACTTTTTTTTAAGCAATTTACCCTCACAGTACCCATTCACACACACCTGGACGGAGTGAAGCACTTGTAGGTAAATTTCTTGCCCAAGGAAGTTTGTTCTGCCCATATTTGGAGTGTGAACGCGGAAACCCTCGTTTTCTAAGCGCGCGTCTGACCAGTGATCCACTGCTCCTACATTTGTGTATAAACATGTATCGATGCTAATGTTTGTCATCGGTCAATAATTATTTAGATTTCTCGCTGCGCGGTTATATCATTTGAGATTAATATTTATTTATTGGAGTTAACGCCGTGTCAACACGATTTAGGTCATTTTACGACGTCCAGCGCACCTAACCTAGCTTTCCTGGACCACTGTCTATAACCAGTACTCACCTACCCTTCCACAAGGCCGGAAACTTCTCCATATTTTCTAATCAATTGAGGAAAATCGAAATTATTGTCAAATTTTCATGGAAGGGTATAACCTCCCCGGGTGGGATTCGAACCCGCACCCCCTCGGGCACGAGATTCCAAATCCCGGCGCGCTACCAACTGCGCTTTCGATCCGGGTTTTGAGATTATTAATATCTACAATCAAAATACAACATGTATATAAAACTATAACTAAGTATGCTACAGTAAAGTTCCTCTTTAAGGCCATTAAATTTGATGGTCTTAATAGCGGAATGGTCTTAAAGTAGGAACATTTTCATAGGCGGATCCAGCGGGGGGGGGGGGGGTTTCAGGGGGGTCCGGACCCCCCTAGAATTTCCAAAATGTACCTGTCCATTAATGTATTACTTGACTGTAAGTCATCTTAAAGTAGTATGAAGCATTTTTTTCCGTGCTTAACATAGATTTAATAGTTCGGACCCCCCCCCCCTAGAAAAAAATCCTGGATCCGCCCCTGATTTTTCTTCCCAAATTATTCATTTGAGTCTCAAACAATCAAAACTCGAATGATTTTGCCACGATCGAGATGGTCTTTCATAGCGGAACTTAGGTGTATATGAATTTCAATTAGTATGAAACTTTATTGGTCTCACATTCTCATGACCACATCGTAAAGTAAAAACTTAGCTGCTTTTAGATTATGCTGTATATCTGTTTGAGTGTGCGAAAATCATTTATTTGATTTCCTCATTTGCCTGTTGTTTTTCCGTTCGCATCATATTATAAACATTTTCGGTGTGTTTCTGAGTTACATTTGTGAATTTTCGAACGAAAGATGTAATGAAAAAGGGCGTAATAAAGCACTTACCTAATTGAATAACATGTACGAGAGATCCGATGCTAGCAGTTTTGTCTGGAACAAATTATGTCAATAACCAGTACATAGTGTATGACACTTCCATCTGTATTTTTCCCAGAAAAAAATTAAAGTTTTTCTGAATCACTAACAGTTTTTTACTACATGTATTCCATAGGGTATACAAAATGAATTGGGTCTATTTATTTGTTGCTTACACGAGAGAAATCGGGACAATCACGGAAACCTTTGAATTAGTTTACACTAAACCTAATAAAAACAGACAATATAATGTAACTATAATAATACAATAATTTATATACACGTTTCCCTAGCTCAAACATCCATCAATAATGTATATAAACTATTTTGCCATTGAAGGTCAAGCAGTTAAAAAGGCACAGAAATACGGCAACCTAGTATGACTCCATTTATAACTTATATATTTAGCTCAATTTGGTTCATGCGTTCGGTTCTAACAACACATTGAAAATCATAGTCGGTCGAAACGGCCCAGACAAAACATAATGCACGTGAAGCGTCTTCTTCAGGGGCCAAGAAAGAAACATGCCTTAAGAAGATCGGGACTTAATCGGTCACCTTTGCTTAAATCCCTACAAATGCGTACAGAGTCAGTGTCCAAGCCCAATAACACATATTAACTTCCAAAGCCAGTCACGTGTTTCCTGTTTTCTGAACAAAACTCACATAATTAAGTGTCCTGATCCAAGCTTGCACATCAATACAAGTTTCTTTTTCAAGAAAATCAATTAAAATGTGCATGTACATTAGGTAACAATATAGAACTAAGTATGTTTGAATTGATGGTCGGTGGTTTCGAATGCTTACTTAGATTAATTATTTGTGAATTACAACTTTATTTCTCATGTAGATACTCATGTATATTTTTCTGTTGTCTATATCAATAAAACATGTTTAGATATACTCTGTACTTGCTCTAAAATTCACCTACGGCTTGTGTGTCATTCGTTTTACGTCTACCTCGAGTTTCATATTAACAGAAAAGAGTAGAACAGAATAACAGTTTGGTACATATGAAATGGTGTATAATGCTTTCGATTGAATTTCTTTTTCCATTGACTTGCACAAATGGTGTAAGCAATTCTAGTAAATAAGAGCAGGTTTTTTCTGGTTTAGTTTTATTTACCGTAAATAATGATTTACATGAATAGGTAGGTATGCGGAAATTATTTTTTAAAAGAACGTCTATGAAGTTATAGGTTATTAATTCCCTGGAGCTTTGATACACTTACAATGTGTTTATACAAAGACTTGGAAACGTTTCATTCTAACCAATTAACACCCAATCATAACAGGAAGAATTTTTGCACGTGGAACTAATCTACCTCCTTTTTGAAGATGTAACAAGTTAGGGTTAAAGTCCGGATCATATTACAATACAAACAGTAAATAAACGTGTTTCATATTATTTCAGAGAAAATATTTTTGTATATTTTCTACCACCTATCCTAACCTAATTCTACATGGAAGTTGAAACACTGATAGTGCATATAGTTGATTGACTTTATTTTCTCCAACGTGTGCTTTATGTCGTAATTCAAGACTCATTCTTAGATGTGGAATCCGCAAGTAGATCCGTTAATTTGTATAAATAACAATTCAAACAGATCGTCTGCTATGACGGGCACAATAATATCTAAACTTCTTACAGACACCTGAAATCCGAACTATTTAATTCTCTCGTGTAGCCAAATGACGAGCCGGATGAGGTGTTTGACTCAATATTGTCTACGCATAGAATGATTTTAATTATTCGTCCGTATCGGGTTGTGTTATCCAAGTCAGATTTAATGACTCTGCATGGTAACTAAATAGCGGTGTTTTGTTGGTAAGTTTTATTGCAGCATACAGGTGAAGACGGTAAAATAAATATTCATGAGTCGTAACTTTAAACTAGGGTTACCAAATCGTTTTAAGAATGTTCCTTTATCTTCTGGTTAGTAGGGGTCAAAGGTCGTGTCTATTCCAGCCGAGAATTTCTAATTTTGTAATCCAAACAAATTCGGTGTTTCAGTGCTTTGATTAATGGGTTGAATAAAAAACAGAAACGTTTAATTAAAACTTGAAATGTGTTGGTTGCAGGTTGGTAAAGATTCATTTTATTTTTGTAGTTGCAACTACAAGTACATTACCTTTTCTTTACAGATGGGATGTAAAATACAAACATGGCCAATATTTAAGCTCTTTGAAGGAAATACATGTAACTAGTATAACCTCTGCAGAGCGGCACCCTACAGAACAAATCCTCTGCACGACACTAGCTTTTGATATATCCCTTAGGTGTGATTTTAATGGAATGTAACCTCTGTAGAGCAACAAACTTAGGAGAGCTCCTAACATTTAACTTTATTCAAAGACTTCAGCACAGAACAGTGCTTTTGGTCATAGAGCATAAATATTTACATATACATACAAACGAGTAATAAATTACACCATAAAACAGATGTATAAACATGAATAATGATGAATTAAAAGACATACGTGTCTTATATGTCAAATGAAAAATAAATAAAAATGAATGTCTAAACACTTTTAAGTGTTCTTAAGAGCCGTTGTACTGTTACAGAGAAGCGGCTTACAAAAACATATAATTGTATAATTATGTCTATAACAGCCATACGAAATAGAAACAATTTAGAAAAATGAGTGTATAAATAAATCACGAAATACATATACATTCTTACAAGAACAATAGCAGTACTGTTTGAAATTAAATATGTTATCCATTTGATAAACTTGTACTCAAAACATTTGCGCTTATACATAACACATATGATATTATAAAGTTCTGTACAGTATCATGAGTATGTTAGATAAAAATAGTGTTAACATATTATAAAAATATTTTAATACGCGGAAAACCCGAGCGGGTTTTGAGCGCTTTTAGATAACGTGTATGACGTAAGATAATTCTTTAAAATTGAAAAGAATGATAAAATCAATGAAAAAATGATATACCTATGAGTTTGAAAAACATCTCCAGACCATGGGCGCAGCCATTTTCATCAATTTTATCAGACGCTTAATCAAACATCTGTGAATCAAGATTAAAGACGCTCTAAAGAAAATTGCACTACAAGCGTTCAACGATACGGATCAATGAATGAAGCTACTGGCGGCCGGTATAGATAGATAGCGAAAACAACTTGTTTTCGCGAAAACAACTTTTTTTCACGAAAACAACCTGTTAAATTAATATTATACATTATTTCAAACAAAACTTAATATTTTATGAATGCATATTATAAAATACGTTAAATGAGCAAGTTTGGGTACAAAATTCCGAAAAATATTGACTTTGTAGCCGAATTTCTTGTTTTAGTGGATCACAATGGGATGACGATTGAATTGCTACCTTGAAGTTCTTTACGAAAACAACCTATCAGATGTTTATTTATTCATGTTTAGCATGGTAAAAATCTTTTCCGTAATAAATATATTAAGTGGATGCGTTTTTTCTAATTAACTTATTAGCAATAAATGAAAATCATGATGATATTACTGTTTTCCTTCACGAAAACAACTATTATACCTAACTGTTTAGCTTACGCACGAAAACAACTTAACAAACTGTGAAATTGAAATAATCTGTGTTTTAATTTTGTTTTTTAATCTTGCATCATTTCTTAAGACAAAGTTTAATTGGTGAGTAAATATAATAATAGGAAAATGATGATTTCATCCATCATAACAAAACAACTATTTCTACGAAAACAACCATCAGTCAGTCTCACGAAAACAACTTTTATACGAAAACAACCATCAGTCAATTTCACAAAAACAACTTTTCCTACTAAAGTAACAATCAGTCAGTCTCATGAAAACAACTTTTCCTACGAAAACAACTTTTATACGAAAACAACCATCAGTCAATCTCACGAAAACAACTTTTATACGAAAACAACAATCAGTCAATCTCACGAAAACAACTTTTATTCGAAAACAACAATCAGTCAGTCTCATGAAAACAACTTTTCCTACGAAAACAACAATCTGCCAGTCTCCTGAAAACAACTATTTCTATGAAAACAACTTTTTCTACGAAAACAACTTTTCCTACGAAAACAACGATCAGTCAGTCTACGAAAACAACTTTTATACGAGAGCAACAATCAGTCAGTCTCATGAAATCAACTTTTCCTACGAAAACAACAATCTGCCAGTCTCCTGAAAATAACTATTTCTATACAAAAAATTTTTTCTACGAAAACAACTTTTCCTACGAAAACAACAATCAGTCAATCTCACGAAAACAACTTTTATACGAAAGCAACAATCAGTCAATCTCACGAAAACAACTTTTATACGAAAACAACAATCAGTCAGTCTCAAGAAAACAACTTTTCAGACGAAAACAACAATCTGTCAACCTCACGAAAACAACTTTTATACGAAAACAACAATCAGTCAGTCTCAAGAAAACAACTTTTCAGACGAAAACAACAATCTGTCAACCTCACGAAAACAACTTTTATACGAAAACAACTTTTATATGAAAACAACAATCAATCAATCTCACGAAAACAGCTTTTCCTATTAAAGCAACAATCAGCCAATCTCACGAAAACAACTTTTATACGTAAACAACTTTTATATGAAAACAACAATCAATCAATCTCACGAAAACAGCTTTTCCTATTAAAGCAACAATCAGCCAATCTCACGAAAACAACTTTTATACGAAAGCAACAATCAGTCAGTCATAGCATATAGATCGAGTTCCCGTTGTGATCCGCTAAAAGAAATAAATCGGCTATAAAATCATTATTTTTTGGAATTTTGTACCAAAACTTGCTCATTTAATGTATTTTATAATATGCATTCATAAAAGATAGAGTTTTGTTTGAAATAACGTATAATTTTAATTAAACAGATTGTTTTCGTGAAAAAAGTTGTTTTCGCGAAAACAAGTTGTTTTCGCTATCTATCTATACCCACTGGCGGCTTTTCATTGGATAAAAATATTTGCAGCTTCCTCGTGACCGCTTACAAAATATTTTCAAACGTGCTTATTTACGATGTTTTTTCCATGATAACAGTTCAAAATATATTTGGTCGTTTTATTCGTTCATTTCCTCATTAAAATATTTATTTATGACTTTTTACCTCGGAAATACTTACCAACGCACCGTTCGTGACGTCGCTAAGAGACATTCATGATAAAACCGGCACGTTACCGTAACGTAACGTTACTGGGCATTGTTTAAAGAGGAAAACATTTCCATTCTAAAAAATGAATGATTTATCGAGGCTTTTTTACCTTCATCTCTATTTATAAGATAAACAAATATGTACAATACATTTCTTTTAGAATTTAGATATGATTCTGACGTAAAAGAATGACATGTTGTCAATTTTTTCTGAATGCAATAAATTACGCAGTTATCTCCCCTAGCTTATCTAATTAATAGGCCCTCAAACAAAATAAATCCTTCACAGCGCCGAATATCTTTAATTTTATTTTGCCAAAGTCACAATCTTATTTTTTTTTAATTTTTAACTTATTTTAAGTAATACAAATAAGTGTGTTTTCCGCGCCATAGGTAGCACCTAATTTCATATTATATTAAATACTGTAAACAAAAGTTATTCATTCAACATGAATATACGCAACGTAATGAAACATTTATCAAAAGTTAATTTTAATAGTACGAATTAATAAAATTTCGTGACAAAAGGAACGATTACTCTGCAGGGATATTGTTAATTTTCACAATCGTGCTAATGTCACGAAACACCTGCTAAAGTGGCGCGAGACAAATTTACTTTGTAGTTAAATAAAAACATTATTATTTTGCATTTATTTGAGGTCGAAATTGCTTAAGAATTATCAACATATATGATTCTATCAGCAAGTAATATTTGACATTGTTTTTCCTTTTCAAGGTAAATTAGTTTGATAAAATATATTGGATTGTAACATATTTTCGCGACATGATAAAAACTCCATTTCTGCTCTTTTATTAACTAATATTGTAAACAATAACTTAAGGTAGAATACCCATAATACACATATCAAGGAATAAACTTTTTGCTACTTTCTATATAATCAGCATCACAAGCTAGATTCACTGGCAAATTTTTTTAACTTTTTACCGTCAAATAAATTTTTTATAACATTTTTTTGAAAATTGAGTTATGAGTAAGAATCACACTATAAATTGGAAGGGGTATATGTCTTTAAAATGTTGAAATGAATTACTTAATCAAATAATTTTCATAAGTGTTGTTTAGTAAAATTCACAATACTTCAATGAATGCAAAAACATCAACTTTAATAACTTTACCGTGGTATTTTTACACATATAACAAGTTAATCATAGGGAGACCCAACAGAAAATGTGACGATATTCACCGGCTTTAAAAACTACAAGTCTGTATCCATAGCTTTTGACTATGAAAACAGTTTCTGCACTCCAAATTACACATTTAATAATTTACCTTATACCGTATGGCAATGAATAAAACAAAGAAAAACAACTTTCACCACAGATAACTAAACAAAAAGCCATTTTAATACATTGACCCCCCTTTTGAAAAAATGTCAAAACTCTAGTGACCATTATAATATGAAGAAAACACTTCTTTACAGTATAAATTTTATTTTTGAACGCCATTATTGACCATTTAATGATAAAATAATGGTATTTTATGGTCTAATTGCTTTAATCATCAACAACTTATTGATTACGAATTTGTTAGGGGACGAATCAGTTAGGGGACGAATCTTTTCGTCCATTATTTGAATTGGATTTTTAAACTTCCGGTTTAAACTTTTTACACGAATTCTATCTATTTTCTCAAATAATTTGGAGAATTGATAATCTTATGAGGTAATATAAGAAATGTATTAATACTATTTGAAAAATGAGGCATTTGCACAATAAAAAAGTATATCCGATCTTTATCGATCGATAACGACACCGACGAAAACCTCTTCCGTAATTTGTCGACATGACCCGACATCGCCCGAAGTTTGACAGCGGCTATTATGGGTATTCTGCCTTAATTGTATTTATTGAAATTTTTATTTTGTTTGGTATTCCATTTCAGATTTAATCAAATATGGCTGAACGACCCGAAGACCTGAATTTACCGAATGCAGTGATCACACGAATAATAAAAGATGCCGTAAGAAAACTTATTATTGATCATGATAATGTAAAGTAGTGACAGTTGTTAAAGTGCCGATAAAAAAGAATCTAGGATCTCAGCCCTCTTTTCTGTTAGTCATGTAGACAGCTCATATGATTCGAAGTTTAATCCTGTAAATATTATAATTTATAGCATTTTACCTGTAAACACATACTTCGAGCTATGACTCACATTTGGCTCAATCTCACATGAGGCTTTGGACATACCAGATCTAGATTTCTGTCTCCTACTCAGAAAATGATGAAGATGAATTTGAAGGCGAAAACAGAATTCAGTTCACTTTAGTTTTCTAGGATCAAGTAATGTGATCAAGTGCAACAGATATCATAAACTGAGGGTGTAAATTCACCATCATTGACCCTGGACTGATTACGGTCAGTGATTCAGGCTTTGTAATGCCACTTATATTTAAGTGCAAATCTCAATGCTTTGTAAGTAAAGTATAAATTTGTATTTTGTTGATTGAAATGAAGTATAACTAAAAGAGGCATAGATATTTTAAAGACTAATAGAACATTGATTAGACTAGATATCTTATGTCATATTCTTGTTATTATGTTATTGTTTAATATTTGTATGATTTGCAAAATTTGTAAAAAGCATCACAAATAAATCTATCTATATCTTTGTAGTTAATGTATACTGATGCAGTTTCTTTGAATATTTTTTTACAATTTTTTAACTGTGTACTTACCCAATAATTTATTTTTTTAGATACCAGATGGTGTAAATGTATCTAAGGAAGCAAGACTTGCTATATCAAAAGCAGCTAGTGTATTTGTTCTCTATGCGACATCATGGTAAGTTAAATATGTGGCCTTAATTTATTTAATGTTCTAAGCATTCACAATAACTTAGTAGTATTATCTTTAGTTTTATGTCAAGGTACGTAGTTCTGCTGATTTTTGTCATGAATGGACTTTCCTATGCCCTACTCAGAATTTTTTATCTCCAAATAGAATAAGATTTATTTGAAAAAGGTGTCGAAGATTGTGACCCATAGTCATATAGTGGTGTCTTGAAGAATTGAATCAGTTTTATAAATATATTTAAAAACAGTGCTTCTACGCAATGTTGAGGTAAAACCATGTGTGAATCAAAGAACCTGAAAAATTTGATAGACCTAGTTCATATTACCAACTGTGGAGAGATCTGAAAAAATCATCTGATGCCCTCGAAATGTGCAGACAAGAACATTTTTATTGGGTAGTATCTTACTCTCATGTATGAAAGTTGAATGACTGTTTCCATTTTCAGTTCCAATAACTTTGCATTGAAAGCCAAAAGAAAGACAATTACAGCTAAGGATGTATTTGATGCATTAGAAGATATGGAGTTTGATCAATTTGTTGATCCTTTAAAGGAATGTCTAGATGGTATGTTATTATAAATGTTTTTTATACTTGATTGTATTATCTGTGGCACTTGCCTTCACTGAGCTGTAGAAACTATTTATGCTAAGTTTTTTAATCTTATTTTTTTTGTTTGTTAAAAATTCCTCTGCAATTTACTACTCAAATATACCTGGGATAACATGAGGAAAGAAAACAGTTCTAACATGTAATCTGCTGTAAGTTAAAAATGCACTGAATGTGGATTCTATTGAAAGAAAGGCAACACTACATTAAAATATAAGGTTTAAAACATACACTTCTTCATTTTTTAAAAATAGACCGATGTGAACCTGACATAATAAGCATGTTTAAAAAAAAGACAGCAGTTCTTAAAGTTGTATTGTGGCTAATAAGCAGAATAGCAGACAACTTTTGCACCTCACATTGCACAATAAGTATATTTATTATTATTATTATATACCGCATTTGTAAAGTGCTCTTTTCATATTGATTATATTTATGACATGCGTGTAACTTGTTTATTGTTTTTTTCAGTATTTAAGAAAAATCAACAAGGAAAGAAAGATCAGAAGAGGAAAGATAAAGAATCTGTGAATACATCAGGGGCTGGCGATGCTGGAGAAGAGGCTGAGGAAGGGGATGGTGTTATATTGTTAGAAGAGGAAGAAGAGAACATGGATGAAGGGGATGGAGAGGAAATGGTTGAAGATGAGGGAGAGGCTGGTGAGGATGTGGTTGAAATATCAGATACTAGTGAAGACTGACCTTAGGGGCTCAATTGTGAACCCTACATTTTTAGCCTCAATATCTGGAAATCAAATATTTGGGATTTTCCCTGCAGTACAAACAAACTTCAATGCATATATGTGTACAAAAAACAAAAGGATTTAATTTGTGTTTTTGTGCTTTTCAGCAATAATGTGTAAAAAAAATGGTTAGTAATACATCTACATGGATTTAAAAAAAAACATAAATTGGATTTCTGAATTAAGTGTATTATGTACGCTAGATTTTATTTATATGTTACAAGGACTTTTTCTGCAGTAGTTGTTGGAATAAACAAATCTTGAATGAAAGATTTTATAGTTTGTCAACTTGGTGATCAGAAATTGGCTGTCTGAAAAAGCCTTTATCTTTGTCTTTTATTTGTAAAATTATAACAGGCAATTAATTTTTTGTCTGAATTCAAAAAAGATTTTAGTCAGGGATAAACTGATTTCAAAACAAAGGGCAATTATATATCACATTGGTTCTTGATATGTAGTTGTGTCTTACCATTTGATGGATTGCTTTATTTACAACCTCAAATCACATGAGGTGTAATAGAGTATGACTTCTATTTTAATCTAATATAGTCATTGCCTTAAATTTCCTGGAACATGGTCATTCAAGGTACTAATCATGTCTCTATTTAAGTTGCTGTTTATGGAGAACAGGGTCTAGAAATGTGGATCCTTGGATTTATATTTTGACATTAGTCAGTTATCTTTCCTTGATAAAATCAGAGGAGATCCAATTGGTAAGTTGGTCTTATCAGTTGGAATCCTCGGATTTTATCATTGGATTTCAGTGTAAAGTTTTAAAATATTTCATCAAATTTGATATCTTTCTTATTAATTAAGACATGTACCAGTGAAATGCAATATAGATAGTTCATCAACCAATAGTTCATCAACCAAACAATAATTTGATAGATTTTCAGTGGAATTAAAGTATTTACAAAAAAGTTATTCAAGATGTTCTGTGACAAATTGACCTACTTATTTGAAGAGTATGCTAGGGGAAATAACTGACTGAAGTTAATTATTGCTCCTTTCATATAACTTTAATTTTGAAAAGGAACATAAAATAATCAATTAAGCTTCTCACTAATAAAATTTGCAATTTAACTGGATCAATTTCTGTAACTGGAAAGACTTTTCTTTAATTGTTATTCATATTGTCATTCTTATTCTTTATTCATACCATTAAATTACTCAATACTTTGTTGTAACATGGCTATTGTGTTTTCAATAAATTATTTTTACTATGAAATATAGATGTTACTTTGTCTTAATTTATAATTCATACTTAGGTTAGACTACATCTATATTATATATGTGAGTATGTAGAAATCTGACCATTGCCTAGAGAACTTGAATAAAAAGCTTATTATGTCAGCAATCACAAAAGCCTTTCATGGCCAAAGATCTAAAAATATATATTTCTAAAATATATTTATTTCCACAGAGAAAGCCATGAACTGTTAACATTCATTACATAGGTTGAACATCCGGTAACATCGAGTCATTAAACTTTATAAATAATAAAATCATTAATATATAACTCATTAATTTAAAGTTCATTGGCCTTATAAACTACAGTAGTTTTACCAAACTGGTTCCAATAAACTCTTGGTAAACTGGCATACTAACAAAATCGGCAGTAACTAACTCTGGGAAGGTCCTGAAATACATAATATTATGTAGTTTGTTCAATAAATACAAATATATATATATATAGATCAATTGATTTGTTCCCAATGGAATTTGAACACCAATAGAAACAATTACAAGAAAAATATGACAGGTGAATAACATCACTATACTTAGTTGGGTTTAATGCTGTAGCAACAAATTGTAAAGGTTATATAATGGCAGGGAATCAACCTACTCACTGTTCTTGGAAAGGGCAAGTCTCTTATTATTTTGTATGAGCAATTATGACACCATTAATTATGAATATAACATATATGAGGTAGCAGATTTTTAAAATTAAGGAGTTTGTCTTTGGTTTTGTCATTGGCTCTTTGTCATGAATTAAATGAGATAATATGTCCTCTTTAACTCAATATTGTATTCTCTGGGTGTGTTGAGTTAGAATAAAAATTATAGCCAGAACTCTTTACTGGTCAATCCTACATTTTTATGGGTCCTATGTCTCTGGGATTTGATGGAAGTGAAGCACCCTTCATAGCCAGAAAAAAACAGTCATTGAGAGCAGAAAAATGGTGCTGAAGTGTGAGGACATGTTTTCAGTCTCTGAAAAGTACTACTGCTTAAGACCTCATCTTAGGAAAATATTACGAAATAAAATGTAAATTTGGAATTTAAACAGAGCAAAAATTGCATTTTCAGCCCCTTTTGCTCCTCTGGAATCGGGTTTTTTCTGAAAGATCAGGACAAATGATTTTAAATACAATGCATATCAAACTATTATGGAAATTTATAACCTGCTTTAATTAAAACCCCAATTTGTAATTAAATGTACCTCTTGTTTAAACCTTAAGTTGAAACCAGACTCATTTTAGTCCATGCTTGGTCTTTTATGGAGGATGCCCTCTTGAGGATCAGAGGTCCGAGTTCAACCCCCACCAGGGCTTTTCAAATACGGTAGACCTAATTCGGAACTCAAATTTGGGTTTTTCTGACTGTGCAGGTGGTACAAAGTTTTTACACATCGTTGCTCAAACCCAAATATATTTGAATTCTGAATATAGTCTTATTTCCTCGAGTAAGAAATTTCACTGCCATTGCTTCATTCCATCCAGGTGTTAATGAGTACCTATGAGTTGTGTTACTTCATTGCACCAATGTAGTGACTGCACATAAGTAATGTAACAGATTTCCCAAAGCGATTGATTGACAGATATCAGTAACACAATGACCAGAGGAAATAGCCGTTAAGACAGTGAACTTGCACCAGCATGAAACTTAAACAATAAAATACAATTCCTTTTTAGCTCCACTATTCAGAGAGTGTGATGGTGCTCAGTGTGATCAGTTTTTTGGTGCAAAATTTTCATACCTTTGAATCAACTGAAGGGATTAAGTTGAAAATTCACACTTCCATTGGAGGCTAAATAGTTAATATAGTCCAACAGAATTAACCTGAGCTTGACCTTTATGCAAGAAAATATTAAACTCAGTCTATTTTTGTCTTCGTTTGTAAATCGCGCTTTATCGGAAGCTTTCGGCAAAATACAGGTGCTGAACAATTAATGTTTTCATAAGAATAAATACTTTGAAACTGTGCCCTAATATTGCTGACTTACTTGTTTCCCCAAAAACTAATGTGTCCAAAATTTAAAATACAATAACATGCCACTTTTAATAAATTGATTTATAATCACATGGGTTGTTATAAACACGTGTATAACCGTATACACGCAAACGGAAACTCACGATTTAACGTTAGTGAAGTGTGTAATTATTATAATTAGGCATATCAAGCTCAGGTTAATTCTGTTGGACTAAACCATAACTCTATCATGAATTGTGGCTTTTTATAGTTTTTTGTTGAAGGAATTCATAAAGTAAAATATGAACTACAGTTGGTTTTAATACTTTACTACACAAAAATAAAAATACTGAACAAGGGCATAAAAATGGCAAACATCAAAATAACAAAAAATACATTGCACATAACAACAATCCCCCATATGAGTATAACTAATAGTATAAATGTTTGAACAATGATATTTTTATCTAGGTTGTTTATTCTAGAACGGAGAGTTCATGCCAAGTTTAGTACCAAAATCTAGACGAGCTCTTTTTTGTGATCTCACATCCAATCTGAAATAAGAACAGACAATATAGACTTCACAATATAAGTGCAGGTTCATTTATCAAGTTCAAAATCACACTTGGCACATACATAACAAGGCTAATATGTTGATGCCTTATCCAGGTTGATAAGAGTTCATAAAATACTTTATTCTGAAATAAACTTTTTTGATGATGAAGGTTGTGTGCAACCCATGCAGCATAACTTAGTAATGCAGCATAACTTAGTAATGTGATGTCATTTTTTAATTGTTAACACCCTTGTCATTGTTCGTGGAATAATTTAGATCAGGGAACCCCAGCTTTTAACCTAGTACAAAGCACTCGCCAATACCAGTAACTTACAACTGATATACACGATATAGAGGTAGATAGGAAATAACAGAGAAATAAGGGGGGAAATATTTAATGAAGAAATTCCATAAAGGTATGTAGGCCCATCCTGGTTTTGAACTCACAACCCCTAGATTTGTATCTGGATCAGCTACCAACTAAGCTGTATTGATAAAATTTACCAACTGTCTGCGGTGAATGCATTAACACCACTTATTTAAATACTCACTACAGTATTTCTGAACTAAAATTGAAGATTGAATATTTAAATCAGCCTCTTTAATGGATGCACCACTGACTGTTGAATAAAATCAACCAATACAAGGTTTTAATATGAAACAAATAAAAAGTAAACAAAGATTTATGAGTACTTACTTAATTTCTCGATGCTTAACTAATTCATTAATAGCAACCATTATTATAGGGAAAGTTAATCCAACAGCCCATATAGCTGGGTGTATATCAAATAATGATATAGTATTATCTATATTATAACTTCTTATATAGGTATCACAGACACTAAATATAACTTGACTACATAATCTGAAATAGAAATAGTTGTAAATTTAATTACAATTCTTGTGTGAAATTTTTATTAAATAGTACAAATGTAATACATTTCCTCGCAAACATATTATCTGTTTTTTTCTCAACTGTCAAAGCTTGAATAATTACACGGTGACTGACTGCATTGTTTTTGTACTGGCGGCATAATTGTTATTAAAAATGTCTTCACTAAAACATATCATATGGTATAAACAGTTTTACTCGATTATAATACACACTTTCGGAAACTCATGGATGTATTACAACAATGATTTTAATAAACGCATTCACCATGAAATTATTCATGTTTTGGCAGTTGAGAAAAAAACTAACAATACCATGTGCTGTTTGGTTGTCACCTAGTTAGTGAGACAAAATTTAAAGTATGCAATTCCTAATGTTACTTATAATTAAAACTAAGGAATATGCTTACAACATAGGATATTTTTCATTCATTATAATAATTTCATCATATTGTATGGATTAGAATCATAACATAACTTGCTATAGCAATATTATATGCTAATAACTTTCCTCCAGAATGAGTAATTTCAATTTTCTTGCTTGTCATATTCCAAATAAGGAATAAGAGGTAAAAGCATTCTGATTCTGGAACCAACTGACAGAAAATATTGATGTAGTCTCAGTTTCCATCACCAGCCATTTGCCATCATTTGCCTTCACTACATACCTTTATTATATATATGTGTGTGTATACAATACTTTTTGTGGCGACTGTTTTATGCCGACAGCCTGTGGGTGATTAGACATGTGTTAATTTGGGGCCCTGATAATCATCCAGTTCTGATGAAATATACATGTACTATTAAAGTGGAATTATTAAACAATGAAAACAAAAGCTTATCAATTACAAAACTAATACTTACAATAAGGGAACAATAATTAACCATAATTTATTTGTAGCAGGAAATTGCTGCCATAAATGATCATTCCAATGTACAAAACTTAATGATATGATTTCTGTAATAGACAAATATGTTAAACGATCATATATCAAATGTTTAATTATGTGTAAATATGAATTTCAATATAAATCAAAATGAGTCTAAGGACAGCACACTTAACTATTCAAGGTGCTTGAGTAAACAAAATCAATATTTATATGCAAGCCAATTCAGATGACGAGTGAATTTTCAAAAGAATATTGTCATTGTTTGCAGTGCTATGATTTCCACGCAAAACTTCTAACTAAGGATTACTAGATATAATTCAGTAAAAATTCATAGTTACAGACATTTGTACATGACTAAAAGCTATATAAATACATATACTTGAATACTAACAATGAAAAGTTAAGTTCAAATAGAAAATATTCCAACGCATGAACTTACCAAAATAAAGTACTAATAAAAATATGAAAATATTTTGAGCAAGCACCAATCCACTGGAGAAGTTATCTGACCATGTTTTACTAGGATCAGTGGTTGTAGATCTGAAAATTAAAACAAATAGGACCATCAACATGAATGTCATAAAACATGATAGCACAGGTATATAGTTGAATTGTCACAAGCAAGAGCCTCAACCAAACCAATACAGTAAAGAGTGACCAAGTTAAACAAGACTAGACTCAATAAGAATGGAACCTCTTTGTCACATGACCTCTAGACATAGCGAGGACAGTTTTGTTCTCTAGAGCATCACCATCCTCTTGTCAAGGTAATAATCTGAAGTTTAGATAATCTGAACAGGATAAAAATGATAATGATGGTGATAAATAATAAATATATTTAAGACATTTACTACCATGATAAAGTTTAAGTCTGTTACTTTCCAAGCTGCATTTTCAATGACTTGCAATAAACAAATTAAAGTATTTCCTTGTAAATCTGGTTTAAGAAATTAAGTGGCCACCTGCTGTAATCATCCAATTCAGCCACTTCCAGTCACTGGCTGTTCAATGCAGGTAGTACTGTACTTTCAGAAAAAAACATTATCTAAGACATCTTTAACCTCAATATAATGTGATCTTTTTACCCAAGGTTGGATTCAAACCCATACCCTTTCAGGAGGCCAGATTCAAAATCCCGGTGCTCTACTAACTGAGCCACAAACCTGGGTCGAATGTCAATAAACAGCATATTAAAAGGTTAATTAGTATTTTTTCATTTTTTTTAACGTCACATTCAACACATATATAGGTCATATACACGACGGCCAGCTCTTCCTACTATAGGTTTCCTGGACACTTATCTATCACAAGTACTAACTTACCCCACCATGAGGCCGACAACTCATATATAGGGTATGACCTGCTGCGACCGGGTTTCGAACCCGCGATCTCCGGTTTCAAAGTCAGACATGCTAACCACTACGCGGCGGCTAGGTTAATTAGTATCATAAGCCTATACTTACATAAAGTCATACAATCCACAGGAAACAGTAACATTATTTGATGACATAGTTTGACAATAAGAATGAAGAGTAAAACAATAACATGCCATGGCAACCAATACTGGTGGAATAAATCTCATTATATAATACATTATAAACTGTACTATCATCTGTAATAGAGAGAAATGTTATATAAATATTAAAAAAATATAGATTCTTTATAGTTTTTTTTTACAATTTCAGCCTTTAGTATTGTGAATTATAGCACAATGCAAATTTGTCAAAAAGATTTGTCAGACAATTATCCAAAATTCCAATTAAAACATAACTGGTGTAGAAAGTACTTCAAGGAACATTCTGATGTTGGAAAAAACCCAAAAAAACAGACAGTGAACAGCCAATTTTCATTAAATTTACAGTCATTAAAGTTCATAATTTTCAAAAACCTGAAATTCCTGATTTTTATGACTTCAAAAGTGTTTTCATAAGAAAAGAACCTTATCTCAGGTCCCAAAAACCCTGAACTTCAAGACCGGTTTTGAAAACTTTCATCCTTGTATCGAAAAATATACTGTCTAACCAGGATGCCGGTAAGGTTAGAAAAATTGGCAGGAACTTATAGAATAACTAAAATTCTAACTTAAATCAAATTTACAAAACAAAACCATCCAACAGCATTTAGTAGTCTTAATACATACCTCTGATGTGATATGATTTGTATTTTTTCTTGTAGCAAGGGTCATAACTCTAGCATCCACAGGGTTCCCCATCATAGTGAGACCAAGTAATGGTATTATAACTAATGTTAGCCACATGGTATGCTGGGCTTGTAATAATGGTGGTAACAATAATAAACTAGACATTATCTGAGCTAATGTCACTGATAAACTACAACACATCATAAAATAAAAACAATTCCTCATTGACATCAACTGTGACCGTGCCTGAAAATATATAGAGACTTATTTAATGTAATTATAAAATAAATTCTGATGTAATAACCATCTTGGGTATTGCTGGTTCTAATCCCACTAGGACCACTGCTAATTTCCTTGAGCATGAAATTTTCTGATGTAAAGTCTACACAGATGTAAATTGGTACTGTGAGTGAACACCTGACTGAAGGTTATTTCAATAATCAGGGTTATATTGGTACTGTTCGGAATCACCTGACTGAAGGTTATTTCAATAATCAGGGTTATATTGGTACTGTGCGGGATCACTTGACTGAAGGTTATTTCAATAATCAGGGTTATATTGGTACTGTTCGGAATCACCTGACTGAAGGTTATTTCAATAATCAGGGTTATATTGGTACTGTGCGGGATCACTTGACTGAAGGTTATTTTAATAATCAGGGTTATCGTACAAAATTGTAAAGTCAGTTGAATAAGTATATGGAAGCAGACTTTCAACCATGTTTTACTTTTTTGCAAAGTCATGCAAATATTGACAATATGTAAGTTCAAAATGCTTCAAATGCTGATATAATGTTAGGGCTCTTTTTAACCTAAATAAATGGAGACAGGACAAGTATACCAGATGGAAGCTCAAACCAAAGGCAACTCAGCCTGTAAGAAGGGACAACTGAATGGAAAGGTGACACAACATTATTGTGCCTTGACATTGTATAATAACACTTGTACCAAATTTACTGGTCACACAACACATTTTGGAAACATATTACACACTATATATTGATTTTTCTAACAATAAGACATCAACAGTTGTTTGCAAGTTGAGTTGTCTCAAATTGATAAGTCCATGGGTCGAGTTGTCCACAGGTCGAGTTGTACTGGATCAAAAGAAACAACCAACAAACAAAGCAAAATCTTAAAATTGTAAAAACTATTCCTTTAATAAACTTACCTCAGCTATCAGATGAATCAAACTAATATTATCATCTTTACTGATCATGATAGGTGACATAACACTAAGTAAAGAACTAGCTAATTGTAATGGCGTCTCTACATCTTTATCCCATAATAAACCAGGTATTTGTTGTTTTACACACATCTGAGGGTAGAATGCTTCTAATGCTATACTGAAAATATATACAATAAATACTTAAGTTAAAAATCTGTAAAAAAGTCAGTAGATAAATCAGTATTGTTGTTTTTTTTCTTAACTGTCAAAACATGAATAATTTCATGATGATTTTGTATGTTAAAATGTTTGTTGTCTAACAATCCTGATAAAGTGATAGTGTGTAGTCAGTCAATAGTCAGAAATTATTCTAACTTTGACAGTTTATAAAAAATGGACAATAGATAGATGAAAGATTGCATTGTTTGGTCAGAGCAAAACTAGTACACATGTATCTGTCTTTCTTGCATGTAGTAAATTGTAGTAAGACTAGTTTGGTGCTGACCCATTCACAAGTTCATATATCACATGTTGAAATTGTACTATTATGGGTGAAATGCAATTTCATAATTTTAAAAATCCTGGAGTTCCCAATTTTTTATGATTTCAGTAGCTATGACTAAGACAGAAGAAACTACTTTCTGTGTACCCGAAATTCTGGCCAGTTCTAAAACATTTCATTTTTCAGTTATAATCTTAATTTTACATTCCAATTTTCACATTTTTTTTATAAAAATGTATCAGCCTGGCAATCAGTATTCGAAATATATCATATAGCAGAGAGAAACAATATCACAATCATATTTCTTGTTCATGGAAATTAGCAGTGTCCCCAAATAAGGATTGACAAAACGGACCTAATGATTTGGTTATAAATAAAATTCAAACATCCACTTACCTACAATCTGCTTGTAAAAATAAAGATATATTTTGCATGTTGATAGAACTACCAACACATAACACAACCTCTCCATTCTCTTGCATTATACGAAACATTTCACATGTTGCTGTAAATATATACAATATATTTTATATGCGACTTCATTACAATAGACCTAATCCAGAATTCAAATTTATGGGTTTTTCCGTCCGTGCACAGCCGGTACAAACAAAGTTATCTACACATTATTGCTAAATAGCACAAACTATGGATTAAAACCTTTTGTTCTTTGTACACATGTTTTCATTGTAACGGTGAAAGTTTGTTGTACCGGAGGCGAAAACCCAAATATTTGAAGTCCGGATATAGTCTATTACTTGTAACAGATTATAACTAATACATGTATAAGATATACACACAACCAGAAAATAAATACATGTACAACATTGTGTCCCTTAAAGGGTATAAATATATTACTTCGGAATTTTAACACATTAATTTCAAATTTATATACCTGGGTGAGGTACACATTCTTGAGGTTTATTCTTGAAGAAAAAAAAGTTGTTTATACCTTGAAGCCTTGAATGGCTTAACGTCGTAAAACTTTAAGTAAACAATAAGAAACATTTTATGTGATGGTAGTATTTTATATTCAATATACTATGAGGTTTATTCTTGAAATACTTTCTATGGTCATTCTTCCTCCAACCTCTGATTCTAAATTATGTAGGACAGTTGTCAGTCACAGTAGGAAAGTATGTGCCTAGCAACTGGTTAACTGCTAAGTCCAGAGATTTATCATATCTAGGAACGGTGAGTAGATTGACTGATCGTCTTGGTATATTCTAAACAATGTGTTCCTATGGCGTTAAATCCATCCAAAACAAAGTATAACTTACTTTCAGGAGTACAATCAGTAAACAGATTTACTAACAATGGTACATTATCTATATTCTCTAGATGTGGACGGATGTTTTCTATACCACGGGGAAGTTTAGCCTGAAATAGTACAACAAAAAAATCACAGGAAGTTATGACAACAATTTTAGTATCGTCGACGTACCTAAGTTCGCGACCAACCTTGATTCGCGGCCATTTTTGTTTATGTTCATACTCTCGCGAGATTTCGAAATCGAGGCTATAACCTGACGTCACGTTTACTACTTGGTTTACGCTACCGTATCGATCTATTAACTTAAACAGAATGCGTTTTAAATAGTTTTTTTTGCAAAATTCGTTTGAGATTACACAATTACACACTTTTTCTTATTCCAAAATATGTTGACTTTGATATTAACAATTTATTTACCGAAAACATAAAAAATACTTAACCAGAACGTTTGTCTGCAATGTTTTTTGTAAAATCTGGGATACGAGACACAAAAAAATAATTTTCATTGGCCTTATTTCAATGACGTCACAGCTCGCGAATCTAAAGTACCTTTTTCAAGATGGCTGCCGTTATACAGTTGTAGTTTGTGTTTATGTGTTTCAACCGTTTTTTTGCACTTCGGACAGGATTATTGATTGATATTGGTGCAAAATAAAATGATAGTGTCAATAAAGCAGGTTAACAACGACATTAAATGTTTTAAGTGACATTTTATTGTTTTTAACGCTTAACACCGCGAATCACGGTTAGTCCTGGATATTGTAATAAGTGGTCCAGCAGTTAGGGTATTCATCAATCATCTCAGGATCAAAATTTCACAGGGTCCGAACCTGGCTACAGCAAATAGCTAATTTCCATAATTAAGAAATTAAGCTAATACATAGCTACACCCTTTTTTATATTGTTTTTTTACTACACTGAAGCATATTAAAAATGTGGTAGGTATGATAGCTTATGAGTTCCATATAACATCCATTTCACAAGGTCAATGAAGCGTATAAACTCAAAAATACTTATACTTGTATACTATTGATTACTATAAAGTGGAATAGCAGGCCACTGCATTTGACCCTTCCTTCATCCCTCCTCCCTTTCCATTTTGCTTCTCCATCCTTCAGTATTTTTAGTGATAGAACAACTTACCCTGTTATCAAATTCTAAACTATCTTCAGTATTTTCAGTGATATAACTAGATGTTTGTCTACTAAGATCTTCATCACTAGCCCAGGTTGATGGATCATTGATATCATCATCTTGTTGATCAAAGTTAAATACTGGATTATGCTAGAATATAAAACAAAACTTGTTTATTAACAAGAGCAGTTCAAGGACAGGGCATTAAGTATTTGGGATGCTTGTGTAAACAAAATCAAAATTGAACCACAAGACCGTTGAGATTAATGACAAAGGTAGATAATTTCACGACCACAATAATCCTTGTTATAGAGATAGGTTCCATACATAATTTTATATTTAGTGTGCTTAACATCAATAATGAGCTCACATAATATAACTTCAATAAAGTATGCTGAATGAACCCATACAGTAACACAAAAAGTGACATTTGGGACAATGAATCTAAGTTTTAACTAAGTATATATTTATACATGTAACTTTTAGTATTGAATACAAAAATTAAAGAGCCGCGGCCGAGACATAGTGGTTAGCATGTCTGACTTCGAATCCGGAGATCCGGGTTCGAATCCTGGTCACGGCAGGTCATACCCTATACATGAGTTGTCAGCCTCGTGGTAGGGTAAGTTAGTACTGGTGATAGAAAAAGTGTCCAGGAAACCTATAGCAGGAAGAGCTGGCCGTCGTGTATATGACCTATATATGTGTTGAATGTGACGTTAAAAAAAAAAAGAAACAAAAATTAAAGAGTTTGTCCCAAATGACAATGAAACAAAAAATCTTACCTGATATTCCTGAAACTGTAGAAGATATGAATCTTCTTGTAATGAAGTCTCGCCATCATTATTTTCAGAGGGTTTTAACTTTCTAGGACTGACTATTGCTGTTTGTACGTGAGATTCAAACTTTACTTGAGATGAGCCAAGATTCACAATACTTGGAGCACTAAAACTTCGAGATTTCACTGGTTTACGAAATTTGTTCACTATTTTGGATATGATTGGCTTGTCTCCCTTGGCAACACTGTTAGTGGATTGGCGACTAGAAAATAAACGAAGATCCTCATAAAAAATTATGCACTTACATAGTAACAATATGATAAAATCAACTCTCATTGCTCCATTTGATGGTGACCGAGCTATAATAGACTATATCTGGAATAAAAATATTTGGGTTTTTCCCTCCGGTACAAACAAACTTTCACCGTTAAAATGAAAACACGTGTACAAAGAACAATAGGCTTTAATCAATGGTTCATGCTATTTGGCAATAATAAGTAGAAAACTTTGTTTCTACCGCCTGTGCACGGACGGAAAAACCCAAAAATTTGAATTCCGGATTAAGTCTATTACATTCTGTTGTTTCCTTAACTAATAAGAAACTTGCTTTATGTTTATTAAAGTAATTTAATTAGTTAATTTTAGCCATTAAGATAACAAACAAATTAAAATTTTGCATCTAGGAGGAAAACTTTTATGAAAATACAATCTGTCTGAAACAGGGTTAGACACTTCCTATTTTTACAAGAGATCCTAAAGGAATCCTTCGTAAGTTATTCAGAGATTTTTCATTGACTTACAGGATTCCTCCACACAAAAAATAGAGATAGCTTTTTTTATGCAGTCACAATAACGGCTAACAATTCATGGAAACTCAAATTCATATAACAACAGGGCAATTTAAAGAGATACTGAAGGAATGGCTAGGAGAGCATCACTAGGTTTCCTCTAGGCTTTGGGATTCATGGAATCCTTGGACACTGTTAGTTTCAAACCCTACTGATAATGATCAAACCAAATGAACAAGAGTGCCATGATGGCCCTTTATCGCTCACCTGAATACTATTGGTGCATAAATGATCAGAGTAAGATTGAAATATTTTGGTAGTGGTTTATCACACTTCCATCGCACGAAATGCTTCAAATGTAGGTTTGTATAGGAAGATGACCTGTATGGGAATCTGATTCATTAGTCATCACTTCTGCCTGTCTTTTAGCTCCCGTGAAGTAGTTTTTCATTCAAGATGACCCATGTTCGAACTCATCCAAGCAATTACCTAGCATCCTGACCAAGTTTGATGACAAAGGAGTAATAAATGTGACCACTAGAGTGTTCACAAGGTTTTTCCATATTTGGGCTGTGTGACTTATTTTTTGACCCCAGGTGACCCATATTCCAACTTGACCTAGAAATCATCAAAACAATTTTTCAGACCTATTTCCAGGATATTTCAATCAAAACAGTAGCCACTACAGTGTTAACAAGGTTTTTCAATATGTGACCTAGTTTTTCATGCGAGATGACCCATGTTCAAACCAAGCAATCACTAGAGTGTTCACAAACAGTTGTCGCCGGACGCTGCCCATTCAACGATCCTAAAAGTTAACCCTGAGCTAGCTCAGGTGAGCTAAAAAGGTTGAAATGGGACATTAGGTACCATACATCATTTTGGCATTCAAAAATCAATATAAAATAATCACAGTACTGACCTGGACATTCTATGAGATAAATCAGCTTGTGAAGTCTCTCTTACAGATACATTAGCTGACGTACCAGATAGATATTGTTCCTCTGATCTCAATGATATATGACAATTCCAACCTGCTTCTAAACCCATCTTCTCTGCAAATACCTACAATTATAGTACAATACAAGATTTATATTAGAAAAGGACAATGATACAGGCCACCCTTTTTTAAACCAGGAATTAAGTGATTTTAGGAGCCCCATAGATGTCCAACTTCACAGTGAATTAAAAGTTTATTAATTCAATGGCATTTTAAAAAATAGCACTTTCTGTTGAAATCTGAGTCCTCTGCTTTGAGTCTAATTTTCTTATAGATCTCTATGCTTAGTCAACACTAAATTGCTGATCTACAAGTTTGAAAGAAGTTCTTTTTTTCTACCACATCTGAGCCGTTCATATTTTACTTTAAGTCACCCAAACGAAATACTTCCTTGCAAGCACTAGCTAGGGATTTGCTAGATCTGTGAGTAACTAAGTGCAAATTATTTAACTGATTTCTTTCATGCTTTACTGTTAAATGTGGAGTTATTTGATGAAATAATAAATTTTATATTACAGCAATATTAAAATGTGAAACAATCAAGAAGAATGTAGTCAAGATAGAAATGAATACTTACTCTGCTTCGTACTTCATTTTCTTGTGAAAAATGCACAAATCTTATACAAGCACCTTCTAACTTGTCAATAAGTTGTATAAATTCCTGTAATAAAGTTATCAACACATCAATGACATATCAATACACCATGACAAAGTCAAAATTCACAAACTTGAATGTTTTCAAATTTAGATATATATTGCAACAATATATGCAATAACATACTAATGGGTGGTAGTTAAGATTAGAAAATACTGTAAACCTACTTTCAAAATACTAAAATAGACAGACTTAATATAAATAACATGGGAGTAATTTATTCTCAAAATACTGAAATCAGTATTAACACTGAAAACTTACGCTGATGCATACATGTTATTTTAGTCAGCATATAATCTGGTATTACACTTATTTCTCGTTTACAGGACTGGCAAACTTTGTCAGTGATATCTTATAAACAATATTTGGTGTAATTAATTGGCAGTGCTTAATATAGGCAGGTTTAATACTGGTTAGTTCTGATGTAGATTTCCAAAACCACCAATACAACAAAAGTGCTACTAATAATAAACTAACTATTCTAGCTGTTGTTTATGTAATTTTCACCATGACAACATACCTGTCTAGCCTGATATTGCATGGTAACCATACCAATAAATACTTGATTACACTGACTTTGAATTATACTTCCTGGTTCATCGTCACTAGATCTTATACTTGTAGAATCTAATAATGAATCAGCACTAAATGATCGAGGAAACTCCCAGGAACCATGAGCTTCTGATAATAACTCTAAATCTTTGTCTCTGAAAAATATGAATTACATTGTATATCTGGCATCCTTTGACGCCCTGGGAGTTACATCTTCCAAAGGGGAAGCATTTATGAAATGACTAAAAGGTGACATTATAATAATGACAATAGTTTTGTGAGACATACGTTACAACTGAAATCATTTCATTTAGTAAGTTGTTCCCTTCTTGAAAAAAAATAAGGGATGGGTGCATTAAAATGAAAATGCACAGTATATAAGACCCCTATGTATTAGTATGTATAAGTACTCTAGGAAATGATGATTATAGGGGTTAAAGTTTAAAACTTTAAAATCTTGAAACTTCTGATTTCATGAATTCAGTAGGTTTTCCTTAGTAAGAAAATCGTTAACATGTCAAAAAATCCTGAATCTAATTTTTTCCCATGTGGTTTTTTTTTTTTAACGTAGCATTCAAAACATATTTAGGTCATATACACGGCCAGCTCTTCCTACTATAGGCTTCCTGGACACTTATCTATCACCAGTACTAACTTACCCTACCACGAGGCCGACAACTCATGAATAAAGAATGACCTACCGCGACCGGGTTTTGAACCCGCGATCTCTGGATTCGAAGTCAGACATGCTAACCACTACGCCATGGCCGTGGCTGACTGACCAAAAGGAAATATAACAAACCAAATTGTACATACATTGAAGCCAAACTAGTAGCTAGATTCATACAATGGCTATCATCAGGTAATTCTATAAACATATCAGACATATGACTGATGATTGAATGTCTAACTGGACAATAAGAGAATGCTGTACAGTATGATCCTATACTTGTACGATGATAGAAATCTAATATCTTCTTTCTAAAAGTATAAAATAAACAACATTTTAAACAGTATGAACCTATATTGTATGGTATATAATATAACCTGACAAAATAGATATTTATATATTAGTTAAAAACAATTTTTAAAGGCTAAATTTGAGACATTATTATCTTAATACACACTGTGTACATAACGTACATCAATTTTAATACACTAACATTTTAAATAAGTAGCATATTTTAAATCATTCTATATACAGCTAAATTTTTGTTGACCAATGTTTTTCGATTTTGCCATGATCAGCTGTGTCTATAAAATCTTAAAACATTTTTATACAAAATTTCTTCAACTTCCGGTCACTCAAATATACGACAAATATCTCTTTTTCATACACTTAGCCATAGATGAAAGTACAGAGTATTTTTTCAATCACGTTTTTTACATCCACAGCTGTTGCATAGCAACCGAATATTTTTCCAGTCCAGTGAAAATTTTGAAGTGTAGGATCAGTCCTGAAAACTTTCACCTACATTCTTAACTGATTTAAACTGTTCATTCAAAACTTCTGACTAAATCAGTTTGAGAGTTTCAAAATAAAACTTTGTAATACAAATGGTTTGTAAAGGGAGAAAAATCTTCGAACTGTAAACAATGCTAACCTTTCAGCCTGTGTCAAGGGAGATAAATCTTTGAACAGTAAACATTTACCTTTCAGCCTGTGTCAAGGGAGATAAATCTTTACCATCCCAGAAATCAGAACAACAAGACAGTAAGATATCAGCTGTACCCTGTGATAATAGTTGACATGTTCCTGTATATATAAAAAAACATGATAATATCATAAGCATGTGATCATACTGAGTTTATTGAATAGATCTAATTTGGTTCTCTAATTTATGAGCTTTTCCATCTGTACACAGGTGGTACAAACTAATTTTTTACACATTTTTACAGATAAGCATAAAACACACATTATTGCTGGAAAGCATGAAACACTGATTAAATCTTATAGTTCATTGTACACATATTTTTATTGTAACAGTGAAGGTTTGTCTGAATCACAGGGAAAACCCATTAGTTATATTCTGGATAACAACAGATTAAAATTGATGTTTGTTTGTTTGTTTTTGTTGGGTTTAAGGCCGTAGCAACACATTGTATAGGTCATGTAACGGCGGTCAGTCAACCTACTCACTGTTACCAGAAAGGCTAAATCTCTGGATTTAGCTGTTAATCAACTACTAAGCGCACACTATCGATGGTGACTGACAACTGCCCTACATAATTAAGAATCATTGGTAGGAGGGAGAATGGCCATAGAAATTTCATGACCAAGCTCAACGAAAGAATGCCCCACTTGGGAATCGAATTCGGGACCTCTTGAACAGTAGATTTGCGTACTACAAACTGAGCTAGCTGAATAGCTTCCCATGATTTATGACTGTTGCTGTTCTTGATATGTTTGCTTACACCTTTAATTATTTTTGTATCATATTGTGTAGATGAACTTTACTTTTGTGTAAGTCAGAAATAATATCACTATAATCTTGATATAATAAACAATATAACCTACCTGATGCCTTTTCTTTCAATACAACTGACACCATATTTGGCATTGGTATTTTATGTTGAATAAATGATTTGGCACGTTGTAAACGTTCTTTAGTTGTCATCTCAGCTGACTAGAGAAATATAACATAAATAGTGAACATAGAAAAAGGTTGAAAAATTAACGTATTCGTATGCAACACATATTTAGGTCATATATATGATGGCCAGCTCTTCCTACTGTAGGTTTCCTGGACACTTTCAATCACCAGCACTAACTTACCCTACCACGAGGCTGACAACTCATGTATAGGGTATGACCTACCGCGACCGGGCTTGAACCCGCGATCTCTGGATTTGAAATCAGACATGCTAACCACTATGCAACAGCCGCGGCTCCATATTTTTTTGTTAGGTTTAACACCGAAGCAACACTTAGAATAGGTCATTTCATGACAGTCAGTCAACCTCCACACCATTCCTGGAAAGGTTAAATCTCTGGATTTAGCGGTTATTAAGTATTTTGGGGATTACTTCTGTGAGTGACTGACAACTGCTCAACATTATTTAGAATCAGTTGTGGATGGAGAATGGCTGTGGACATTATTTAATGACCAAATTCCACGAAAGTATGGTACTTTTTAATCTAACTTGATAACATTCAAAGACTGGATCAACATTCATAGAGGCAACAAGTTTCAACAAAATGGACCAACTTAAACAAAAGGGCCAAGAGGACCCTGTATCACTGACTCACTGTATCACTCCCTTGTGATGTTGACCTTTATGATTTAAGATTAAATAGAATAATCAGTTCACATAAGACTTAATGGAAAAAACAAATCACGTAAAATTTAATGGCGTTCGAAAGTTCCTGCAGCTTTTAGATAAACTTGATTACAATAACAAGGTACGTTTATACTCACAACTTGTCTATACATTCCTAAAGTTTTCTCTAATGTAAATATATCCATTGCATTCTCAGAGAATCCTATTTCTCTAGCTAAGGCACACAAACATCTGTAATTTTATATGATATAAGCAGGGCTCGGATTTAACAAAAAAATTGACTTGCACGTTTTTGCGAGTTGATTTTATTTCAACTCACAAAATGAAAAAATCACACGCATTTTTTCTCCGAACTTTAATAGCATACATAGTAACTGTTCATATATGCAAAATAAAAACAACATAGTACAATATTTAAACATAGATAAAACAAGGGCTTTATTGTGGGATATAAAAAGAATATCAAACATGTCTTTACAGTGAATCTTTCTTTAATTACTAGTAATACTATCAACCTATATGGCTGTTTAAATGCTGATTTGAGCCTCATTAGTTTAGACAGAAATATGTTTGTGAAGATTTAAACTCGCAAAAATTTGCAAATTAGAATAAAAGTTACTCGCAATTTTCAAAATCCACTTGAATTTTGCGAGTATGCGAGCTTAAATTTGAGCCCTGGTAATCAGTGTGGTCACATGTGATCAATAATCAAGTGTAATTTAACCTTTGTCTCCATTAAATGAATATATGTAGCAGAGGTATAAAAATGGCACTTAAAACAAGCCATGCCTTGCCCTCAAGTCAGCTTTTATGGCAATGTAATAGAGTGTTTGCTTGCAATTTGGAAAGGGGTGGGATCTATCCCAGTTTGAATCATAGATTTTATTGAAAAAATTGAACAGACTGAATTTTTAATGAGATAAACCTGTATCAGATCAATTTTTTCTTTTTTTTTCTTTTTTTTTACTGGGTTTAATGCCATGCCAACACAATATAGGTCATTTTACAGCATCCAGCGCACCTAACCTTGCTTTCCTGGACCCTTGTCTATAACCAGTACTCACCTACCCTCCCACAAGGCTGGAAACTTCTCCATATTATCTTACCAAAGGAGGAAATTTGACTTGTCAAATTTTCATAGAAGGGTATAACCTCTTCAGGTGGGATTCGAATCTGTACCCCCTTTGGCACACGAGATTCCTAATCCCCGTGCGCTATCAATTTTGTCAGATTATATGAAACATTGTTTAAATGTTTTATCCATACAATATACCTTACATTGTATATATATAAATGTAGTGTTCTTGTCTAGAAACTGGACTGGCCAAATATGGTATTATCCATACTAGGAGAACTTTATCTAGTTTAACTTTACCTTCTATTAACAACAGCTACTGTTTCTTCATTCTTTTGACCAGCACAAGCAACATGATCTGTAAACTGTGTATACCATTGTGATGTCTGTAGGTTACATGTATTGGCTAGTATTGTCAAACCCTGAAAGTATAGGACAATAAATTTATTGGCTAGTATTGTCAAATCCTGAAAGTATAAGACAATAAATTTATTGGCTAGTATTGTCAAACCCTGAAAGTATAAGACAATAAATTTATTGGCTAGTATTGTCAAACCCTGAAAGTATAAGACAATAAATTAATTGGCTAGTATTGTCAAACCCTGAAAGTATAAGACAATAAATTTATTGGCTAGTATTGTCAAACCCTGAAAGTATAAGACAATAAATTTATTGGCTAGTATTGTCAAACCCTGAAAGTATAAGACAATAAATTTATTGGCTAGTATTGTCAAACCCTGAAAGTATAGGACTATACATGTATTAGCTAGTATTGTCAAACCCTGAAAGTATAAGACAATAAATTAATTGGCTAGTATTGTCAAACCCTGAAAGTATAAGACAATAAATTAATTGGCTAGTATTGTCAAACCCTGAAAGTATAGGACAATACATGTATTAGCTAGTATTGTCAAACCCTGAAAGTATAGGACTATACATGTATTAGCTAGTATTGTCAAACCCTGAAAGTATAAGACAATACATGTATTGGCTAGTATAGTCAAACCCTGAAAGTATAAGACAATACATGTATTGGCTAGTATAGTCAAACCCTGAAAGTATAAGTCGTGTCCTATTTATGGTCGGGTTAAACGCTAATTTTGTACAAATTATTGTCTTTCTATGTAGTCCAGTTCACCTAACCTAATTTTGCCTGGACACTTGTCTATGTCCAGTACTCATCCACCTTTCCACAAGGATCCCATCTCCTTCATATACTTTATCAAAGGAGAAAAATTGATAATATTTTAAAATTTTCATGGAAGGGTATAATCATCTGGGATAGGCTTAGAACCATCCTGAACACTACATACCAAGTCCTATGTTTAGCCTGTCTACAGAATGGCACAACAGAAATAAAGTTGTTTTTTTTACAATGCAGACCTAGTTGATCAAGATTTTCAATATTTAAAAATAGTCTATAATGACTGGCATAGTAAAAACAATATTTGGTTGTTTTGAGAGGTTGTTTATATACCTTATCAAACAGACCAACTGTCTTAAAGAACCACTGTTCTGTTTTTTTTTCCATTGAGTGGCTAATATTAACAGGTTCCACTATATGTCATAAAATATCCAGTTACATTACTGTTTATGTTCCGTTGACCTTTAGAATTCCTGGTGGCGTTATACATTTATACCAATTTTTCGGCGTAGCTGTCTAAGCTGGATTTTGACCTACATTTCTGTATAATGACGTCTGTCTGGGGATTTCGGAAATCCGCCGTTCTATTGGATGATTTTATAAGCACTGAAAATGACGTACGGGGGAAACAGAGAAAATCCCCTCTTCGATTGGATGGCCCTGACACGCGCGAAAAAATAAAGGCCACACTATTGTAATGCAGTGTTTTACGAAATTTTGCTTCGTTCGTAGATTATTTTTTTGGATAGACTTCTATTGCTTTCCAAAGTGTTTTTATATTGTAACAATAAAAAGTTACGTGTCAAACACAATATTTTATGGGTAAAATGAATTACGTCTCCAGATGTGAACCGGTTTCTAGTAAAAAGTCTGACATATTACCCAATAATTATTAAGTAAGCCTCACTACGTCCAGTTTCCGGGGTTTACACTTTGAGAGTCACAGCTCCACAATTCTTTTTTGACAAAGCCTCTTGATATTTGCAAAAACTGCCAAAAATCAACAAAAAAATGGGGGGGGGGGGTTGTGTCTAAAAATAGATAAAACTAAAAATAGACACGTCAAACCAAACTCCCCTTAGCGGTTATCTCCCTTTATCAAATCAATAATTAAGTAGGTTTTTTCCCAAATACCTATCTTCGTCAAGTTTCGTAATTGCTATTTTTAGAAATTTTCACCACGTAACGTGGGATTTTCCAGAAGTCATAGGGTAACGCATTTTCCGAAAATGGCGAAACCAGACGCTCTACAGCGTGATCGTAGTTAGTTATCGTAAAAATAATGGTTTATCGACATAAAAACAATGAAAAGCCGTAGTGGATCATAACTTTTGCGTTGATTCTGTTTGTACAGGTGTAAAATACATTTTTTTTCATCTTTTTTTTGCGATGTAAATTGGGTATGACTGAAACACGAAATGGAGATTTTGAGGCGAAATGGACGAAATGGACAATTTGGGGCAAAATGGGGTTTTGATTGTTTAATCTATTTTGTGTACTGAAAATGAACAAAGGTAAAATAAACTACACAAATATCGATAAACTGGAAAGAATGTTTAACTTATATTGATTTATTGCCGAATTCCCACAAATAATCGTACCAAAGTCAGCATATAAAGACAAAATCGTTGCACATTTTCTGTTTTTAATATCATCATATTCTAATTATAAAAAAACAACAATACAATCAACAGCATAATTTGAAAGCTAAGGCACATAATATGCCAACATTACTAACTCTAGTGTCCAACTGTTAGTGCAAAAAACGACAACAGCAGAAAACATAGCTGGTACAAGTTTAATCCCCAAATAGTCCCCTCAAGCTTGCCAAAAAGCAATGGAGAGAAGGTTTTTATATGATAATGCAGAGTTTAACATACATTTTCCATCTCAAATACCAATTTTAGATGATATATTTGTATAAAGTAGTATTATTTGTAATTGACCATTTTGACGTTATTTTTCTCTATAAAATCTCTTGCAGTTTCAGTACAGTAATCTAATACAAATTCTTATAAAAAATTTTAGAAACGGTAAAATTTCTTAAATTTTTCATTTATATGGGCAGTTAATACTGCAGAAAATTTTAAAACTAGTTGCATGTGTCTAACTAACTTCTAACTTGAGATATTTGCTTTTAAAGATAGGGTAAATTTTTTAACATTCTCAAAAACTCGGATTTTTGCTTGGGGGTACATGTATGCAAATCTCTGTATTTTTATATGTATTTGTCCAAAGTGTAACCTGGTTGCTCTGATTTGTCATTACATGACTGTATAACAAGAAAATGGATTAAAACTTGGAAATAAAACAGCAGAATTTGAAAAAAAAGTTCTTTCACTTTTTGTCCCAGCACAATTTACGGTCTTTCTAAAAATGAAGGGTCACGTTATAAAAATGCACATAACTTAAGTTACAGACGGTAAATTTCTTTAAAATTTCAGCATTCAATGTCTTTAATAGTACAGATCAAGAAACAATATCAGTATAAGAATTGTGGAAGGTCACCATTACAGTTCCAGAACCTTAAGAATAAATTCATAATTTTTGTTTTGTAGCATTAATGAATAGGTTTTCACAATGCAATTCTCAAAAATCTTCTTGTCTGAAACTACAAGGCCTAGAGCTTTCATATTTGGTATATAACATCATCTAGAGGTCCTCCATCACAGTTGTTCAAATTATGCCCCTGGGTCAAAATTGACCCCACCCCATGAATCACAATATTACATTGAATTATATAAGGAAAAGTTCAAACAACATCTTCTCTTGAACCGCTTACGATAATTTGCCCAAACTCAACAGGAATGGTCCGTGGGTGGTTCCCTACCAAAATTGTTCAAATAGGTCTGATTGGTTGGATAAGTAGGTCACTGGGTCAAAAAATAGGTTTTAACATTAGTGGTCCTCTGTAAATGGCTCTTCTGTGACCTTTGACCTTTTCCTCAGGTGAGCACACTTGTTTTTAAATCGACGCCGTTTGTCTTTTTTAAAGACATTTCTTGTTTTGGTTGAGTTTAACATAGTAGCAACACGTTGAATCTAGGTCATATTAAAGCAGTCAGTCAACCTACTCACCATACCTGGAAAGGCTAAATGAGCTGTCGACTAGTTACAAGGGGAATACATATGTCGGCAACTGACAATTTTCATACATTATTATAGAATCAGTGGTAGAAGGGGAAATGTACATAGAATTATTTTTTACCAAGCTCCATGAAAGTACTCCCCACCTAACAATTGACCTGTCCATCAGTAGATATGAGCACTAATGACTGAGCTAGCTAGGGGGAAAATGAATTTAAAAATAAGCAAAATTGGTCTCCAAATCTAAACATTATAGGACCAACAGAAACCAAGAAAGAAAGGGAAGGCAGGTTTAACTAACTTTGCCTGACAAAAATGTAATCATGAAAAAATTGACCAACAAACAAATGCATCTAAGATTTAAACCTCGTACAATATGACAAAGTTTCAAGTAACCTCAACGTCAGTACAGTAACATAATAACACAGTTCATAGAAGCCATTGTTCATTAAGATTGCACAATCACTTCTCTGTACTCATATGTAACATATATAACCTAATATAACCACACATGACATACATTCGTGTCTATAAATGCACTAAGCATACTACTTTTGTTGAGTGCAGTAGTTATATTGTCGGAGTGCAGTAGATATATTATATACTTATTATCATGACCCAGACTGCCTCTAGACACTGTGAATAGTGAATATTGCAGTTTATTTACATACTTATTAATGCACTAGTAATAAGACAGGCTAAATTTAAATAACCTTGTAATTATTAATCTAATAAACAGACAAAGCTATGAGTTCTTACATGCGGCCAAACAACTGGTTCCTGTCTGTTTATATCAAACTATTTCTTCTGCTCAATATTTAAGGTTAAACTTCATAAATATGAGAGACATGACCTTGACATTGTTCAAAGCCATCTATAGTTCGAACAAAAAAAAAGCTGTTTATAATAACAATACAATGAACTAATCCACGCCGAGGGATGCTCAGGATGACACTAACATAAACAATTGTGATATGTTTTACAAGTGTCTTAGTTGTTGGTGTAATGGAAAGCGTTATATCATAACAAGCATGATTTACCAAGTGATGGCGTTTATCAGCCAAGCTAATTTTGTTAAAATGAATTAACAAATTTTATTTTCATTACTGCCTACCCCTGAAATGAATTGTCTCATTTTTAATGTTTACCAAACCACGTTTTGTTTTTTTGTACGCACTATAGAATAGAAAGTCTTTGTTTTAGGAAAGTAAAACTCATTTTCAGAAAAATAAAGTTTTTTTAGATGAGTCATTTACAAAATAAAAGTCTTTTGGTGCAAATTTTCAAAACAAAATAATGAGTAAATAGTGGCATTTTTATGTGTCTGAAACTTGATGCAAAAACAGCTTTAAGAAAGGTTTTCTGCATGCAACCCCATATAGTCAATTTTAAAATGAATTTTGATTGATAAATACTAAATTGTTCTAAATTTGGATGGCCATCAAATTTTGAAGAAAATAAAGGTTTTATGTTAATTTTTTAAACATTTAAATGTTTTTTACAGCAGAAAGAAAAGGTTTAAAATTATTTTTGCAATGAAAAGTATTACAAAATGTCACTTAATGGGCTCCAAAGATAAGTAATGCACTTTAGATATATTATTACCAGATATATTTATAATAGTCAAAGTCTATGTCATACGACAATACACTGTATCAACCTTGGCTTACATATCATATTACAATAGTAAACAATGACACTTATATAAGTGATTTTTTCACTTGGCACGTCGATTTAACAAAGGAATAGTCTAATAGTCAAAAATGGGGATGGATAAATATATCCAGAAATATTCTTCTATTATCTATATAAAACAAGTGTGTAATATCTACACTCTTATTCACAGAGCCACTCATACTGAATAATTAATTTTGTTTTCAAAAGAATAAATACTTTGGAACTGTTACACACTAGTGTGGACTTACGTGTTTTCCCCATTAACGGATGAATCCAAAATTAAAAGTAGCATAATATGCCATGTTTTGAAAATTGATTTATACAGAAAATTACAGGTGGTATTCTAAGTCATGCTTGTTTTTGTACTTTAAACAATGGACTTGCCCACTGAATAGGTGAATAAGCTGATGCATGAACAGCATTTTACTGATTTAAACATACCATTTTGATAGTTAAAATATATTTTAAATAGTGTATATGCATATTGTAAATTTTATATCATAATATGTTCATAAAATAAGAGAAAACTAAGTAACTATAATATTGTAAAAATAGTTCACCCCTATATATTAATGTGTAATGAAACTGGCTGTGTTTACATACCCAATGTTTACGTGGACGACCTGTAGTATTATACGTCATGCATATTTATGAACATATACTTCAAATAATGGACTTTCCCACTCAATGAATAAGGTGAATAAGGTGACGCACAAACATCATTTTTCTGATTTAATAGAGCCATTTTTACATTCAACATTTACTATAAATATTGCACATATTCATTGTGAATAGTGATTATTGATATCTCAATAAAATATGGTTAAACTACTTAAACTAATAAATTGTTATATTGTTTCACGACGAGTGTATTTATGTAAAGTTGGACATATGCCCGGAGACTATTTTTGACCCTTTTATTCAAAAATTTAATCTATCTAAAATCTATCTTAAGATTAAAAAAGGACTTGAATAGCTCTGAAAAGGGCTGTTTACGTACTACTCACATGGGAAGCCCTAAAAAGGGCTGCACTTGTACTTCCCATATGAGTAGCCCTAAAAAGGGCTGTACGAGCACTTTCCAAGTCCTATATATATATCGTTTCATTCCCCAAATGTTGGTTTATATAGGAACAAGCCATGTTTATTGTCACATAAACGTTAGTTTTTTCTCAATTGTCAAAACATAAATAATTTCATGGTGACTTCGTGTGTTTAATTATATGTTGTCTAACAATCAATACATTGCAATAGCTTAATTCAGTCACAGTGATATTATTCAAACTTTGTAAATTCAAAAAAGCCAACTACGTGTATAACAATGATTGTATGTTATTGAAACAAAATAATTCAGTTTGTGTCTTGCTTGACTTATTGTAACACATAAAATACAATATCTGCAAAAATGTCTTTCTTTGGAAATAGGAAGTTCAATTTTTGCACAAAAAATGACATTGAATCAGCTGCACAGGAAGTCATGACCTAGTGCTTTAAGAAGAGCTTATTGGGGTAAGTCAAGTTCTTTGCAATGGTTTTGTTTCAAGTTAGAAAAAAGATTGGAACCTCCATAAATGACAAAACAATAGGAATGTATTCAACCAGCTAAAAGGAAAACTGTTGGTATAGTTTGCAACTACCTGTTGCATAAGAAATCCCTATATAGAACTAAGAAGTAATATCCCCACACAACTGGGTCATAGTGTCAAGCAGGGCTCAAATTTAACAAAAAAATGGACTTGCAAATTTTTGTCGTAAATATCTTTTAAACTATGACATCGATTTTGCTAAAAAATCTAATACAATCTTATTTCAATTTTTCCTTCTAGAATTTAAATTTTCAGAGTTTTTAATAGATAAATAAAAAAGTTTTCCATAAGGTATAATGCAAAATATTTCGAATTTTTTATCAAAAATCCGGCGGGAGGTAAAATAAGCTGTTCTGATTATAACCTTGTTATACTTCCTGTGTATTTATACAAAAACCCGTGTGTTTTCTGTAAATTTGTCGCTTAAATAAACACTTGACGGTCTACTGAATTGTAAAGCAAAGGCCCAGCTTTAAAATCGTACGTATAGAATTTGTATAGATTTTGAGGATAAAGACGACAGTGATGATGATATTTGAGTTTGTATATACGGTTATACTTTGTTATCAAATAAAATTTCTAACCGGGCCTCATATTTAGCTATTATTTTGTATCTACTGTTATGTGGCTGTCCTGATTATGGCACATACCCATTTAACAAAAGTCTCTTTTTGGCTTCAAAATTTGCATTGCATGTCTATGGGAAGTATGTTATGTAATTACAGAAAAATTCTGAATTTTTGGATTTGAGAAGGAAAATGCTAGTTATGATCACATACAAAATTCTAGTTAATTCCATCTGATAGTTATTGAGATATTTCATGATTTTAGGGGTCAAGCTTTAACGCAAACGACCTATACATGTATTCATATATGCAAAACAACATAGTTATGTATTTAACTATAGATAGAACGATGGTGTTATTGTGGGATTGACAAAGAATATTGAGCATGTTTTTACTGAGAATCTTTAATTAATACTATATCAATAGTATTCAATGCTAATTTGAGCCTCATTTGTTAATACAGAAAAATGTTTGTGTTGATTTCAAATTGCAAAAATTTGCGAGTTAAAATAAAAGTTACTCGCAATTTTCAAAATTCACTCGCATTTTGTAAGTATGCAGGCATAAATTCGGGCCCTAGTGTCAAGTGACTGACTAGCACATTCCATTTTTCTGGTAGGGTGAGTTTTTTATTTGGGACAGTTTAACAGTCGTCAATCTAAAATAACATTAGCAGAAAGGCAAATGAAATAAAAAAAATTTCGTCATTGCAAATTAAACAGACTTCTTTAAATGTAAAACAATACTTAAATACAATATGACATTGTAATCTATTCTCAAGATAAAGTTCAATGCTAGGAGAGTTAATCTGTACGAAGTCCAGTTTTTTAGACTAGAACTAGCACTAGTGACCTAGTTTTTATTCAACAAGACCTGCTATAATTTGAGAACCCTTGAAATGCTACAAGTAACACATTAACTCCAGGTTTATGGAATTAGAATAAAAGATTCCTTTAAAGATTTAACCATGAAACGCTTTGTAAAACTGTAGACCCATGCAATGGGGACAATTTCTATTAACAGAGGTGAACAATTAGATCATATTTGCAGGTAAACTTTGAGGTGACGTCACATGTAAAATTCATATAACCAAGTTAATACCCCTTCAAAAGGATAGTCAAAAATATGTCAAGGTCTAACTCAAGTACCGTAAAATCTCAGTTTAACCCCCCCCCTGCCGTAACATTTTTCAAAAGAGGCCTTTAAAAGAGTATAAAACAAGTAAATCTGTGAGCTAATGCTCACTAGTGATACCCCCGCCAAAATCTAAAAATATGCGACAAACAGGAAGTAGATGAGCAAGGAGCATGAAATCGCTTTACACCACATGGGACTATGGGATGAAGCAATATGCAAAGTATTAGGCTGCTGCATGATATAGTTGCTGAGAAAACTGCAACGGAAATTTTGTAACGGACGGACGCACGGACAAGGGTAAAACAGTTTACCCCCCTCTTCTTTGAAGCGGGGGTATAAATATATAGGGGTGTTAGAAAGAGTTAATATAAAAAGGAAATTATTATATTTAATATGGTATGGTAATTTTACTCAGTAATCAATATCACTCATGTCAATGGGATGTGGTCCACCTTTTCATAAGTATTGTCTGGTTCCCAGTCGTACTTTGACAGGTAAAAGTATGTCCGGCAAAGCATGATAATGGCCATGCCCGATGTAATGAATTATGTTTTGGGTAAATATGTTTTCAAATGAACATTTCTCACTACACAGGCTGAAATCAAAGGATCATTGTACAAGAATTACGGTGGATACCCGTTTTTAGTAGTTCAGTTACATATATGCTAAATATAGTATCCGAAATTCTAACTAGACTAACCCACATCGGAATTGTGTTCACTTCGAGACATGGTTTTGGTTAATCATTCGCTAAATATGCATGCAATCAGAAAAATCGACTTCAAATAACCTATATAGTACAGAATTCCTACTAAAGTTACTTTCCTACTAAATGATCAGGCAAAAGTAAGAAAATGTTAATGAAATTTTTGATACCTGAAAAATAATGTAGGGGCAGACATTATCATGCTTTGCCTGACCTGATAACGATAGTGGTAAGGGGCAGGTAATCCAGACTACACATTAGTACTGCAATGTGGGTTATGTCTTTGATCATGGTCACTTAAAATTTAAGGTAGGTGGATACAATGTTTCATAAAATTCGTAAGTCTGTCAAACTTCATGACAGTCATTGTACATGTAAAGTCACAATTGTACTTCATACATGTATATATGGCGATAATTTTTCATTTTTATTTAGACAACACCATGACAATGATGTGAATTAATGTGAACAAGAGCTGTCAGAAGAGAAAGCATGCTCGCCTAAGTAAGTATTTGTCACATGAGATGTGGTTGATGATAAGGAACATATTTATTTGAAAATGATACCTTAAGGAATAAAGAAGTTTAAGTAAAAAATAATGTCTTTTTTAAAGAAAATTTTAAGTTCACAGTAGAAAATTTTGAAAAAAAAACAATATTTGGAGTTATAAACCTTGTCACATGAGATGTGGTTGATGTTAAGGAACATATTTTAAAAGTTCGAAATTGATACCTACAGAAATAAGACAGTTGCAGTAAAAACAAATATTTTTTAAAGAAAACTCTAAGTTCAAGGGGAGATAACTCTGAAAAAATGTATTTGGAGTTATGAACCTTGTCACATGAGATGTGGATGATAATAAGGAACATAAATTTAAAGCTTGAAGTTGATACCCTAAGAAATAGAAACAAATATAGTAAAAGATAATTTACTGCACAAAAACTTTAATCAGAAATGTGGACACGGACGCCGACGCTAGGGCGAGTAGGAGAGCTCTCCATTTACATCATAAATTCGAGCTAAAAATTAAAGCAATGACTGTAATATTCTACATTAAACTTATCATATTTTAAACAGAAAGTTGTTGTTAATGATAAAAGTGTTCACCTACCAAAGGTTTAAGTGAAGATAAATGTCTGTTCCATGATGGATCATCAAACTGTATACTAAATGAAGTCTGAAATAACAGAAACTTATATTAAAAGTTACACTACACAATAGAGCCTGCTATAAAAACCAGTTTGGTTATTAGAAAATATCCAATCTTTTACAAATTTAAAGGCCAAAATGCCAAAGTTGAGAAGAAAAGAGCCCTATATCAAGACAGTAAGAGTTCAAGTATTGAGATCATAGATTTTGATGGTTCTAGGGATTTACTCACTTAACCAGATTTCCTGGACACTTCTTTACCAGTACTTGTTGACCTTTATACATGCAGTCAATAACTTCTTTATCTATAGAGGAAACTCAATGTTAGATATATCAAGTTTTTATGGGATTGTATTTCTTGCTTTGGTCAGGAATCAAACCCAGACTGTCATACTTGATATCCTGCACTCTAACATAGAGCAACGACTGTGGCTTATACATTATATTTGAAACATACATTCATATACATGTATATTACATCACTGAATTCCCTAATATTTTTTAAAATTATAAGATATTCATCAACCAATTATAAGTTTAAAAAGTTGAACATGTAAATATTCTGTCCAATTTAATACCGATTTGAAATTAAATCAAAATGCTAAAGAAACAGTTATGTACAAACAAAAAAGCAAAATACATGTAAATCTAATGCAAAGAAAGATAATTACTACACTTAATTTCACTTCTTTTAACAATTTCAATCCACAGTTTACTTTCCTTCTTGCCAATCTCTCGATAAAATTCATATTACCAAATAATTAGCTTGGAATATAGGCAAACAAATGATTTCCTTTTCTTTACTTGTTATGTATATATTCAAAATCATAATTATTTTCTCTACATAATTTACATAAATAATGCAAAACAGACTATTTATCAAAATACCAAATTTATGAAACAAAGAATGACACATTATATAAAATGCCAAAGAATCCACCCAGCCACAATAGCTCATTTTGATCACTTCCTGCTCAGAATTGTAGAATTGTAAAACTTTTAAAATACAATTCAAACTTTCCAAAACCAGAAACTTACCTTAGGATCAGATGTAACATCTAAAACTTCTACCCATGTACTTAGATCACCTGTAATAAATAATATATATATTAACACTAATACACTTTGATACATATTTATAATTAACAACAAAAAAATATAATGTGGAAACCACATTGAAGCCAGATTTAATGCAAAAATTACAAAGGGAAATAATCCACAATAAAGCCAGGTAGAGTTGTGGTTACTTTCTAATTCTGGACATCACATGGCATGTTATCATTGTATAAAGATTTATAAGATCTGACAATAAATGGCAGAAATATATGGTAAATAAAAAACGTTAACGTAATTTTTAACAACACTGCCCACGTGCCCAACCACCCCAGTTTCACCAAACTAAAAATGCGGCTAAAAATCTATACCTATTGGACTAAGTATCATTTTTATATCTAATACCCCATACTCTTGTAAATATAATACATGAACAGTCCAGGGACAGCACTCTCAACTACTGTATTAAGGGTGCTCAAGTAAACAAAATCAATAATTGAAATACATTCCAATAGAGTAGAGTGAAATTTACAGTGGATACTTTCATTTCTTGAAGTTATAAAACTGAAATACAAACTGAGTCCGAAGTCTTAGAACCTCCTTTCATTAGCAAAAAGTGTTGATAAGATTCAAAAAGGATTCGAACTTCAGCAGATAGTTATATAAGTTTTTTATTAAATGAAATTGTTTAAAATAGGATTCAAGATTATATTTTTCAGGCCCCACCCTTCTTTCCTTAAAAAAATCAAAGACTATACCACACCCTTGAAAAATATTTCTTTATAGGCCCTAAGATGATCCCCTAGCCTAGTTAATAAAAGACTTACTATGATCAGATTGTTTATTATGTGTTGTTACATCTGGTTCTTCATTAGTGTCAGATTCAGATGTTGTCACTGATGTTTGATGTTTCATTTCATGATGTCCTCGTCTTAAGAAGAATATCTTTTCAGGAGATGGATTAGGATATGATAATATACCTTTCTTGTCAACACAACACAGTGACTGTAGGTAGATAATATATAGAGTTAGTTTAATAATTAATCACTGTCATCCCTTTAAATTTTCTTGCATGAAGGTAATATATAGTTTGTTAAATGTTTAAATAGTGATTGCTTAGTATCAAAAGACCTGGTCGGCTCAATTGTTAGTGTGTCTGATTACAAATCCAGGGGCTGATTGATTCCCACACCTTTCCTCGAGTATGTATGGTCATGAAATTTTTCTACAAACATTCTCCTGCATACCTCGGCAGTAGGACAGTTTCAGCTTCAAGCAACAGTAAGTGCTTAGTGCTAGGCTGAAAGCTTAGATCAAGAGATCTTACCACTGCATTATGACTGAAAAATGTTTAAATCGAACAATACAAGACTTTACAATACTTTTTTGCTTCATATCATTTATTTATTTTGAAAATATCTTTAATGTTGGGCAAATCTACACTCTACACTGTATATCTCAAGTGCTTAAATGAAATACTTTTTCATGCAATATTTACCGAAAAAAAGACAGATTAAAGTTGTAATTTTACATATAAAACCCTACTTACAGTAACTGATCCAAGTATATGTGTTATATTAATTCTTCTAGTTAATACATTGACATGTCCAAATACAATACATTTAAACCAATCAAATACATGTCGCCATGGTAAATCTACCCTAGCTTCATCTGCTGATATAGAACTGTCTGTATCAAAACTATCATCACCTAGTGACTGAAAATAAAGAACATATGAATGGGTCAGCGTGAAACTAGTCTAACTGCAGGTAAATAAAGCACAATACAGTCAATTATGATAATTTGAAATACCTGCGGAACTGCAAAAAAATGTCAAGTTTTTGCGATTACTTATGCTCGCTGAATTGTCTTTTGTGAATTGACGCTAATTATACAACAATTATGTTTTGTTGATGTACATGTATTGTATTGTTTAGCAATGAGCTTTTAATAAGAATTAACTAGAACAGCCACTAGTGGCGAAAATACCCCCGCAACAGCAACATTTCAAGATAAAAGCAAGTCAACATTATGGAAGTCCAAAAGGGTAAATGTTGTAAGAAGCATAAAAACCATAAAAAGAATAGGATGCAAATATCAAATTGGAAATAAACAGCAAATTACAGTGTAATTCACTATAGATTTATGAAAAAGCAAAATGAACCGAGTTGTCATATTTCAAATGATTTTTACATGAAAATGAACACCATTTGGTCATTATGAATGTAAAGTGGAACAACAGACAAAGAGTGATCACATTTAAACTCATCATGAGTATGTTGTAACCAGATGAGCAAAATGTAGAATGTGTTTGTAATTTTTTGATAAATAAGTAAAAAATAAGGCAATTGTAAAAATGGTAGTCAGCAATGTACACAATATAAATCAAATAATTAATATTTACAATATCTTGTATCAAGAATTTCACAAATACCCCATAAGAAAGCTTAAATTACCGATCATTATTTTCACAGTAGTAAAGTTGAAATAATATCTAAAATCTCATGTAGCTATAACGAAATAAGATGTTTTCTTCTCAACATTACAGAAAAAATCAAGATGGCTATTAGTTGGTCCATTGAAATACATAAAAAAATAATACATATAAAAATTTCATTAACAAGAATTTGTCAGCACAATTTTATCAAAATGAGGTGAGAAAAAAAGATGTTTGCTGTACAAGATATTAGAAAATTCAACATGGCTGCCAGACAGCCATTTTGAATTCCACTTAAGAAAATGCCAAGCACATCAACTTAAACAATTGTTAACTTTCTCAAAGTCTGTACAAAAATTATCAAATCATTTGCTTTTTAATAAGAAAAACTTAGAATGGCTGCCAATCAGCCATTATTAATTTGATAAAATATCAATACATCAAAAAAAAAATTCAAAAATAAGAATTTGATAAAAATAGCAGTACATAATAGACTTCAGCAATTCAAAATGGCAAACAATGTGGAATAATGCTATATAAGAAATTGGTAAAGACATAAGCTTACTATACAGTTATTTAAACACAGTCAAAATGGCTGCCAGTCTGCCATAATGAATTTGTATCCAGAGTAAATCCATGTACGAGTCAACTACATCAATAAAGACTTTGGAGCGAAATTTGGCTAAAATTGAGTAAAAAAAAACACATACACGTACTATACAGTAATTTAAATAAAAATTCAAAATGGCTGCCAGTCAGCCATATTGAATATAAATTAATGAAGAATAGTCATACTGATCAACTGTATCAGTGAGACCTTGTATGCAATTTCTTTTAAAATATGTATGGTAATAAGTCAATATAAGACTGTATTTATTTTGAAAAAAGGATGACAGCCAGTCCGCCATTTTGAATTGGAATTGAGTTAAAGTGTATGTACACATCAACTGTGAACGCCTGTGCAAAATTCTATCTAAATTAATTAAGAAAAAATCTGTTGAGAAATAAGCATACAGTAATTAAACTAAATTAAAAAGAATTCAAGATGGCCACAAGTCGGCCATTTTGAATTGGAATTGATATAACATGCATATAAACATCTACTGTAAACGCCTGTGCAAATTCTATAAAATAAGAAAAAAATCTATTGAGAAAAAAAGCAAACTATACAGTTATCTAATTAGATTTAAAATGATTAACACAATTAAATATTTTAAACAAGTGAGATATGGTTCCATAGTTACATGAGTTTTGTATACACCATTTAATCATGGTATATAACAGCTACTATTCAAATACATTAAGAAATAAACATACTACAAATGTATTAATTTTTTGGGACAGACCACATATCCAACCAACCAACCAACCAACAAACCAACCAACCAACCAACAAACCAACCAACCAACCAACCAACCACCAGGGTGATTCCAGTATACCCCCGAAAACTTCGTTTGCTGGGGTATAATAATTAATAGTGCTGTGTAAGCAAGTTTGATGAATAGAACACTGGCTCTAGTATAATGGCGAAGGGTCGTATGATTTTGTCACTCAAGCGAACAAATTTATGTGACATATCCCGTTTGGTATACAATAGATGTTTGCATCTTTGTTTTCATGAGACAAGCCAATAATGTAATCCATAATTTACTAAAGATCACAGGTGTGAAAAGCGCACGTCATGACATGTTATCAATATCTAACAATAGCGAGTCGGAGTTAGATGGTCAGCAGTGTGAAAAACTCACGACCAGAGATCCGTGTCAAGTTATCGCAAAAAGTTTTAACTGATTCTTTGTTCAGCGGACTATAAAAAGTTGTTGAATTAGCGCGAATTTCGAAAAATTGTGTGTTGAATTATTGCGAAATTTTAACATTAAACATATAGGAGAAAATGTCGGGACCGTAGATCTATGTCGAGTTACCCCAATTTTCGAAAAATCGTGTGTCAAAAAATCGTAAATCAACTGTATATACCAGATTTGCACTGACCCATTAATATACATGTATAGCTTCACCAAAATAGTTTTTTCTGCTATTGATCTTTCATGGTGTTAATTTTTTAAATATTTTCAAATGTATCTGATGTACAGCACCATTGGCAAAAGCTTTATTAAGCTAATAATTAAATAATGTGTGCTTTAGTATGTGCTATTTAATATTATTATACCTCACTGGAATTTCCCTATGCTAAAGCCCTATACCGGAGCGGGTGTTATTTTGTTCGATCACATTGTTAAATCTAAGGAAGACCACTTATTAATGATTAGTAGCCATGATTTACAAGTTACTTCCCTTAGTTTATAAGCGGTTCCCGGCTTACGCCTGTGTACTGATAGCGAAACTGGGAACAATACCAGGTCAGTGTTGCAGCCGACATTTCGTTTCCGGTGTTGTCAAAATTAAGTGCCTGGGTGATATAATTTTCCTCAGGTTGATAATCTGTACCGTCACCCTCACTGCCATGTGTTATTTATATAAGTGCATCACAACAATTGTATACCAATTATTGCAAGATACAATATAGAAAAACTGTATTTTATTTCGCTTCTAATATAAAAATATAAAAAATTGACCAATAAGTTTTATAAAAGAGGGTGTAAATTGTTATTATTACAATGAGTTCAAAATTAGAATATAGATGATATATCATATAAAATTTAGAGTGAAAATTCACAATGCAAGTACCTATGTTAGAAAAACAGTTCATAGATAATTTCTAAAAACAAAAACACAGGTTACAATTACAAACAAATATTTACTCACTTTAGATCCTTTACCTGCTTCAAAAGCTGTGAAAACTCTAGCCTGTCCATAGAAGTTTATAAGTAAATACATGACAGGAATGATGAGAGGTAGTAATGGTAGCATGGCATGAACCTGAAAAAGTTACGTATGTTGATTTATTTGCTGTCATGTTTATTGTCATACTCAATATTTAGCCAGTTATAATATGGCTGGTAACTTTCTTGATGTAAACCTTAAGTAGTCGGAAGCACGCAGGTCTACTGATCGAGGGGTCATGGGTTCGATTCCCGGGCAGGGCATACTTTCGTGGAGCTTGGTCATGAAATTATTTCTATGGCCATTCTTCCTCCTACCAATGATTCTTAATTATGTAGTGCAGTTGTCAGTCACTGACAAAAGTATGTGCTTAGAAGTTGGTTAACAACTAAATCCAGAGATATAGCCTTTCCAGGAACAGTGAGTAGGTTGACTGACCACTGTTATATAACCTATACAATGTGTTGCTACGGCATTAAACCCAACAAAAACAAAACAAACAAAATAAGTTGTACTGTCACATCATACCAGTCACTGCCATATTTATTTTGAGCATTAGTCCTATTTCATTAAGTTATATAGTAAAGAGAAAACAATCAACCAGCCAAAAATCAATTTTCACTAGTCTCAGCATTTGTGCTAGAAGTTCCGTGCCATTCTAAATGATGTTAAACTTCATACATAGATAGGGGATTCTTACATTCACTAAACCTTTTATCACAATCAAACTTTAAAATATTAGTTTAGAACAACATTAACACAAATAGTTGGAACATGGCTCTAAGCTCGGTTCAATGTGAGTAAAAGTTTAGGTTAATCCTTCAAGTGATAACACTTATTACTTTTTATCATAACATCAATGTTATATTCATGGGTAGAAGGACTAAATTGTAAAAATCTTGAAATACTTGAATTTCATTGTTGCGAAGACTTTTACATGGAAAAAGAGTCCTTCCCCAGCCACCAAAAAATGCTGAACTTACAGACCAGACTTAAAAACTTCCATGCATGAAAATTGCAGTGACAGTTAGTACAAATATTCTTTTTTTGCTAAATTAACACAGTAGGCTATGGTTATACATTTAAACATTTTCAGTAACAGAAGTGCTTTTCACAAAAATTCTTACGAAAAAATCTTCTTAAGTTAAAAGCAAGAAACATTAATAATATGTTCATTTTTTGGTTTATCAATTTCAAATATTATAGAATTGTGAAGAATATTGTAAACCTTTTGAATATCATATCGTAGTTATGCTTATCATCCATCTGATTTTGAACTGCTAATTATATGAAATTGACTTACGATAACTTTTTTTGTTAGAATTTTTGTGAAAAGGAGCAGATTATAACAGAATATCATACCTGTAATGTAAGGAGCATCTCTGTCCAATGACCAACATGTCCTTTTAGACGAAATAATCTAACAATATTTGTAACAAACATTACAAGCTGAAAATATAACATTTTTTAAATGATTTAGTTGAAGTTTTAGTTGTATGTTGTACCTAGGCTTCCAAATTGCACATTTAACCATAGTAATAATGGGTCAGTGCAAATCTAGGGCGCATTGCCTATGCATTTCGCTAGGTATCGCTTTGTAGCAAAATCATAGGAAACGACTAGCTACAAGATATCGCTCCATTTTGCTACGTAGCGAAAGCTAGCAAAAAAAATCTTCGCTACCGGAGAGCGCTTTAACAAATCAAAATGGCTGCCTCCGCAGTAATGTAACTTCCTGTTTGCCGAAAATTTGGTTTTTATGTTTGACTGACTAAAGATGAATTGAAATCAATAAATATTTGTAATTGTTTATTTAAACATATGTTTTTGCAATGATTTTATACTTTTTAAAGACTTATTTAGTTTGAAAACATGCAATTGCAATGAGCGCAAAAGTGTTTATCGGCACAGGCCGCCGTCTTATCTTGGTTTGTGTTGTGATGTAAATAGCAAGCTGTTTCCTAAAAAGAAACGCTACAAGAAAGCACTTTTTCATAGCGATACGTAGCGAAATCGTTAGGCAACGCGCCCATGGTCTTACTACAAGTTATTAAAGAAAAATGTAGACTAGCTTTGTATTGACAAATCAATAGGCATTCACAGACTTTTAAGTAAGCTACCATTTTGATGACCATTAATGAATTTCTGTAGCTACACTGGCTTAAGACTCTAAAATTGAGACAAATCCGAACAGAATCAATTATTTCAAAGCATTATAATTGTAAGCATGGGTGAAACTTCAAAATTCTTGTAATCAAGTTCAGAATTTTCTGATTCTATTATTTCAGCTACTTTTACATAGAAAAAAAACCTCATGGTTCATACAGATGTCCCATACATAAATTAAGGACCATTTTAAGGCTTTTTCAGGGCCTTTCTTACTAAAATTAGCGCTTAATTTTCATGAAATAAACAAACATCTGATTTGTAGTTCTTTATTAATCATACAACAATTAATTCCTTAAAAGTGATCACCAGTGACACTTAACAAGTAATGCTATCTAAATTTAATATTATAGTTACTTAACAATGTGCAGCATTAATTATTGCCTTGAAGATGGGCTCAATTGCCTTGTAAATCATTTAAATTTTGATTATTAACCAACAAAATAGTTTCCAAACTAAATTAAGGGCCTTCAAAATAGTAATTTGGGGCCAGAGAGTGCAAATTTAGGAGCTTTTCAGGGTCAGTCATGCAAATTAGGGCCTTTATAAAACCATTAAAATTTAGCGCCTTTTCAAGACTGTACGAACCCTGAACCCTTTCTCAGGTCCTAAAATTCCAAGAAATAAAGACAAGACCTCAGTGTTTTCTACAGAGCGCGTTTTTGGCGCACTTTTTGTCAGCTTCGACACACTGAAAGACGACCAGAGGGTCTTCAGTGATGCGCTCGAAAAATCGTCGTCATTTGGAAGTAGCAATCGTCCGATCCGCATTTTTGTCAGCAGATTATACTAACCTTTTTCATACGTGTCAAGCAAGCGCTTGTCAGAGCCAATGTCATTACCCAATAAAGCGCCCAATCGATGCTGATTGTATGTCGACATATTTCAGGATGTCTGCTCTGAAACAGCATCGTATAACGACGCTTTTTACGCAAACGCGGAAGGATTGAGAATTTCGATAACCACTGGATATGAGAATGTTTGATAAGGAAATGAGAGAAATCTTGGTATTAATTACTTAAATTATAATTCTAGGATATCAACAGAAGTCGGACGCAAAAAATGAAACTTGCTACTGAATTAGATTTGTGCGGAGATATTACTCGTCTTGGGCCTCAGGCGAGACTATAATGTCGAAGACTACCATTTAACAAATTTAAGCATTCAATATTAGTTAAGACACCTAGCTGTAGCCAATCACAAGCTGAAATAATCAAGCCTATACAAACAGTTTGTTACAAGACACATGGGACTGTTTTGGCGTAAAAACTGGATCTCATAAACATGGAAACCTAATTCATAATTTTTATTTTCCTGCAGTCCTAAATATGAAAACAACACAAAGAGGTGCATCACTTTGATCCCTGTACTATTAGATTTTTAAAATTTGAAGTTTGAATGTATATCAGGGGGACCCACTGTTTTTGACATGGACCCATTATTTTAAAGCAAGTGCTTCCTTGCTAGACTCTTTGAATATATATTTTATAAGCATCACAAGTTACTACTCCTATCTTCAATAAGCATCAGCCAACTTTCTTTCGCTAAAAGACATGTTCTATAGCTTGGCTCTAAACAAAAAACAAAAACCTAGAATGTAAAAGATGTGTTGATTTACAAAAATTTCATATAATCAAAGAACGGATAAGTGCTGACCCCCTTATATTTCCATTTGACCCCCAATTTTTTAACATAGGGGTCATGTGTGACCCCCAAAATTATGACCCTGGAGAAAACACTGAGACCTGAAAACATTTATCCAAGTACATATAAATGTACCATATAAAAACTCACCAATACAACAGGTAATATTCTTCTTTCTATCCATACAGTAAGTACAGTAAACTTATCATGTTCTACAACACTTGGTGGTCGATGTTTATCAAGAAATAATTGTCTGAAATAACCCATTATTGTTAAACATCAATTTTAACACTCATATAAACATCTCATTATGTCTACAAACCCAAACCATACATAGTCTGTGGTTGATAGCCAATGACATTACTACGTTCACAAATTTTTAATAAATGATTAGGAAGCTTTTTGTCAGGCTTCACTCCTTTAAAATAGCTTAAACCTACTATTTAAAAAGTTGCAAAAACAAGAGATTTTTAAATCTAAAGTTTACTGATTGGCATACTAAGGCCCTAAGGAAATTCAATACTTCATGTTTAGACCAGTTAAGACAGACTTTATTCTGGACAGGCTGGAATTTTACTGGTAAGGTCCATGAAACTGGCACTTTTTCATTTATTTATTTATTGGAGTGTCAAGTTGTCAACACAATTAAGGTCATTTTATGGCGTCCAGCGCACCTAACCTAGCTTTCCTGGTCTATAACCAGTACTCACCTACCCTTCCACAAGGCCGGAAACTTGTCCATATTATCTAATCAATGGAGGAAAATTGACATAATTGCCAAATTTTCATGGAAGGGTATAACCTCCCCGGGTGGGATTCAAACCCGCACCCCCACGGGCACGAGTATCCAAATCCTGGCACGCTACCAACTGCGCTATCGACCCGGGTTTGGCACTTTTCAGAATATCTGGGTATTTTCATGTTAATTCCAATTTCACAGTAATCTTGTTTTTTGGGGATAAACAACAATGTGCAGCACCACCTTTAAAGTTAAAACTTTGACCTAATTTTATGACTAGTTACTGTACTTAAGTGAAATAGATGTAAATGAGATATAAGAACTTGTTAGTGAATCGCGAGCCAAATTTATTATTAATGACCACATGATTTACAAGTAGCGCAAGTAATGCAAATATTGCAGAAAACAGTATAAGTTACATAAAAACAGAATTTTCATATTTTTATAATTGCATTATTTCAGCTCCTAAATATTTCCTCCGGTACTTTATTTTGACGCATCTTTATTACGACGCTATTTTTGTTTTGGCCTCGATTTCGATTTTGGGTCACCCTGTGACGTCATTCCCATGCATTTCTGTGAGTAAGCAGAACGGAGATTTCTTACCGCCAAAATGTGGAGAGTCAGGGATTTTGAGGGACTCTTTTCTTACTTTTTCCCGTGAAACACGGAAAAATGGTGTTTTTTTTTTATTACTTACTGACTATAGTTTTGAAAATGTCATTTTCTCAAAAATAATAAATATGACAGACAGATTGGCGTCCCTTATTTCTCGCTATTTTAACATAGTCACGTGACAGGTAGTGTACTTTTGTTTTGGTAAGATTAAAAATAGAAACCAATCAAATGCGTCGTTTCTCTGTACTCTCATATGAGTCAGTCATATTGGAAATCTCCACTTGACATATTTTTATTTCTTGATTTGTACGATAGCTTTCAGTTATTTATAAAGGTTGTAAAAGATTGACAAATGAATACAATATTTAAAGTCAGGGTCATTTGTTAGTTGAAGCCTTATTATGTAACAGTATACAGTCATAGTTTCTTAGGTGCGTCGGAACTAAGTACACTAGGATAACTATCATCAAAAATCTCTTAAATTTTTTGTATAAAATAAATATTACCTCATATATTTAACATAGGGTGTTTCTAACAAGACAAATTTATCAGAATGTTTGGGTTCTCTCCCCTTAGGTTGATTACAAACATCATATTTCTCTGTATCATCAGGACAATAGACTTCATCTTCTTCTAAAATAGTATCTTCTACTGATACACCTCCAGTCTGTCAATATGATATAAGTCATATATATAACAATACTTATAATATTCATATTCATTGTTCATGTTTTATTTTTGTAGGGTTTAACGCCGTAGCCACACATTATATAGGTCATATAACAGCGGTCAGTCAACCTACTCACTCCTTCTGGAAAGGCTATATCTCTGGATTTAGCTGTTAACCAACTACTAAGCACATACTTTCGTCAGTGACTGACAACTGCGCAACATAATTAGGAATCATTGGTGGGAGGGAGAATGGCCATAGAAATAATTTCATGACCAAGCTCCACGAATCTACCCCCCCGGGAATCGAACCCACAACCCCTGGATCAGTAGACTTGCGTGCTATCAACTGAGCTAGCCGGGCAGCTTTTGTTCATGTTTGTTAATACACAGAACAAAATTCTAAAATGTCTATAATCAACTCTTTTCAGTTATCATTTGACATTATTCTTTAAAATAGGTTGTCTGTTTGGACAACCAGCAATATATTCAGGGATGGGGTACTCGTACTTGTACTCGAGTATTATGAGTACCACTTTTTCAAGTACTCGCCTGTACTCAGTACTCTGGAAAATAAATTGTACTCGTACTCGTACTTACTCAAGTACTGAACTAGCAGTACTCGATACTCGTGAGTATTTCTGAGTACTGGCCATCTCATTTCTATCTAGTTACATTCTTGATTGAGTTTTCTTTAAAACTACTTTAGAAATGATAATGTACATGTAATTGGTTATCTGATTACAAGTTTTATAGGTAGCTTTTGTTATGGGATTATGCATATCAATGGGATGTCTGACACCTTTTTGCAGTTTATACCTCTTCATGAATTGTGAAAACAATGTTTGTCACAGTTTGTTCCTCATATAGCTTATAAATTATTAAAATCATCAGCTAGTTATATGCATCAGTCATAAGAATTTTTTAAGTGAATGACGAGACATTACATTCTCTGAAACAGTCACTTTTGTGGTGAAAAAACCCTGCACAATGTTTTGATATAAATTGAGATGAAATGTCATGCAAATTTGTAACAATAGCTAATTCAACAAAGATTTTAGATTTGTTTTTCATTAAGTTAGTTAGTTAACTTAAAAAAGATAACTCAATTATTTTAAGCTGAAACATACTAGCGGCTGTCTTTTTTTCAAAAATCTTTTGTTTAAGTTTAATTTGGATTTAAACTTAATCTTAAACTTCTTCATTTGATTAAACGCCTATTTCTATATTACATATTGAATGGCGTTATACAAAAGATAAATTATAAAATCTAAGTAACTAAAAACCCTCCACCATAAATATATAAAATAACACCGAATAAAATAAAATTCATTTGCATGATTTTATATAGTGTGATTATGCATTCAGTTTTCATATATCAAGTTTATAAGACATATATTAATCTTAGTTCATGATTTGACTTTATTCTTACATTTGTTTTTACTAATTTGAAAAGTTGTTGTCCTGAAACTGAAATGTGGGAAAAAAGATTCGATTTTAGAATGAGAATATAGCCCTTAGACGGCAATAAAACTGACCAAAAATAAACACTGTTGCATAAAATATTTGCAGCAACATTTTGACTGTCTTGTTTAAAATTGAATTTGAAGCTTGATTTGATGTTTAATTGAATAGATAAATAAAATTTGTCTCTTTTATTTCTACTAAAAATCTTTTATATGCTCATGCAAAACAATCTGGTACTCAAAAATACTCATGAGTACTTAAGTACTACTCGAGTACTACTCAAGTACTGAAGAAAAACCAGTACTCATTACTCATAAGTACGAGTACAAAATTTGAAATACTCAAGTACTACTTGAGTACTGGAATCCAGTACTCGACCCATCCCTGAATATATTTAACTTGCAACCTAATGTTCACTAGCAGTAACAAGTTGACTGAACCAAAATATAGGTTGTCAAAGGCAATTGAACAACATTTAATGTTGAGCCGTGCTTATTCATTAGGGCCAATGGCAGGGCCAGAGGTGGAATTAAATTATTTAATAGAGAAGACAAGAAAATTTAAAACTATATTTAAAAAATGAATCATGACATGCTTCCCAATACCAAATTTTTTTCAACACAAATCAAATGAATACTGCATAGCCTTTTAATTTCATGGCATTTACATTTCAAGTTTTCTTAGGGTTTAGAATTTTTAAATTTGATGGCTATCCTAGCATTACAAGTGTAATCTGTATTGATAAAGAAATATTTGCAGGGTTTAAATCATGCTATCATTGTCTACCATGAAAATGGTGAAAATTAACCCGCCAAAAAATCACTCCCTATACAGTATTGAGTAAGAAATACTGTACCTGTAATTGTTTGCATCTAACAGGTGCTTTATGACCAGGTCTAAGAAGTATTATATCACCCTTTACTAGTAGAGGTGTAGGTATATTATATAATGTATTATCTCTCATAGTCCATTGTAAACTATAACATGGGGACATTGGGGATTCTATTCTTGGAAAATAACTTTTATTCCATGTATTAAAATTCATACAATCTGAAAATCAAAATAAAGTATTGTACTGGCTGAAAATAGTTTGAAAATTAACATTTGGCCACAACAAGTTAGATTGGTGGAATGGCAGATATCCATAAGGGAAAAATAAGATAAAATCTTGAAAGGTCATGAAAATGTTCAAATATATTCTCTCATTTGTTAAATCCTTGATACAAAAGTGCAATGGTGCCACTCTTACATAACTTAGAGAATCAATGTTTAAGACTGATTTTGTGTTTAGACATTGAATACATGCTAGCCTCGTCATTATATTTATCTTTACAAAGAGTAATCTCTCGTGTAAGCTACCAATCCATAGTATTGCTGTTCTAAAAACAGACTATCAGCTCCTTAGTATCAATTTCAATTTGATCCAAGACTTGTATTTTATACATCATTACTTGATTCCATTTCCAACATCACCTAACTTATACAATTTTGTTATTGCAAGAATATAGTATAATATCAACAACAACAATACAACTTGCTCTTCCCTCCTAAGATGAAAACATTTTCTCACATTTTCCTAAAAAGACTTAAGCTTAGTAAATTTAGAACATAGCCCAGTATATCATAGTGAAGCAGGGTTGTATATATAGCATATATTTAAATCATAATGTGATATATTGATCAGCCCAATTATCTCAGTTATAGAATCCACGTCTTACTTGCAAGCAGGAGGTTGCATGTTTGAGCCCTGCATTGGGTTCTTAACCTAACCTACCCCTATAACAGGAGTAAAATTTTCTTACCTTCTAATTTTTTCAAAATTTGACGAATTATTTTGATGAATTCATATCTCTCATGTGAATCTTTATGTACATTGATGGTAATATTAAATATGATACAACCAATAAAGATGATAGCTTCAATTAGAATCCATATGGAGTCAATACTACCTCTGAAAAAAACAAAACAAACAATCAAATGCAGTGGAAATATTTTAAGAATATCAAAATATTATTGCAGTCGTAACAGTCATACAATATACCATGGGTGTAAACTGTAAATGAAATAAAAGTACATTTTTGTACTTAAAACATCTATGGCTATCAAAACCTTAACTGAATAACAACAAACATTAGAAACACCACATTATATGCTGCATAGTACTCTATGCAAAATGCATATTTTTATTTTATTTAATTTACTGGGTTTAATGTCATGTCAACACAGTTTAGGTTATTTTACGATGACCTGGGTAGCCAAAATTTTCTGAACTCTAGTTTATAACCAATTCTTACTCAACTACCGTTCCAAAAGGCCGGTAACTTCTTCATAAACTTTATTAATGGAGGAAAATTGACATTGTCAAATTTTCATGGAAGGGTACAACTGCCCTTGGCAGATTTGAACCCATACCCCCTTAAAGAAACTAGATTTGAAATACTAGCGCACTTCCAACTTCTAAGTTAGTGTTTTTTAAAGGGCTATGTACTACTGTAGTGGTTTCTTTATGCAAATGGTGCCTTGCAAATGAAACTGAAGTTAATAAAACAAAACTCACTTGGATTCTGAAAAGATGTAAGAAACAATAAGAGCAACAGCTAGTACTGATGAAAGTAACACTGTAGTCCAGTGGAACAGTGAACGCACTGAGTTGTGATGAAAAACTTGAATCCAATGTCTCCATGATCTTGACTTCTTTTCATTGGCTTCATGAGATTCTAATTCCAATGTCAATTCTTCATGTAAGAGTTCAAGACCTCTTGCCATTGACAATGACTGCACATCTTGTGCCTGCAAAATAATAAATATAGAAGATAATCCGACTTGCAAGCACAGTCATTGACTCAAAAACTTTATAAGCCGCTTTTTTAAAGTTTTGATTTTCATCAGATGCGACATTAAACAGTATAAACACGGGTTTGCTGAAGACCTTAAGCTACTACTTACTTCTGTCAGTGACTGACAACTACTCCACATGATTTAGGATCAGTGGTAGGAGGGAGAATGACAGAAGAAATTATTTCAATACCAAATTCCTCGTTACTATGCCCATGCAGGAATTAAACACAACCCCTCATTCAGTAGACTTGCATGCTATGGACTGAGCCAGACACTATTCATTTTACCTTTCTCTGTCAGAAATCTAGATAGTTAAAATGTATGACAAATATCTTGCAGACTAGTAAAATAAATAATATACCGTTGTCGATTGTACGATAAGTCACGAGAAGCACAGCGAGCTGCATTTAAGCAAAAATTATTTAATTTATTTAGTTGGTACGAATTATTTCGGGTACGAAAAGATTAATATTGAAAATATAGTGCAACTCGCAGTATTTCTTTTTCAATAGAATTAAATGCAAAAATAACATAAAATATCATTTAGTTAAACAATATGATTCAAGTCATACCATGGATGCAGACAAGTGCAACGCAACAAGTCTTCCTCAGGAAGGACAGTCACTTGTCAAATTTAGGACGAATCGTTTTGAGTATGAAAGAAATGAGCGGAAAGATATTAAAGAAACAAAAAGAGGACCTAATCCGAACGTCCCGCAGTGGTTATTTCCCTTTGTGAAAGGATACAGTAGCAACACGCGACGTAACTACTGTGAAGATTTTTGGTGTATTTGCTATATTTCCTGTCCTTTTATGTTACCTTCCATGTTGCGTAGGGCCACGTTAAATTTTCCGTGAAATAAACATTAATTGTTGTTGTTGAAACAACAGAAAGAAATATGTTGCGTATGGCTTCAGTAAAATTTCTTTAAATATTTATTCTCTTTTAAAGAAACAAATATGTTGCATATGGCCTTGGTAAATTTTCCTCAATTTAAAATCATATATACTTCATAATACGTAATCACAAGTTAGTTATCTCGTTATTACAACATATCATAGTTTTATTGTCATTTTTATGTGACCACATTTTGCTTTTGTGTCCCCATTACCGCTGCTTGCTAGACTATTGAGGCCGCAGCCCCTGCTCCTACATGCCTGTCTTGCAGGTACCCATTTACACCTGCGTAAAGTGAAGCAATGGCGGGTAAATTTCTTGCTCAACGAAATTAGGAGTGCCCCTGGAGGGGTTTGAACCTTGGACCTCTCAGTACTTAAGTGTGTGTCCAACCATTGGAATACTGATCCCACATATCTGTCATATACACCATAACCTTACCAGATTTTGTCCTGACATTCTTGAAGATTAAATCCATTTGGTATAATATAATGATGAATTTCGAACCCTAATAGGCTACAATCACAACAGGGAAAATGTGATCCAAGCTTTATTTAAATATTAGATGTTGGTTTGATCCCAGCTCAGACCATGGATTTACAGGAACATTGTCTCTAAAAGCGATACCACTTTAACCATAAAGTAAGCAGAAAGGTAAGGAAGTTGAGAAGATTCGTATTACACCATGCTACACAACCATGAAGATATAAGAATAAAAAACAACAACAGTATAAGCAATCACAAAATTTATCATTCAAAACAGATTATAATCCTATAAAGTGAGTACATTTACACAAGATATCTATTGTTTTGTAAAAATACAACAGCATATGCCAATGTTATTGAAATCAGAAAAATCATAAAAAAATGTAAACGGATGAATAAAAACATCGTGTTAATAGTACAACAAAATTTGTTCCCATCGATAGATAATTAATACATGAGTTTAAACATTAAATGGCAAGTTAAAGTTGCTTGATCACAGATTTCAACTTACATGTATATACTTTTTTTCTTTAAAACTAGCATTTTGGAAGTAGTAAAGCAGTACATTTGTATTTTGAAAATGTCAATTTTAGAGGAAATATAGATGAATTTACTGCCTTTTGTGACTTTTATTTCACATTTCTCACATTCTAGTTTTGTGTCAGTTTTTCTTAACCCTTTACTGGTTGCGACATGTGTGAAAAGTAGCTATTTTTTCACCATTATGCGCAAGGGCTATTTCAAGATGCTCTAATTTCATTACTAATTATCATACAGATATGCAACTTGGCAAAGTTATTACCTGGGTGAATGTTTTTCAGATAAACCAAGTTGAGCCCCGATCCCCGTTACCATGGCAATGCTGGGGCGGAGCAAAAACGGCAAAAAAATCAATTTTCGCTCTTTTTCCATCCCACATTTTGCACTTTAAACAGTAATATTTTCCAAAGTTGAGGTCTAAAGTGCCAGGTCTTTTCAGATACTTAAAACATGTTTTCTTATCAGCATTTAGCGCCATTTCTCTGCACTCAATGACCCCGATTTCTTTTCTGGCGATGAGGGGCGCTGCGCCCTCTTCAAACCCCGGCAACAAAGCGGGGGGGGGCACAACCCCCCTTCGGAATCCCCCTGAGACATCTTTTTGTGAGAAAAAAGCTCATTTTTTGGGGACAACTATCCTTAAGTGAAATTCACTTATTCCAGTTAAAAAACACCATTTTCAAGGCTGTGGCAGCCATATTGGAGGGGGGGTCTAGACACGTAAAAATGCGGGATTGAGCGGTTAAGGGTTAAAATATTATATATTTTTTTTAATTTTTAATACAATAACACACACACTGGAGGCATTCTAAAATAACCAGGCTTGTGAACAAGTTGCTTAAGAGTGAATTATATTAATGAAAAAAATCAATGAAAAATATAAGATCAAATTAACAGAAGGTCCTGCTAATCAAAGCATATTTTAATCATTAATAAAGAAACTGTAATATCAAACATTTTTATGCTCATACAAAGCCATTCTTATCTTTTTTATTTAAACCACAGGAGCTTGACACTCTGTATCATACTTTAAGAAAACTTCCATAATATTATAAGGAGGGATTTTTTTCACACCAAGGTACAGAATGTCAAGCTCCTGTGGTTTAACACATTATACATGTATTAAGAATAAAGATACATAAACTGTTAGGGGTACAAAAATGTTAAGTGAACAAAAATAATTAGAATTTGAAGTTAACACACAGAGGTAGGAAATTTGCATTGTTTTAATTTACATATTTTGCACAAATCCCTACAGCCAACCATGTTGCAAAAAGACTTTAGTCAAGAAACATAGCCATGGGTCAGTGCACAACTAGTCTTCATCTTTCTTTATTTACTTGTTGCAAGGATCGAGAGGTGCTGAAGTCGAATCCCACTAGGGGCACTGCTCTGTATTAAATAAGCTAATTTCCTTGAGCAAGAAATTAACCTGCAATTGCTTCACTCCACCCAGGTGTAAAAGGGTACCTGTTAGAGTCATGCACTGTATGCTATGGCTGCAATCTGCGCCATATGTTAACAGTTGGTGTGTGACTCGATGATCCGGGAAGTTAATGTCAAGAGTCGCCTGAATAGTGATACTTAAAGTAGACTCCAAAAACCCATGCTTTAACTTGTTGTTAGACTTGATTTGCACTGACCCATTGATATGTTCACCAGCCATTCAAAAACCTTATTCACCAATAAGTATAAAATTACAAGATATTCTACAGATGAAAGTCAAGCAATTCTAAATATGTATGAAAAAGTTTATAAGTAAAGCATAAAACTCTCAAATTGTTCAAACCAATTAAGCAATTATATCTTAAAGACTACTCTAAATTAGGCCATGCCATACCGGAACTTTGTTAAGCGTCCGCGTGCTCGAAGATTTAAGAGTCCTCAATACACACAAAAAAATGTTTGTGAAATTTTCTTAAATAATTATGTTGTTCCAGGATTTGATAACGGATTTTTCTCAGGAAATACAGATAGTTCCTTGTTTCTGTGTATTTGATTAATAAAAAATGTACATGTGTATGTTGTATATACTTTTTTATAGAATTACCTTAACCTCTCATTAATGTCATAAACATTCATGTACTACCAAGTACTTATTTGTATGAATATTAGCTAGAATGGACACGCGTTTTTGTTTTCGTTTTGTGTGTTTTTGTGAATAGGTACCTAGGTTTGTCAAACTTGAGTTGACGCTTAACAAAATTCCAATTTGGCATGGTATATAATTACAAGATATTTTACAGGTAAAAGTCAAGCAACTCTAAGTATGTTAACATGTTTACAAGTGAATCATAAAACTAAAAATATTTCAATTAAGCACTTCTTTCAGCAAGACTACTCTAAATTAGAAATAAATATTAATAGAACATGGAATGATCTGTACTAGACCAACAGCAGTGGGGTTAAACCTTTGTAGATATAAATATTCAAAAAAGTAGATTTTGAAAAAAATGTAACTTTGAACCTTAGTGCTTCCAATACATCTAGCAAGTTAACTACACACATATAAAAAACAAGTTTACATCCAAATGCCATTTGATTTTTTTCATCCATTTAAATACATGATATTCATTTTACAATAATATAACTACAATGTATAGATATTTTAAATCATGAATGGCTAATCTAATATAACAAAGGATATTTATAACTAGCAAAGAAATTATAAGATATTATACATGTATTACTAATTATACATTTTGAAAGAAAAATATTCATTCAAAAACCATAATACTATTACATGTACTTTGATAAATGTTCAATACTAAGGGCATCAAGTCTATAAAAACAACAATGACAACACTAATTTGTTTTTTGAGCTAATTAACAACAGCACCACTACTAAATCACATGATCACAGAATCAAAGTTTTACACAAATTTTACTCTTACATAAATTGATTTCTAATAATCAAGTATGTTTAAACATTCTCATTAATTCACAATGGGTGTGCTCGATTGGGCTGTCAAAACTGCCAGAATCAAATTCCGACTCTTCCACAGAATCTGCCAAACGAGTGAAATTGGATGTCGGAACTGAATCAAAAGTCAATATCCATAGCAAATATACTCGCTTCTTACTTTATTTATAGCTAATAGTTAAATTGTTATCGTAAACTATCGGGCAAAAGTATAATTTTAACAGCATTCACTTTCAAAACGCCAAACTCATATGTTTGCAATGATGCTGCCGCCATCTTGGGTATGAATAAACTGCGACTGATTCCGTTCACACCGCCTATTTCGATGGAATGGATAGAACACAGTTCCAACTTCCGACGCACTCGATTGGAGTTCTCCCAGTTCTAACTGTCGGAATTTCCAATCGAGCACGCCCAATAACACTCTAATCATCAGATTATTTATTGTATTAATGTAAAGCGTGTATTTTTTCAGATATATAGAATACAGGAATTTTTGAAATATTGGTAATCTATATTATTTTTCTATAAAAATGAACATTTCTACATTTATAATTACATTTATAATACATAAATGTTCCCTCTGGAACAAATAAGACATAATATAAACCATACAAATTTCAATGACAGAAAAACATAATATAAACCATACAAATTTCAATGACAGAAATGATAAATGGCATTCTAATAAATATACCAAAGTAATGCATCTTATGAAATGACAACTGCAAGTAAAAGCCATCTCTCAAACACACCTCATCTTAAATTCAGTCTTTCGTCAGATAGAATGACACTTAAAGGGACTAATTTTAAATAGCAGTAAATAAGGTGTGCTACTATTTCTTGCTTTTGTAAAAATTTCAAAGTAAATAGAATCAAAGTTATATAAATAAATTCTAACATAGTCATGTACGTTTGCAGTGTGAAAGAACATAAAACATAATACATAAATACATGTACTGTCAAATGACACATTTTTGCAATGTTAGAAATAACTTAAAATGTTTTGTTGCAGAATAAAATAATAATATTGACTTTATTTCTTCAGGATAATATATTTGGTGTAAACAAATTTTCAATAAGGTCCACAGAAGGCATTATTTATTGGGATTTGCTTATAAAGGTATACTGTCTCTAACTGAAAACCGCTTTATGCGGCTGAAGATTTCTAGAAATAATTACAAGTAAACTTGTTGGTACATTGTAATACTAAGTTTTTTACAATGTTGGTTTAAACAATGTGTACACAGACTTTTTATGAACATATTTACAATTTGCTTTATTTCCATATGAAGTGAGGTATTTACTTACACTAGTTGACAGTTTTTATAAAATAATTTTGCCATCAAAAGCTGAATCTAACTCATACAAAATTATGAATACATTGTAATGAATATAAACAATCCAATCTTGTAGGAGCATTCCATACTTTTTAAAATTAGTTATTACATGTAATAGTGAATGGCATTGAGGATTATTAAGTCCAATGTAGACTGGTTTTGCATAATATCTTAAAGGTACTCATTCACAGATTTCAACTCAAATATCAGCTTTTTCTGGAACTATCAAAATTGTATGGAAACATTTTTTGAAGCTAGAAATAAGTGCTATGATAATGACAATTTAGTGCAAAATGACAAACAACTACAAATGACGGTGTTTCAAGTAGTAAAAATCTACCCCGTATGTCATGGTATAGACACTTTTAGTGCATTTTGTGACTTTTATTGTATATTTCTTGCAACCTATTGGTCTGTTTATCTCAAAATATTAAGACTTATTATTTGACACAATTACAGACACTGAATGGTATTTTAAAAATATAGAAAAATCTTAATCAAATATGTGAACTAGTACCATTAAATCTAAAAAGCAATACCTATATTTTATTCTACAACAAACCATTGACTAATATAAGTTATTTCCAATATAAATGTAACTATAGTGCAACATAAATACATAAGATACATTAGTTTCAATCAGCAGCTAGTTACAGAGATTATTATCAAGGATTTCTACTCAATACTTGTAATTATTTAATACTTGATATAATAGATATATTATTTCATGAGGGCTTGAATTTATCACTAAGAATCTATGTGTGATCATTTATTAATCAGACAAATTTATTTTTTCAAGAGTATTTGGTGAATTTATCCTCAAATGAACACTGATAACACACTGGGCATCACATCATTCCAAAAGATATAGTGCGTAAAGTTTGACCCCGATCTGACCTTTCACATTAGCGTCTAATTATTATCTACACATATCCCGACGAAAATCAGTACCACGCCAATTCTACACTTCGGCAGGGATTGTAAAATTATAGAAGTATGTTTATGTGGTAAATTTCAACACATAATCCTCACGACCATGGGGTAATCGTACATTAATACTACATTTGTATTCAATGTAATGAATATTCTTGCATAAAGGTCCGGTCGGGGTCAAACTTTACGCACAATACAAAGATCAGAAAATCTCTCCACATAAGGAGAATAGTAAAAGAAGCCATCGCTATGAGCAAAGATGTTCTTAATTGAACAGAAAGGAGGGGCTTGAGTTACTACCCTTGTATGACACTCCCAGTATCACATGACTTGGTTCAGTCACATGATACGAAGTTGCCTCAATCTAACAACGTCATATCTCCATTTGTGAAGTAAATGAGATAAAAATCCCAAGCAATTAGTATGACCTAATTCTATCTTCTAAAAAGTTTTTTTACTCTTTACATTGTAAATGTGCCTGCCAAGTCTCATATTCATTCATATTGAAACAATGACGATATGACCCTTTTAAAGTCAATTTCTCAAAAATAAAAATTAGGTAGTTACAGCATTGTTAGAGCGAATTGATCATTTATAACAATATACAAATTAAATAAATTCAAGCCCTATTTCATTAAGAAACAATTAATGGAGGAATAGGATCTAATAAAACTAATCATTATAAAATGTTATTAGAACTACTATTAAAGAACTATAGGATATAAATATTTTAACTAAGATAGATAAAGTAACTGATGTTTATAATCAGTTTTCAATGTGGAGATAACTCTCATATATGTAAGCGTGCATCACTCATACACACAATACGTGCAATAAACAACATAAAACTACATAAATATAATAAAATTATATACATAAACCAGGGATTTTATATATCAGGACTTTGAAACCATCTGCATTAACATCAAATTTTCTTTATAATTGTAAATGATGTCATGACTCATTTTGACTTTCAGGTACATGTACCAAAATTAAAAAAAGATATTCACATACATTTATAACGATAAATTTCAAGTTCTCTTTAATTTCCTAAAAAGATACTTCAATATGATTTTATAACACACTAACGTCTGTTATATTACAAAGATTAGCATAGAAAATAATAGTCTGGATTACCTGCCCCTTACCACTATCGTTATCGGGTAGTTAATTTAGTAGGAGTTCGATACTATATAGGTCATTCGCTTTCGATCTTTCTGATTACATGTATATTTAGCGAACAATTTACACAAACATGTCTCACTTGAACACAATTCGAACGTGGATTAATCGCGTTAGAATTTCGGATACTATATTTAGCATAAATGTAATCGAACAACTTAAAAAAGTATCCACTGTACTTCTTGTACAATGATCCTTTGATTTAAGCCTGTGTAGTGAGAAATGTTCATTTGAAAACATAATTATCCAATATTTAATTTATTACATAGGATGCGGCCATAATCATGCTTTGCCTGACGTACTTTTACCTGTCAAAGTACGACTGGGAACCAGATAAAGAAAATAAGAACTCATAGTTAAGGTGGGTCGGTACCTTACTCGGAGAAAAAATCGAAAAAAATATTATGTACTCCGATTATGTTATAAGTTGGAAGGCATACACCTTCATGCTTCTTGTTTGTTTTTCTGGTAACCTTAGCGACGTTGTCGTTCTTTTCACGACGTCATGGACGTCACAATGGTTCGCGCTATAAACAGGCATGCAAGTACATTAAACCCACATATTTAAAATAATGAATGTCCGAGCCCAATGATAATTATACCAAAATGTTTCTGAAATGTTGTTGCAAACAATTAATTTGTTCCGATTATCTAAATATCTCGTCAGGAGTAAAGATTCTACATTTCATCACTGAATTCAGGGTTTTCACGTCTATAGGTTTCTCCAATTGCCGAGTTATAACGTTTATTTTCGTATTAATGCAGAACGGTGGTCAAATTATTATCACGATTTTTGAAAAGTACACACTTAATATGTCTTTTTAATGCAATAAAAAAGGGAAGTGAACGTTTTCAGTTTTTCACAATTTCGCGTTCAAAGAAAAATTGCCATCATTGTAACGACGTTGCACTGACGTTATGATTAAAACATTTGTTGCAAAAATAAGTAAAAGCGAACTTCTATTGACTTATGTTAAATTAATTTTGAACAGATCAGATGCTGAGAGTCAAAAGAAATTAATTAATAACAGGAAAGAAACTACAAAATTTAATTTACAAGAAAATTACATACATAACCAAAAATCATAACGTCAGCGCAACGTAATATTAACGTCGTTGTTTTGAAGGTAATTTTACTTTGAAAGCGATATTGTGAAAAACTGAGAACGTTCACTTTCTTTTTTTATTTCATTAAAATGACACAAAAAGTGTGTAGTTTTCAAAAATTGCGATAAGAATTTGACCACCGTTCTGCATTAATTTGAAAATAAACGTTATAACTCGGCAATTGGTGAAATCTTTTAGACGTGAAAACCCTAAATTCAGTGATGAAATGTACAATCTTTACGACTGACGTGATATTTGGATAATCGGAACATAATATTCGTATGCAACAACATTTCAGAAACATTTTGGTATAATTATCTTTGTCCTCGGACATTCAATACTTTAAATTTATGGGTTTAATGTACTTGCATGCCTGTTTTTAGCGCGAACCATTGTGACGTCCATGACGTCGTGAAAAAAACGACAACGTCACTAAGGTTACCAGAAAAACAAACAAGAAGCATGAAGGTGTCTGCTTGCCAACTTTTATCATAGTCGGTAAACATAATATTTTTTCGTTTTTACCTCCGAGTAAGGTACCGACCCACCTTAAAGGCTTTAACTCTGGATTAATTATTGAAGCCAATAAAAACAGCTATGGCTAAGAAATATCAACAAGAGCAGTCCACATACAGTATTTTCATTGCTTGAAGAGCTAAATTCTTAATAAACTATTCTCCAAGTAGTCAAGCTAAAAAACATTTGGTAGCAAACCCCTGTATTATAAATATCCATGCAGTACCTAATGTGATACTGAAACTAATGATCAAGCTTTGATTAGAATTAGAAAATAAACATTCATTTACTTTATAAACATAATATTTCATAATCTATGATTTTATTGGGTTGTTGGAGGCTGCCATTTTGATTGAAAATCTGAAGGTGTTTGGTTTCTAAAAATGTTTATAATTGTAGACATTTAAAGTAAAAAATATTTCAAGACAAAACTTTGCAAGGTTAGTAGGTACTATCTGGGAGTCAAAACCATGACCGCTGGATTCTTTGTCAGACCCGCTACCAACTGAGCTAACCAAACAGGTCTGTATTTATAGTATAAAATAACTAAAATAAGAAAATAATTAAAAGAAAAACAAAATAAGTCACATAACAGTATAAATTAAGCAGAACTTGCCAGAAATGAGACATTCAAACATTATAACATAATATAACTACCACAAACAAGTAAACATAAGTTAAGGGTTGCATTGCTAGTGCAATAAAATAAAATAATTAAAACACTCTACAAATATAGTTCACACAAAAAAAACATACAAATACAGGCCACCTAGCAGGTTTTTATTTAATAAAGATGTCATTAAAAGGTTAGTAAATACAGTACCCACCAAACATTTTCAGATTGTAGGCCTACTGAATAGTTTTTATCTAAAATTTGATAACTGTTTATTTTGAAATGCTTTTTAGTTTTGCTTTATTTTTTAGTTCTCATTATAATTATAACTGAGACTTAAAAATAGTATAAAAACTATGTTATGGAAAATAATTACGATAAACATAGTTTTGGAGGCTTTAGGTTATCAGATGCTGAATCTTATAGATATGTTGTATTCATAAAATTTATTTTCACTTTATCACAAACCATACTCAAATATATTAAAAATAATAATTCTACAAAAGTAATCATCAAAATTCAAGAGTTGTAGTAAAATTCTGTTGTTTCCAAACTTTTGGTGGGACTGTACATATAAATACTCATGCATACATGGTCACTCACCAAATAAGTAATATAGAAATGTTCCTAATGTTACTGATATTTTATCTAAAATTTCAGGGAAGGAAACATTTTTTTAATTGGTTTACAAGAGTTGTTATTTTAAATCTAAGGAGAGGCAATATGATTCTAACTGGTCTGAAAGAGCAATTTTAGAATCAACGGGAATTTTCTCAAATCAGAGAAATCTGTCACAGTTAAACATTTCAGATGTATTGATATAATACAAATAAGTAAACAACATAAATCTATTGTTCATCTATTACTCATATAATAAGTCACAGTAATAATAGGTCATAGCAAATTTATAAAATCCTTGATATTTAACAAAGTTGACATAATAAAGTAATGAATTAACTACATGTAAATAGATATTGTTTTAAATATACAGTTTTAAATACTGGCACGAATTTTATAAAAATAATGAAGACATTAATTTTAAATATAATTTTTTGAATAACAAAATGTCAAATAAGGAACCTTCATGAAACTATAAATATTCTTAATGTATGTTTTGTTTAACTACAAGCACTTCTTTAAAAATATTATGTCATAAATAAATAAATATTTGGTCCTGCCAACTTCACTTCAATGAACATCTTCAAATACATTGTTTATGCAAAACAGCAAGAAATTTAGCAGGAATGATTTAACAATTTTACTCTTATATTAAATGTATTAGAAGTTTGAGTAGAAGTACAAACTGTTCTAAATCCTGAATGTTATGGATTATGTATCTTTTACATAGGAATAGAACCTTTTCTCATGGTTCCCCTAAATTCCTGAACTTTAGGACCAACCTTGCATACTTTCACATGTGTATACCAGATATACAAGTAAAAAAAATCAATTAAATCAATTATAATAAATCCTATAAAATCATCTATGACAAAAACATGCGACTTTGCACACATTATGATGGTACAAATTTAACAAGTATTTAAATGGTGATCAAAATGCAGACTATCAATAACTGACTCAAATAAACTTACAAGTATACAAAAGAATACCAAAGTATACAAAATATACCAAACTATACCAAAGTATACCAAAGTATACAAAAGTAAACCAAAGTATACAAAATATACCAAAGTATACCAAAGTAAACAAAAGTACAAGAAATATGTATCTGACAAAAGTTGGAATGTTTATTACAGATTGAGACAAATTATGATGATTGTATAAAGAATGGGAATTCTTATAATCAATTTAAGGGGTTAAATGGTAAATGATGAACTATGTCAATTTTTTTTAATATTTATAATTCTTCATTCGTCTCACATTCTAATGATTACAGCATTATTAATTTTTGTAAAAAACATGTCTCCACATTTTAATTGAAACCCTTGCACTAAAATAAAAAAAAAACATTGATTCAGCTGACATAAAAAAATTGTTTAATGTTTAAAATGTTTGTGTAGTAGAGTTGGACTACGTGATGCTAACAAAATTGTTTTTGTCTTGATTTTGGCCTTTTGAAATGATTCTTGTATTAAAATATTTTTTTGTCTCAATATTAAGAATAATTATTTATAATCAGATATGATATGCACACAAAATGATTTCAGACATGAAAATAATGATGCATTTATATATAGAGAAAATACAAGACAATTTTAAACATGAAAATAAATTGCCAATACATATATATGATAAAAGTATACAGTTGCCATCATGTTTAGATATATACATGACCATTGTTGAAGCGTAAATCATATTATTATAAACATTTCAAAACAAAAATTCAAATCTCTAAACACTGATGATCAAATTATAACAAAAACAAAATTTGAGAAAAAAGATATATAAGGAATTGACATGTATGTATACAATGAAACCCTGTGTAAAATGTAATAATAATTTTAATATAATCATTAGGAAAAAAATACTAACGTAATGCACATGGTAACATAGTGTACCATCTAAACAAACTTAAGTGCACATGAATTGAGGATGTTCTCATAATTCCAGACTGCCAATCAGCTCACCACAAAAATGTTAAAAAATTAAAGGAAACTTTAAAAGGTATAACTATATTACTAATGGATTATGTCAAATAAACTTCAAACTATGTAACAATATCCATAAAAATGTATATTATCTTTTCAGACCACTATATGAAGAAGTATGGTGATATAATTCTTTGTGGCTTAATCAAAACAGTTTAAGATGGCAAAATAGAAAAATACAGGATTCCCTTCAATAAAACAAAAATGAAAATAGGAATGAGCTGACAGCAAATAATCATAATCAGATGTATAAATGTAACATGGCAATAATCTGTGGTCCTGGCTGACATGGAACCCAGATTTCTGTAAGTTGTAAAAAGACAATCTTGCAGTAAAATTTAGCTTGAAGACAAGGGGCACAAGTACCATATTATACATCTGCCACATGAATACATATCAAAATCAACATGTATACACAAATACAGAAATAAGATCAATATTATAGAATCCCAACAAAACTGTCAGTATATAAAAATATACATTACACTGCCCTCCAAAAGTTTCTTCACACTTTCACAATTTACATTGCACTACATGGAGTTTCAAAAAAAAATTATAAGCTTTTTTTTGTTAAATGCTTTTTAGTTTGCTTTTTGCAATCAGAATTTTTTTCTTATGAATGGGAAGTAACAAAAATATCTCATACTTGATAATGGTTCATTGAGATACATCAACTATAGTTTTGAAGGCTGATAGACTACCGTTGCTGCAACTCAATAAAATAAAATGTACCAATAAAATTTTGTTTTTATTGCATCAATAATGAATAAAATAAAAATAAACAATAACATAATAATTCTTCAAACTTGGACTTAGCATTTGTAACAATTTAATTAATTGTAATGTGAGGAATTTTGAAGGGCAGTGTATAGTGTATCCACATACGAGAATATCTAATTGTAATATCGTTATAATGTGGAGCTGAGACCTTACAGTTTTATACTTCTAACAGGACTCGACACTAATTTTTAAAGTAGGTTGCCCGGACAACCAGTTATGTATTTCACGAACCGAAACCTAATGTTTTAACAAATGTAACAAGTTGCCCAAACCCAAATAAAGGTTGTCAGAGGGAATTGAGATGACCTTTAATGTCAAGCCCTGTTCTAATGATAATAGTTTTTTATTACAACACTACTAAATAAGATATAAAATCATATCTTTTATTTTTGTCATAGTTTTTATGATCATATAACTTTCATAACTTTAAAACTTTTCATTCATAACTTTAAATCATCACATTTTTAAAAAAAATATTTGCCATAGTACATTTAAATCAGAAATAATGCCACGATTAGTTCAATAGCAAACAGATTCTACACAATTTTCATAATTTTAAATCAATATATATGTAGTTCTTTGTGTCATGACATTATCATCCGACTCTCTAATGTTTCCCATTTATTTTCCCATTAGTCTTGGAATCTTCAGGATCTTTGGTAGTATAACAAGCTTCAAGAAATAGACCAACAATCTGTGACACCATGGAACGATCTGGGATAGATTGTGACATGCCATATATAGCACCCTGCAAACAGTGAGAGATAGAAATGTTTAGAAGCATATAATAATACATAAATGTATTCAACTGTCAGTGATAATGTTCATTTAAAGATATAGATTAATTTTTTTATGGTGAGTACAAAAGTACTTAGTGCGTATTTAAATCAATTAATGTATCTGCCACTGACAGTTGAATAAAAATTACCAATTCTTGATATTATTGCCATTCAGTGACAAAAGCAATTAAAATACTCAGTAACTTGTGTTTTGAGTAAAATGTATGTTACCAAGAAGTAATTTTTAAGTCAGTTAAGTGCTAAATCAAGTGAACATAACAAGAAAATCTACAACCATTCACTAGGCGCATACTTCCACCAGAGACTGACAACTTCCCTACATGATTAAGAATTAATGATAGGAGGGACAATGATTGTAGAATTTATTTCATGACCTAGTTTCACAAGAGTATGCCCTGCACAAAATCTAACCTACGACCCCTTGATGAGTAGACTTGTGAGCTTCCAAATGTGCTAGCCAGGCAGCTATATTAATAATTTCAAATATTGTAAAGTATTGGTTTTATTAATGATTAACTATGTTGAGTAATTGACCTCTATGTCAGGTATAAATAGGGATCATACAATCAAACAATGTCATTGGTTAATTATAGAGAAGAAATAATCAAACTTTACCATGCCACCACATTTAGCTTTAGGATCTTTCATGATCTCAGCTACAGCAGCTCTAGTCTCGTTGATGAAATAATCAGCACCACCAGGTCTTGTATGTACCAATGTAACACACATGTGTATACTGAAAATATAAACATATATTATCTATATAGTGTATGGTGCGATATGTTGCATTTCAACATTTATCTGATTAAAACCCGATCTACAATTTTACCGCTCGCATACTCGCTAAAGTAGATCTGGCCTTTTCCAAACGAAGTCACGTTCAGGTGACCTTTTCTCATCATAATATTCATGACGAAATTGTTATGATACGTAACTTGTTTACATCGTCTACGTCTAATAATTTGAAATGAGCCGCCCAATAGCAGCCTGTGAATATTACCACGGTTAAATTAGCAAGCAAAACTTGGTCTAAAAATAGAAATTACAAAATCAAAACGTGATTAATAGTGTTTTCGTCTAGATGAAAGCTATGCATTGATTGGTCGACACTAAGTTCATCTCGACGTGACCTCAAAGGGAAAAAGTACAGATCCAGTACGACCGTGGTCTACTGGATATGTGTTTACGCAGATTGGTCAAAATGCAGCAGACGACCATCCTACAGATGATGGCAGGAGAATAGTTGTAGATTTTATTTCATGACTGAATCCCACAAAATATGCCCAGCCTAAGAATCAAACCTACGATCCTTCAATTAGTAGACTAGTGTGCCACCAATAAACAGAATTCAAGTAGAAATCACAATAAACTTGAAACATGAAAATTAGGATAACAAATAAAAATTTCCAGCACAATGGCACAGACAGATCATACAGTAACTTATACAATGTACAATCCAGTAATTCAAATGCATAGTCATTAAGTTAGAGTGGATCTACAACTGTCAACAATAAAATTGAAATTAACCTTACTCAACATAATCTAAATCCAACAAAGTGAGTACTATTGAGACCAATGTTAATAATATCACCACCAAGTACAACATAGTGATTTCCTATGCTATCATTTGATACAATGTAGCACTAGCTAGCAAAAATATTTCTGCTAGCTAAATACATTAGGAACACTGACTTTTGCAGAAGGCACAATCTACATAACTTGCATAACGTTTAAAAACTACTGCTTAAAAGCAATGTGTATTGACTGACTTCCTTATGCAACAGGGCATCATATAACAAAAATTCTTACAATAATATTTCAATACAACACAGAAGGTATACATATATTTATTCAAAACATTTTATTAAAATTTTCGGCTTAAAAAAGCCTTTGTCAATAATTATGAAAATGAAAATTTGGAAGTTCACATTATAAACTGTAAACACAGAAGGATTAACGAATAACATCATTAATAAGACACTTGGTCACCTGGCACCTGATAACTTAACAAATATACATACCTTGAAGGAAACTGTAGAGGACTTAGACTGAAGCCTTTCTCAGTAAGAGCATCAGATAAACGGAAGATATTGAATTCCTTTGATGCTATGGCAACTACTGAGACCTCTGGTTTTCCTATAACATGAATACCATTTATCTTGTTTAATCTGAAAATATAATAGTAATAGTATAAACATCCATCAGATATAAACGGACAGCGGACCGTATTATAAAAGGTCTTATGACCAATTTGTCATCACAGACTGCACTTTCTTGTATTGCTAGATCATAACATTTTTGATAATACTCTACCAAGGACACTAAATTCCATCCAATAGAAATGATGCGACTTGGCAAACAGAATCCGCTTAAATTAGTAGAGTTAAATTGCTATATATTCATTATTTGCCATTTTCTTTTATAACTGTTATACATATACATAAAAACATATATTTTGTAAAATGTCAAATGCTTGATATTCATCCTTTGTGAACTCCATTCTTAAGAGATCAAACCATCTTGGGCATGGAAATAGATTATGTAAATTATGTTCTTTTCCTCAAGTAGAAACACTATATATTTCCTTCTATTTTATTTGAAATATTCTTACATTAGAAATATAACTCAGTGATGTGAGGTCTACTGGTCCTCTTCAAATCAGTTACATAGCTACATTTTTAAAAGAGTAGCTTTTACTTCAAAATAACTGTCTCAAAAATAGTAGCATACTTAATAAAGATTCTAATATTCTCTTTGTATTTCTTTTGTAAATCTTTGTATACATGTCAGGTTTACAAAGTTATGTTCAGTGCACTAAAGGCAAGTATTTGTTAATTTGTAAACAGAGTGCCAGCATGAAAGAGTAACTCCAAGGATTTTTTTTTCATTATATACACTCATTAGGTTTATGGGGGGACTCTATTATGCTGGTAGCCAGTGAATTTGTAAACAACGTTCTGTTCAAAAAGAGATAAAACATACTCATCAGCTATATATCTAGTGGTTGTTATAATCTTCTTGGTAGATTCTATATAACCTTGTTCACCATGATACATCATTGCTGCCCAACATGCTGCTACAATAGCCCCAGCTCTACTACCTATACAATATAAAAATACATTTTTCTTGGTTTGGTTTAACACAGTTTAACACAACAAATTTTATAGGTCATATCACGGCAGTAAGTCAACCAACTCACTGTTCAAAGTAAGGCTAAATTTCTGGTTTTAGCTATAATCTAGTTACTAGGTGCATATTTTGTTCAGTGGTCCTACATGATTTAGAATCAGTGGTTGGAGGGAAAATGGCAGTGGAAATTATTTCATGACCAATCTTCACAAAATCACATCACAAAGTTACACATCTTAACAGGCATTGTGAAATTGCTTTAGTGTAAATACAATTTTTTTTAATTTGAAATTTCCTGAATTAAAAAAAAATCAGCTTAGTTATCAGGGTAACAGTACAAGAAAATTTCTTAGGTCCCAAAACTTTCCAAACCACAGTTCTGAAAATTTTCACTAATGGTAATAGCCAACTGTTACCTCTTCTCTCAACATCATACCTATAAACATATATATGTAACAACCAACATACCTGCCAGTGTAGGTGAAGCATATATACCACCAGGCCAGTCTGGTTGAACAAAGAATTGATATTGTCTGTATTCATTATTACTGTATAATATCACTGAGGATCCTTTAGGAGCAAAACCATACTGGAATAACATAATAATTATAACATTATTAATAATTAACAATCTAAAATATAAAAAAATACCACAGACCTCTCTGTGTTTCCATTGACTTTAAACACTGACTTACAAGGTTTTTTTATATTCCGTATGTTTGAATTGGTGCCTTTAAAAGGTCAATTCGCATTATCTCGATTATGTCACGTTGACTATGTGTATTGATTATCAAAATCAATAAATCGAAAGTCCCACTTTTTTCTTCTTTATCAATATGAAAAAATGATGTTCAACTCTTTTTTTTCTCTTGACTTATACAATTTTTATAAAGTTATTAACTACATTAATTTCTATTTACATAAAAATAAACCAGTTTAATCAATTAATAAAACAGTGGTTAGACACCTGACTAAGGATTGAGAGGTCTCAGGTTCAATCCACACCGGGGTCACTGCTGATTTCCTTGAGTGAGAAATTTACTAGCCATCACTTCACACCATCTAAATGTAAATGAGTATCTGATAGAATGGTATACCTCCATCACACCAACCTCTAGACTGCACATAGGTGGAAAAACTACTTCCAAGGGAGATTCGTACATATTATGTAGACATACAGATGACCAGGTATAATAGAAGTAAATTCATAATAGAAATATTTACTATAGTCAACTCATCTTCGTATTTATGGAAAATTTCAAATTAATGTTATTTAAACAATGAAAACATACTACATTGATCATGTTGTACAAACTTTATCTTGTATAAAAAGTTACAAAAAAAACATAAAACATGGATTATCATAAAAACGATGTTTAACAATTTTTTTTAGTTTATATACAACAAAGATGTAAATGTACACTTACTTTATGGGTATCATAAAAACTTAGTTTACATACAACGTAGATATAAATGTATACTTACTTTATGGGTATCAGCAGATATACTGGTAATACCAGGAACACGAAAGTCTACTTTTGGTACACTAAAACCAGCTTTCTCCATAAATGGTACCAAGAAACCTCCAAGACAACAATCAGTATGTACTGGTATATTATATCTTCTACCAAGCTGTTAATACAAATATATAGGATTACTAGGGCTGTCTATCATCAAATAAGATGTGACATGATACCATCAAGATCTGTATGGCTCTTATATTAGTAGCACATTGGGATTTTGAATCTAGTTTCCCAAAGGATGTACAGTTTTGAATCATTACTGGACTGGTTAAGTCCTTGAATGAAAAATTTGACTATAATGTCAATTTTCCTTCATTAGTAAGGTAAATGGAGAAGTTGTCAGACTTGTGGAAGGGTAGTTGAGTTCCGTTTATAGACAATAGTTCTGAATTGCTAGATAAAGTACACTGTCTATAACTAGAATGATTGTATAATAATGCATTTTGAAGTCTAACTTATATTTGGATGTTTAGTAATATCATAAATGACTAAGACAAGAGTTGGTAGAACCTGGCTAACTTAACTATGCTTTGTCACAAAATGAACTCTTGATTTGAGATGAAAATGTGTTGATTGCTAAGTGGGAGTACAGACAAGATTCACAGATGCAATTATCAAAGATTCATAATTCTGAAATAAATTATCAAACCAGCAGACTAACAATAAGTGCATCTCTCAACTCACGAAGTTTGGCTGCAAAGACAGACAAATTGGCAGCTATATGTTTCACCTTCAGTGAACATAAAAAGCAATAAAAAGATAGATAGAAAAATATCAAAAAGAAAGAGGTCAAAGATAAAGATTTCAAGATTAAAACAATGTATACTTACAGCTGCAATAGCTTCCAAATCATCTATAGAACCATGTGGAAACTGTGGTGCTGATCCAACCAACTATAAGATATAATACAATACATCAGTGAGTAATACAATAGACAAGCTAAACAACAAAATAGTCTTCATCTAAGAACTACTTCAAATGATTACCAGGAGCTAGCTGTATGTGGATCTATGTGCTACCTCATGCTTTGAAAAGCGTTTTTGTGCTTGCCAAGTAATATGCATCCTTTTTTATCAGTCAAGATTGTCACCAAATAATCAGAAAGTAATGGCTAAGCCACCAAATAATCAGAAAGTAATGGCTAAGCCACCAAATAATCAGAAAGTAATGGCTAAGCCACCAAATAATCAGAAAGTAATGGCTAAGCCACCAAATAATCAGAAAGTAATGGCTAAGCCACCAAATAATCAGAAAGTAATGGCTAAGCCACCAAATAATCAGAAAGTAATGGCTAAGCCACCAAATAATCAGAAAGTAATGGCTAAGCCACCAAATAATCAGAAAGTAATGGCTAAGCCACCAAATAATCAGAAAGTAATGGCTAAGCCACCAAATAATCAGAAAGTAATGGCTAAGCCACCAAATAATCAGAAAGTATTATATAAGGACCTAACTTATTAAACTGATTAGATAAACTTATTCAACCAAACCATATGTGTTTTTGTTGTTTCTGGTTAATGCCTGGTAGGCAAGTTTGAAATTTCTTGACAAGATAACCTATTTGGTATGACCGAACATGAAATAAATAATGAAGCAAATACCATGCATGTGTTCTTGGTAATAGCACTTCTCATCTTCTTGACGTTTACCTTACATGTTACAGGATCAACAGGTATATGAATAAGCTTTATACCAAAGAAATCTGCACCCTGTAAAACAAACAACACCATCTTAATACATTGTAATACTTCATGGCATCTATTCAAGGCGCGACACTGCATCTAGTCCTATTGTCTCCGACAACCTATGTTTGGGTTCTGGCAACTTGTTACCGCTAGTAAACACTTGGATTGGACCAATAAAATGTGTAGTTGGTTGTCCAACTGGGCAACCTACTTAAAAAAATTATGCCCATCCCTGCTATTTTATTATGAAATCTTTATACATTTTGCAAGTCAACTCAATAGTCAGGCTTTCATATTCATTTTGACACAGACAACTAGGCTTGCCCAACTGAGTTGTCTAATTAAATACATTGTAACCAATTATAATAACCATTTAGTGGGCACATACTTTGGTCAGTGTCTGACAACTGTCCTAAATGATTCAGAATCAGTGGTAGGAGGGAGAAACTCCATGAAAATATGTCCAATTCGAACCAACAACCCAGCAATAAGTAGACTTGCAAGCAACCAACTGATCTAGCTAGGCAGCTTATCAAAGATTAAATTGTAAAATGTTGTAAAATCTAAGTTAAAATAAAGGGTACTAACTGTCATAATAAACTGAACCTACCTTGTCAAATGCAGCATGAGCAGTAACTGGGACAATCCTGTAATATAAAAATACTAGTCATTAAATAAACATTCGGGACTTAAAAAGATTTGCATCAACTTTCCATGGCCAATTGGATTAATACAGGTGTTGCATACTTTAAACATACATTACACATCAGTATGATAATATAATACAAAAAATGATAATATCATTGATATGTGAATGTATATTGTATGAAAAATTGATTGACTTGATGCTGCTCTATCTCTGTTCTTCTAATTTAAAATTTTCAGGAGGCAAAAATATAGCACTAGAAATAAGTCTGTTGCATTTAGAACAAAATGTCAATTGATCCCTTTTGACCGTTGATATTTTAAATTTAGTAAAACTTATATTTTTGGAAATATATCAATCATTTTTAAGAATGTAAAAAAGATATAGAGGATATTCCTCAACTTTGGTGTAAGATCGATTTTTATTTCACCGAGTGAGCTCAGAAAACATATTTTCACGAGTGCAATAACCACGAAAGAAAATTTCATTTTATGAGTTCACAAGTTGAAATAAAAAAGGTCTTACACCAAAGTTGACGAATATTCTGTTTCTTTTATTGCTTAGTTTTGTGTTTAATTAGATGTATTTTACACAAATTATAACATGACGTCATTTCTTCTCCAAGATAACTTAATATATCTTCTTATATGACGTCATGAACAATGAAAATATAGGGTTAAATTTTCACTATGATGAAAACATAAACATTTATATTTTCTTCGTATATTTTCATCGAATAATGCGATGTTTCACCGTAAAGCATGAAAGAAAAATAAAGTTAACAAATGACAAACTATGACCTACATTTCTGGTCTTCTGACTCCATTTTCTTTAGCAAGGTTTCTGTAAGCTAAACATGCCAATAGAATACTTTCAGTTCCTCCGGAGGTTACCTGAAAATTAAGTTTGTTATGTGATGTAAACATCTGATTTAGAATGACTATTAGCATAAACAGTTATGTTTCACTATCAGGACTATTTAAACCAATAGTCTTACTAGGGAAACAGTCTTTAAACTTTATACTGGAACATTTTCTGCTCAAAAGAAGCATTAGGACTGAAAAACAATCATAACATTGAATGATTTTGCAACACCCAAGGCATTTTAAAACTGATATTAATAATATTGCCTATAAAATCATTAACAGTTTTGTAACTTGTTTGTCTGTTTTGTTGGGTTTAATGCCGTTGCAACTCATAGTTAAGGTCATGTAACAGCGGCCAGTCAACCTACTCACTCTTCCTGGAAAGGCCAAATCTCTGGATTTAGCTGTTAACCAACTAATAAAGCCCATACTTTCATCAGAGACTGACAACTTCCCTACATAATTAAAAATCATTGGTAGGAGGGAGAATGGCCGTATAAATAATTTCATGACCAAGCTCCACGAAAGTATGCTCCGCCTAAGAATTGAACCAACGACCTCTCGATCAGTAGACTTGTGTGAAACCAACTGAGCTAGCCGGACGGCTCGATTTGTAACAGTGAGGGATGGAAATCAGTTTTTCTGTTATCAGACAATTTAATCATATACTGATAATGTGATAATAATAGTTTCACGTAGTAATGGTTGACAATAGTCACTTGAGATAAACTGTATGTAGTGGAATGCCTAGTAACTATTTAGGTTGGATATAAAGCTGTACAAACATGATAATTATTGTACATCAGACTCTGGGTCAATATATTTCATAAGTGACCAACCAAACAATGGTCATTATGTATCATAAGAGATCATGTAACTCTTCATTGGCGAAAATTGGCAATATTTTCATCTTCATCTGAAGAGGCTTTTTCAAGATGCTCTTATTTATTTCAATAATTGCTATTTAGTTTAATTTAAACCTAGGGCATTCGCTTTTCAGAAAAGCCATTTAACTCCAAACCCACGCAGATACCAATACCATGTTAGGGCATAGCAAAAACACAAAAAATGCAATTTTTCTGCGCTCAATGACCCTAATTTATTCTGACAAAGGAGGGCACTGCACTCCTTTCAAACTCAAGCCATTGAAGGGGGGGGGGGTGGCACATACCCTTTCGAACCCTACTGAGGCATCATTGATGGGAAAGGCATATAGGCGTGCAAAAAAGAATTTTTTAGGTTACTTTCCTTAAGTGATATTCACTTAATTCAATTAAAATCACCAATTTCTAGTCATGTGGTGGCCATTTAAAGGAGAGGGATTTGAAACATGGTAAAAACATGGGATTGACCTGTAACGGGTTAATGGTCATTATTTATCACAGCCGCCACGATTTAACACATAGTAGTTATCTTTATACAAATAAACTCAAATAAACATAGGATTCCTATTGTATGATAACAAAAGATAAAGTTTTACACTCAGTAACTTGATATCTTTGTTTATATTGAATAGGTTTAATAATATATTTAACATAACAAAATAACTACAAGTATGATTTAAATCTCAATTACTGACCAAATTTATTGTGCTATATAGTTAGGGCCAAAATTCTCCACCAGCCTGTTTACATGAAATTAGTAAGTTTCATAAGCCTAAATTACTTTCACTTGTCCTAGATGTCAGGCATTTTTGAGGAAATGTTAAGAATTTCATAATCATATTTTTAATACATGTATGTTGAAGTTAAGACCACAAAAAGTAGATCATGTGTTCTATGGATTTTTCAGGAAGAAATAGGGCGAGCGAGCAAAGAAAAAAAGAATTTAATTTCAGTTGCTTTATATGGGGGTTTGACAAAATTTTATGAGCGAGCGAAATAAAAATATTTTTTGTAAAAGCCGTCAAAATTAAGGTGCAGGCGAATCTATAGAACATATGATCAACTTGCAGTGGCCTAATATGATGTTTTGTAAGAGCTTTGGACTTTGCACCACTTGCCCTTGCAACTTCCTTCAGATTTTCACTATCAATGAAAATTGTCAGGAGAGTTCTAAGAATGTGCCAAACTTTATAGCGTAAACCCCTTATGGTATAAATAACCAAGAAGTTTGACTGGGGCAAATTGTTACTAAGAAATGTTCACTCCTCAGGGTTGGTGCAGTGTCATTACAAGTTGTGAAAAGTTGCAGCCACTTTGAAGCAAACAGTATTTGTAATGGTTTCAGTTGATCACATATTATGATAATAATACAGTGACCAGGACAGCTACATTGGAGGCAAGAGTTTTTTATTGCCAAAACGTACGTCAAATTTTCATTATTGCTAGCAATTTAAACTTTTTGCATTTGGAGACAATGGCAATCAACTGCTCGATACTCGAATTATCATGCTTTCTTTTACAAGTTCTTATATTTAATCCTAGGATCAATGAGAACTAATAAATGGTAAAACAATACACATAAAACATACATACAGTGCCACAAGTATTCTCATCCCCATTAAACATAGAACAACACATTCTAACAACCTCTGCTTCCATTTTACGTATATCAGGGAACAGATCTGGATGTAACGGATTCGTCCATGTAAATTTACCATATGCCTGAAAATACAAAAATGTTTTTAGAATGATCAGGGTGACTTCTATCATAGTTTTTCTACAAAATTTGCTTAGGGTGTGATAATACCTAATGACGTCAGTTGTTTTTTCAGCAGTTTCTTAAACTTAGTTTTTTTTTGGTTATTTTTTAATGAAATGTAACATTACCAGTCAGGTGATGCAGGGCTTGGCATCAACTTAGAAAGTATGTTGTCTGATTGGACAAGCAGCTATATCTATTTTACTTGCCGTAACCATATGTTTACTAGCAGTATAGTGCTAAAACTTATGTCAAATATGATGAGTATTATTATTATTATTATTAATATTATAGTATCAAGTTGTCTGAATTCATATACAGGTTGTCTTATAGGCCATTGTACGACCTCTAATGTCCAGCCCTGTGATGTCTTATGATTATATCAACTTATCCTAGAAGGTACATATTTATTAATTTAGCATATTAAACATATCCAGCATCTGGTTACAACTATTTGGTCACATCAACTGGTGATGGGGAAGTGGTTTATTTAAGAGTTGACTTTATTTTGTGCAACTTACTAAATGTTCAAGCCTTCCAAAGTTTTTGCCCTTGATATTTCATAAGAATGAAAAATTATATGTTTGGCAAACAAGGGATTATTACTTTGTCTTGGCTATAAGGCAAGGAGAGACAACTTCATCTATATTTTGTTAAACAGATTAAAGACTTCATTTTAAGTACTTCAGTTTTGTTTTATATGCAAAGGCAAGCAGACTTAATTTCATTTGGTTAGTTGACAATATATTAATTTTGAGCTACACTGTATTTGATAAAAATAAAACATATATAATACTAAGTAAAGTCATGTAGCTGGAAATTCATTTATTATCAAATGTTCAAATCTTTAAATACAGCAAACACTATTTATAATATCAACAAGAAAGATAACCTGAATGACACTAAATTAATAAAAAAACAAGAGTTATGCCTCTTTGACAAAATTTGAAACAGAAACAGGAAGTAAAATTACCTGCGAAAAAATTCCCCAATAAAATTTCCAATTACGTTATAATCACCAAGCAATCAAACAAACATAAATAGACATTGATGGATAAATTAAAGATATAAAAAGACAAATTCAGGTAAATTTTTAATTTTTATACAAATGAATGCCAGGTTTAAAAAGTTCACTAGAGCAAATTTCATGTATTTTAACTGTTGGTTATAGTTATGTTTTCATGTGTCTTTTCAACAGGTGGGAGGGGATCTTTATCTATCCTTCAAACACACAAAAAAACTTGTATTGAATATATCTTGACAGTTTATACTTGTTACAGCATTGTATTCCAGTTTTGGCCAGTTTCGCATTTAAACTGTAAAATGATGATCATGACAGTCTCAGACTTTCGTAAATTGTTAGGATTTTTTTTAAAGTAAGCATCCTATAGGAGAATGTGGTAGTTACAGAAGTGTGCCGTTAATCATGTGACATTTCTTGCCAACCACATATAAAACATTTATTGTCTACTACAGTCTATTTTTAGAAATATAATCATGCTGAAAGTACCGATTCTCTTGGACAATGATAACAATTATATCCCCTATGTAATGTGCATGAGATTTTTCAGTATTTTGAATCAAACTTATTCGGTTTTGTTTATAATAATGCAACTTGCTGAATCTAATGATGGTTCTCTCTGTCTAGTACCCTGATAGGGCACCTTCCAAAAAGGATATTTTAAATTTGTTTGTTTGTTGAGTTTAATGCCGTTGTTTGTTGGGTTTAATGCGGTCCGGCCACCTACTCACTGTTCCTAGAAAGGCTACATCCCTTGATTTAGCTGTTAATCAACTACTGAGCGCCAGTGACTGAATACTGCCCTACATGATTTAAAATAAGTGGTAGGAAGGAGAATGACCGTAGAAATTATTTCATGACCAAGCTCCACGAAAGTATGCCCCCGGGATCAGGACTTGTGCGCTACCGACTAAGCAAGCCGGACGGCGATATTTTAAGTGTCGGTTTTTTTTTAAAAAACAACCTTTTATTGTCATTAAAAGAGCAGGTGCTTGGAGAAGGGACTTTTTATCTAATTAAATCATCCCTAAAATAAATCAAATGAGGTGGGTTCCAAATTATAATCCAGAAAAATATTTGAAACCATTAACTAATTAAATGTATGGCTAAACTAACAACACAATACAAAAAATGGCACCACTTTTAATGTGTATAAGTCTACATTATAATACTTAACATATGTGCTGTTGTACATATTTTATCGTACGCTACCCATTATATTGTAAGTTAAGTGTGAAACTATTATAATTAGCCAGGGATCAACACTACTTTTTATAGTTGGTTGCCCAGTAAGACAACAGCTTGTAGGGCACTGATTTGGCATAATATGGGCCCCATTCCACTCTCAAAATCATATGTTTTTCCCCCTATTTCAGATAAAAACTTCCCGAAAATTTTTAAGAAAAACCAAAATGAGTACAGAGAATAAAGATAGTTTAGGACCAGCTTCAGGTCATTTGTTTTATTTGTCATTCTACAGTCACAATCAATACTAGCTATTCAAATAAATGGTAGAAGTGTTTAAAGTAACAATTATATGCATTTATGAGTCGACTGAAAATTCCCAATATTGTCTTGAAATGATGGAAACATTCCCCGTTTTGAGGGTATGGGTACCTGTCGCCAAAAGTTGTCTAGTGCTCTGGCTTGCTAAAAATCAAATATAGGTACCCAGGGGCAATTGGCACGGCCTTTAATGTCAAACCCTGAAAGGTAGTTCAAGCTCAACTTGATATTGTTGGACTACACCAATACTCAAGTATTGTTCTGTTGTATTAATTTCAGGATGTCAAGTGTTCCACCAAGTCTTGAACATTTATCTTTAATACTATCTGAAGTATTAGATGATATTGGACTTAATGATGAGATAATACAGAGAAGAAGACAGTATGGATCATTTGTAGAATCTGTATATAGCACCTACATGTTTTTACATGTACATGAAGATGTCAATGTAAAATGTGAAAAACAATATGTATTTGGTAGTAAGTCTGATGGTACAACAACTATAGGTATTGCTTCTGATGACGACTTCTTAATTTGCAAGGCTGGTTTCAATGTGATAAATGATTGGTCATATTGGAAACATGGTGCAGAGAACCTTTTAATGGTACAAGATGAGACAACTGCTCCTGGATATTGTATATTGCAATTACTGAGAGAAGATGAGCCTATTGCTGCTGAATATATTCCTAATAACTACTATTGTATAGATAGAAAAGGAAGAGTATTAATGAAAAATACAGCATTTCATGGTAAATTTAACCACAAAGCTGTTCAACATGGTCCTGCAATGATGTTAACAGACAACGAAAATAAAAGAGAAACGGATATTGTGTTTGCTCTTGGGTTTGCACAGTGGCCTGTAGAAGCAAAAAGATGGTTAGTACGAAGAAATGTGGGAGGATGGCCAAATGCTTCATTGAAATCGGAGTGTGAGAAGAGTGGATGTTTTCTCGCTCCTGTAGATAGTAAGATAAGTGGACTTGTTGGAGTAGAATGGAGAATATCCACAACATTGGCAGAGAGACATCTTATGTTCAGTTTGAACAATATACATATGAAAACTTATGTTATGATGAAAGTAATTATTAAAACATATGATGAGTTTAAAGATGTTATATCAAGTTACATGTGTAAAACAGCTTTACTATATTGTACTGAGAATACCATGAGTGATTACTGGCAAGAAAGAAATCTTATAGCATGCCTGGTGAAAGTGTTATGTGTTTTGTATAACTTTATATTGCATGTAAAATGTCCACATTTTATTATTCCTGAAAACAATCTAATGGCAGGAAAAATATCACAACTTCAACAACAAAGATTATTAAAAGTTTTAGAGCTAATTATCAGAAGTGAAGGTAGAATGTTACAAGACATCAAAATAGATGATATCAGTGAAAGATTAAAACAGAAATTAAATGGTTTTCAAATACATTTTCCTCATTTAGTGTCACGGTTTGAGATACACAAATTTGTTTCAGCCCATGTCGCATACTTCTCTGCACGTTCAGTCATTGCAAATCATTTGTCATATCTTCTGATAAATTGTAGGAACCAAAGTAATGAAAACATAATAAAACAAATAGTTTGTCAATATAAGGAAATTCGCAATCTCTATCCTCAAATGAATAATCTTCAAAAGAAGGCAGTCAGTTATATATTTTCATTAATGAGTAGTACAGTAGGCTCACTGATGGCGTGTCACTCTATGTCATTACATGGAGGTATTACAGGCAAAGCTATTGAATGGTTGAAATTTGGACTGAATTCTGATGTATCATCCAGTTTGTTGAAACTTGCCACTGTTTATTACAGCACTGGTAACATGAGAGTGACTGAGGATATATTAACTCGTATCAATCAGAGATATGATAAGGAAGTTGTTACCCCAGTTTGTATGTGTATAATTGACAAACCTTTGATACGTAAAGAAGGGTTTGACACTGCTGCTTATCATAGACAAGTAACAGACTACAGAAATATTGTATCATATTGTGTAATTTTTATGTACAATGAAGTTACAATTGTACCTCAAGAATTGAGACAAGAATTCTTCAGATCCACTGAAGAGGAGGTACGAAGAAGAGACCCGTTAGATGATTTATGGATGAACCTTGCTGTAGTAGATTCTCTCCCATACTTGTATTTCTTACAATACAAAGTATATAGTGCTTTACAGAAGAATGAAGAAAAACGGAGAGCTCTGAATAAGTTGAAGAATGTACTTAATGAGGAGATAAGGATAAGACACATAGAAACAGTATATAATCTACTTGGACAGTGTATGGAACAAGAGAATCTACCAGATGAGGCATTTCATTATTATGAAAGATCACTCCAAGAGAGATCTCAACACAATGCTGCAAACATTTACAGATCTAGAATGGTATCAATATGATATTACAACTCTTTTTATCAACACTCAATTAAACACTTTTTCTGGTGATAGAAGGCGCTGCACCTCCTTCAAACCCCACAGCAGAGGAATGCAAGAAAAAGGTCAGTTTTAATACCCATTATCAAAAGTAATGGCAAAGAAAAAGACATTGATCTATTTCAAACTCCTCTTATAAAAAAGAACTGTTTCATGATGCAATTATCAAATGTGTTTATGTTAAGAACTGTTGCCCCTGATACCTCGGGAAAATAGTTTTGACTGTTCCCCAAACACACATGAAATAAGTGTATATTATTACCTGATTGCTTAAATAATCGTAATTGAATATTTCTATCTGTTTTCTGAGTGAACTGTTGACCGGTCAATAGTTTTGACTGTTTCCCGCCACTCAATGTTCTTTTAACTGTTACTGTACTGCTATAAGGGGAAGTAACTGCTACTGGATTTTAGGCTTTACTAGACACTTTTGAATGTACTTTTGAATCAAGCTTCCATCCATCTTGATTTAGCAGACGTAAACATGTCAAGTACTGTTAAAATAGTAATTAATCAGGTATAAAACAGTTATTTTATGTGTGATTTGGGTACAGTCAAACTGTTGTCCCTCGGTGTCAGAAATAGTGTTTTAAACTGATTCCCGAGGCCATAGGCCCACGAAAACAGTTCAAACACAATTTGCTTCACCTTGGGCCAACAGTTTGACTGTTTCTAAATCACACATGAAATAACTGTATACTGTTTCGACCCAAGAGAATAGGACGATGCACATACATTTTTATACTGATTTTATGCCCTCTAACAAATAACATTTATTGTAAATTGTGAATACATGTATGCACATTGTTAATTTTTATATGATGATAACATTATGGCAATAAAATATGTTTAAACTAACTGAACTATTATATTGTTACTGCGTAAACATAGAATAACTGTTTTTATATTTATTGGAGTTAACGCCGTATCAACACAATTTAGGTCATTTCACGGCGTCCAGCACACCTAACCTAGCTTTCCTGGACCATTGTCTATAACAAGTACTCACTTACCCTTCCACAAGGCCGGAAACTTCTCCATATTATCTAATTAATGGAGGAAAATCAACATAATTGTCAAATTTTCATGGAAGGGTATAACCTCCCCGGGTGGGATTCGAACCCGCACCCTCTCGGGCACGAGTATCCAAATCCCGGCGCTCTACCAACTGCGCTATCGACCCGGGTTTTAAAAAAGAACTGTATACAGGGTTCATAGAGATTTTTAACACCAAATTTCATGATTATTCAGTGACAATTTTTCAGGATTCCTCTCAGTTTTCCACGATACAATAATCTAGCAATTGTTGGACTTACACGGCTTCATTCAGTCTTTATATTGGTCATCCATGTTCCATATTGGGATGTACCAACAGCTACCTTTACTTTGACTCATTTTAGATTGCTTTTTTACTAGGAGCAGAAATACTTGAAACAGTGTTATTTCCAGGGGTTATTCATGTCCAACATTTAAAGTTGGGATATATGTTTGAAGTTATGTCTTCTTTCAATTCTTTTCGTAGTAAAATAAACAAAAGACATAAAATAGATAATTCAATGAAAAATTCTACTTTTTACATGATTTTTTTCTAATTTTCCTTGAATTTTCCACGATATTTTTGCTGAATTCATAATTCCATGGTTTTCCTAGAAAATCTAATTTTCCATTATTTTTCCAGTTTGTATGAACCCTGTGTATCATTCGGAACAACCTCAGTGATCATCTACAAAGATATACCTCGGAAATCAGACATAGTAGGAATACAACCAATTTTTAAGGACCGATGACTGTCATTTTTATGTCAACATTTAATAATAACATTGTTACACGCTTTATCACACCATTTCATTAGTACAATGTCTCACACGTCGTATTTCTGTGTAGTTCAGACTATATTACCACAGAAACCAAAATTCCTAGATCTACTTTTTCACCTTATGATATCCGAGGTTTATCTGCGTAGAAGATCGCCGAGGTAGTTCCGAATGCCCTGTGTATATAATAAAGCCTACCTTAACTAGCATATTGGTAAGCTTCTCTTCACCATTGTATATAGCTCCAGAAACATTACCTTTAGTCCAGTCTACTTTCACTGTAAAAATACAAAATTATAAAATTGTAATGATGAAATTGATTCATGGACATTTTACTCCCACATTCAATCCCAATGAATAAATCTCAAGCATCAACATAGATACTTGTAGACTGACTTTTCCCCCATCTAAGCATCATTTCAATATTTATTAGCCCATTAGAAATTTTGTTCAGCCCACCAGCTAGCTAAATTGACAGAACACAAGTCTACCGATTGATGAGTTGTGGGTTCTATTTCAAGGTGGAACATACTTCTGTGAAGTTTGGTCAATTCCTAGTCTTGAAATATTTTTTCTACAGCCATTCTCCCTCCGACCACTGATTCAATATCATGTTAGGCAATTGTCAGTCACTAACAGAAGTATGCGACTAGTAACTGGTTTACAGCTAAACCCAGAGATTTAGCCTTTCTAGAAAAGGTTAGTAGAGATTGACTGACTGCTGTGATATGACCTATACAATGTGCTGCTATGATGTTTAACCCCAACCAAAACATAGAAGTTTACCCTCATTCAGATGTGAACTGGCCCAACAGAGTATTAACAATGAATATTTTAAACTTATAAAATACATGCGAATTAAAGGGATATACAGGCAAATGACTGCCAAAAGTATAAAACCAAGTTTAGTCTTTAAGAACAGTATTAAGAACAAAAAAATCACTTACTAATAACATTTGTCACTTATAACATTCAACTGAACAAATTAAAACATGTGGCATATACATTGTTGAAAACGTAAGTAGGATACTGAGGGAATCACCAAGCTATTAATAGATTTGTTATATGTCGTACTTGCTGAAATAAAACATTTTCATTGGTTGCTTCTTGTCTTTTCAACATTCTTAGGCAGTTAGGATATCTTTTTAATAGAATTATACTAATGTTGCACAATAACAAGCTATGCATATTTTAACACTGATTTATTTTTAGCTGGCCTGACCCATGTGGGTCTAGTTAGAAAACACACCAAATATTACCAGAAAATAAAGAAATATTTTGCCAAGTAATATAACAGTGTGTCTGTTGCATTCACAGTTATAAACAAGAGCAGTCCAAGGACAGCGTGCTCGACATTTCCGGTGTTTTGTTCATGGCAAGGCTTATCATTAAACAAAAATGATTTCTAGGCAAGACTTAATTTTTGAAAGGAACTAAATCAGTCAAATAATAATTACCAATTCATATTTGTAAAATTTAAAAGGGGCATAACTCCTAAAACATTCATCCATAGTAACATCCCTTCAAAGTTAAGTAAACATAGCATCAATCAATATGCATACTTACTTTCATTTACATATCTTTATAAGGAACTATAGATATTTCAATTTGAACTTTCAACATTAAAGTAAAGGGGCATAATACCAAAAAATTATCAAGAGTTGTGTACCTTTTTAGTAGTGTACATGCAGTACTTATGAATAAGCATATTAACTGTCATTTGAATATCTTGATGAGTATTGAAAATATTTCACTTCAAAGGACTTTCATCCTAATTAAAAGTTGAAAAGGGGCACAACTCCAATTTCATCAATGGTTACGTCATATTGTAGTCGACTAGGTGTAGTACTGATGAAAAAGTGTACTAACTTTCTATCAAACAAAATATATTCAGTTTGAGCAAGCTTTAACCTCAAACATTGAGTATAAAGGGAAATAACTTGGAAAGTAATTCATCCAGAGTTATGTCCCTTTAGAGACAAATAGATGAAGGACTGATTAATAAGCATTTCAACTTTCATTCAAATATACTTGTAAGTACTAAATATATCCCATTAGAACAAATTTTAATCCTAAATTTTAAAGTATAAAGGGGCATAACTTCATTAATAATTCATCCACAGTTACGTCCCTTCATAGTCGTGTCGATATAGTACTGACAAATAAGTATACAAACTTTAAGTCAAATATCTTGATCAGTATTGAAGATAATCTACATAGGAAAAACTTTAACCTCATATTTTGCAACTTTCTAAATATAAAAGGGCAATAACTCAAAAAATAATTAATCCACAGTTACGTCCTTTCATAGTGGTTTCGATATAGTACCGACAAATAAGTATACAAACTTTAAGTCAAATATCTTGATCAGTATTGAAGATAATCTACATAGGAAAAACTTTAACCTCATATTTTGCAATTTTCTAAGTATAAAAGGGCAATAACTCAAAAAATAATTCATCCACAGTTATCCCCTTTCACAGAATGGTTAATATAGTCCCACTAAATAAGTATACACACTTTCAATTAAATAACTTGGATAGTGTTGAAGATATAAGAGTTTCAAAAAACTTTTACCTGAAAACCAATGCCAACGCCGACGCAAAAGTGATAGCAATAGCTCTCATTTTCTTCGAAAAGTTGAGCTAAAAATATAACTCAAAATCAGGAAATTTGAAGTTGAACTTTTGCCTTGCAATTCCTTTAACTTACCTAAGGAATGGTAATTGTCTAGTTCCTTCATAACTTCATCCTGATAAAGACAAAAATCAAAACTATAATTTATCTTAGTAATGTTATATTTTGTATTCAAATATTTCACGAAACATTGCTTACAATTGCAATACTGATCAAAACTGTCATTCATTTTATAGCATTCATACGTAGGATCCTATAAGCTCTAATTTTTAAGGAAATAAATTATCACCCGTGTTTCGCCAAACTACTAGCCGAACTTTTTTTCGTTGAAAAACTGGCTAAAAACCAAAGCATTTGAGAAACAAACCAACTCTTGTATGTTATAAATGTACTTAAATGAAAATATTTTTCCATCAAATATATTGATTTTAAAGCTTTACACAGGAAAACTTCCAAACTTCATCTAAGTAAGAATCACTGTCCTTCCCTATCCTGTGTGTCTTGATACATAAAATAATTTACTCAACACAAACCATCTACATTGGGGAATGGTGATAGGTTTAACCCAAACCAACTACATTGGGGAATGGTGATAGGTTTAACACAAACCAACTACATTGGGGAATGGTGATAGGTTTAACACAAACCAACTACATAAACTTAAACTTAAACTTTTTAATTTGATTAAACGCCTATTTCTATGTTACATATTCAATGGCGTTGTACAAAAATGTTATAAAGAAAATAATAACAAATACATGTAAGTAAAAACCCTCCACCATAAAAACATATGTATATACAATAACACAAATAAATAAAAAGCCTTTATAATTCATATTTTTGGACATACATCCTTCACAGTTCATGATTCCACCTAAGTTTACATTTTTATCACTAATTTCTTATTTATTTCTATTTATTTTACATTGAAAATTGGGGATTTTACATTGGGGAATGGTGATAGGTTTAACACAAATCAACTACACTGGGGAATGGTGATAGGTTGTTAAGTCATAAGCTTAAATTTTCTCAACATCCACCAAAGTATTCATGTTATATAGTACATGTGATAGGCAAAATTAACAGCTATCATATAGTTTCAATATAGGAAATTATTTATTTTTTACTAGTCGGTATCAAATTTACTGGTACTGGGCTTGATTGTAGTGGGTTAAGGCGATGACAGATATTTTCATATAAGCATGTGAAATAACAATCTTATAGATTGAAATTATACCTCGGATAAGCCTTTCCAAGGCAACTTTTGAACATATCTCATTGAACCCAGGTCTTTTTGAAAACCAGCTTCAATTTCTTTAGCATTCTTCTTCACTTCGGCAGCAATCTTGGTACGAATGATAGGTAAACTCTTAACAAACTTGAAAAAACTTTTTGTAGCCCTCTGTTTTAAACCTTAAATAAAGAAAGAAAAGTACCAATAAGGTAGTAAAAAATAATTATGACATTGTAAAGCATCAACTCATGTAAAACTCATATAAAGAAGTTTTTTACTTTGAAATAAATAAAAGAACAATGTACAGGGTTTGACACCAACTTTCTTTACCAAGGATCCCAAAAGAATCTTTATTCAGTTAAGCAGGGATTCCTCCTTAATGTTAGGGATTCCTCCAATAAAAGACAAAAATGTTGGATACAAATTTTGCAGTCACTAACAATTCATGGCAATGTTCAGGGATCCTGATGGAATCCCCAGGCTAAGAATCACTGAGATTCCTCCCAAGTTTTCAGGAACACTGTACATGTCAAACCCTGATGTACAACAAGACTATATAAATATCACATCCTACAGAGGGTGATAGAACGGAATGTTCACCTTTGAAAGTTAATGTCAACCTCAGGTTTTTTTTTATTATACCTAACAACAAAAATAACATATTGTTGACAATTTAATAAGCACAAACCGTTTAATTTTATCTGTTTTATTTGCCTCTGAACTTGAATACATTTTTACACTGTTATGATTGTTGTTTCGTAAAAAACAAGTGTATGCGCGAGGGAGGTAACTCAAATTCAATGGCTAAAACTTGGGTCTGGGTATTAGCTAACTTCAACGCAGTAGTCTCCCAACACTTCAAGCGGGCCAACAGGTGATGTCAAGCGGGTCAACAGGTGATTTCCAGAGGGTGATATTACCCATTGTCATCCGGTGACGTCACATTAAGCTATATAGTAAACAAAACACATGAGGTATAATAATAATACCCACTAATCTACTGATATGAAGCAATCATGTTTTTTTTCTTGTTGTGATTATTCCAGAGCTTACAAAAAAGACAGGGCTCCAGGCAGAAAAAGGGGGCAGCATGCATCAGAAGATTGATGTTTCAAATTAATTTTTTCTGCACAATAAGAGCCGGAAAGGGAGGAGAGAAAAGGGGCAGGGTGCAGTGCCCTGCTATTCTGATTTAGAATAATCACTACAAAATTGATATCAACTCAACAGAGACCTGAATATTAAATATTAGACACATAAATATGATCAGATCTAAAACCAGTTTCTTACTTTTCTCATGATCAAACAAATAATTGTAGATAGATTCAATAATCAGGGTAATTCCAAATGTATATGCAATGATTTGCCATGCTTCAAGTTGTTCACAGGCAGCATTAACTTTCAAACGTGCATCCTCAACATATGGTGCGACTGTTTTGAGAACGTCCTGAAATTGAAGAGAAATTATGAGAAGTTTTTAAAGACCAACATGAAATTTAAATTAGGTGCTCTTATGATTGTGGATATTCAATATTATTAGTGTTTTCATATAATAAGTACTTTTTCGGTTTTAAAAAACAACACTGGTACCCTCTCTATGAGCATGTTTTTCTACTATAATTATAATAATTATTGAAATAAGTAAAACAAACTATGACATATGAATATTAAATTTTATTTCATTAAAAGTCACCAACCTAAACAAAATTACTAAGTACATAATATTAGTGCATTCATTTTACACTAAATATTACAACTCATGCCGTGAAATGTTCACAATGTAAGCCAATGTAGGAATTAATTTTTTACCTTTTTTTAATTCAGTTTGAAAATTGATCAGGCATGTCATTTTGGTATTAAGCTGTTTCAAGGATTAGAATCAGAAAATTTGGAAATCACAAACCAAATGCTAATAAATTACAGGAGTCTGAAAGTACTAACTTAACATAAATCACAAAATAATAGGGATGTAACAATACCGTAAAAAACGTATTGCACTATGCAAATTTCAAAACCCGTAATGCAATATATTGCAATACATACCGGTTTTTCGCTTAGACATGCAAAGCGTTAATAAATGCATATATCTCGTCCTAATTGGATCATGCATATGGGTATTTTCAAATGATCTCTTATCCAAATGTTTGAATTACTAGTGTAAAATGGTCTATATGTTAGCAATCTGATTAAAACCC